>JAQFVV010006204.1:11504623-12704623 GCA_028023455.1 Epiperipatus broadwayi
ATCTAAATTAATTAATAATATTGATTTTAAAAGTAAAGTTTCTTTAGAATTAAATAATGGAAAATATGCTATTTTAGATTCTGATCCTGGTAAAAAAATAAAATCTAAATTAATTAAGATTATGAAAGTTATGGAAAATAAAAAGATTTTTGATAGAGCTACTTATTTAAATTGTTACCCTAGTGATTTTGTGGCTCCAAAGGTTTTCTCTAATTTGAAGTCTCATAAAGATAATTTTCCTTTGAGATGTATTTTTGATTTTACAGGAGGAATTGTTGATAAAATATCAAAATTTATTATAAGATATTTTAAGGATTATATAAAATTGGGTCAATTTTGTGTTTCTTCTTCTTTTGAGGCTTTTAAGAAAATAAATGGTTTTGTTTTGGATGATGATTGTGTTTTTGGTAGTTTAGACATTGAAAATATGTATCAATTGGTTAATAGATTAAAAAGTATTGATGTTTTTCTTTCAATTTTAAAAAAAAATTAGAATGTTTTTCTGCAGATAAGATTAAGGTTTCTCATGATTTGCTTTTGCTGTTAGAGGATTCAATGTATTTTATGTCTGATGATGTGTTTTATAAGATTAGAGAAGGTTGGGTTATTGGTTATGTCATTTCTCCATTGATGTGTGCTGTCTATATTGATTATTTGGAGTGTAGTATTATTAATATGTTTTCATGTTCTATTAAATTATTTGTTAGGTATGTTGATGATTGTTTGTTTGTTATTCAGAAAGAAAAATTAGAAGAGTTTTTATGTGCATTGAATGGTTTTGATTCTAGTATTAAGTTTACAATTGAGGAGGGGGGTTTTGATTTTGTAAAATTAAAGTTTTTAGATTTAAATGTTGAGAACGTTAATGATGTTTTGTTTTGTAGTCATTTTATAAAACCTAAAAATTTGAGAAATATGATTAGGCCTGATAGTTATCAGCCTTTTATACATAAAAAAATGTCTTTGTTGAATTTTTGTTGTCGGAATAGAAGGCTTAATAATTTTAATAATGATGCTGATATTCAAAGAAGTCAATTTGCTGCTGAATATGTAGAATTGGGTTATAATCATGATTTTATTAAAAAAGTGGTATTTAATAATAATGTTTATAGTCGTGATTTGGATGATAAGAATTTTGTTGGTAAAGATGATGATTATATGTCTTTACCATTTAAAGCATCAATTTATAATTTGGTTTATAGGAATAGTCATTTGTTAGGTGGATTGAAGGTTGCATGGAGGAAAGGTTCTGATTTGAATTCATTACTTAATGGTTCAAAGCAGTCTATTGATAGTAGGTCTATTCCTGATATTGTTTATAAAATTCCATGTAGTTGTGGTAAATTTTATGTAGGTCAGAGTAAATTTAGCCTTAATGAAAGGGTTAAGGTTCATGTAAGTAGGGTTAAACATAGGTATCTTAACTCAGCTTTATATATTCATGAATTGAATACAGGTCATAGAATATTGTTTAACAATGCTTCGGTTATTTTTTATGAAAAGAATGAGTTAAAAAGAAGAAATAAAGGAGACTTTGATGATAAAACTCCTTGATTCTGAGGCTATCAATCTTATGAAGACATCTTTTGATATTAAGGGAAGGTGGAATTTGTAGTGAATTGTGGGAAGGTTTGTTTGTTTGTATATATATATATATATATATATACAATCTGAAGGAAAACATATATATATATATATATATATATATATATGTTTTCCTTCAGATTGATTTTCACTTGAGAAGGTCTATTTGTAGTAGATGAAACCATGGTTGTGTAAGGATTTTGGTAAAATTTTTAAAATTTAATCTAGTATTGTATTGTTTTATGGTTTTGCATTTTTATTTTTGCTAGTATAGCGTTAGACAGTTTTGGTTTTATATATATATTACTAGAGTATGTAGACAATTATCAATTATTATAGTAAGAAATCTTTGCTACAAAACAATATTTGATTCGTTGCTAAGCCAGACTTTCAATACTATATATCTTTGGCAAAGCAGAACTGTAGTGAACATATTCACTATAGTCATTCTTTGACAAATATTCACTGTATTGAAAGTCTGGCTTAGAAAAATAATAAATATTGTTTTGTGCAAAAGATTTGTCACTATAATAATTGATAAATTATCTGCATATTCGAGTGAATATATTTTACATATTGTCAGTGGTATATACATATAATATAGTTTATATGTATACAAACGTAAGACATTTGAGGCATAACATATAATCAGTGATCCATAGTTGATTTTTTTAATTGTAAGAATTAAATTTTTTTCTCTGGGATTGTTCGTATAAAGCCCATCCAGAAATCTAATTATTCAGTACCAAATTGTCTTTCTTCAGTTATACAATCTAGTGAAAAACTTAAGTAACTAATAGATGCGACTTGGTAGGATTTAATAAATCGCTATGCATTGCTGATAAATCTATTTCTCCTGAGGTAGTTTTTAGTTTACAGTTTCCATCAATAAGAAGATTTGTACACACCAACTTATATAAATTTATAATCATTGTTTTGTATATTTGTAATCAAGATCGAGAACTTTAGTGAACAATGGAAATAATTATTTATAACTGAGACCTTCTTTAAGAAGCACTGCTATTCTTTCAGATTTTTAAATATTCATTGGATTTTTTAATGATATTTTTCAAATCAGTCTGGCAAAGAGCTCTCAAGTAAATACTAAAGATCTGAAAGGCAAAACAGTGATTCTTAGTGATATATTATTAAAAGAAGTATGTGCTCTTTTGAAAAAAATATATAATGATCTTTATAATTCACTAACCTCCTCGATCTACTTATTCTTACATATATATAATATTAATTTGACTTATGACATTTATAAAAATGTTATGATTTTTCAAACGATAATAATCTTACTTTTAAATATATAAAAAAAAATATTAACATTTTCTATAGGTGGTGTAGGCTAAATTAACATTATTAAAATTTGTTTCAGATTTATGTGCATTTAATTATTTATTAACCTATTTAAATGTTTATTTTAAAGCAAAATTATTAAAATGAGTTTAATTAAAAGTTCCATCTTGTCTATTAACATTAAGCCAATACAATTGAAGCCTTAGAGAAATTACCATTGAAATTAGGTACAAACTTTAATACCAAGTGGAATTTTGTAATACTATGTTAAATTGAAATTGGGTTATTATTTTTGATGCGTTCTCAATTGTTTTCCAGATTGCAAATAACATTGGTTATAAGAGAAATCTATGTCTAGTGGAGATTGATTGATTTATTGCTTCTTAAACAATCATAATTTTTTTTATAAGGAATATAAATTACAATTAATATTTGTAATGTTATTTCATATTTAGGTAGTGTTTAATTAATTATTTACACATTTAAATGTTTATTTGAGATCAAGGTTATTCAAAAATGAGTTTGATAAAAAATATTCTTTATAACATTAAACTGATATAAGAAAGCATTTGTTAAACTGCTGATAATGTGGACTGGTTTTGTTAATCAAAATTATTATTTGAAAGATGACAACATTTCTATAGTTGACATAAACATTATTAAAAAATGTAACAGTAATATGAGCTGTTGAATTAGTTAATATGTCTATTCTACCAGTCAAAAGTTGTTCTACATCTAACATGAGAAAATGTACTTCAAACCCAGTCAAGCCCCAGATTTAAATCAGGGACCAATCTGAATTTGAACTCACTCCATGAGCCCCAGGTCAAACACCTAATGAACAACATATATTGATGGCACATGAGAATCTAGCTCAACAGATATGATTACTACTGAGACTAATCCCCTATTTCAAGATAATGAATGAGATGAGTATTTACCTATCTTTCTAAATAAGTCAATGCATATATGTTTGAATTGCCAAAATAAAGTAAACATTAAGATTTACACTAATTAATGAATGATAAATAGTCAACACCAAGTACATTATATATAAAATATTTAATAACAAGCAAATATTATTCAAATGATCATAATGATTAGCATAAATTGTCTCTAGTCTTAGAAGACAGAAACTACAATGTACAATACATGGCAGTTGTAATCATATGCCAATAATTAATACATAAGTATTTAAGAAATATATCTATTATCTATGCTCTGACAAAATAGACACATTTGATTAAAGGTATGTCTGGAGTAGATGCCAAATGACCTACATACATTATTCATTAAGTGGTATTTTATTTGGAAAAGAAAATATGCTTCCGATTTCTTATAAGAGTAAGGTGAAATTTATCTTCCACACATCCATAAATTAATTCTTGGATGGCATGAGTAAATATAAAAGGTATGACTTTAAATACTTAGCAAAGGAAGTTGTTTTAATTGTCTATAAATATAAAATGATTTGATTTTAATGGAATCAATTTGTCATAACTTATAAAGCAAAGAGCGGCCTTTATTTCAACTAAGAAGTGAAATGATACTAACAGTTTATGAGCAATGAAATGAGTATGAAACAAATGATTTTGTCCATGATTTATGAAGATTAAGGGCAGCTTGTATTCAACAAGTCCTTTTTGCCCTATAAAGGATCAAGGGAACATGAGAAAGCCAGGTAGGGACTCAGTCACAAACCTTTAGGGTTCCAATAAAGTGACGAACAAATGAGGAAGTAATATCTTCCTATATTTTAAAGTATCAATAACATAACTGGGATGAAAAAACCCAAGGAAGTGAAATGATGGCTCATGTTAGCAATGTTCTGAATGCTAATGATATAATAATCATAATATTTAATTAAAAGCCTAAGTGACATAATATAAGTGCTTAGCACGACAACCTGATCACATAAGATTAAAACCAAACTTATTATGAGCAAAGTTGCTTAACATAATTGTATAATAATAATAATAATACCCTTTATGTCATACCCTCCCTGAACACAAATATAGGATACGAGATTTGAATTAGAAAATATTTATTTTATTATCCTTATTAATATTCATAAAACATTTATAAAAGTAACTCAATCTAGATAAATAATCTTCTGTAAATTAAATAAATGGTCAAGAGCATAGTGGCTATAAATGAAGCTAATAACAATTAATAGCTCTTGACAAAATAATATCAAACAACTAAATAAATATTTCAACCCGATAATTAGTAGAACCATTATTAATTTAGTTCTAACAGGAAAATCATTAGACTATAACATTAATATAATAATATTTTCTTAGGGTAAGTTTAAATGAAGGATATTATTGAGTTGGAAGTTTTTTGGCATATGATATCATAAATATAAAATATTAACAAAATGAACAAGAACCAATTAAAATGAACCGCCATAAAAAGAGAAAGAAAATTACTAAGGTATTAGTTTATGACTAGATATATAATGAAATAGAGAATTACTGTAACAAAATTTTAAAGCATTTTAACATGAGTGAAAAAACTTAAGGCAATAGTTACTTTTAAATATGAGTTGAGATATAATTCATGAACAGATCAGAAAGTTGCAGTTTAAAAATAAAAGATTACCAGTTATTCCATGGATCACTCATTGATTCATAATGACAGAGTCCAGTTGGATTTAGGAGACAACATAGGTGTGCACTTAATTCACATAGACTTCATTTATGGATTAGATTCCTCCTAGATTTTAGGCAGTTTATGATTGGTATTGAAGAGTTCTATTTTAGCAGCAACATTTTTGAAGATTTTTTGGAGACGATTGGGGTCCAGCAATCAGATCCCTGAAATTAGCTGCGTGCCATACTGAGAACACTTTTAAAATTCAAAATTAAAACCGACAGAGTTTCCGGTGGCAACTCTTCTTAAATTAATAGTAATGTCTCCTTTTAGAATTCTTAATCCAAAATGTTTGATTCATAATATTTGCCCTTTTTCTACATTCTTATTACAATCATTATTTTTATTTAGATTTTTTTCATTAATTTTTGTTGATATTAAAATTAATTAAACATTTGAAAATAAGCATAATAACGGACATTATTCGTTAATGTACGCACACACACAGGTATCCACACAAAAGACGTTAAAAATATTTGCTTATGATTAAAATACTAATGTAACCCAAAATTACAGATAAGTAAATAAAGAAATACGATATTTATCACATTAAAAATGATCACAAGATAAGGTTTTGTTATTGGAAACATTTCCCAAAAGAAACAAAAGATAATTGAGTGTCAAAAATTAGAAAATATTATATATTTCCGATAAGAGTTGTTTTCTAAAAATACTTTTAAAAATATTCAACAATATACGAAAGAGTAAAAAGTCTACTTTAATAGAGTAGTATGAAGTGAATGACGTAAAAATTCTGAGCTAATTAAATAAAGAGGTTACTAACTTATTCACATGTTGAAGCAGTGTTTTGTAAATAATATCAAAAATCTTTTTTTATTTATAATTAGGTTAAACAATAACCACCGTATAAAAGTGAAAAAAAAAAATATTTTTTTTAATTATAAATATCAGTAAATATACAAACATTTCCTCAATGAGAAAAAAGCACAAAGGATAAGGGATTACTTATCATATTTATTAGTTTTAAGACGATAAAAGTTTACTGATTTTCTATTTTTATTTTCCCTTTTATTTAAAAATATTCACTTATCAACCAATAGGTCATTAACCAAAGAAAAATCTTGTTTGTAGCTTAAAATAGTTTTCAATATTAATCAAGTTCAGATTTGAACTCTAGATCATGGCATAGCAGATAAATATGTTACGAATTATGCCACAAGAGCCTTATTTTATAAATATGGATAAGTACAGATATATTTAAATATCATGTTAGTGTTTTTGTATGCTTTGAATTGATTTTTACAGTTGACTATTGCAATATAACCACACATATATATATATATTAAACTAAGTCTACTATGACTATTTCTGCTTTGGTATGCCAGAAACAGAACTGCTCAAATAAGCTTTAGTTATTGTTAAAAGGAGGAAGTGCCTGGCATAGTCAATGGAATGGCAGTTATTAATAGTAAGTCAGTTCTATCCCTTCCTATGCTTGAAATTGTTATAAACTCCCAAGCAATAAACATGTCATTATTACTTTACTAATATAAGAGAAGAAATAATTTCACAGGACATAATTCTACTTTATCACATTTAAATTGCATATTCCATTGTTTTTTTGTTTTTTAAATAAGATTTATTAAAAAAAAAAACCGACCGAGTTTACACTGAAACAGAGAACCTGCAGGTCACCATTAAGAAACAAAACACACACAAAAATAACACCATCTAGGTCACTATTAAGAACCAAAAAAAAACAAAAAAATAATGCCTTGTGTGTCCTGACATGCAGCGAAAGTACCGCTCAAGGTCGATGCTTGGGGAGAGTTCAGGCAAATCCAGGTAAAACTTGCCTCTGAGGTGAACACTCAATTTGCCACTGGAGACATAGCTGCCTGAGGATGAGCACCATGGGAAAAGGCTCACACACATTAATTTAATATGCTTGCTTTATATTGCATAAATTTAATATATCATCAATAAGCATATTAACAAAATCCTCTCAGGCTTTCTATTTTTATTACTAATATTTTTTTTGAAGTTAAATAAGCTTATAAAATCTGAAGCTATCAAGAATAGAAAAATTAGAGATGAAAAGTATCACTAGCAGACTAGATTGTGAAGAAATATGAAAATCAATTGTAACTATTAAAATGTTTAATAAAACCGACTATACTTTGCAGATATATTGCAGATGCCCTCCTCATAGAAATTATGTTTGATAAAATATTTAAGTACTTACAGATATTAATCTGATTGAAACCTCATGAAATAATAATATCTTGCAATCCAAACAGTCTATATACAATAGAGTACAACAGATATGTAAACATTTTTTTTCTGTTCTATTTCTAATATTTCTAACTTCTTTATTTGCTATTCTTTAAAGCTTTCAATTTATTTTTAGAAGTTACAGCAAAAGTAGTAATCTTGTATTGTGCCAAAAGTATAAAGGAAATATCAATTAATTTATTAATATTTATTTTCAGATATAATGATTTTTTTTTATAGTAAATAAGTATAATGTATAACTGCAAATTTTTATTTATATAATTAAAGTCAAATGAACTTACGGATATCTTTATCAAACTTATGGATTTTTTTTTATTAAAGAAGAAGTGATAAAATAATTGACTCTTGAATTTATGAACAGCTTGGCCACCACAATATTATATTAAAATGTGTATGTATACTAAGTTCTGACAAAAGATTCAGTAATCATGTCTTTAAGTTGCTATGATAAAATAAATGATGTACTTGGCTACTAGGATTGACATTGTCTTCACATGCTTGTGGAATACTATGCACATAACTTAATTCAAAACCAGATTAAAACTGAGAGATGCTTTTCATATACTTAAAATAATTAAATAGTTTATTGCTCTGAAATTCATATGATTTTCACATGAATTTCAAGCAATGTCATAACTGTGGTTTTTGTATCTTAAGTTCTAAAATTCATTTTTCTAAAATTCCTGTAATATCTAATTACATGATTAATTTATTTTAATGAATTTTAATCATATTTTTACATTAATTTACAAACCATTCTGTTTATGTAGTTTTTAATTTAAAATAACAAAGATAGAGACATTGCATTTTTTCATTTGTCATAGATGATCATTGATATGTATGTATTGTAGTTAAGACAGGTACCAGATGAGTTGCATGGGATAATTATCTCATATAATTAGATTCAAATCCAGAAAAACATATATATTTATCTAATTAAAATAATTGATTGAGATATTGCTTAAGAATTCATATAAAGTTCAACCATTAAAAGTGGCAGAAATTTATCTACAATCAATAAAGTTTGAGCTCTAGAATTGGTGACTTTATCACTGCATTAAACCATGTAGGTCTTTATATAATTAAAGATTATGAAAAGGTTAATAGAGCAAAAAGCATGGAAGAAGTTTATTTACTAAACTTTATCAGATTTACATTTAGAAAGCTTCTTTAAGTTATAGTTTTAACAATGGAAAATAATCTCCTGGAAATTGATTACAGTCAAGAATATTACATTCTGTAAAAAAATGTCCATATTGGTTTATATGTCTCAGTAAAAGCTTCTCTTCAGTTACCTACAACTTTAAAGCAAAAAGCTTTCAAAGATGACTTAAAGAAATTAAGTATTTCCATCTGAGTTTATAACAGATTTATCAAATATTATTTATGAACCAAGGAGTATTCATTTGGATTTGTTGGAAGGTTTAGATTAGCATTTTAACAAATGTGTGTTAATTGAGTATGGAACACTACTTTTTGATGCAAAAGGTTTTTAGTGATGTCAAAATACATACTTTTTAATGTGCTTATTTATAAATTCTAACAATTTAGGTTATAATGTTGTAAGTATATTGGAAAATGTGCAAGATTAAGAAAAGAGAAATTATTTAAGAACACAAAATAATGCTTTAAAATAATTTAACATTTACCTAAATTAATAATAGATTGAATATACATTAATTTTGATTATGAGCAATTATAGTTATAATTTTATTTTGAATTATATAGCTGTGTTCTTCTATTGCCACCACACAGCTAAGAGTCACCTTTAAAATCAACAGCTTTATTTACATTATATATGACTGCTATTTAATTTATGACCAGCACACACATGATACTGAGATGAATTAGTCATTTTTATGATTATATATATATATATATATATATATATATATCATAAAAATGATAATATTGCAATATATATATATATATATATATATATATATTGCTTTGGATCAATTGCAATATAAATGAAATAAATAAAAATATCTATTTCATGGATACTTCATATAGTCAGTAAATAAAGAAGTTGGTTTAATGTTGAACATCAAATTTAACAGTAGCAAAATAGTACAGCCAGCTAAATATTACATAGTAATATATTAGAATTAAATTTTATGATTATACAATTACAGATACATATATAATTTTAAATTTAAAGAATTTTATTTAATTTTAAAAAATGAGAGGGATTTTTTTAAGAATCAAAAAAGTGTAATTCTTTAGTAAAAGAAACAACAACCCATTTTAAGAATTTTTAATAATGTCTAAATATGAACTAAAATGAAACAGAATATATTTAATTTAACTAAGGTTTAACATAAAATAGTTAAAATTTAAAAAAATTAGAAATGAATATGTATTGCATAGAGTACTTTTCTATTTAATTTGTTATAATTCTTTCATTTATATTCAGAATGTTAGCATTCACTTAAGTAGAAATTTAATATACAGTCTGGTAACAAAAAATAATTTGACTTATTCTTCCAGATGTTTTTTATTATCTTAGTTGTACATAAGAGTTTAGAAGCTATTATTCAGCAATTATAACTCACTTTAAGTGCACCGAGAAGCTGTTTTATGAATTTCTAGTTTGTTTTCAGGGTCACCTTGGGCATAGATCAGACTTCAGTAAAAATGATCTCAGGAGAAACTAATCAAATATAAAACAATCAACTATAAGTTAACTACTGCCATTGAGAATCAATGGTGACAAAATAAATCTTTCAAAAATTATGAAACATTCGTTGTGATAAAAGTCATTTAGTTATAACTAAGTAATGTCCAGGATCCTGCCGTATTGATTAAAATCATGAACTTTATATAACCAGAGCTCTGAAATAAATATATGTAAAATAAATAAATTTTTGAACTATAACTACAAATCACTGTGGAAACCTGCTGAATGTCGAATAATCAGATAAGCCAACTTTTGCTGATCTTAGGTAATTATATAAAAATTATTTTGAATTTAAAGACTGTTTGATGTTTTAAAGTGAACTTTCTTTTTCACCTAAAAGACTTATGTTAATATTTTATTTTGGAGTTTATTCTTTGATTAATATCTTTTCATTTGTTATTATGTCTATTCTAAATTTAATTATTTTGGAACTTATTTAATGAAGTATTTTATTATAACCATATTAGTTTTAAGTTTTAAAATAAGAGAGTGGAATTATAAATGTTGAACCTCCCATGTAATAATTTTTGAAAATTATTTAATAAAGAAGACTCCTTTAGTCCATAGAAATCACTCATTGATGCAAGCTAAATAAAATTATTTTATTCTATTTATTTGATATATAGTCTGGATTATTAAATGTTCAATAAAGAATAAATTAATATACATGATGATATGCTAATGAAAATCATTTCTTGACATTGAAAGCCAGTAATACTATCATATTTATTAAATATTTTGTTTGAACTTAAAAGTTAAAGGGTGAAGAGCTTAGGAATTTGTTGATAACCTATTAGGCTAATATTTGGATGTGTGTGCATTGTGCTAATCCAGTGATAGTGGGATGGAATTTATTAATTAGAAATTTTATACAAGTAACTCCATATCTAAATAATATCTACCACTTATATATTATATAGTAAGTAAGACATTTGGATAATTGTATGAATGTTCATAAAGTATTTTAGGAAGTTTATATGCTATTTTTGAAGCATACTGTAATATATTAATGAATCATGTGTCCTAGTTCATATATTTTGAAGTAGAGTTATATTTAACAATAATATTTGTTCTATTTATATATTTTTGAAGTATTCCCACAGCTGGTTTAATGATGATGTCTGCATTTAATTATATGGTGATGATTGAATTTTAAATACATATCATGATAATGATTAAAAAATTGGTAAAATCATATAGGTTATAAGTATAGATTAGTACGATTAGAATTCATTTTGTGCTTGCTTACATAATATTAAAATATGAAATATTATAAATACATTTTGTCTACCTTATGTTGAACACTTTTTAACAAAAATTTTTTTATTATATGTATGTATACACAATCTTACATTTTGACTATCCTATAATAATATTTATGAAATAATATACATGAGCACATATTTAAATTAGTGATGATATATAAAAATAGTCAACTTATATTAATAAAACCAAAGGTATTATTGATAATTATTTAGATATAATCTGTGATGGGAGGCAGGAATAACTATAGAAAATATTATATATATGGGGATATACCATGTTATGATCTGAACTTTTTGTTCATTGATATACTATTATTCTTTATTTTATAGATCATGAATTTTAATTTATAAGAATTAATTCAAAAATATAAAGCATTTTTTATATTATGATAATAATTGCTTTGTAATAAATGTTTAATTATATGTTTATTTTTAGCCTGAAAGTTTATTTTATTATGTATTGTTTTATCACTTATACAGTCTTATATTATTGTAAACAAATACCAAAAGGTCTATTCACCCAATTAGAGGAAATTCAAAGATGTCAAGATTTTTCCAGATTTACAGGATATATATAAAGAAACCAGTAATGATTGAGGACTCTGTAGGGGGTTGTGGTTGGATATCTCCAGAAAATTGAGAATATCATACCTATATCAGAATATGAAACATCAAAGAAGTTTGTTATGCATTAGCATTAGAATTGTACTATTTACAAGCAGAACAAAGAAAATCTTAGATTTTGAATGTAGTGGAACCCTTTGGTGATTGATATCATCACAACCATTGGATCTTCAGTTGAACATTACACCATATATATATATATATATATATATATATAGAGTAATGTTCATATATATATATATATATATATATATATATATATATATGTAAACTCTCCTTCTGTTTTCTTTTTCCCATGGAAGAAAAATTATCTTCCAATATAACCATTCTTAAATCAACAATTGAGTAATCAGGTAAATTGAAATGTTTAAAAACTCATCTATCTTCATTTTTATGTAAAACATCAAACCTATGGTTGGTTATTCTAATATGTAGACTGTTTGCTGACTCACCTATGTAATGACTCAAGCTTCTATTACATTCTATTACATATACCAAGTTTATACTTTTACAATTGACATTGTTGGGGATATACCATTAAAAACCATGATTGGTATCTTCCTGAACCATCTTCATAACAATAATATGTTTGCATGTAAGACATCTCTTATCCTCACATAAAAACATCCCTTTCCTGACATAAAATTAGTGTCAAAAACTGTCCTTAGAGTCCAATTTTTAAGGATTAAAAGAATTTGCATTGATAAAGAATTTATTCAGCAAAATAACAAGATTTTGTATAATAAATTTATCAATATGAAATATCTGAAAGGACTGTTAGATAGGGGAATGGTAAAATCTTTGGGAGTTGACAGGAATGAACTTCTTCTATCTAAGAAAGAAAGAATCAGTTGATAAATATACCACTAGTTCAATGATGATTTATTTAACCTTAACCAAATACTATGGAAACATTTTAATATATTAAAATTCCACAATAATATGAGAACTTTTTTTCCATATCCATTTAAAGTTATATATCATAGACATAGGATACTTAGGAATAGACTTGTAAGGACAGTTTTTGGCACTAATTTTGTGTCAGGAAAGGGATGTTTTTCATGTGAGGATCAGAGATATCTTACATGCAAACATACTATTGTTACGAAGATGGATATATCCCCAACTATGTATTTAATAGAATTTAATAGATGCTTGAGTTGTTACATAGGTGAGTCAGCAAACAGTCAATATATTAGAATGACCAACCATAGGTTTAATGTCTTACATAAAAATGAAGATAGGCCAGTTTCTAAACATTTCAATTTACTTGATCACTCAATTGATGATTTAAGAGTGGTTATATTGGAAGACTATATATATATATATATATATATATATATATATATATATATAGTATATAAAATATCCCCACAACATATATATATATATATATATATATATATTATTGTGGGGAAATCACCATTTCTGATAGCAAGGGTTACTATTTTGGATGCACTCAATAATAAGAATATATATAGTAATTAGTTGTTTGTATCAGCCATTATAAAATACATTTCAAATACTAAAAAAATATTTTTAGAAGTATAGATGAACAGTTAATGTCCTCTTTGGGTATTAGTTAAAATAATTTTAAAAAATGGCAAAAGATTGCAATCATTTAATTTTTACTGTTTCTTTTCAATTAGATTTAATTTCAATTTCAGTGAAATCATTTTAGAGTAAAAAAATGCATGAAGTTTCATGGAACAGGAATTACAAAAACCCAGAAATAGGAAGCCTGCATATAATGTCAAAATCTGAAAGCATGCTTAGTTGAAGATCATTTTAGTTATAATACTTTAGCATTAAAAGATTATTAATATTGGAAAATTATCACTGATAATAATCAAATACCTCTTTGTCATACTTTTCTGCAGTTTAATTATTCTGCCTTTTCTTCATGAAATAATTTAGTATATATACATATAAGTACTGCATGATGAAAGTTTCTCAAAATTTAATACAGTTTCTTTGACTTTATTCTCACATTACTTTTTATCTATCTCATTTTTGGACTTTTTTGGTTTCTCTAGGGTTACAATTTAAGACTTCACTTATCTACCTCTTGTCATTTTTTTTAAAAGATTACAAACCCATGTATAGGTTTATTTCAGTATTTTGATTCATTCCTGATGTCAGTGAGACTTGTTGTTGTCTCACTCATACATTTTATTTTTCATATCTTTTTTAATATCTTTCTTCATATCCAGTTTAACTCTTCTATTACCCCCCCCCCCTTGTTATTTTTTATATCAACAATTCAGTGTCTTAATTTTTTCAATGATGTCAGTAAAATCTATTTGTTATCACATTCATAAATTTCAATTTTAATCTCTTCTTTTTTTGTTTTAATATACATAACTCTACACTTTTTATATAATCTAAAGTATATATAATGCTCTTTTATAAAACATAAAGTCTTAGATTCATATGTAAGTAATGATAAAATATTTAGCTTAAAACAATTTGTTTCATAACACATAAGCATTTTTTTTTTAAAATATTAAATTATTTCTACCAAATACACTTCAACTAAAAATAGTCAAAATATGAGACATAGATCACATGATCCTATCTCTTAAGCTTGTAAGTTATAAACAATGAGGATTGCCAATTCCTCTACAAGGTTTATGATAAATGATTAGCCAGAGCCAGCACTTCAAATATCTCTGAGGAGTGCCAAAGCACAAAACCATGGTCAGGGGTTGGGGGAGGGTTCCTGACAGAGATATTTTAAGTGCTGGCTCTGGCTAAGCATTTATCATAAAGCTTGTAGAGGAATTGGCAATCCTCATTGTTTACACTTCAACTAAGTTTAATTATATAACATACTATGTTCCTAAATCTATAATATGTTCAAGAATTTAGTAATTATGAACATCTTTTAATTCATTTCTATTATTTTTTATTTACTTCATTTTTTTTCATATATCAAAGTGATGGAAGTGAACCCGGGCCAACTGCTTGGAAGGCAGCTATGCTAATCAGTAGGCCACCAACGCTTGACATTTACTTTATTTTTGAAAAGTCAATTGACATTACATTAATCTTTTTAGCATTTATTCTTACAATTAGATTCTTGCATTTATAACATCTTAAACTTAAAAATATTAAAGATTATATATATTCAATGCCAGCAAGAATAATATTTCTTTATAACTTACAGTAAAGGATAGTGATCGATTTTTTTACTACAATCAATACAACAATATTCATGTAACTAATAAAGATTAATTTGAAATTTTCACTCTCTAGCTAATAATGACTAAATAATTATTTACTGATAAATAACTAAATAGCTAGATTAAGGTAAATCTAAGCCTTAGGCATTTTTTTAATTGAAAAAATTAATGTGAAAATAGATTTTTGAATTGTTTTAAAAAAATAATATAGAAGCACTTATTACCCATAAATAATGTTTGCCTTATATAGATAATTATAGTGTAAAATCGTAATTATAAGTTATAAAATTAAGATTTGTGAACTTATTTGTACTAAAACGATTTGGTCAATTAAATGTGCAAAACCTACCATATATGAACTTGAATGCCACAATAAAGCCTGATTAAGTAAAATAACAGAATTACTTTTTGTTCTAATGATTATTTGAATATTAGAAAAGCATATGAAAATAATGAAATTATTATCTTTATTTAAAATTCAGCAGCTATCAAATATATATATTAATTCAAAAATCAATAATATACTTTTACCGTCATATTAAATCCATCAGGATACATCATTTTTAATAGTCACAATATTAAGATTTCAAAGAGCTAAACAATTGCATTTTTTTGAGGGTATAAAAAAGTAAACAAAATCTCTTTTTTGATTTTAATTTCGGATTTTTGATTACGTTAAGCATATGTGATCCTTCTCTTATTGCCACACACACATATATAAACTTTTACACAAAATATTATTTAGAAGTTAAAGAAATGCATTAATTTATAATCCTACATTTCTTTTTAAAAACAATAAATGGAAACAAGTACAGTATTAAAATGAATTTGTATTTAAATATCAAGCTGAGAAATATAAACAATATTTATGGAAATGAATGCCAGGGGCAAAGTAAGTTTTTAATTACAAATGCAATAGACAGATTTTTAATATAATAACAAAGTTTATGTGATCGGTAAAGCTATTCTAAGAAATTAAGTTTTTTTTTAATATGAACTTTTTTAAATTATCATTTCCAGGATATATGAGAAAATACTTAATTTATTATGCCCATCTTTATTCTATAGGATGTACGTCGCTAAACATTTCATAAAACTCGGAAGATATTTTATTAATTAAATTCAAACAGCTGCTGTTGAAATTCTTCAGCTTAATTTTATTACACACAACCAACAGTTTCTAAAAGTGGATCAAATACTGGAACTGTACTACAAAGAATGCTACCAGAATCGGTCCTCAGTAAACGCTATTTTAATAGCTAAATTTTCTCCCAGCTATCCTACGGAATACTTGTTTTTGTAATTCCACCAAATAAATGCTAATTAATTTATAATAATAACATTTAATTATAAGATATGCTTTCTTTGATCCTAAATAATAAAATGATTTCCTTGCTTTTATTTACATAGCAAATGTTTTCTGACGTAAATATTTTTTTTGGGTAAAGACCACAGTCATCAAGAGATCGTGTCAATCATAGCTTGCTTGTTGCTTTTCAAAATTTATTCAATCAAGTGAAATTTCAAGAGTCAATCATAATTTTATTAACTAAGACAAATTCAAATAAATGTTATTACATTGTGCCAATCAGAAAATTCTAAATATTTTAAATCTTTCTTAAAGAAGATAATCAAATCACATTCATATTTACTGATAAGACGGGAAAAAGTATCAGTTGTAATAAAAATGTAATTATATGTAACTAACATTGTTAATCAACATAAATATTTAGCTCCGGAATTGTAAATAATGATAAGGTTCTAAATGTTAGAGATAATCATCTCATCACTTGAACAATCATTAATCCACAATCCAATAAAAACTGACAAGTTTTTACACATTTGAAAACTATTACTTATACTAAGGTAGGAAAGCCATTTTAAAATACTTCATGTAATTACATTAATTAAAACATAAATAAAAGAATGGGCACAATATATGGAAAATTTGATATTTATAAGTAGAGAATTTATTGTTAAATCATTATTTCAAACACAAGAAAAGCTATTCTATGACGGGAGGGGGGGGGTAGAAAAAATAAAATCCTTAAAATAAAGCAAGCTAAAAAGATAGTTCATAGAAAAGATGCTAAAAAGCCACATGTTTGGTACAGTTTTTTTTAGAATATAAATTTAAGTGCATAAATCTATGCGTTAAACTAGTTTTGGTTATTGTTTTAACACATTTTTTTTTATTTCCAAATAAAAAGCATAGCAGGTTTCCCATATTGTTTTGAGATTAGGAAGAAAAACATATTATGAAACATATGTTGAACACATTTTCATGAAACTTTTTTTATAGAACATAGTGGAAAAAAGTGAACATAATTTGCATATTGTTTAGTACAAAAAAAATGATATCTGTATAAAATTTTAGCAATATAAAGTAATAATCAGAGATTGTACTAAAAGTAGATAGTTTGTTTAAAGTTGTGAAAAAGATTCATCATCATTAAAATGATATTTATTAGTTAAGTAATTAGATAAGCATTTTTATGAACAATATTGATTAACTAATTTTTTTAAGCTTAATGTAATACATGGGGAAAAAAAATCTTTAAAAAAAGGATTTATTAATGTAGTGATATACATTTTATCTCTAAAAACAATAGAAGTTATTTAGCACAAAACAATTTCAAATTCTTTTTGTAGATGGAAATAGCAAGTTGTATTGATTGACAAATAATCAGCTGCATCACTCATTGTATCATTATAAAAATTGTAATAAGCAAATGGACTTCCAAAATAACATCAATGATTGAACTAACATGTATACATATTATATATCTAAAAAAGGGAAATGTATACATTTAAAAATCCACATAAAAATTATAATGAGAAATGGAATAAAGCATCTCTTATTATAAAGTTATCAATTCCTTAAAAGTAATGTTCCATGTGACTTGTTAAGATATCATCAAATCCTGCAATGATTGGTACAATGGTAGGCTGTAAAGTTAAGGGCCACAGATTTTACTTAGTTCTATCATTTCAAGCACTTTTGAACTTTTTATAAACTTCCAAACAATAAAATCATTCAAGTATTTTAAAACTGATCATTGTACTAATAAATAACTTATAAAATTTATTAGGTGAACTGTAAAAATTGAGTGCAAAAATGATAACTCTTATTTGCACCATGACTCTTCACTCTTCTAAAAACAGTTAAAGTAAACAGATATCAGCTCTTTCAAGAAAGTAATGCGACTGAAAAATATTGAACTAGGTTCCAAATGTTGGATATCTTTATCTCACTTGATTTATAAAGATGATTTCAAAATGCATGCACAATAAAAGAAGATGATATGAGTTTCTTTTCTGATGGACAGTTGTGATAAAATGGAGTTGAGATAAAAAGTGTGTTATTAAATAGAAAAATGATAACTCATTGCAATTTTCTATACATAAATAAGATGGAATTTTTGTAAAACTGATGGCTTTTTATACATGAAAGTGAAATTATATTTAGAGGTTGGATTATTTTTTTTAGAGTGAAAAGAATTATATCACAAAAAGTATTAATATAGCAGTGGATCTTAAAAAAGTTTACTTCTTATATTAAAAACATGAAGAGGATAGACACAAAATATTGCAAATAAAAGTAGAATAATTTTTTATATAAATGATGGGTCTGAATATAAATTTATTATTTTAAAATTTGCTGATATTATTTTTAAAAAAAATCTGAAAATATTAGTTTGAAAAAGATATAAATTAATATAATTCATGCATTTTCTTAAAGTTTGAGTTGCTATAAAACCAATGGAAGTTCTGTTCAGGATGTCTTTACATTTCAAAGTATTCTAAAAAAGTTATGTCAAATTTTATTTTCTATTAGAGCCTAGTAGGGATGTAATGGTTTCTTTAGGGATAGCTGCAATTTCTATCAAAAGCAATAAAAATAATTTTTTTGGCAAATGATCAAAAAAATAACATTTATTTAAATATTTTTTATTGTATATGCTTTTTATTGTCGCTAAAATAAAAATCATGAAGTTGTTTACAGAAGATTGAAAACATTTTTCAAATAGGAAATAATTTATTTACAATAAAGCACATGTTACAAAAAAGACAAAATAAATTATGTTAAATTTTTATATCATAAATATTTTGAGAGACATCACAATATAATATTAGAATTACAATATGCTTAAATAGTACTGCAACTAGTTGTAAATTTTCTTATAAAAAGAAACATGTATAGGAAATTTACACATATTATAACTATGATCATATTAACAGCACATGGCTAATAAGTTTATTAATATGATTTTATAATGCATATTATCACAGCTATCCCCAGTAAATGTGTTTATAACATTTCATGACAGCTAAATAAGTCAACAAGATAAAATATTGTCTAATATTTTAACAATGTTATTGAAGACAATTTTTAATTCATTTTCTAAAACATTTAAAAAGTAGTTAAATATATATTTTTTCTATTTTTTATTAATTTCTTTAGCTGATTATAAATATTTTTTAAGCCACAACCAATATTTTAATAAATGTCATTCATTCTTATTGCATAAGAACACTCAGGCATTCTTTTCTGACCTATACTTTAATTATATCATAATTTTTTTTTTATATTAGAATAAAATTTTAAAGTTCAAGTACAGATAGATAAAACCATATAATAAGTAGTATCTTTATGCTAAAATTATATTTATATAAATGTATTATTTCTAATAATAAAATAAATTACATATCCTTCTATATATACTATTGCTCAACATTATTGTATTTGTGAGACCCTTTTTTTTTGTAAAATGACTATAATGGAATCATGTGCTGGAGATAAATACAGTGTTAGAATCAGATTTTATTGTTTATTAAACAGTTTGAAATGCAAATTTCTATAATGGAATTTTTGATATTACACTGACTCAGCACTTAAAAAATATAGGAGTTGTAAGAGGAGATGTACAAATATAGATCATGATATGAAAGTTCTCATTCCACTATAATTTAATATGTAATATTTTAATCATCAAATAGTTAGGAAACAAATCTACCAAAATGTATTATGATTGATGGTAGATTATAATTTCCTGATAAGAGTACACAAATCCTATAATTGCTTATGGAACTCATAAGTGAAGTAAGTAACAAAAAATATTTCAGGTCAAATACAATGGCTAAAAATGTTACACCACAAACCATTGTGAAGGATGTACCATATATAAGATACACACATTTTTCAAAGACATTTTTTGGCAAACAAGATTATTTTATTGAAAAAAAATAACATCTTACCATATTATGATTAAAAACAATTTCAAAAAATTTACTTTAAAACAAACTATGTATCAAGGAAAAAATGTTGAATTACATAAATAATATTAATTTTTATCATTATTTTCAGAATTACAAATTATCTTTTGAATTCTTTTCAATATGTAAAGTACACATTGTTTTCTTCAAATAATAAGTCATATTTAGTATGATCAAGAATATTAATATTGACAGACAACTTAAATGTCAATAAAATTATCTGCCTTTATTTCATTCCACAAGATTTTCCTTTAATTTTACACTGCTGAATTATTTTTAATTGGTATTAGTTCAAAATCTGATTATGTATCCTGTTATTTCACTTCTTTTTCAAAAATTGCCTAAACAACTTGTTAATGGTGATATATAATGGCCAGAATTAGCTGGTTAAAATTCCTAAAATTGCAGTTAAGTTTTAAAGCAGCAAAGTTTATATTTATTAGTCTTGCTTATATAATAATAGAACAGATCCTATACTAACAAATATAGCTTCTTTGATATTTAGTCTGGATTCCTAGATCATATTTTTTATCTAAAATTTTCCTATTTTTAGAATGGGTAAGAATACAAACTTTAGTAGGTAAATTTTGCCTGCATAATGCCTACTTTTAAAAAAAAAAAAAAATTGATAAATTTGTAATATATATCACATTCTGATGAGTTTTCTCCTGAGAACACATATGAACAATAATATTTTTTAAAACGTTGATTATTTAACTGTTTTGTACACTATTGAATATTATAGATATCTCATCCATATATTTTACTTATGAGAGTTCAACAATCTTTTGTTTCATAATGTTAATAATATACTCTCAAAAATTATTATATATTCCTCTGACATCTTTTATAATATTATTACTTTTATTCATATTCACAGATTATTTCTTTTCATAAATCTATAGTGCTATGATAATCTACATGTAAATTTAAAGATACTTTTACTATATGTTGTCATTTGTTTTGATTGATGTATAATCTGAAAAACCAGATTATCTGTTATCATAAACATATAATGTGAACTCACATATGACAAACAGACAGCAATGGGGGGTTGGGGTGGAGAAGATAACAAACTTTGAATAATCAAATAACTAATACAAATGCTTTCCTGAATTTGAAGCTGATTATTAGAAGAAAAAAGTATATAAAACATATGCAAAAATAATTAACATTCATATGCCACTTTAACTTTAAAATTAAATTTTTATTGTTAGTTCATAGTGAAATACATTATTTATATTGTTACATTAGTGCTGTTTATTACCTAGAGGTTATTCCTGAGAATATTAGAATTAATATATATATATAATCATGTTTCTATTCTTTATTATAATAGCAATTCATGAAAATATTTAATTATTGATATTTATTATACATTTCTTTATAAAACAATTATACTTAAACTACAATATTTTAAAGTCACATCTTAAGTAAAAAAAATAATGCAGCTTGGAAGATTATATATTTAAGAAAAAAATATTTATTTTATGATAATATTTTAATACAGTGAAATTACTAAGTAAATATTAAACTTAATGCCTTTATATATATATATATATATATATATATATAAATTTACAATATAAGCATACTTGATCCAGCAAAATAATATAATTTTATTTGATCTATAAAATAGCAGGAATTATTTGGCCAACTAATACTATATATAGAAAACAGGAACAGTTTAATAGAAAGTGTTTAAAATTGTTTGAAAATCTATTCACTTTAAAGGTGTCAAACCTTTGCAATCTGAAATGCTCAATTATAATAAAAATTTACTTTTTTTTTTTTTTTTAAAAATTTACAATAATTTATATAGTGAAAAATTATTTAAAGATAGATTTTACGGAAATGTGAGTACAAAAACTATTCAGTAATTATATACTAGAAATTAATAAATGCCACACTTTAACTAACTAGTTATTAACGACTATAGAAAAAAAATTATGATTATATATGAATGAGACATATTTTGAAATTTCTACTTCATTTTGTTACTGTTATACTTAGTTCTAAAATATTAAGTTCTACTATAATTGTTTATATATATATATATATATATATATATATATATATATATATATATATATATATATATATATATATATATATAATACACTAGTTAGTATATATTAAAAGCATAAAGCTAAACTTGTCAATAAATAATCAAAATTACTCTAAATTCACAACTCAACCAGACTAGGCAAAACATAAACTCTAAAACACTACCAATCGTTTCACTGTTAGAAGCAGAGTTCTCAAATGGAATTGTGGACAATGTTTAGTTTAAATATGTTGTTACTTTATAGTTCTTTAGATATGAGAAGTCTGCTTGTAGCAGTGAAATGGTTGGCAGTGTTTTAGAGTTTATTTTTTGGCTAATTTGGTTAAGTTGTGAATTTTGAATAATTTTGACCAGTTAGTATATATATATAACACTTTTAAATTATATATATATATATATATATATATATATATATATATTATAATTTAAAAGTGTTATATATGCATAATATCAGACAAAATAATTTATAGTAAAACAAAACAATAGAATTAACTCTATAATTTTCAATATCCCAATACATAAACATATAAATAAAAGCTATAGTAAACCTATGGTATAACAACCATTTTGATAATATGAAGATTTCATAATAAAATTAATTCAATTTTTTAAAATTTCTCTTCATATTATTCCATCTTATCCATCTCTTTTGTAGTCTTTTCCTCAGTTTTCTACACTCTTCTAAAATCCAGTTTCAAAATTCAATGGTAGTTCATTAAAATTTATGATACAGCTTTAAAATTGAGATACAATAATAAATTGTGTTAAAAGTTAGGAAGAAATGATAACTAAAATAAATGAACATCAAATGTTATTGCTTGATTGTATTTTCCACCTCATAATAGAATAGTAGATACTTTATTTATATCTATTTTTATTATGTTTGCAAGTAACATTTATTTAATTAATAAATAAAATGTTGAAAATAGATGGGTAACATTAAGTACACACACATATATATATATACATAGCTATCAAGATCTATTTTAAATTTTAATTATATTTTTATCATGTTAATGGTGGTAGTGGTAGGAGGAATAATATATGCTTTCATTGTAAAAAAAACTAAGTTAAGTAACAAAAGAAAATAAATTTTTGCTACATGACTATTATAAATGTTCCTAAAATTAGAACTAAGGTGTAAAAGTTTTAACAAGAAAATGCCAAGAGAAAGAAAAGGGGAGGGAATATTTGTAATGACATAAAAAGGAATGTTGTTTTCAAAAAAAAGGATTCTTTTTATCTTGTTGGAAGAAGCTTAATGATGTTTACTGGCTAGATTAATTATAATTCCTTCTGTGAAATTTCTTTCTCATAGTCATCTCTACATATGCAGAAGCATAACACCACACCAATGCTAAAAAACAAAGAGCCATCATTGAGCTAGTTGGAGAATTATGTCAACATTCAGTGCAGACTTTTGAAAATAATACATTGCACATAATATCAGATAATCATTAAGAGCATAACCCCATTCCAGTAGAAGGATTTGAAAACCAGCCAAATGAATGCATAAGCTCATGCCAAAGAAACAAGAATTCAATTTTAGGACTGCATAAATATGAATTATCGTATAAAGTGCAATTAAACTTATTCTTTTCTTAAAATAAGGCTGCTAGTACAATAGTTTAGAACAATGAAGAGTATCACATAAATAAGCTTTAACTGATATGTATTATGTAATTCGATCTCTTGTATATATATATATAATTTGTTTATTTTTTTATATTTATCATGTACTTGGTTTTTATTATTATTTAATCATTATATAATTCAGTAAACTAAAATTTTATTTATCCCTTAAAGCAAATTAAATGATAGTTATTTTATAGTATTGTGAATAGTAAAGATCTCTTATAGATTCTCTATTTCTAAATAAGCTTTGTTGTAGAGAGATTTGTTATTATTAATTAATACCATTTTGATATGTGTGCCCAGACCATGTCCTTTAAAAATAGAGATGGATCTTGTTAGCCAGATTGTTATTTAATCTGTACACCTAGACTAATTATATTTGCTAACCTGTGTTCTTATGTTGTCTTACAGTGATTGGTAACTGTTATTTTCCTTTTTATACTGCTGATCCAATGTCATTCCAGGATGTTCACATATATCTTTTAGGCATGTTATGATGTGTCACCCTACATATAAAATTTATTTAGAATTGGATTTTGATTTTGTAATATTTGATCATAAGAGACTTAACTTGAGAAAGGAGTAATTTGTGTAGTGAGTTAGAATAATGATGTAAGCACTCCATTGGATAGTATTGAGAGTTGGAATTAATAAAAGTGTTAAGAGTTAATTTTTATTTTCCAACTATTAAAGTTTATCAACATAGCATTATTTTTCTATGATTAGTAGTTCATTCCGTTAAAAGGGATTAATAAAAAAACATTTATCTGTGATGGGTGTTCTTGTACATAAACGATTAGTTTATTGTGATGTATATGATTGCTAGAAAAAATAAATTAAGACCAGTTCTTTAAAAATGATTAACAAGACAATTCTTTGAGTCTGGTTCCAGACTTTGGTCTGCTGACATATATTGGTGGTCATATATGTTGCATACACGTCAACTTGTACCATCACAATATATTTAAGAAAAGTTTATAAAAAACATTTTTTCCATGTAAGTTGAAATAACCTCAATTTAATAAATATTATACTTTTTTAAATAATGAAGCAATAAACATTCATTTAAACAGTTGTTTATTTGTTAGTGATTTATAAAAGATAAATGACCATTTGTGTTTGTCATCCACTTACTAATTATGAAAGTTGAATAAAGGTATATAATTTATCACTTTACGATATTAAATGGTCACCTCAGTCCTTCTGAAACTTGTTAGATTAGTAAATAAGAATCTGATTACTAAAAAAAAATCTCGTTTGTTGAGAGGTTCTGAGATACTCAAAAATTTTTTTAAGTCCGATCTCAATTCAAACCCCAGATTATAAATATGATAAACTTATTTACTAATTATTATACATGCAAAACTCACTATATGTATTGCCACACATAGCAAAGCTAGAATAATCAATGGATGCCAGAAGGCTTGTGCATAAAATCCCCATCTAGTGCTTACTCATCCAATATCCCCAGACTAGTTTCTGGCTTGTGACCTTTTTCAATGAAGAGGACTAGTGTCTGGCTTGTGGCCTTGGTCAGGAAGGAGCCTTGGATCTGAGATTACTGCACCTAGATCTTAGGATCTAATTCAACCCTCCAGCAGCCACCTTTTATCTCCACTTAACTACAAAACTATGAGTCTTAAACTGAAAACACCTTAATGTTTTCAATCCAAGCCCATTAGCTTATATATTCATATGGGTCTGAACTCAGTTCAGTATAGCGAGTTTTGCCTGTTTTAACAACAGTTATACACAAGCATAAGAAGTGGTGGTCAGGTGATGTTTATTGGCTTAATTACTATACAGCATGGTTTTTATTATTGTTTATATTAATATATTAATTTGAAACTATACAATTTTATTTGTATATAATAATAATAATCATAGAAATCCTCCCAGGGAATCTTCTAATCAATTATTATCACTTATCAAACCTATATCAATCTTTAAACAGTCATTTTTTTCCTTTAACGATCTAAAATAATAATGACTTTTTATTTGTGAAATTCCACACTCCTTCAAATTGTAATAAAGAGTTTCTTTAATGCAACTTCAACCGTTTAAAATCATTTGCATAAAAGATTAAATTATTGATTTCAAATTTTTTGTCTTTGTTTTTCTCATGCTTAACATCAATTAAAATTATATAGATATTTAATATCACTCTTTTTAAAGTAGACGAAGTTTTTGTATAATTTATTAATTCATAACTAAAATTATCAACAAAATTTTAATTAAAGATAATTACAATTACCTTTAAAAAATACAGTTAATAATTGCTTCAATTTTAAAAAAGATATGTCATTGTCGCATTAGTGAATTTAAAACAAGCACACACTTCTTTATTATCAGAGTATGTGGACGTTATATGTGTGTATGTTGTAATTAAGGTTCCTTTCAAAGCATGTGCCTAGCACTCATAACTAGCTTTATAATATGGATGATATCCAAATTTCATACTGTGATATATTCATGCACCTATCATTTTAACTGGATGACTCACTGGAGTTGTTAGTAAACCATTCTTCTTTATCTTTAGATTGTGGTCATGTTGTTTTTCACATGTGATCTGCATGATATCTGAAAGTATAGGGAATTTCATATTTTCTGATCTAGAAATATTGAGTTTATATAATTAATTGTCAATATGTCTAGATCATAAATTGGAGTTTGGTCAATTTTCAATCCAGATAATTTATGAATGATATGTGAAGAACAATATAACCATATGTTAAAGATGTAGGAGATATTGTTTATTGCTAATTCCAATAATTCATTCAATCAAAGAAACAATAGCATAGATATATGCAAAGCACTGAATTTGAATATCACAATATTATAAAATAAATGGATAACAATTATATTTTAGTCTTGAGAAGATAAAACACAAATGTTGAAAGTGTACTCAACAAAAAAATTTAAGATTAGAAAAAAAGTTTTTTTGTTCTACAGATGTTTCAACTAATTATCTTTTAAAGTGTTATACGGGGAACTTACACTACTGATGATTATGATATACTATTGACACTTAATATATGGGCATATATAACACATAATATACCCTTCTGGAACTTAATTAAATTACTTTAAAATGATCATTTTACTAAAGATGAATTGAAATTTGAATTTTCATTAATTAAATTTTTAACTAGAATGAATATTAATAATGATGAGTAAACAAACATTTTGTCTCTTATATACTTATATAAAGTATCCTTGTTATATTTCCTGATCAACATACATTGCATCATTTCTTAGATGGTCTCATTTAACATTTATTCATAAAGATTTATTTAAATAGATCAGAATTTGAACTCCCTCCAAGAATCAATCAAGAGAATCTTCTCTCTATATTACTCTTCTATCATTTAATTCTAAAATGTTTGGTTTATCCCCATATTTAAGCTGGATTGATTGAGGAGGCTTGTAATATATGACTATACTACAATTAGCCAAATCGGCATTACTACAATATGTACACACACACATTAGGAAAAATTCTGTCCATATCTATTGTACCATGGACCTATAATAATTGATCAATTATGCATCAGTCACATCAACTTTAAAATATTTTATTTATGCTCTATATACATCTATGCATATAATAATTTTAATTAAATAGTTGAAAACATATATGCAAAAGATAATTAAAAATTAATTAATATAAAATATATTCTTGAAAAAATAAATGGTTTAGCATGTATTTGTATATTAATTACTAATTATTTTATTGTTTTAAATTTAAAATTTTAATTTTATTAAACCTTTCAAACTCCAAATATATTGTTTGAAGTTAGTTTAGGAAAGGTGTGAAATGAAACTAATTAGTATTAGGTACTATTAATTTTTTTTATCACAAGTTATAAGTCTTTGTAATTAATATTAATTTTTAAAAAAATGGATAATAAAGAATGTGGTTATTAGTAATTAGATTAATGGTTAATAATCCATTCAATAATTATTAGAATTATATTAAGTAATATGTTACAGATTTATGGACATTTCAACTAACTGACTTTAGAATTCTGAGTTTTAAATAGTTTGTTAAAATTAAAAGTATGATGTATTATGATAATATATAAAAGATAACAAAAAAATTGAAACATATAAATATAGATGTAGGAGAAGATAAATCAAGTAATGAAAATGGCTAAAAATTTACTTGGATATACATTTCTGCGTAAAAAATATTAAGTCAATATAGTGTCTCAAGATGGTATATATTTTGAAAATTAAAATGTAAATTTTTGTTGTGTGTGAATTGGATGAAATCTATTCAAGTACAATTCACCATTTATGTACCTATAAAGTATATATACATTTTAATGTAATAATATATAAGACTGATTTAAAATTATGTATTATACCTTAAGAAAAGCAAAAAAGTATTATAAGTTTAACATTTCTATTATTTATCAAGTGCACAGACGTCTGTAAAGAAAGAGACTGTTTTTAACGTTTGTCACATGTATCTTTTAAACATAATTCCCTCACTTTTAGTTGTGTTTTTTTTGGATCTCATTGCTTTGCTTTTTTATTTTCACAACTTTCGAAATAATATTGATTACACACTCCTTGTAACCTGATCAAAATTCAAATGTCAGTTTAATAATAAATTGAAAACAGTTAATATGCATCATATACACTAAACCTTATATGAATTTGATTTTATCTTACATTAGATCATTATAATTAAATTAAAGTTAGAGTTAAGAATTTAATTTTTTGATTTTTAGGAAAACCTAATTTTAAATAAAAAAACATAGAACAATTTTGTGATCTACTTATTCTGTGTCTGTGGTTTAGATTCTTGTTTTTTTTTCAAACTTGACATCTGTTCACTTGTCTAAATAAAACTTTCAATCTGCATTGCAACTTCAAGCTATATAAATAAGATCTGCTCTGATTCAATAATACTTCTATACAATTTTTTATTTATTTATCCCAAACCAAAGACTATTATTGTAAACAAGAGTTTAACATTTACTGTAACTTAAGCAATAATAATATTAAACAATTGTAATTTAATAATTTCAAAACATGTTTTTCTTCTAAAAAAATAAATACTCATGTTATCTCTTTTAAAAAGAGATTTATGTTTTTTTAATTATAAATTATAAAATATAATTCTATGTTTGTTTTTTATGACTCACTTAGAAAACTTTTAAAAATATCATTTATCATTTTCTAAGATTCAAATATCTAATGATGCTTACAAAAATTGTGTATAAAAATTTGTATTATATGTCTTTCACTTTTTTTTAAATTAATACAAAAATCTTAACTAAAAATTAAATCTAAAAAGCAAAAATTATTGATAAAGTTCTTTGATACCAATTTTAAAAAAAAATGCATTTACATAACTCATAGAGAATTTATTTAAAATATATATAATTTGTTGACTTTCGAAATATCTTTGTAAATATTTTGATATTTTTTTTATATCATAAAATTTACATTATATATTGCTTGAACTCTGTTTGTCCAGTTTGCAATGAATGAAATTTATAAATATATTGCCTAATATAAATCAATCAATCTTTTCCATAGAAAAGTAATTTTAAAATTGAATAGCGAAACTATATAACAATAATTAGTATAGGTGTGTAACAGAATTCCATCCTTAGACAAAATATTCATTGGTAATTTTCTGTTTCTTTCTTCATGATCAAATATTTATATTTTTACTATTTTTTTTCAACTTTCTAATAACTTCTTTTATAGTGAAAGGTAAATCTTGGCTTCATAGTTAGATATTTAACAATTTTTACACTTTTTTTTACTAACTTAGCTTAACATTTCCAGGAGATTTCATATTTTAAAAAAGTTTTAATTGCTTTAATCCAGATATATATATATATATATATATATATATATATATCTGGATATATATATATATATATATATATATATATATATATATATATATATATTATTTTTATATAAACCAATTTCAAGCAATTATAACAGGTTTCCATGGTTTCTAGTCAAATTTTACAATAAAATGTTTATGTTATAAGCTTTATAATTTTCATGAGAAACTGAAATCAAATATTTCTTTTTATTTTCAAATATATTTATTTTTGTCAAACATAAAATATAATCTGATGGTCTTAATTAGCTTAAGAATATTCAGTGGAATTATATTGTTGAACTCTATAATTATAATTGTATTGATATATTGGACAATTTTAATCATCTAATATTAAGTATCGAATGTCTTTAAAAACATTTAAATTTATTTAAATATTCCAATTACATTCAACTGTTAGTAATAGCAGATAGGTTAGTATATGCACAATGTTTTGAGAGGTATAGGCCTCCTCTCTTCTTCAAGTGTTGCTGGTCTGATCCATGACAGTATTAGCATGGGAAGACCAGCAACACCTGAAGAAGAGAGGAGAATAATAACTTTGAATATACTACCCTGTGTGCTATTACTAACAGTTGAATGTAATAAGAATATTAAATAAAGTTAAATTTTTATAAAGACATTCTATACTTAATATTAAATGATAGAAATAGTCCAATATATAAATACTGTATGTCTAAAATACTATCATCACAACCCTTCAGATAAACACTCTAATTATAACATTCAAAGATAATAAACAGAATGTCAATTATTTGAAATGATATTGCTCTCACACATCAAAAATAAATCATCATCACCTTAGTTACAGAATCCATAAATGATGGCAAATTTTAATTTAAAATGTTAAATTATAAAACATTTAATGGTGTTTAAAAAATAAAACAAAATAAAGATAAATTAAAGATAAGAAAAGTATTTTGAACATGTAAAAGTGATCATGAAAAAAATAAAATTTATATTTTTAAAAACAATATTTATTTAGAGAAGTAAATTATGATTGCAAAACTAAGAAAAAACAAGACTAAAACCGTAGCTAAAGAAATAATTATTCATAATAGCAAAATACACAATAACTTTAATATAAATTACAAACTAAACTAAATAAATTCTAATCATTTGAGTCTTATTTATATTTTTCAGCTGGTATAGCTTGCTGTGATATTAAAGATGTTAAACTAAAAAAAAATAAATAAAGTTTTTTAAATATTCATAAATATTTTTAATCATAATATAGGCAAAATGAAAAAAATCTGATTTTATTTTCTATTTGTTCATATTAATTGATTTATTTTTCAAAACATTTTACTATTGTGTGAGTTATTGATTAAAGGTAATAGTGAAGTTTGGAAGAGAAAGGTGACACTTTTTTTGTGTCAAGTTTCAAATAGATTATACATTGTAATTAATAAAAGAACAGTGTAAATTCAGAAATGTTTAAGATTATTAATAATACAATGAATATCAACAATATCCTGAAATATAATAACAATAGCAACAAAAATTTCTTGAACTATAATATCCAGATAAATAATAGATCCTTAATTGATCTTTTCAATTTTTTTAAAAAAATGATCTACAAAGATTGCACAGAATAGGTCTAAGAAGAAAGCAACATAAAATGCTCTGTTAGAAGCAAAAGATAATGAAACATATATATAATTTTTTTATCATTAATATTTGTATTAGTTAACTAATTTTGTCATAATCAGAACCTGATAAAAACATTGCAGAATTAAGATATTAAAAACGGAGAGATTTGAGTAACATAATAGTAAATCAATTTCATCTAATTAATCCAGAAAGTTGTTTTTTACATCCCTAGCAATGAATGCACACCTCTTCCACACTAATAATAGAATCTAAATACTTTTAGAAATATTCTCACAAAATATTTGGAATCAATATTTGCTATTATGATTATCCAGACTAAGATTAAAGTGCAAGGTGAAGATAACTGTTCTTCAATATATATGATTCAAACAGATGAGAAAGACACATGATGTTACTATTGGTATTAAATTTAAATAATTAAAGCTAAAAAGGATCCCTAGTTGGCATAAAGTTTAAGCCTTTAAAATATATAAAAACTGACCAAGTATTAGATTTCAAATCACCACACAAATAAAATAATTTGAGTTCAAAACCAGGTTGTTTTTTAATTTCAAGATGTAGGCTTGAATAAAATAAAAAAAGTAAAAAGTGACTTCTAGCTCTATAAGGGCATTAATTCCTGATTCCTAATCTTTTGTGATGAAGGAAAAATTGGAACTAGTCTAAAGATGGAGATAACATTCTACTATCCAATGTCAATTGATTACTGAAAATTATAGTAGATACTTTTAAAGTAGGGTGAAGATAATTCTCTCATGATTTTGTAATACATATAAACAATTATTTTTGTGTTAAAATATTTGTCATTTGGTATGCATATTTAATTAATGTATTTTATATAAGAAAACAATCATGCCATCTAGTTATTGAATGGAAAGGAGAAAATACCATATTGACTTCAGGTTAATATTTTTCACATGATAATTATTCTTTTATAATTATATTATAAAGTATAGAAGTCTGCTTGAGTTTCATAATTCTTACTAACAACCTTTGTATTATTTTTTTGCCTAGTATTAGAAAATAATAATATATTAAAAGAAACCAGAAAGACCTTCAATGTTTTCTTTGATGATAGAGAAAATACCTTTAGTGAAGGAAGATATGATTTGATTAATTGAGTATAGCTTTAGTAAGCTTTTCAAAAATCAAATTAGCTTTGTAATTCTTAAAGCATCATCATATTATAGAATGAAGTGAAAAAAATTGAAGGTAATAAGCAATTAAAATACATTTAAGTAAGTTTTTGCATTTTGGAGTTGCTAAATATTCCAGGTAATTATTAATTTGAAAGGAAAAACTTATTTCAAAATTGACTGCACATTAAAGCCAGAATTTATTTTCATTTCTATAATATTAGGCTATGATAAAGCAAGCAAATAAGTAAGCTGCAGTAAAAAGTAGATATTTGATTGAACTAAAGATTGATGTTGGAAAAAAAAAAAACATTTTTTTTTCTAATTACAAGTTAAAGTAGCATTGAATAAATATTAAAACAGTAAAGAACTACAGCATGTAGAGATGAGAGTAAAACTGTCTTTACTGTTGCAATTTGATACAAGGAGAAAATCAGCCACAAATCTATTGAAGTATATTTTTATTTTTTTACTTTCTTTGCATTCCTTCATATATAATATATATATAAATGCTTACAATAATTCCTTCATATATAATATATATATAAATGCTTACAATAACACCTTCATTTACACTTTAATGCAAAAAACTTTTTAAGTGATTTTTTAATTTTGCTAACAGTTTTGACAGTCCTAAAGTCTTCATCAGAGTGATATTAAATTTCTTTATCTTTTAAAATAGCTCTGATAAAGACTGCAGGAGAGCCAAAACTGTCAGGAAAATAAAGGAATCATTTAAAAAAAAGTTTTTTACATTAAAGTGAATATGAAGGGATTATTGTAAGCAAACAAACCTATTGCTTTGAAAATCATGTAGGTATTGCACAATATAATAATAAAAGACTTTGGACTAAAAGCACAATAGTTTGTTATTAAGGTTACTGATGTTGATTAGAAAAGTTTTGTTCATGTTTATTAAAAATAAACAATAAATCTTTTGCTTTGACAGATGAATATATTGTAATAATATAATACATGACAGTGAAATCAATAGATACACAATCTCTTTAATTTTCCAAAATATATATAATTAACATCATGTACCAAATAGCAATAAAGCCAACAGCCACATATATCCAGTTTCAAGCATGTTGGAGAAACACTGTGAAATTTTATCAGTAATCTTTGTTCAGTAAGTATATAAATATCCTAAGATGAGACTTTAGAAAATGAATGATTTCATAAATGGAACTTTTTACTATTACTTCTAATATTTAGAATAGCTTGTTTTAATTTCTTCTTTTTTATAATCTACTATAATAGGTCCCTTTGAAATGTGTTTAATGGGCAAAGGGAAGTCTTTACTGTTAGGAATTTAAAGAAAAAGTAAAGAAAACTTTTCACTAATAGAGATTGTCACATTTAGACAAAAGACATCCTTCACGGAAGCTTGTTTATTACAGTACATAAATATTTTAGTTGGTCTCAGAAATATTATTTAATAAAATACAGATATTCTTAGAATCTTTAGAGAGTGAATCAAAGCAAATTAATTCTAATTTTATTGATATCATTTTTAATCATTAGGCTGCATTTGGAGAAAGAAAGTCATTATCTAACAGTGGTGCCTTCAAAAAGTTAAACCAGTGCTCATCTGAGTACTGCATTATTATAATAATTCATATATTTAAACATTTTTCATTTAAATAAGTCAATGTTACACTTATATATGCATGCCAATTGAAATCATTTAGAGTATATGAGACCTTTGAGGTTGAGTATAATTGTAGTCAACAGTGATATTGGTTAAATTTTATTGGAACTTCAATCAATGTTACATAATATTTTGATGTCATCTTTTGAGGTATTATTCACAATGTTGGCTTTATTATACAATTTTATGATTAAAAAAAAACTTTTGGATCAAAGGCTATTAGTATGTAAAGTACTCTTCAGCATTCTATTAGGTTCAAAATCATGGCTACATAATATACTTGCTTATTTTTTCAATTTAGTTTTCAATAAATTATTTTGATCCTATCTGCTGATTTATAGTCATGATGTGCATTATAATATGAACAATGTAATAATATGTTGGATTATAACCATCATCCATCATTTAATGTTGAATATATTATAACAGGGCTGAGTTCAAACCCTGTTCTAAGTCAGAGGGTAATACTACCGAACATACATATCTAATTAAATCAAGTGTAATATTAAGTAAATTGTTATTTTTCTTTTTTGTTGTGATCTTGTATGCAGGGGCATATATATATATTTTAAGTAAGTAAATAAAAAACAGATTAAAATATAAGAGGGATGGGGGATTATATGGTTTGTGCTCTGATGTTTATTTATACGCATGTTTATATTGCTGCATGAGTGAGTAAATGTAATAATTTCGTAAAAAGGAATAAAGTTATTTTAAATTAAAAAGAAATATTCTAAGATGGTTGACCAAAGGAAGAATGTTACAAATTATAAAAAAATAAATTAATTGCAAAGAAAGGACCCGAAAAGTTGCAGATCACTATCTTGAGACAAAGACATTTTAATTAATAAAATAAAATGTTAAAAATAAGAGACAATGAACGGTCGAGTGTAGATCGCAAAGTACATTGGAAATTCCTAAGCATAGATAAAAGAAAAAAAGAAAAGAAAAGTATTGAAAAGATTTTTGTTTCGCAAACCACATGGTTTAATGAAAGAAGAAAGAACAATGGTATAATTAATTAGAGTCGAGAAAGCTGAACTTAGGGAACTTCGAAAGCTGTGACTGCCATGAGCAGGATCGTAGGAAGAAGTAGTAAAAAGAAAAAAGTTTATAATTGAAAAATCATAAACAGGCTGGGGTAGAAGAACAGAATGAACCAGGCTATGCCATCCATCCTGTGTAGATACTACCATCACTGTCAATGTAGGAGCGAAGCCCTTCCTGAAGCTATGAAAAGAACAGCATTCACCGGATGGCATTAATTGCCTTATGGAATCTTACCAAAGAAAGAAATCCTTTAATCGTACAGTGCAGCATGAAGCGATTGGAAAATTGCTAACAATCTACACCCGGGTGAGATAAACAAGGTAAACCAAACATTTTACTAAATGATAGTAACTATTTTGAATGAAAGCACATCCTATTCAATAATGCGTAAAAGGGTTAAAGTAAATGAAGAGAAAGTTGAAATAATACCCTGTATAAAGATATGCCTTAATAAACAATGCCTGATTGAAAGTGTTTTCAAGCTATGATCTGTATTTTTGTGTATTGCATTTATGAACTTATGCGAGTGTATTTACATGCGGGTTATTTAATTATTCAGGCACAAACCAATATCCAATTACAGGGTTCTATGGGGTTTTTATTATTTGTTTTGTATTAATAAATATTAAGTAGTGTTATAAATTTAATTGTGTGTGTCAGTGTTAATTTCTTAGAATAGTATTAAAAGCAAAAAGTAGGAAATCAAATGAATCGTTCATGCTCTACATGTGCATTTTTTATATGTTCCCTCCACCTTTTTCCCATGGTCAATGACTACTACCCCTGAGTGAGCTAGCCAGAGGTACAAGCTCTAATCATCAGAAATAGATATTCATCCTCTCCCAGCATAATTCTTATTTATTCGTAGGTAAGATTGGCACTTGAGGTCATCACTGATGCTCATAAATATGCTGGGTGAGTAATTAGAGTACATTGCAAAACCAACTACATATATATGTGTTAACATTATAATTTTTGTTAAATAAAAAAGAGCAAAAACTTAGGTTTGAAATACGTAATAAACATATACCACATATATACGTGTTTACGCCGGAATAAACCGTTACAATATAGAAAATTTTGAACTTTATATAAACTTTTCAAATACAAACAGCTTGTTAGTAATAACATACAAATAGACATCACAGGTTAGTAAGCAAATACTATGTACTCGGTATGAATCTGATGCTATGTTAAAGTTAGACATTATAAAAAATTGTCTGAAAAATGCTTAAAGTAAAAAATCAATTAACTTTCTTATGTAAATGTAAATCAGAAGTGATTATTCCTAAGGATTTATAATTAAAGCCTCCTATTTCCTCCAAGAGAGTGCATGTCATTACTAATCTGTGTTGTCAATTTGTGTGTTATTACAAGATGTTTGTATTTGAAAAGTTTAAATAAAGTTGAAAATTTTCTATATAGTCAACAATTACTGATAGATGATGGAACTAGTCCAACATATCATATCTAATATACCATCATCACAAACCTTCATGCAAATAATAATATGAACAGTTTTAATGAATTGACAATATTGAATATCCATTTTCTTAATGCCAATTTCTTTCATTAAACTGAAATTTGATAAGACAGATACATATTTTGGTTAAAAACTTTTTCAAAAATTTACTTAATTTAATGAAAATTTTAATATTTTTTAATAAACCACACAGTTAATAATCACTCAAATTTATAAAAGATATTGAAGTTGTCATGTTATTTTTTCAAGATATACCGTTTGTTTATTGAAGATTAATATTAAATTTTTATTTTAATTCAAGACAACCATTATTTTTTGATAAAGGATTGTTGAGAAAGAAATTAGTAATGTTTTCCATAAAAATTATTGAACATTTAGCACAGTATAAATTGAGTTAATCTTAATTAATAAATTTATTTTCTATTACTTTTTTGAACTCTGAATAGATGAGAAATGATTGCCAGATCATGATAGCATCATCATCAGTAAAGTATATTACTTTTAATAATAAAAAAATCAACCATGTCAGGTGTTGGTGGTCGAGAGGTAAGCACAGCTGCCTTGTCCTGGGTTAACAGGTTTGCTTTCTAGCCAATGCTATGACACATGGAAAAAATCAACCATTAACAGTAAATTAGTTATGGCTGAATATGTTTTCTAATTTTTCTTGATTCATAGTATAAAGACAAAAAAAAATGTCATTGTCACATTTCGGAGAATTAAGTAATAATTTTCTTTTTCTTTCAACAAATGATATGGATCCTTACTAATAATGAGCAAAATTGTATCATTGATGTTTAAGACTAAAAGAAAATGACACCCTAATACTATAGTGTTGTATTAAGAAAATGGTAAACAGTATGTATTTGTTTACTATTATTGTTTTTTTCATTAGATTTGCATATAATTGCAGTAGAATACAAAGAAAATTCTACTATAATATAAAATTTAATTGATGTATTTAGAATTTTATAATTCTCACTATTAAAACATTTTTTAAATTATAATTAATCAGTTTAAACAGATATTACACTCGAAACTCAATAATATTAATAAATCAGAAATGAAAAATACTACAATATGCAACAAATTATTATTATTATTTTTCACAATGATTACTCAGATTTTTAAGATTTAATGCACCTTCCTTATAGCAGATACCATTTACCTCTCTTTTTAATTATCAAGTTATCAGCCCATATTTAAAAAGATCAAGTAAGGCCTGGAGATGGATACTAAGAAATGGAGGCATCACTTTAAAAAAAAAAAGATACATTTTAAATAAAGCACTACAATTCATTTGCAGGGAAACTACCCTTCTACAAATAACTACATATTTAACAATTATTGACACTTTGCAAATAAAACTATTTCATCTGTGAATGAATATGCCAGAAAAATAGATTAATGCCTAAGAACAAAGCTGTAAAATGGTCAGCAATTTGTATTTCTGAATATGATGTGACTAATTAAATGATCTGCATAATTTTTAAAAAATAAGGACTAATTAAATAATAAGCAATATATATTATAATAACTCTCAATAAACAGAAACTCTTTTGCTAGTGTAGATTAATCAAAAGCAATTGCAAGTGATAGCATGAATGAGATGATTATTTATGAAATGATTAAGTTATTGTTTGAGGAATTTTTTTTTTATCAAGAAATGTTATTGTGAGCTCAAAGAATTACATTATAGCAATATCGGAATTATGTTGTTAACAGACACTATAAAAAGGTTACATAATCCAATACCAATAGTCTGGGCATAAAAAATCAACAATTCAATCACAAATTGTCCATTGCTACAAGGCTCCATGCTATGTTGGAACTAATTTTCATCTCTGTTTCTGATGGCCTGAACTTTTTCCAGAAGTAATTTCTTATGGTGAACCAAGGTAGGACCATAGATGAGTGCACAACTAGTTGACTAATAGGCAAACAGCATAAAAGTTATAATTTTTATGGATGGAAAGATCCCATTGGATATGCTAGAAATCAGTCTGGTGAGGAGAGGCACTCTAGTTTTGTATATGGATGAACTAATGTCTCTATACCATTGGAGTAGTGTACAATGGCTCAGAATATGTATTAATGTGTCATCATCCCATTTACATAAAGAGAAGACTGGGTCCCAGCATGAGAATTCTCTATGATAGATCAGAAAATGACATGTGGGCAGAGCATTCAGGTTTAATTTAAATCATTGAGGAATTTTTTTTATAAAGACTCTTAGCATAATTGCTGATCTTACAACTAAATTTGTTGCCAGAAAAATAATGTTTTACTAAATTCAGGGGAAAAGCATATTACATTACATTGAGAGTGTGCAGATAGAACTCTTACTGGGCATTATTTCTTAAAAAATAAAAGTTTTGAAATCGATGATCTATAAATTTTTATTAGGATATGAAAGTTGTTTACATTTTAATTTTTACATTTTTAAAATGTGAATTTCTGTTCTCATTAAAATCTAATTGTGTATAGTATATATCAATCAATATTATATATATTCTTACAAATCTAATTAAATGATTGTTTTATATGGTAACATTGGTCTAGATTGTGGACCTGAAAGTGGTTATGCATAAAACTTTATATTCCAATGTAAGTTCTACAGTGAACAGATAATATAATAAATTAGTTTTTAGAACATTAATTAACTCTTGTATAAACCTCACATACTTTAATATAAATTTATATTGCATTAAAGTGCATAATCTATCTTTTCAACATTTTTAAAAATAAAACACACCAATTTTGTAGACACAGAATGAGTAAACTAACACCAGTTCCATATAATAATTACTAAAAGTTTATCCAATTTCTTATTGATCATGATTAATGTATTCATAAATTAGTAGTAACAACAATTTTAAATAAAAGTATATATTTATAAAATTATTCTTTATTCATATTTATTAAAATATTTATGTTCTTTGCCTTAAGAAAATCATATAGTTTTGAACAATTCCAGATCTGCTTCATAGATTTAATGGTGACGTTTCTAAATTAAACTATTAAATGCAATAATGAGAACTTCATTTTTTTTTGGCATTTAAATTTACTATATACTTATCGTTGTGCTGTTCAATAGCTTAATAAGTCAAAATATTATCTATAGAGTATTTTTAAAATAATTAGTGTTAAAAGAAACTTGTGGGCATTTATCAGCCAGTGATGAAAAAATATCTCTTAAGAACTTTTAGCTTGGATAAAGACAATTTGAAAATGGTAATCATTTTCACCATCTTGCTAACTTTTTGACAGACTTTGATATTAAAATGCTACACAGACTTCAATATGTACAATAAAATATATATTTCCATTATTGAGTAAAATTATTTTAAATAAATTATTTGTGCATAGGACTAATAATTCTACCGAATATACTGTCTGGGAGTCAAATATGTAATATTTATTAGCAAAACATAAACATAAATTTTACTCAATGTTGTTACATGAGATTTAAAAAAATATAATGATGTGAACATAAGACAACAGTGTGATATTTAACATGCTGAATATGATGATATTGAATCTATAATTATAAAAGTACATTTTCATTGGATTGGCGTATGAAGTAAATTATGTCCTAAAAATATTTTATGAATAAGTAATTTGAGTCCGTAGGATAGGGGGATATCATTTATAAGATAAAAATTACTTCAATTTTTTTTTAAAGACATAAATATTTATTAATTTCGTTGGAAGACTGTAAGTGAAAATAGACCATCTACAGAATATTGTTAAACGTCTTGGTTTTTAAGTACATTACAAACTTTATTTAAAATGGGCAAGTATTGAAGTCATTAAATAAATGAGTTTCCTGTTGAAATTTAAAAAATCACATTAAAAGACATCAATCAAATAGGACTAAAACATAAGCATGCAATTGCAAAATCTACTTTTATTATTTATATATTGCATTTATTTCTATCTTTGATTTTTTTGGAGTTAGAATGAATTTATTTAATTAAATGTAGATATATGTCAAGCATTGTTAGACGAGAGGTCATGGCAGCTGCCTTGCAAGAAAGTAGTTGGTTGCAGACGGTTATGGGTTCGCGTCCCGGCCGATGCTATGACATGTGGAAAAAAATGTAGATATATGACTGATGATAGAATTTATATATATTGAAGTGATTAGCTTCAAGATTAAGCAGATGCATTGGTAAATTGTAACTAAATATAATAACAACGATAACTAGAATTCAAATTTTTTTTTAAAAATTTAGAATAAGTTAATGCTCTGGTTTCATTTCAACATTTTCTTTTTCCAAAAAAAGGTGCTTAATCTAGTAAAAAAACATTTTTTGAGGTCTTAGCTTGATGTTATAAAGTATAGAGGTATCAATTGTGTTATGGGAATTGCTTTAAAAACTAAATATTCTTTATTGTTATTCCATTATGGAATATTACAAATGATAAATTAACTTCAGTTCCAATACAAATATTGGACAATAAAAAATTAGAAAGTTTAATAATCTATCAATCTACAAAAAAATTAAATACTGAAAACAAAAAATAGAAAACTATTATTGTAACAAAAATAAATAAATGTAATGATAAGATTTAAAACAATATTAAAAAAAAATGAAACTAACTAAAAATAAAAATAATATTTATGAAGATACAAATCTATAATATCTTTTATATTAGAATATTTCTAACTACTTTCCATATAGACCAGATCAAGTATTTTGAATTTTTATTTGATACATAAACTATTGTGTGAAATATATTATTTTGAGATGGTGTGCATTGTCCCTTATAAATATTTTATAAATTTCCAATGCTCAAATTTACTCTCTGACAAATTTTTTTCAAAAGCTGTCTATTCTTGTTATCAACACCATCAATTTCTTCAATATGATCATTCATATCCCCTATAATTATTATTTTCTTCCCCCTTTTTAGAAACATTATATATTCTTAACTAGGTATTCATATATGCTATTGTTTCACTCCATTATACTTTTGACTATCTCCAGTGGCCACATACACTATAGCCCCCATCCATTCTTATCTTCCTAACCTTGTCTCAAACCACAAATGTTCTTGACACTTAAAACTATTTAAATATTTTTTGACATAACTTCTATACCCCCCTCCCCTTTTATTTTTATTTTCTATTTATATCTTGTCATACCAAGTCTTCCAGTGTAGGTTCTTTTTCATTTTCTTAGGTGTGTTTTCACTATTGCTAATCCCTCAAGCTCTTCATTTTTAACTGGTTGTTTAATTCCAGCCACCTTTCTGTTCTCCTACCACCTTGAATATTCAAATATCTAATTTTAATAATTTGATTTCTTTTCTTACTACTTTTCATAAATTCTTTTGATTCTTTATTCTCTATTACATTTGTATTTTGTTTGTTTATCATTAGTTTTACAGACCTATTCACTCTCCACATCTACATTTATATCTAAATTAGCAACTGTTTGCTTACTTTTCACATTCCATCCCTTCTTAATCTTTTTTGATAATACTGTATATTTAAATCCTACCCTCCCCCATGTATAAATTTCCTGAACTATAATTTTTTATATAAATCTATTTTTACTGTTTAATTCCTTCTTACTAATAAAGAAATCACACATATCCACAAACATAACATTAATTCTTTCACATAATTTTTCCAATCTCTTATTTATAAAACATGCCCTAGCTAACATATATCTATTATCAAATCATGGTAGTAATCCAACTATTCTCACTCTTCCTTTAACCTTATTCAAATTACTAATGAATTCTGTGTATTCATTGATTATTCTCTCTGATGATTCTGACAAATTAAATCTGTATTGCATACATAGCAACATCTATCACTTTTATAGAAAATTATTTAGAATCTGTTATAACACAAATAGAATATGTACAAGGAAGAGAAAAAAACGTGTACAAATGTACACTATATAATTATTCACTCATTTATCATTAGATAAATATTAGATAAATTAATTGATGTTTGTTGTAATTAATCTAATTGGTTTCATATATCTTTTTTTACACAATCTACTTTGTTTTATATTTAAATAATGAATATATAAGTCAGATTTATTATTTTACTCACAAATCTTATAGGTGATGATGTTTGATGAAAAATTAAGCAAGTTCTTGGTAGATGTACTATTCTGTCATATCATCAGCAACTAGTATCAAAAAATTCTTGTCTGATTATTGACAGAAAAGTATGTTCAAAAAGATATTGGTTAATTATTTTATAAAACATTGCTGCTTAAAAAGATTTTAAATTTTTTTATAGAAGGCATAAATAAAATTAACATTAATATTATTATATGTTTGAGAGGTGTTTAATTACTTTACATATTTTAATGTTTTTGAAAGATTATTTAAAAAATGAGTTTGATAAAAAAAGTCTGCTTGTCTATTAACATTAAGTAAAGTTTAGCTAAATAATCACTAAATTCATGTTGAACTTCAATATCAAATTGAGAGTTACAAATGAACTCAAATGGACATTGTGATGCTACATTTGATTGGGGTCTCAACTAGTTTCATAAGCTATGGATAGTATCAGATTATTAAAGAAACATATATCCAGGTAGAGACTGCTTGATTTTGTCATCAAATATTGCTGTTCAAAGATCATGAAAGTTTCTCTAGAAAGTGTAAGTAAAATTATTGTTAATATTATTTCATATGTGGATATTTTTCTTGTATATATACATATGAACATATTATAATAATTTGATAGAATTGTCCATGTATATAGTTTAAAACTGCATTGCTTATATTTTCCAATGCCTGAAATAAATATTAATTTCTTCAATTTTCTTATCCCAACATGCTTTTCATGCATTTGATAAATCTAAACAAATAGTTTTAAATCATAAATAGTAATCTTTTAATCATGAAAGTTTATGAATTAACATATATATATATATATATATATATATATATATATATATATATATATATATATATATATAATTTAAATACATGTATATTGTCTATATTAAACAATGCAATTATAGGGAAATTTGAATTCAGATATTCAAACACCCTACAGCTATTTAATCCATCTTTACAAACAATACACATGACCACATACATGTGAAAAAGATAAATGCTATCTAATATATGTATTTTGTGCTGAATTAGCACTCATCACTTGGTCCAGGTCACCATCTCCCACACGTATATACAAACAGTGCTCATTTTACATTAAGAGAGCAAATCTTCAAATATTAATGGACAAGATTTAATCTTCTCCACTCTCCAATTGTTCAGCCACCCATATCATTGAAAATCCTAGGAGGAAATACTCAAAGCCCTTGTTGATGCCAATATTATTGTAATACCCATTAAGTCAATTTGACCACACATACATAGAACATTGATATGTCCATTTAATTATATGTAAGAGGAATGGGCAGAATTCATGCTGAATATGTAATATTTAAATATATATTAAGGTACTGTGTGTGAGGGGACAGACTGACTTAAGGTCAACATAGGTATGGCAATACTATTGACATCAATAAGAGCTTTGACCATTTTATTCTTGGATTTCTAATGATATAGATGATTGAAGAGTTGGAGAGTGGAGAAGATTGAAACTTGTTCATTAAAGTTTGAAGATTTGCTATCTTAATATAAACTGAGAACTGATTATATATTTGTGGGAGATGATTGTCTGAATCAAATGATGAATGCTGGTTCAGCACAAAATACATATATTAGAAATCATTTATCTTTTTAAAATGTATATGCATGTGTATTAGTTGTATACAATGGATTGGAGAGCTGTAGGGTGTTTGAAAGTCTGAGCTCAAGTCCACTATTATATATATATCTATATATATATATATATATATATATATATATATATATATATATATAATCACTAGATGGAGCTATTGGTAAGCTCCATCTAGTGATCATTTAAATGCAAGCTTAAAAGCAAGTTACAAAATGTATGACTTGTTTTATTAATTATATATATATAGTAGTTTGCAGTTTGGGTTATGATGCTAAGAAATGTGCTTCTAAAAAAATAGTGAAACCCAGAAAATGCTCCAAAAACTAAATTTTGGAGATTTCAGAATACATAATTCACATTTTTAATTTAAATTGCTCTTTAAAAAATATAACAATATTAAGTTGTAATGCTTTCATATCATTTTCCTGCTTTTATACAGCATACACACAGATATATATATATGTTAAAACGAAGATTTGCACGGGTTAAATATATAAAATACATATTTTGCGGGTTCATCCGTGTTAAAAACTTTTAATATCAATATACTGACGTTTCGACTGGATGGCTTGTGTGACCAAGTCGAAACGTCAGTATATTGATATTAAAAGTTTTTAACACGGATGAACCCGCAAAATATGTATTTTATATATATATTGAAATGAACATTATCATGGAAATATGATGCTTTATAAATCATTTTTTTGAGAACAACCATATTTTCTGCTACAACCATATGATTACTACTATTCTTTCACCCAGTTGAGGGCAAGTGCTATCTTATTAATGGTGATATTTTATTTTTAATTTTATTTTATTGTTCTCAAATACGTAATATATATATATATAAACTGGTTTATTCCAAAGTATGACTAATAGAACTATTCTACTAATATTTTGGCTAGATTTTACCTGCCATCATTGTTAATCAGATAGCAAGTATTATCCAATCAAAGTATCAGTATAATACTATAATTACTTATACATATATGAATCTCAATAATATATAATTTATATTTCCTGTCCATGAAAATTTTACTTTTAATATATATTGTAATCAATGTAAAATAGAACATCTTTAAGTACACTTTTGTTTTTAATTTCTTTACGTTATAATCATAAAAAAGGTTCATATACTTTTCAAATAATAAATTTGGCAAAATAATATCTGTATGATTAACTGTTTTAGTTAAATTAGTTATAACATGATGAAGTGCTCTATATATTAACTAGTTAAATGCAGCTGCAGCACACACTGGAACTGCATTGCACCTCACCATCCAAATCACTAAAAGATATCAAAATATTCTCAAGGTGACAATAATATAAGAAAGCTTACTGAATATTTTTCTGTCATCACTGTTTGAGAAAGCATGGAAGGTTTTTAACAATTAATGTTTATTAATTAAATCAAAATCTTTATAGAATGTATTCCAAATATTAAGATCATTATGGAAATCAAAAGATGACTTCCTTTTTTTCTTTTTGTTGGTTGAAATTAGAAATTCCATTGTCAAATCAATATTAATTATAGCTTGATTGTCATTTTATAAATCTGGTTACAAATTACTCCAAATACTACTGATATAAAAATTAAACCAAAGTTGGGGTTAATAACATCTTCCTAATTAATGCTAGTTTTAATTTCAAAGGTCTCAGATTTTCAGTCAACATAAGAAGCTATTTAATGTGAATAAATATTAGCCCATAAGCAGCTAATTTAAAATATTGCCATTGACCATATCGATTACCTGAATTTCATGCTTAACAATTAGATAAAGACAATATAAATATATTAAATTTAAGGGTAAACAGATAATATATAATAACGTGAAAGCTAAAAACCTTCAAACAGATACGCTTTAAAAATGCTTAAGTGACAGCCAATCAGATGGAATAATGGCATCACATGGGACTCTAAATTCTAAAACACAAGCCAGAACTATTAGAAAAAGATGGGACCCATCTTAATCTATGCCTCAATTATATTTAAATAAGCCAGACTAAAGCATTTTGAACTAAGAGTGTGAAGCTTAAATACCTTCACATTTAATCCACTAAATATTATATATATAAATTAACAATGCGAAATCATCCGATTTACAACGAAGAAATATTTTTAAATCTAATGAAATGATATTAATAAATGTAAATATATTAAATTTAAGCGTAAACAGATAATATATAATAACGTGAAAGCTAAACACCTTCAAACAGATACGCTTTAAAAATGCTTAAGTGACAGCAATCAGATGGAATAATGGCATCACATGGGACTCTTTTTCTAATAGTTCTGGCTTGTGTTTTAGAATTTAGAGTCCCATGTGATGCCATTATTCCATCTGATTGGCTGTCACTTAAGCATTTTTAAAGCGTATCTGTTTGAAGGTTTTTAGCTTTCACGTTATTATATATTACCTGTTTACGCTTAAATTTAATATATTTACATTTATTAATATCATTTCATTAGATTTAAAAATATTTCTTCATTGTAAATCGGATGATTTCGCGTTGTTAATTTATATATATAATATTTAGTGGATTAAATGTGAAGGTATTTAAGCTTTACACTCTTAGTTCAAAATGCTTTAGTCTGGCTTATTTAAATAAAATTGAGGCATAGATTAAGATGGGTCCCATCTTTTTCTAATAGTTCTGGCTTGTGTTTTAGAATTTAGAGTCCCATGTGATGCCATTATTCCATCTGATTGGCTGTCTCTTAAGCATTTTTAAAGCGTATCTGTTTGAAGGTTTTTAGCTTTCACGTTATTATAAAGACAATATATAAATTATACCATTGGTACTCATCCTTTTCTTATATTTATCAGGAAACAACATAGAATTACAGGTAAATATTCACTTATGACTAGAAGCAATTTGTTGAATAATCAGAAATTATTTTTTCTGTAGTCAATAGTAATGATAATCGATTATAATTATAGATAACTTTTTTATCCTCTTTGTTTTTTATAAATTAGAATAATAAAAACAACCTTAAGATCAGCTGACATAACTTCATGAGCTCAGATATTCAGAATTTTTATAAAAGTATAAAGAATTCTTTTAAATTTATTAATTTAGATACCTTTATTCTAATTTAAATGAATAAGTTGAATATATTATTAAAACAAGTTTAAGTTGATTGTATAACTATTTAGAAAGTGATGAAAACATGCAAGTAACATTTTAAAAAGTGACATACTTTGAAATATTGAAATTTTAGTTTCTTCTTTTTACAATTATGTATAAAAAACATAACATAACAATAACTTGTAAATGATTGTACCTCCATTGTAATTTTAATCCACCAATCATTGTTAAGGCTTCATGTCAGTCAGTACTTTCTACTATTGAATCCCTATGTTATTGTCAAGTGATGATTACCATATTTTATTTTAATCAAGTAGTTTAATAATACAGTTATTATCAGAGAACCAACCAATCAGGCTTCATTTTAACAGTAATCCAGACTTACTCAAAGCACAATACACAATTCAAAAGATTTCTATGCTAAAGAAAAGTGATAAAATAACCTAATAGCCACTCGTAAAGATATTAATAAAAAAAGAAAGGCTTTTCACACTAATCTACACATTTCTAGTTAATAAAACTTTGTTCAATTTTATTCTCTAGCTAAAAATATTTCGTATCATTTATCAACTAGTGTTGGTTATTTAGTTGCTGTGGTTTTGAGTGAATTATATAAAAAATCCTAACCATGATTATATCTGGCTTGAATTCAATATCAGCTATTATCATGCTAGGTGAATGCACTATTTTTACACCACGGTATGGCAACATTAATTTCTGATAAGTATAAAACTTAGCTTAATAGTAGTTACTTTGATTAAGCACAAAATTTTATGTGAATGTTAGGAATGCAACTCTTATTTTTAACATTTTATTTAATGATAGTGAGAGATTTTTTTATTTTGAAATTTATAAAAGTATTCACATCATTAAATAATTAAAAGCACATGATATCAATATCATGTGAAATACACAATAAGTATATTTAAGCATACTTAGATATGTAATCGAATTTCAAAGTAGATTGTACAATTCATTGTAATCCCGTAAAACATCCGCATACACTAATTTAAGAAGAGTTTGGTATTCTTATCAATTCATAGTTCTAAATTTTTTCTTTTGTTTTATAGAGTCATATAAACAACAATTGTTGAAAAGTCTCATAAAATGTTTATTGAAGCCAGTATCCTGTTAATGGGTCATCATTGGAAAATAGATAAACCTATAGTAAACAAAATTATTTATTGCAATGTATGTAAATGAAATAGTATTACTGTCGCAAATAAATTATAATTTTTTTTAAAAGTTTAAAATTTCAATTTTTTATCCAAATCTTTTTTCTTCTCAATTCATAAGTAACACAAACAACAAAAGACATAAAGATATATAGTTATTATCCACATATGTATATATATATGCCAATATACTAGACTCCCACATACTTTCAGTTTAGAATTTATAATGAATAAAATTAGGATTCTTTTCGGGTTTTAAATACAATTTTTTTTTTCAGATAGTTTTTCCATAGCCAACCTATTTAAATATCTAATCATGGTGCCTCTATTGATATTTCATTACTTTTATTACAAGCTATAACAAGAATCCAAAAAATAAAAATTCTCATTGCTTAGCAACTGGGAAGTTTAATGAATAATGCTTTGTCTCTGATCCTCTGAAAGGCTATTAAAGACATTTTTGCTTTCCAGTGGATTATTTAAATACATTTTGTTATCTATGTATATGATAGACAAATGCACGCGCCTGACATATATAAATTCTGTATATGATAATTTTAAAGATGTAAATGGAGTTAACTATATGAAAAATAAGATTTTCCATTAAAACTGAGAAAAGTATTGACAAGATATTTTGCAAAAACTTATTGACTCAGCTGTCAATATGAGAAAAGTGATGAGTTGTTTCTAATGTAAAGTATAGCATAGTTTATTTTTTAAGGTCTGATGTTGGAAGTAAACTTGCATTTTAAATAATTATTTGCAAAACAAAATTAAAAGAATTGTCATAAATTTTCATATACGTCCACCTTTATTATTGAAAAGAAATCCTCAGTGGCACGATATTTTTTAATAAATTAACCTCAATTAACAAAAGTAAATGAACTTTTTCTTCAGCAACAATAAAAATGTGTATCTAATTATAATATTAGTTCTTTAATAATCAATCAGCGAATTCCAATTAAAACAAAAATACAAATATAACCTGGTATTGAAAAAGTGTCAGAAAAATTTTAAATTGGTTGATAATAAACAATTTGTGGCAAAAAATTGAGAAACTTTTATTAAAATAAACATCAAAAAGTAATTTATTATCAATATCAATCTCTCAACAGTATGTACATATCATCATCATCATCATCATTATCAACCATTATCAATCCACTGCAGGATGAAGGTCTCTCCAAGTTTAATCCATCTTCTCCGATCTTTAGCTTCTCTTCTCCACATCACCCCTACACATTTTCTTATTTCATCCATCCATCTTACATGTGGTCTCCTTCTGGATCTTTTACAATCTCTTGGAATCCAGTTTAAAATTTCAATTGTCCATCTATTATCATCTCTTCTAGCAATATAGATACATAATTAAAGTTCATCACAACTATTTCTTTATATATTTTATTACTCCGCAGTTATAACCACAATATTACAACATAAAAGTAGAATGCCCATCTTCCTATTCCCTTCTAAGTCTTATAAAAAGATCAACATTGACAATAACAGAATGATAAAATATAAAATAGGTTAACAATTGATCATTTTATAACCCAATTGAAAACCATTATCACTAAGGTAATAATATACAAACTGAAAATTTACAAAGCTGATTGGTGATCAGTAAATATGAATGAATGTGTAGTATTAAATTATGTATTTGATCAGTTACCTATATGTACTTTTGGTTCGTAATTCTTAACTAAACTCATATAGTAGGACGTGACCAATTTAATTAGCTATTTGTCAATAATTAATAAATGATAATTTTTAATTGTAAAGAAATATGAGAGATACTTCATATTTTGTAAGAGTTATTTAAGACTAAATTACTTACAAATGCATATTATTTGTTGATATCTTCATGTTAAAATGGCTAACATAAGCAGTTTCCATGTCTACAAACTGGTTTTATGTTAAGCACTAAACACTTTCAGTTATCTGATAACTTTCTGTTACATGATTCATAGCAAACATATCTCCATTATTTGATCAGTAAGTTTCTCTCTAGCTATGAGATAAAGACTAGTTAAGATAAAACTATCAAAACCTCAACCAATATGTATCACTTTGTTAAAAATTCCATCATCACTCTTTTTTTTTCTTTTTGGTGAATGTTGAGATTTCATATTAAGCTTGAGTACCAAAGAGCCCATCCATAAAACTCAACTTCAATAATCTGGTCTTTTATCACATCACTAAACTATACACACATTTATTTATTTATTCTATAATTTTAATATTTTGTTTTGAGTATACTTAAAGAAAGAAATACTTTCATTTTCTAAAAGACAATAAATATTCTACCTAGGCAAAACACCATGTTGAGAACAAGAACTATTTTCCTAGCTGTCATCATTGCCATTAGCAGTAACTTATAAATGTTATGGATGTTTTTTTGTTCAGAAAAAAATGAATATAGAAAATGAGTTTATACTGAGTGTTGTAATAAATATGTGAGCTAATCTATAAAACACAAATATATTCTTAAACATCATCTGATAGATTTTTTGACATTTTGTGATCTTAGACTTCTGAGAAAATATTTTATTCCTAAAAAACTTAGATACCATGACTAATTAGAACTCTCCATTATATTCTATTTTCAGCCTTATACTTCTACTGAATCCAGTTGATAGAGCCTCTCTAGAATTCTTTATTATTTTTATAATTTTCCATGATCTTCATAAAATATGTTTTTGATAGTTGGTTACCTTTTATTGATTTCACATCATGAATCCATTGAGAGATCTATTACTACAACAACAGACTCAATATGAATACATCCATCATGACCAAAACAGTTCAGTAAGAACAATGATCTTGCTTTTGTGGTTTTAGTTGGGATATTAATAAATTGCAATGATAATTGCATTCTCACATCAATAAATTTGGTACATACAATCCAACATACAATTAATTTACTACTTTTAAACCCATTAAACACAATATCTCAATAGCCAAATTTGGAATTTTTATTTAATTTTATTGACTAGCTAAAAATCATTAAAGCAAAAATTTCTGAAGACATTTATTTTATCATAAGCTGATAGAGGACATACATTTTTTGAACATTAATTACTATCAAAATTTAAATATTTTGCATTCAAAGCATCAAGAATGTTCTGAAATTTACCTTTTAAGTTGAAAAAAATTGCATGAATTTTTTGTCGATTTAAAAATTCTATCAAATATCAAGCCTAAATTTAATCTTAATGTTTACTTTATAAATTCTCTAGTAATTGTCTAAAGACCACTATCTTAGCAATAAAAACTAAAGAGCATCTAATGCACAATTTTGTTCAATACCATTTTAGATTTCAAATGTCTATCATTTTTCACAGTCATATAAAAAAGCTGTATAATATGAATAACTTTGGTGAATCTTAATAAAAGATTTTGCATTAGAATCAAGTATTTTGAACAAAATAATTTAAATTAATATATAAATCACATTTTTGATCATGATGGTTTTCTTGAAAGTCTACAGGGTTTTAGATTCTTTAAAATCACACTGAGATTCTAATAACAGCTCATTTATGAAAAAAAATCTATTTGAACAATCATAGACAGTAATTTGCTATAATGGATAATATATTCCACAATGATTACTGCAGTATTTCTTTAATTTTTATTCTTTAACAATTGGGACAGAATAAATATTTTTAAAATTAGATGACACAACTTTAGTTTTTTAAATGCTAATATCTTTATATTTCATATATTCTCCATATATCCCATGATAATTCTGCCCACTCTTTTTTTAAAATTATACATGTTTTATCTTTGCAAGTTATATATCTCTGTTTAATCCAAATATGTCAGTAGAATGGATGTGACATTAAAAACATTCATCTAAATTATTTTGTCATTATTAACAAAAAAATCAAAATACTTCTTCCATCTAATTGCATTATTGGATAAAAAACCATCTATTAATTTTCAGATCTTTATGTTTCTTTAAATGCATTTGATTGTATAATTTTTATACTGCTAATTCATTGATTAAGTCTTATTGTCCATTAAAAGAGGCAAAACTCATTATATATATTGCCACACACAGCTAGCTAGAGTAATCAATGGATGCCAGAAGGCTTGTGTATAAAATCCCCGTCTAGTGCCTACTCATTCAATACTCCCATAGTTTTTGGCTTACAGTTATACACAAGCATAAGAGATGGTGGTCATGTGATCTTTATTGTCCATTGATGAATTTTTTTGTAAATCTCTATATTTCTTAAGAAGATACATGTTCTGTCAAGCCAGGCAGAGAATGACATGTTTTTTTAAATAAATTAAATAAGAATACAATCACAATCAAAATTCAGTAATAATTATTTTTTATTAATGCACCCAAGTACAGGCGTATCCTTATGTGCAACGAACTTATTAAAAGTATCCATGATTTAGAAACTTGTTAAGCTTAAAAATCACCAATTTTAGTTTTTAATTATTGTTAAAATTTAGAATCAATAGAAAGCAGTTACTTATAAAAAAATGAACATTAAATTTTCCTCCAATATATTTAGGATAAGATATATTTTTTTAATCACTATCATTTTGATTTTGGACCATACTAATATATGAATATATATTATAAATCAGGCAGTCTAATCCATAACTAATACACAATTTATAATATGCCATTGTATTATATTTGGATATATCAAAATTCCTTTGTAATAATTTTTTTGGCAAGTATAATGCATTCTGTAAAAATTCAATAATAATAATAAAATCCTTTAAGTTCATAAAGCTAATAATTTCCAATAAATTTGGATCATTGTATCTTTCAATATGTGCATTAAATTAAACTATAAAAAAGTGGACTTAATGATGTTCATACAATAATACTTTCCAACTAGCAATATACACTTTTCTCTCTCATCTTACTAAAGTATAAACATTGATAAAATGGACTTAACATTTAAGTAATATTATTAAACTCTCATGAATAATAATTCAAAAAAGAATTGATACTACCTTAGACTTCATAAAAAACAAAGACTGTGTGGAATTAATTTATAAAGTGACATACCCCCCCCCCCCAAGATTTGCAGTTATCTACTTGTATAATTATATTTCTTTTGAAAAATAAACTTCAGCAAAAGCTGTTATATAAATCTAAAATTTCAAGAGCATTTTGACTACAAGAAATTTATTACATTCAAATCTTAAAAAATTCCACATCAAGCAAGTTTATTCATTTTCCATTCTTATATGCTGCTTTTTAAATTTATCATTACAATATTATAATTATTCTCTACTATTTAAACATGCATACCAATCTAGAGAGATTTTGTGCATCAGGTTATTTTTACATAAATTTTTCTAAGTTTTTCCATATTTATTAAAGAATGACATGGATATCATAAATAGATATGGTAAATTACAAATATCACTTGCCAAGTGAAATTCCTGTTTCCAAATTCATTTCAAAGTGATTTATTATTGATTACACTGCCTTATATAAATCATGACTAAAGATCTCCATGTCCTCATTATTGCTTTATCAATGGTGAAGATATAATACCCTTTACATATTGACATAAATTCATATATATATATATATATATATATATATATATATATATATATATATATATATATATATATATATATATTCTAATATTCACACAGATAAATGATAAATCATAGTATTATTTTCAGGAGCTTTCATGTAATAAAAATATATAATAGTTAAATAGCTGACATTTCAGTACAATAACAAGTACTTCCTCAGAACTTCTTTTTCAAATCATAAGAATAAAGGTGGTGAGATTTAAAATTATTTTTTCTTTTGCTATTTTGTCCTCATTCTCAAATTCTATTGGTTGAGAAGTTTTAAAAATTATTTTATCCTCCAATAGCTTTTTCCAAATATTGTTAATTTTCTTTAATTTACACTTTTCATTTATGTTCTTGGGCCTTTTAAAAATCCCTATAGCTTTCCTTAGCAGTCTCTGGTCATATTGTTCAATTATTGCCAGAATATGTTTTATTAAAATTGATGTCATGGTTAGTTAATTTAATGTATGAATAAATGGCTAATAAATTAGATTTTTCTCTAACTGCCAAAAGGTGTTCTTCCTTTCTTATGTTTATTCTATGATTGGTCTATCCAATGTATACATGTAAACAAACTCCACATGGAATTTCATATACACCATGACACTCCAAAGGAATTTTATATTTAGGGCATGTTAATACTTCATTAATTTTTTTAAATGTAGTTTAAATTGTGTGGATGTTATTATTTTTTTAAAATACCAATTTTATTAGATACTCTCTTTACATATGGTAGAACAGTCTTAATTTTGGAAGTAACAAGATATTTTTTATTATATAAAAGGGCCCTATAAATAATTATGTGATAAAAATCATTATGAAGAAGCATTTTTAGTAGCATAGATATCTTTATAAAAATGGCTGTTATCAAAATGTCTCTTAGTTCTTTCTAACACTGTATTTACCACTGAAAATAATTGTGCTGGATGGTGATGAGAAGAAAAGTGTAGATATCTCCCATACTTTTTTCTTTCAATTAAAACTTCTAAGAATGGAAGTTGGTTATTATTTTCTATTTCTATAGTAAATTTGATTAAAAATTCATCAAAGCATGGTTACAATAAGTCCAAACAATAAAGGTATTACCAACATACCTCAGCCTTATCAATATTTTCTTTTCTAAGTTTTCCATAAAAATAGAAGTCAATACTGGAGAAATTCATGAAACCATAGTTAAACCTGAAATTTGTTTATACATCTGGCCATCAAAAACAAAAAAAATATATTTAATAAGAAGTTTTCAATCAAACTCACAATAAAATCAGGCAATTGAATATTTTTCAAAATTTCAACAGCTTGCTTTACAGGTACACTAGTAAAAAGTGAAACAATATCAAAATTTATGAAAATATCAGTTTTAAATAATTGAATATCTTAAATAAGCTCAAGAAAATGATTTGCACCATTAACATAAGATTTAAAAATAAGATCTTTCTTACACTTAGAGAAAAATCTTTTTATCCAAATTATACAGTTTGCCAAAAATTCATAAACCAGATATTCCATTGAGACTGATTGTAAGAGGAGTTGGTTCACCATCACAGATACTAGCTTGTTTTTAATAGAAATGTTATCTTATGCTAAGGATGCAAATCATTTTCTTGAGCTTATCAAGAGATTAAATGAATTAAAAATAATATTTTGATAAGTTTGATATTGTTTGATTTTTTACTATATATATAAAGAAAACTATTGAAGTTTTGAAAAATATTTATTTGCCTGATTTTGTTGTGAGTTTAATTGAAAATTACTTATTAAATACATTTTTTGTTTTTGATGGTAAGAAGTATAAACAAACATCAGATTTAGCTATGGGTTCACTAATTTCTCCAGAATTGCTTCTATTTTTATGGAGAACATAGAAAGGAATTTTTTTACATCAGCAGTCTTTGCTATCTGTTTTTCTGAGGCATGTTGATGATACCTTTGTTATTTGGCCTCATGGTAAGCATGCTCTTGATGAATTTATAAATTTCGTGAATTTTTTTTTACAACAACATCAAATTTACTATGGAAGTAAAACATAATAACCAACTTTTATTCTTAGATGTTTTAATGGAAAGAAAGTAACTTAGTTCTTTATCCCATGGTGTATATAGAAAACAAACATGCACTGGGAGAGATATGAATTTATATAACATGATTAGAATAATAATGGAAATTTAATTACATAAATACACAATTCAAGTGTCAACTTAGTACAGAGATAATTGATGGTATAAAAAGGAGTAATAACAAATTTCTAAACTAACATGAATGCCTGAAAATAATAAAGTAAAAAACAAAATTAAGGAGAAGAGAGTAAAAACAAAAGAGTGGTATCACAGAAACAATATTTTGCATCAGAATAGTACTTAATTTTTGGTGAGACAACATCTTAATCTGAACGACAACAGAGATAATCATGATAAGCAGTTTAATTTTATTATTTCCAATCAATCCTAATATCTGAAAGCCATTCCATTATTCAACTTCTGTTAAACTCATAGGCATGATTAACCTGATTTATCACAAATATATTTTCATAATAATAATAGCAACCAATTTATAGCTTTTCCAACACCAAAAAAAAAGAAAAGAAAAAAAAAACACTCAATGAGTTTTGTGAAGAACATCTATATAAGCCAATCTGTAAAACACAAACACTTCCATGCATAGAACATGCTAGTTCATTTTTTTGTTTACTTGATATTTTATGATGCTGTCTTTTAATTTACTCAGCAAAAAACTCTTTTCTCAAATATTAAAATATCATGCCTAATTGTAGCTATCTAATAAATCTATTCTCTAACATATATTTCAGAATAAAAACAATTGACCTTGGATTTTTTTAGCATGTATTTGAGATAAACTTTATATCACATATAGAGTCTATCTCTCCCACAAAAAATAATGCTCAAGTTAACCTCAAGGTGAAGATTTATATCATATCCAGTAAGATAAAGAGCATAATGATTAGTTTTATGATCTTACCATTGTATTTTTAAAATTTTACACAATATTCTTAAATGAAACTTTTCTAATGTTTTTACATTGCATTGATCAAGTTTCACTACCATACAATGAATTAGGTAAATTAACAGCACTATAGACAGCTAACATAGTTGCAATATTTATTTTCCTGTGATTAAATAAATACTCTATGTTCTAACTTGTCAAAAGCAAAAGCTATCACATTGGAGTCTGTGTTATGCTTCAATATCTATGTTCACTTTACTACTTATAAAACTACCACCAAGGTATTTAAATTGATTTATATTCTCAAGGTAATAGCCATTCAAACAAAAATTTGCTAAGGATAGTTTAATTACTAGTTAATAAAAAACTTGAAAGTTTTTGACAATTATCTACATAAAAACTAATTAAATAAATAATATTAAATTCTTTTTCATTTTATAAAAAAATAGATAACCATTTTTTAAAAAAAAATATAATATTGACTAATAATAATTAAATGGATTATAGACCCTAACTCACAACAATATCTATCTATCTATCTATCTATCTATCTATCCATCCATCCATCCATCCATCCATCCATCCATCCATCCATCCATCTATCTATCTATCTATCTATCCATCTATCTATCTATCTATCTATCTATCTATCTATCTATCTATCTATCTATCTATCTATCTATCCATCCATCTATCTATCCATCCATCTATCTATCTATCTATCTATCTATCTATCTATCTATCTATCTATCTATCTATCTATCTATCTATCTATCTATCTATCTATCTATCTATCTATCTATCTATCTATCTATCTATCTATCTATCTATCTATCTATCTATCTATCTATCTATCTATCTATCTATAATTAAGCACCAGTCAACCCTTAGACAATCCCAATATCAATAACAATCAAACTGTTGTTGAGGCAATCTCCTTTTAACAATAAAGATGGAGATTCCAAAGTGGAATCCCATTTTTATTAATGGTCCAATATATTTATATAGATACTAAGATTACAAATTGATGACAGAGATTGAAATTACTGATAGAAAGAAGTTTTAATAAACTTTTTTAAATAGATAAACATAACCTGTTCTGAATTTATACTAATGAATAGTAAATTATAACATTACAAACTGCAATTATAATTTTCAAATTGCACTGAAAGTATTGCTTAAATAATAAGTGTAATAATATTCAAGTCTAAATGGGTTTGTAAAAAAAACCCAGATAGTACTTAGACAATCCCAATATCAATAACAATCAAACAATTTCAAACTATAAAGATGGAATCCCAAAGTGGAATTCCATCTTTATTAATGGTCCAATATATTTATACATTTATAGATGTTTACATCACATATATCTCAATTCAGAATAATTTCAGACCATTTGTTGGTAATTGTCTAGTAATGACTAGGAGAAAAAATGACAAGGCATTTATTACTTGAGATGGATTATATAAAGACGCATATATTTAAGTAATTATAAACAAGTGCAAAACTTAAAATGGAATTAAAACTCAATCATAAAATGGCTTATATTTAAACTACAGTTACAATGTAAATAATTATTCCTTTTAATTCCTCTGTAAATACAAATAACACAGTATTTTAAAAAATATTCATGCTGATATTAATTGTAGCACTATTTAAAAAATGATAAGACATCTAGAGATGCTTACACTACAGTTCACAATTTAAAGACATTTGTTTATAATTAATTTGCCTTGACTAGAAACAGATGGCTTCAAATTTAACTGACTTATTTGATATTAGTGTTAGAGTGGTTTGTTGAGTTATTGAGTGAACGTGTGCATTTATAGGTTCTTAATAAACATTTGTTGTTTAGTCTGTCTTCTTAGTTTAGATTATTTTAAATGAAATTTTAATTACATTTTAGTTAATTTAAATTTTGTATTTCTTTGTGGTTAGTTGAATATGTATATCTTAATATAATCCGCACAATGGTGAAACTATATTTTTCTAGCTATTGCTAAAAAATTATAAACAAATAGCCTGAAGTTGTACTGAGTTGTAGGTATTTCTAGATTTTCTACAATTCTTTGTATAATTCTTTAGGTAATGTTGGTATGGATCTTTTTTATAAACATAATATGATGGATAATTGATCAAAAATAATATCAGCATTGATATTTTGAGAGATAATGTGATTTTTGAGCATCCTAATAGTATAGTTCAAGTTTTGTTTAATATTACTTTACTGAATATTAATTCTGTAACCTTTAAAAACTAACTACCATTGCATTATGGTACCCAGGGCAATGATTGACTGAATGTGCAATATTAATTAGAAATTTAATTGAAATACAGATATTTGCTAAATCTCAACATTTTCTAGTGATGGATTAGATCTAGTTTTTTAACTAAGAAATAAAATTTAAAAATAAAATAACTGTCTCTAGTCCATAAATCCAAAAGTAAAGTAAATTTTGTAATAAATTAAATATTGATAAAATGATAAAAGTTATAAAGGCTTGAAAACTATTTATAAAAGTTGAAATTTTTATGAACCCAAGATCTTAATAAAAGTGAATCCATTCCCAAGATGCAGAAATCAAAATGATAATATTCCATTGTTTGCCTCAGAAGTTTGTGCTGACGATATGTATTTTTTTAAATATATGGTGAATTATTTCTATCATCTAGTATTAATTGTTAAGTGCCTTTCAGAAAAATTCAAGTTTTATTTAAACATTTCAAATATATTCAACTAATTATTATAGCACACAAGTTATGTATAACACAGGTTAAGTGATAATATTCTCATCTATACATTCTAATAATGTTATAGGCAGGCTCACTAACATCTGAAGAAAAGGAGAGAGAGAACTTGAAACATTGTTACACTAACCTGTCAACTATTATTAATATTTATATATATTTGAAGCTAAATAAAGTTTGATTTTTTAAGCAATGGAAATTAGTTCGTTTGGAAATGACTCAGAAAATGAACATAATTGAAAAAAAAAACTTCATTTCATCTTTCAAAATTGAAAAAATAATGAAATTCAAAGAAGTGACATAAAAGCAAATTATAAATGCCAACTTTTAAAGTTGTTGATCACTTGATAGGAATAATAAAAATATGTAATACAAATAATAATAATAAATCAAAGAGCAAATTATGAAAAGTGCTTATATTATTCAATCAAATATCTGAATAACCAACTTATAATTTGAATCAGTTGTACCTAAAACAGATACTGCTATAATTGAAAAAAATAATGCATTGGAGTAAATGAAATATCTTAATATAACAACTTCATAAAAGAAAATATATTATAATCTCACTTCTATTTCTTTTTTTACTACCCTTTCAATACAAACATGAAATAAATTGCACTTATTCATGTATTTTTTTAAAGCAATTGTTTTATTTAAAATTTTATGAGAAAAGACAACCACCATCACTCAATCTTATGAGATAATTAAATGTTGCAACTATAAAAGTAATAAAATAATAATTCAAATATAGATGATTGAATAATTTTTAAAATTTAAATTCAGAAACATAGCTCTCTAGTGGTTATTTAAAAGAATATTAATACTATCATTGTGTTTTTAATCAAAAGACATTCAGTTTATTTTTTATTCATTGATTTATATATCTATATCATACCATTTAAAAGTTGTTAAGAGTTGGAGAAAACACTGATGAAGACTGTTGATTAGTTGAAACTGTAAAGGAATAAAATTTATTTAATTGCATTGTAAAAAGTCATTAATGAAGGCATATAATTGTTATTATATAGATAGTAAAGGTTAATCTGATATTTACGTATTTTCATCACATAATAAAAAATGCAATTTACATTTTTATAAAATTGGCAAATATGATATATTCTAAGTCTTTCAATAGTCATTGAAGGTGATTATTTATATCAGATTTTTGTAAAATGTTGTGTATAGATATATTATTTTTACACTGAGAGTCAGATTTGGGTTCACAATTGGTACAGTGAGTTGAAGTTCTTCCTATATTAAAATATTATTTTTTGACATTTGTTATTAATGATATTATTATACATTTTGGAAATAATTTATATACATACTGTCAGTTTAAATTTTTTAAATGGCAGATATGTGCACATTTACCTTCTGATAGTTTATTTAATTTTGAAAATTTAACCAGTTTTGTGTTTTCTAAGATATATTATGAATGGGAATCTGTTTTTAATTTTTGTTTATATTGATCTAATATCCGATATTTAATTTGGGAAAAAGATTATTTGATTGTGCTTCAATAATTATATCAAAAGTTTCAGTGATTATCACATTATCCTTAAAAGAACTTGTAATTTTCAATACTATATAACAAAAGCTTCTATTCATATAAAGTTCATCAACTAATTCAGTCAAATTGTAATATTTATTACAATTCTCTTAAATGCAATTAATTGTGAGAAGCTGCACTTAATTATTTTGAAACAAAAACAACATTCTAATTATCTTGTTCATTCAGTGTACAAAACCTTTCTTATATAAGTAATTAGAAGGCATTCAACATTCCATCATTGGTTATTCAATGAAATGAATGGTTGAATAGTTGGAAGGGTAAGAAGATTGAATCCTGTCCACTAAAATTTGAGGTATTGCTGTCTTAATATAAGCCAAGCTTTGATCTATATATGTGTGGAAGATTATGATCTGACCCAACTAATGGTTGGGCATGAAATACATGTATTGGGGATCATCTATCTTTTAATAGGTATGTGGTCATGTATATTGGTTGTTTGAGATGGAGCAGAGGATGAATGTGGACTGAAAAATCCTAAGTTCAAATCCCTCTAAAAATATTAATATATAAAGATATTTTAGAGAAATTATTTTTAATGTTAAAAATATCTTTGAAAAGTCGTAAAGAATGATATATAATATTCTTTAATTTGTTTTGGAAAGTAAATCATGTTGTACATATAATTTATCATGAACTATTGGAGTAGTTTTCATTTATAGATAACTTATACCCCACCCCTCAAATTAATAATTGTATTAGTTGTCTTATTTGTTTTTAAGCTTTCGAAAATTATTCAACATAGATGAACAAATGCAAAGACTTCTCAAACGATGCAAACTCTACTTTTATCACGTTTGTTAAAAATCTATGTTGTATTTTCTATCATGTTTAACAAATTTTTCTATTATCTAATAACGGAAGTTTATAAGAACATGTATGCTTCTTTTTCTTTTTAAATCAAAAAAATCTATATAGATTTTTTGTTTTGAAACATTATATGTTTATTATTTTAATCACTTTTGAATCCATGGAAGATAAATTAGTTAAATTTCCTATTGATCTACTTATTTTTTTAATATTTTAAGAAAAGGGGCTTTGAACTCAGATTTTCAAGCACCCTTCAACTATTTACACTATTTCAAACAACTGATACACATAACCATACCTATGTAAAAAAGATAATCACCAATATACGTATTTCATGCTAAACCAGCACTCATCAGTTGGTCCAGATTATCATCTTCCACACACACATATATATATATATATATATATATATATAATCAGTACTTAGTTTTATATTAAGATAACAAATCTTCTTACTTTAATGGACAGGATTCAATCTATTCCAATTTCCAACTTTTCAACCATCCATACCCTTAAAGCATGAAAATTTGCTATCTTAATATAAAACTGAGCACTGATTATATATATGTGTGGAAAATGATAATCTGGACCAACTGATGAGTGCTGGTTTAGCATGAAATACATATATTGGTGACTATTTATCTTTTCTACATATGTGTGGTCATGTATATAAGTTTTTTGAGATAGTGTAGATAGTTGGAGGGTGCTTGAAAATATGAGTTCAAATCCCCTATATTTACAATTAAACTCCAGGTTTGTAAAGAGTGTCTGGTTTTCAAATATTTAATATTTTAAATGAATTATTTTGACTATTACTATTGATAATTATCATCAATTTAATGAGTCACAAATTATAACAAATTGCAGAATATATTTTTAAAAAGATTAAGTATTTTTATTATGCAGTACCTTTATGTTGTTATAAATTTAACTATAAAAATAAACTACACGTTATTTAATAATTCTTAAAACTGAAACTATTTTGTTATTACTTTGGATTCCTATAGTGAACATATAGTGGTATTTATAATTTAATTAAATATTATTTTCTCCTGGAACTTAATTTAACATTTTTATTTTAAGATAATTGCTCAGAGCATATTATTAAAACATTCCGGGTAAATACTTCGTTCCTTTACGTAAATAATTGATAGCTCTATAATAAAAGTTTTTTACTTAATTAAAAAAAAAAATCGAGCCTAAATATTTTTTTAGAAGTCTCTCTCTCTTGCTTTTTCTTTTTTTCCTTTTTTTTAAACAATAGTCACCTCTGGTTTATATATATAATGATAAGAAATTTTTAAAAATCTTTTAATCTCAGCAAACTTTGAATTTTTTATATTTATTCTAAGCTGTGATGTTGTCTTTGTGAAGCTATGATTACAAGGTGCGTTAAAAGAAAAGTTAATGATAAAAAGAAAAAAAAAAAAGAAAAAATAATGAAACATAATATAAAAACTTTAGAAAAATCAAATTGTTAAATAATTTTCAAAGAATCAAGCTGAAACCTACTTTAAACTTTATTGTTAATTAAAATGGATATTTTTATGTCAACTGTTTCTAATATTAAATTAATTATTCTAAACTTTTAATTAAAAATATTAAGTTATCTAATCAAAAAATTACGCTGTTTATATTAATATCATTATAATTAAATCGTAGGTAAAACATTTATTATAAATAATTAATCCTTAAAATTTAAGTAAAGGAAGTAAAATGTTTTGAATAAGTGCATAAATTCATTTATATTTAAATAATTTTTCGAGATAAATATCCTATAATTTATCATAATATTAAATAAAAATTAAACTGCAAGATGAGTTGCTCTGGAGATCTTGTGAAATTTGGCATGTCTTTTTTTTTTTTTAAGTCGCAGACAAAATCGGTTCAGAAATTCAAAATATGCTCTAAATTAAATTGTTAAATACATGGCAACATGACAGTGTTTAATTCACAAACAATTAAATAATAAAATTTTAATTTTTTTTGTTTGATATAAAATAAAACTGCTTTAAACCAATAAAGGCGTTTATTGTTTTAAACAAGTAAGCATCTATTGACATATATTTGAAAATCTGCAATTACTTTTTTGTTTTACATGTTAAAACATGACTTGAACAATAACTTAATTTCTACCTTTGCATAGTTTAATACAACAATTAAATGGCAAATTCTGAAAGGAGGGTAATGGATTACTGCTTTTCTCTGCCAATTCTGGCATTCAAATTTACAAACTACCAAGTAATAAACCATTTAATTATTTATAATTAATATATAGCATATTAAATTTCTATGTACAATGAAATCTTTATCCATCTTTCTTGCATATATTATTTTTCTATATCTTTCATGTTTTCTTTAGTTCTTCAATCACTAATTCTAAAATATATGTTACTTTTTTCCAGTGGCATCATTCTTGGAATTGTCCATATATTTTATCTACCATTGACATACTCTGGTTCCAATGTAATATTTTTCCATATGAATAATTTTTATTATTATTATAATACTGTTAACTTTTTTATTTGTATTTTTAAAATTAATTGAAGATTTGGAAATATTGATTTTGAAATAATACTTAATTAATGATAACACAAAACTGAGAACAACATGGCTATGAATATGGGAGAAAATATGCCCTGAAAGTAGTAAGCCGTAATAAAACACAATTAAAATATAGCTTCACTAGTGTGCTTTGGAAGTGCAGTATAATAATTAATTAATGATAGTAGTTAGCACTGATTTTTATTTTATTTAATTGCAAGAGCTTATATAATTCAACATTATTTATATTTTTATAAAGATTTTGGAACTCATATTAAATAATATGCAGTCAAATTTAGCCATCTGCAACAAAATGAGTATATATAAATATTCAAGAGTAAATTTAATTAATATTTTTAAATGACTTATCATCATATAAAGAATTTGTTTACTTCTTAAATGTCATATGTACTATTTAGGAAAAACATGCATGGACTTATTATTTCAATAATATTATTTTTTAAATATACAATGAAATAAAATTAGAAAAGATGTTAATCTAAAGCTATCTTAATACATTCATGAATAACATTGTTACTTCTTAGTTTATAAATAATTTCACAATTATCCATTACTTTACCTTAATATAAATATAAAATCTTAACATTAAATATTATACTATAGGAATCAATTTTATAAACATTTGGATACACTATACAAGATTAGATAAATTAGAATAATAAATAAATCTGCACAAGTCTGATTTTTTACATCTTAAAATTAATATTTCAAACAGGAGCTGAATTAATTATGTGTTATTACATCTTTTCTAACTACTTTATGTCTTTAAATATGGTTTTCTGAACACAGAATTAAATAAATATTTTTTGTTAAAATTGGATGTTGATACACTAATTTTAGAATTGGAATTATGATTAATACTATATGATTTAAAATAAAAGAAAATTTATGATCAAAAAATACAATTGCGGATTATAAAAACACTCAAATTTAAAAAGAACCCACACCCAGACAAATAAATTAAAATTAACTACATTGATAATATGAAAAAAAAGAACATCAAGATATTATAGAAATATATCAATGTTGAGGAGTACTTTTAAAGTGAAGAGTGGTTCTTGGTGAATCTTATCAATGAAAAATTCAGTAAAACTAAATTTTGTTTAGCAAAGTCATTCATTTTTTAACCATATAAAATAATAATGAATTTGGAAATAAATTATAAAGCCTTATAAGAATTTGAAATAATCAAATTTACTGATTTTTTTCTTTTGACATTCTAGGACAAAGATAATGTTTTATTGAAAATACAATCTTTGATTTAGAATTGCCTGGGGTTGAGGATATTCTCAAAGCTTGTTAAGAGCTTATTTTGCAAACTCTAAATATAATACATCAGTTTACTATTATTTATCAGAAGATAATCAATATACAAATGGTCCCAGACTGTTGATGATGTGTAGAACATAATTTTTTCTGTCTTTTATAAGCATGTAAACATTATTTTTCATAAATAAAAGCTTATGAGATTAAATATAATATTTAGAATTGTATATTTAGAAAGAGTAAATACTATTAATAATACTTCTATTTCAACTTTATATATATGTCATATTATTATATATATATATTTTTCCATATATATATATATGTCATATTATTATTACTATTTGCGGGATATTCCGTGTAGTGAAAAAGTTAAATGCTGATGTTTCAGTACAATATCAAGTACCTTCCTCAGAGCGTCCTCTTTCTCAAAAAAAAAAAAAAAAGAAAGAGGATGCTCTGAGGAAGGTACTTGATATTGTACTGAAATGTCAGCATTTCGCTTTTTCACTACACGGAATATCCCGCAAATAGTAATAATAATATGACATCTTTTATCCGTGAAAATATTAGAATATATATATATATATGATAAAATTTAATTATTTTAAGCCAAAAATATAAAAAATAGCTGTACTATAATATTGAGATAACATTCTTTTATACAAGATTAATGAAGTAGACATTTAAAAAAATCCTTAGAGTTTAAATCATGGCCTTTTTGAACAAAGTTTCATTAAACCTTTTCTCCAATATACTTGAAACCATTAAACAATTTTTTATTATTACGTGTAATTAATTGTTCTCTTCCATTTTTCATATTGAAATGTATCTGTTCCCATGTTTACTATCTTTACTTTCAATCATGCTTATTAAATATTGTTTTGTGAAATAAAAGAAATAGCAGAAATGACAATAAATATAAAAGCTAAATTCTGATGATAATCGATCATAATATTGAACATCATCTTACAAATTATTCTTAAAACAAAATTATACAAAATTAGAACTATTGTTTTTTTCACTAAAATGTTTTCATATGACTAATATTTATTTTGTTTTTATTAATTTTCACCTGTGTGTTATTTTATTCAATGCAAACTTATGTCCAGCTGCTTTAATTAACTAACATTAAAAAATAAATATTTAACAAGTTTTAGTGATTCTCCAAATCAGAAAATGTTTATTTTAATTTGAAATGCAAACAATTATGTATTTTTGACTTTAAAAAAATGTTTTTTTTTCTTTGGGATTGTTTAAAATGTATCAGACACATATACATATTTACATATTTCCCAGGTATTTACTTGCTTAACATATGACAACAAAAAAATATTTAAGGTTAATTATAAAGAAAATCTTAATACGCTGTCATATTAATACTAATATAAAAAGAAATACTAAGTCAGAGTTTAAATATGTTTATTAAATTATTGACACCAAGTATACTTTCGAAGCTTTCGTGTCATGATACGAAATCTTCGAAAGTATACTTGGTGCTAATAATTTAATAAACATATTTAAACTCTAACTTAGTATTTCTTTATATATATATATATATATATATATATATATATATATATATATATATATATTATATATATATATATATATATATATATAAATTATTAATAATGTTGTTTAATTTAATAAAATATATATAACTATTAAAACAATACAATAATTAATACAGTAACAATATTTTAAACAAATATATACCAATTTAATAGAAGTTTAACTATCTATGTAGTCGTTGTCAACTGACTAAATTGTATTAGAAAACTACAAATGTAAACAAAAGAATTCTACATCAATTTTCCCACAATTCATTAATTTTTATATTGGTTCTGTCTATTTATCAACTGTTGTTTTCTTTTTATTAACATAGTTCTTTAATTTTGTTATTATTATTTCTTTCAATACACAGAATTTTAACTTTATTAAAATCAAAATCAAAACCATAATTACATGTTACATTATGATCAAAAAATACTGATGGTGATACATCATCATTTCTAACATTCTCTTGTCTTGATTTTTGACTCGTTATACAATAACAAATTCCCTTGATCTTTCTCCAATGTACATCGAGATTCCCCAATATAAGCTTTCCACAAAAACATAGCATTTATATATTGCACAACTTTGATTTAAAATACACACCTATTTTTTGAATTATTTATTAATCTATTTAAATTAGGAGTAGTATAAAATGAATCGAATATATTTTTATATATCTGTTTATAAATTTATGTTCATTACAAATAAATGGTATTGATATCAAGTATATTTTATTTTATCAATATCTATAGCATCTAAAATTTTTCTATTATTATTAAACTTAGTAACAATATTATAAATTAATTTATGATCATATAACATTTAAAAATATAATAAATAATTATGTTTTATAGAATATTTTTTTTTAAATAAAAATGATAAATGTATAATATATATATATATATATATATATATTCATGAAAAGTCTTGTAGCATAATATCTCCTATTTCCTGCTGTTCCAATAATATTAAGTTTAAAAGTGGATAAAATGGAGTTATTTGTAGATAATTGAATGTTTCCATTAAAATGTTCTATTGTCCATTAGTTAGCTATAAAAATATTGATTGATTAATTAGATATGAAATAAAATAACAATAATAAAAATCTATAAAAGCTTTTAATAGCCACCATTTACATCCTAAAGAGTATTTTCTATTTTTCAAATTATTTTCTTTCTGCATTGTGCTATATAGGGCATTTTAAACTTCCAAATATTATTTGTTTTATGGTTTCAATACTTTTTTTTTAACTATACAGTTGTTCAATACTCATAACATTTTGAACTATCCAGATACCAAAGAATGTAAAATTTGTTCAAACTTATTATAAATTTTTATTATTGTTTTCTTATTTATAAACATGTATTCTTGATTTACAAGAGTGGAGTTTTTAATAATATTTGTTATTGAGAGTCACAATATGAAATGATTTAATTATATTTGTTCATATCCTAAACAGTAACAAAATATTATTTTAATATGTCTAAACATTATTTTACAATCATAAGATTTACCCCCACTTTTCTAATCACTCCCAACATTATAGGATTTGCACCAATGATGCACCAAATTGAAGACTTTTGTAGAAATATTAATCATTACTGAAGTAGGTGTTCCCATTCATTTGACCAATTCATATATATGTGAGACTTTTGTTCTCCAACTAATAATAGCTAAATGTTCATTTACTGATTCATAATGAATGTCTAGGTGGTTATTTTATAGGATGAATGCTTGGAAGATAAATTCTATCTTACTTATGATGTGGAAAAAATACCAAGGGAAACAGAGACCAGACTCAAAACTCTTTCTCCTAGGCTAAAGGAAAATGTGCTAATCCTGCACCATGATTGTCTTTACTGTGACAATTTCATAAAAATATCTCATAAACATTTGTTTATTGAACATCTGCTACCACTCCTATGCTATTTATTTAATTACAAGATCATTTTTCATAAACCTGTATGGTTTATTTTTAATATGATTTTATGAAACATACCCATTTCTAATGGACAATCATCCTCACTTTATTATTATTCCATGTTTATTACATTAATTTATACAATTTTATTATTCTAATGCGTTGTTTTCATTATTGTTTTTGTATATAATGCACTTACATTTGGATCACACTATTAATAGTCAATTCTTATCTTAATGTTGTCTACAAATGTTGGAGTCCCTACAGGAATAAATTTTAAAATATATCGACACATATTAATTATAATTATAATATATTTCTATCTAATGAATAACATCAATGATGAGAGCTCGAATGTACATTCTTTTTCATTTTATATTTGATATTTTATAACTTTTATAAAGACTTTTTCATAAGGAAATAGCTGGATGAAAACTTCTCATCTTTCATGATAATGGCTGTAATAACAAAAATATATAAAATTATATTAGTCATATAATATAATATGGGACTTCTAATCAAATTCATTCCATGTATCTAGATATAAATTCTACACATACAATAGATAAAATTATTAAACAGTTCTCAGTTTTTAGATATACATAATAGTTAACATTTTATATGTTTTCTTCCTCTAATAAATATTAAATTAAAAAAAAAAACTCGCTAATCATTAGGTATTTTGATGCTTAACGCCTCAAGGTCTTTACATTATTTTGGGATAAGATGTGAAAACCTGACAGGATGATAAGTACGTTGTGCCGTTTTTATAATGAGAAAGATTAATGCATAATGAAACATGAACCTTTTAATTCTTTTTAGAGAAATAGTTAATTTAAGTTTGCTCAATATTAGATTTCATAATAAAATAAAAAAGCTGTTTCAGAGTGGGAACAAAATATTCAAATTTATTTTTTTGATTTAATATACATACTTTTAGTTAACATATGTATACAGGAAAATAAAGCTCGTGATAAATATTTTTCTTTAATAAAAATAAATACATTTTAATTAAAATATATTCTGTCAAGTAAACTTATTTTAAATGGGGAAAAAATGTAAACTTGTTCTACTACCAAAATAAATGACAGCCAATATATCATTAGACTACCTGAACAGTTATTATTGAGTACTATCAGATTAACATCACGACTTCTGGCTATAATATGAATAGCAATCAACAGCTCTGGTATTAAGAGTGTCTGGCTAGTTTGGGAAGATTCTTAAATCTATTCCGAATTTTAAAATGTGAAAATGGAAAATTAAAAAAAAAAAACCTTAATGGCCAATTAAATAGCACTCTCATATTGGAGATCAGTTATTGCTTGACCTCTTAAGCAACTAACAAGATGATTGAAAGATTGTACTCAATTACTTGATAAATCTAAGAAACCTTAAAATATTGTGTTATATTACACATTTACACCTTTTCCCAAATTTATCAGAATTAATTGTTAGAGAGAAATCAAAATTTTTTTATTTTTTTTTTTTTCATTTCATTTAATATTTCTTTTGCTTTTTTATTTTAATGCATTGGAAATTAGTTTCAAAATATTCCAATTTAATCTAGGAATCAAATCATGTACTTTAAATAAACACAATAATAATTAATTATTACTAATAATTTATTGAAATAGAATTTATTATATCATTTTTAGTCTAGATATAAACTTTAAACTTAACCACAGATTTTTATATCTATTCTTAGTAAATACTATTATATGGTATAATTACTCGATTTCTTTTTCCCTGTGTAATATCTGAGATAAATCTTTTATTTCACCACTTATAGTATAAATACATAAATAAAAACATTTAAAACAGTAAATGACTCCAAGCATACATTTTTGGTTAAACATGTATTCATCTGTTTATCAGGTTACAGTTTGCCACATGTGTTTATCATCTTCATTTAATATTTATCAATGTCAAATTATTACAATTTAGTTTTAAAATGTTATATTTCCCACATAACATACATGATATCCACTTTAGATAAATGTATTAATAATTATTATTTATTATGCCAGAGATTATAATACCTTTATTTACAGACATATAAATTAACTTTTATAGCAAATTATTTATGTCTACAGATTTTTCATCCAATTAAATGTTAGATATCAAGATGCTCTTATGTTTACTATGAAGAATCAATAGTGAACATTAATGTAATGTTATATGTAAAATGGATAGATTAAATAAGGAATTTTGCTGATATATTATGGAGAAAAGAAGCTCAGGATCAGAGAAACTATATTAAACTTAAATCAATAATAGATGAAAATGATACAGATGAAAACAGCATATTTATGTATTAATTTTCAAAATAAGTTGTATTAAAAATAATTAATATGCTAAAATGTTTCTATATTACATGCATGTACATTGAAAAGTAACGCTACTGTCAAGAATAGAGCAGTGTACAGTGTTATAAAAAAACATTATTATTATTGTCTATTAAGAACCATAGAAGCAAATATAATAGATATGCAGCCCCAATACTATAATTTGTAGCAGAAAAACTTTATACAAGCAAAACAGATTAGAATTTAAGTAGAGGAGAATTTCCTAATTTGATCTTTATAAATGCAATAAATAGAACATTTTGTATTTAGAATGTAATATTCAAACAAACTATGAGTGTCTAACTTTATTTCTTACAATTTTTGCACTGTCCACTTTCGATAAACACATTGTTTATTATTAATCATTAATAAGGTTAAAGATTATCATATAATTTCTAGATTATATATAAACTTTAATCTTGGTTAAATATTATTTGTTTTGTAGTTAAACATAATCACATGATAGTATCTTTTTCAATTGCTTTTATTTATATGTTTCAATGATGTATAGTGGAATGGAAATGTTAATTATATTTAAAAAAAAATCATTAGAACATTGAAAGCTTATTGCAAACAAAGTTACATGTTTTCAGTTATATTAATAATTTTTATAGTCATTCACCAACCTATAGCTTACCCTCTTAGTGGATAAAATTTCTGTAGGGTAATTTTCACTACATCACTCTCATGCAAGATAGAAATTGGTTTCTATCCACTTTTAATACTTAGTGAAGAGATGTAATTACACACAAGGCAGGTAATGGTTTCTATCCACTTTTAACACCTTGTGGAGGAGGGTAATTATAAGCAAATGACCAAATATGAAAAACATGTATGATCCCCAATATACATATTTCATGCTACACCAGCATTCATTAGTTGGCTCAGATCACAATCACATACACATATCTTTATCATTGTTTCTTAATATTGTATTGGTCAAAATATGCTATCCATCTGACATGAACTGAAACCCATGGACTGGACTTCAAACCCAGTCAAAGTAAAGAATTATATCAAGCACAAACTGAATTCAAACCCAATTCATGAGCTCAGATCAAAACCTAATGGACAATACATATTGACAGCACATGAGATTATGTGCCATGAACTAGTTTAATGGATATGATGATTAATGAGATCACTTATTTGACTCTAACTAACACATGGTAAAATGACTATGGATATTGCTGAATAAATTAATATATGTATATTTGGGTTGCCAATACAAGCGATGAGCATGAATATTTAAAACTAATTAATAAATAATAAACAGTCAAACCAAGTATGTTATATAAAATATTTAATAACAAGCAAATATTTGTTCAAATAATCATGATGATTATTATAAATTATCTATAGTCTTTGGGATGTAAAAATACAATGTAGAATAAATAATAGCAGTTGTACTCATACGCCAATAATTAATAAGTAAGTACTTAAGAAATATATATTTGTCTATGCCCTGACAACACAGACCTGTGTAAGTAAAGATATCTATGGCATTTGTGCCAAACGAATTACCTACATTATTCATTATTTGATATTTTATTTGGAAAAGAAAATATGCTTCTAATTTTATATAAGAAGGAGGTGAGATTTATTTTCCACATATCCATAACTCAGTTTATGGACAGCATGATAAATACCTACGGTATGACTTCAATACTTACAAAGAAAATTATTTAAATTATCGATAAATATAAAGTGGTTTGATTTTAATGAAATTAATTCATTACAATTTATAAAGCAAAAGAGCAGCTTTTATCTGAACTAAGAAATGAACCAGTACTAACACATTATGAGCAGCAAAATGAATATGAAATAAAATGGTTTTTTCGGTAATTTAAGAAGCCTAAGGGTGGCTTGTATTCAACAAGTCCTTTCAGCCCTAAAAATGATCCATGGAACATGGGGAAAGCCAGGTAGGGACTCAGCCACATTGGTGTTCCAATAAAGTGACAAGTGAGTGAGGAAGTGATTTCTTTCTATATTTTAAAATATCAAATAACATCACCGAAATGACAAACCCAAGAAGCAAGAGAGTGGCTCGTGTTAGCAACATTTTGAATGGTAATGATATAATCATTATCATATTTGATTAATAGAGCCCAAATTATATAGTAGATGCTTAACATAATGACCTGACCATATCAGATTAAAATCAAACTTACTCGAAATGAATGTGCTTAAATGCAATTATATAATAATACCCTTCATATCATGCCCTCCCTGAACACAAATATAAAATACGAGATTTAAATTAGAATATATTTTATTTTCCTCACTAACTTTCATAAAACATTAATAAATGTAATCAATATGTATAGATAATTTTCTGTAAATTAAATCAACTAATCAGGAGCATAGTGGTTACAAACTGAGCTAATAATACTCATCAGCTATTGGTAAAATAATATCAAACATTAAATAAATCTTTCAACTCAATAATTAATAGAACCTTTATTAATTTAGTTCTAACAGGCAATACTTAGGCTATAAAATTTAATGCAATATTATTTTCTTAGGGTAAGTTTAAACAAAGGATATTATTATCAAGTTGAAAGTATTATTGGCATATTATCACAAATAAATGATATTAATAATCATTAAAATAAATACAATTAAAATTAATTAAAATGAATTGCCATAGTAGGAGAAAGAAATTTAATGAGATATTAATATTAAGACTAGAAATATAAGAGAATAGAGAATTATTATAACAAAATTTAATACATTATAAAGTGAATAGAGAAATTTCAGGCAGTAGTTAACTTAAATCATGATTTGAAATATAGTTCATAAACAGACCAGAAAGTGGCAGTTTATAAAATAAAAGGTTACCATTCCTTCCATGGCCCACTCATTGATTCAGTAATATAGAGTCTGGTTGGATTTAGTAGACAACATAGGTGATTCACATAGAATTCATTTATAGATTAGTTTCCTTTTAAAGTTTAGGCAGCTTGTGATTGGTATTGAAATGTTCTATATTAGCAGCAACATTTTGAAGATTTGTTGGAGAACTCTGGGTTCCAGCAATCACATTCCTGAAGCTAGCTATGTACCATGCTGAAAATACTTTTAAAATTCAAAATTACAAAGGACATAGTTTCTGGTGGCAATTCCTCTTAAATTAATAGTAATGGCACCCTTATAGAAACTTTTCCAGGGTATTTATACTCTTTCCTACAGTTTCCTGCCCATTCTGATTTTGATACCTTGGGGTTAAAGCTTTTACATTATTTCTAACCAAAATTTTCTTTAATTGATTTCTGATCCATTACTCCGATAAGACTTTCAAATCCATTAACTTTATTGGAACAAACAATTTTAATTTAGAACTGTCCTTAAAGTTTTAACTTATCATTTTAACTAATTAATAAAAGAATCCCTATTATCTTTGGGAAAGGAAAATCTGAAAGCTTATTGAAGAAATGTAACTTTAATCATAAAAATTTGAACAAAATCATAAAATATAAAATAAAACATTCCGATGTAATGAAATTTTATAACGAACATATATTTAGCTATTTGCAAATAATATACACCTAATCCAAATACTCAAAGTATACATATATTTATGAATATTTTATCATGAGGTAATTAATATTATTCATAGAATTAAACATATGATAATCAGCTTCAATAAGTTTTTAAATAATAGCTTAAGTTTTAATTAAAGTTAATGTATATTGAAGGTGGTATAAAGTCTCATTACATTCGGAAATATTACTGTTGGTGACAGAGTTTGAACTAGGTTAAAGGTGGTTCTCATGAAGCTCAGATCGAACTTAGATTCAACTGCTTCAATATATAGATAGACAATTACTACAGTTTAATTGATAAATGTCAGCTTACTGCTCTCACAACTTTGACACAGAACACTTGATGGAAGTATATTAATAATTATTGAGTCATTCATTAGTCTATAGATTATCTGCTTAATGGATATTTCTGTAGTGTAATTTTCACTTCACCACTCTCACTTCATGTTAGAGACTGGTTTCTATCCACTTTTAACACTTTCTGGAGGAGAGTTTACAAATCTTTATAGAAACATTGTTCAAATAATAAATTTTTTAAGCATTAATATTTGCAATGTATATTTATATTTGTTACAATCCATTTTTTTTATTAAGTATCATTAAAGTATTTTACAATGTTCAAAGTCCGATAATAAGTATTTATCCAATTTTTTTTTTTAAAAAAACCTTATTTATAAGTAGAATTGGACAAAAAACAACGGCTATAGGTCAATATTTGTTGTGTAAAAATCTGAACTTGCTTTTAAAAAGAATATTTAATACAAATATGTAATTTATACTCTTTCAGTATACTATATGCTTTTCATTAGTTATTTTATTTTATCAGCAAATAAATTTTTGTTATTCATATTTAAAATAGAAAAAAAACAAGTGTAAGATGGTCTTTTTGAGAGCTTTCTTTTTATAATTATTATTTACCGTTTGTTTAGATACAGATAATAAGAATGGAATAGCTTGAGGTTTAATTGATAACTGATAAACACAATTGAAATTTTTTAATGGTAAAGGGATGGAGCTAATTTTAAACTCATTTATAAATTAAATTCAGTAGTCATAAAATAAAGATAATACATACCATTTTACACCAATTCTTTAACATCCACTCCTAAATGATAATTTACATTTCTTTTATTGGTTTCTATGATAATGAATGGTTTAATTTTGATCTGATGACATTCTTAACAAAATTAACAAAAATAACTTTTAAAAATGACATTTATTTAAAATAATGTCAAAAATAATTTTTATTGTTAATTTAATAAGATTCTGCTGCAATACAATCTTTGGTTTTCTAGTTTCATCTACATTAAAGTAATATCTCCCTTTGATAGTATTGATGAGATATTTTTGTTTACAATTTAAATGATTGTTTTGTTTTTTCTTGACTAATCTTTTTACATTGTTTTCAAATAACACCTTTTCTAGTTAAATTCTGATGGGAGAAAGAGCAATCTTCTAGACCAGGGGTGGTCAACTTTTATGTTCATAAGATCTACTTTTTATTTTAAAAATGTGTTGCTATCGACTTGTAGTCATAGGCATAATATAAGTGGAGGGAGGTGCAAAATACATACTATTTTTATATATCTACCTATATAGAAAATAACATAATTATTTAACAGGCCAAAAAACTCATGTCTGGGGAATTAAAGCAACATGAGTAATTATTAACAATATTTATTAATTCAAATTAGCTACATTAAGTCAAGGTTATAAATATATTATTTTCAATAATGATATGACTTAGTGGACTTCATCTATCTAGAATTGAAAAAAAGAAAAGAATAAAAATAATAAAAAACTTGAAAATGTTGACTTAATTTGTCTAACTCATAACCCAGCTGCTCTTGCCAGATTGGCTTGTGATCAACCAAAATTGGCTTCATAATCGGCCGGTGGATCATGATCGACTTGTTGGCCACCTCTGATCTAGACTACCTTCAAGGGCTAAACACTAATGATTTGAATAATTTTTTATTAGGTGGACACAAAACTAGCTATAAGATTCAGACCTAAGGAAGGCAAAAATGACCATTAAATTAATTTTTTTATTTAAAATATTTATTTTTATCAGCAATATATTACATTCAGATGATTTTGCAATGACTGAATAAAGTTGTTGTTTTTTTAAAAAGGAATTATTAAATCTCCAATTTTTATTCAAATTACTGAACCTTCTTAGATATTAGTATTAGAATTAAACATTTGCTTTCTCTGTTTATTTAAAAAAATGCTGGCAAATTTCAACAATTTTTTATAAATATTTAAAATATATCCAATATTGATTATTTTTTAATATTTTGTTGTATATAAATTATTTTTAATTCAATAAATAAATGGTCTATTAGTCACAAAAAATACAAAAACATTTGAAAGCTGTTTCTTGACATCATAGTCTAAAAAAATTTTTGATTTCATAGAATTGTAATATTTTATAACTGTGTGTGTTAATTCTTTAAAAGTGATAAACAATGAATTCATTTAAGTTATTGAAAAACATGATGTATTCAGATTAGTTCCACACCAGAAAATTATTTTCTAAGCTTTGTTAGCAATTATTTTATGGATGATATGTTTTCATTTTCTAAACTTTATTTTTAGATACTTTTCATCTTGTCGAAGAAAACTATTTTATAAATAATGGAGAATCATATTGTTAATAATTATTAAAACTAATAGTGACTAAGACTAGATGGACCAATAAATGTAAATTCATTGAAAGCAATCAACACTCAAACCAGCCTAATATTAATAACAATCAGCAATCGCAATCTGTTGTCAAGGCAACTTCCTTTTAGCAGCAAATGTGGAATCATACCTTTATTTATGGTCTGATATGTTTATATAAATACTAAAGATTGCATATTGACTACAGAGAGTGAAATTATTAATACAAAGAAGTTAAAAAAATCCACATTAAACAGATAAATAAAACCTATTCTGAAAGCAGGGTAACAAGTAGTCAATTATAATTTTCAAGCTGCAATTATAACTTTCAAACTCTACTTCAACAATAATTATTTAAATAATAAAACTAACAAAGCCCAAAGCTAGATAAGTTAATAATACCAAGATAAAAATGATTTGAATGCCTTCTCTTGTAGTAGCATTTATCATAAATTAAAAAAAGCTTGTTTAGAGCTCATTAACATGCTCTTAATTTTACATATTTGTAAGTGCAAGCTATATATAAGTCATGTGACATCTGACTTTTTATTATTAATAAATGTAAAAAAAAGCTTGTTTAGAGCTCATTAGCATGCTCTTAATTTTACATATTTGTAAGTGCAAGCTATATATAAGTCATGTGACATCTGACTTTTTATTATTAATAAATGTAAATTCATTGAAAGTAGTCAATATTTAAATCAGACCAATATCAATAAAAATCCACAACCTCAATCTACTAACAAAAAGGTTGGCTTGAAAACAGTTGAGATAGTTGATTATTATTGATATTTGTCTGGTTTAAGTGTTAACTGCTTTTAATGAATTTATGTTTATAATTAATACAGAATAAAATCATATCAATTATTTAATTAATGCTTTGAAAAATTTTACTGAAAAATTTCTGAAATGTTCTATATTTTTCTGAAGAATTTTATTTTTATAAAGATGCCTCAACATTTAAACTTTGAAAATTTGATAAATAAACAAAAAGTGTTAATGTGTAGAAATGTATTACAATGTATTAATCATTCACATGGTAAAATATAATTCATGACAGAATTCTTTTGGTAAACATTTTTAGTCATATAATGATCTGAAATTTTTTTTGTATATGTCAAAGAGGATGGACATTTATTCTGCATGTGGTATTAGTTATTAAACATCAAAATTAAAAAAGATTGTGCAAGACTTATTAAGATGGAACTTAGAATTTTACCATCTCATTAATTAAGACATAATAATTGAGTATTGTTTATATAATGTGTTAAAAAATTATAGTAAACTAATATATTTCCATATTTATAAATAAAGAGTTATATACTATATATTAAGAAAATATATAATTTCTTGTAGTTGTAATGTTTGTAGGGGACGTGAAAAAAACAAACTATTTCAGGAAACATAATTAATGAATGGAGGATTAATTCCAGCATCTAATATAGTTAGAGCATTATATTAAAATTCAATATTCACGAATCTAAGGGTCCAAGTTCTTATTCCAATGCTAATACTGTCATTGGTCAGGCCAGCAACAGCTGAAGAAGAGAGTAGAATAATGCCATTCGAAAGGTTGCATATTGACTAACTTGTGTGCTATTATGAATAGTTGAACATAATTGGAAAATTTAAATAAAGTTAACTTTTTCTAAAAATGTTCGATACTTAATATTAAATGATGGAAATAGCCCAATATATAAATACAACTAAAATACCACCACCACAAGCCTTTAGGAAAACAATTAATGAATGGTGATTTGGGAAATACAAATAGCAGTTTGACTTTCTTTATTCAGCACATATTGGGGATAGTTTTATTTATCATAATTATTTAACTGTTATTGTTATATTTTATTATATAAACAGAGTTTAATATTAAGCTTTATCAAGAAATCCAATGCGTAAAACAGTAATCAGTATAAGTATTAAAAATTTCCTACTTTCTAACAGACTTATTTATGATTGGTAGTTACTTCTTAGATAAATGAATCTTTTTTAAAAGGCCTTTATTGAATCAAGGATTTTAAAACTTTTTTGCACTTCATCTTAAAAAAATTCCAATAGCGATAAAATAAAGTGTCGTTACATTGGAAAGTTTTAATCTTGGATTGATCATTGATCTTTAATTTTCATGATAGCTTAGTCTTGTATATTATTTATCTGGATTGGAAGTTTATTTGTATGGATTAATTTGGTGTGTGTGTATATATATATAAACATACTATAAACCATTAACTTAAAAAAAAAGCAAACTCCCTAGGGAAAGGATTCATTAGATAAATGGCTTTCTTTTATTGGCCAGTTTATATGCTTTTTAAATTGGTAGCTTTAATCTGGCTCCTGATTAAGCTAAGTCAGTCAATTAACAATGACCTTTAGTTTTCTCTGATGTCTGGAATTGTTCAAGCAATGTTTTTCTTTCTAAGATGATTTTGAGTAGTTCTGACATTAGAAAAATGTTTTACTTTTCTAAGGTAGAAAGAAAATTGGAATCAACAAAGCTGTTGAGAATTTTTTAATTTTAATTATCATTATTACGTTAGTTTTATAACAATTTAAATTTTAAGTAATCTTGAATATAACATATCACAATGAACATTCAAATATGATTATCACATTTGATTCACATGTGGTCCAAAAAGTAATTAGCCATTGATAATTTTATTTACATATATTCGAAACATAAGATGAAGGTCAGGCAACAAAATAAATGATAAGACTATAATGTTTCATTAAAATAAAATTGTAAAATGAAAATAAATGCCAGAAAATAATTTAAATCACTTATTAAAATTATGATTAACAAGTAAAAAGTTATATAGCTATTTGAGTTGGGTAGCTGGGTTTGAAGACATGTAGATGTCTGAAAATTTCAGATTTTCCACTCAATAGATAACTTTTAGATAAGTGCTTGGCTTTGGGTTGGCATTTTTAGATCTAGTGTCTGAACCTTCCTGACACTTCTCTGAGGAGTGCCAAAGCACGAAACCATGGTCAGGGGTTTGGGGGTTCCTGACAGAGATATTTTAAGTGTTGGCTCTGGCTAAGCATTTATCACAAAACTTGTAGAGGAATTGGCAATCCTCATTGTTTATAACTTACAAGCTTAAGAGATAGGGTCATGTGACCTATGACTCTTATTTTGACTATTTAAAAAAGTTATTCTATTTTAGAACATTAATTGATTTGAATTTTTCCTCTCAGTTTTAGAAATGGCTTTCAAATAAAATTATATAAAAGTAATATAAAATAATAAAGTACAACTAACATCAAACAACTTATTAAATTAAGACCACAAACCTTTTCATCATCATCATCATCATCATCATTATTATTATTATTATTATTATTATTATTATTATTATTATTATTATTATCATTATTGTTACTGTTATTATTACTATTATTATTATTATTATTATTATTGTTACTGTTATTATTACTATTATTATTATTATTATTATTATTATTATTATTATTATTATTATTATTATTATTATTATTATTATTTATGTATTTAGTGTAAGAAAGTTTTGACAGTTTAGCTATTAATTTTAAGAAAATAGACTAAAGGAATCTATAGTGAGACTTTATTGAATACTTCATTTCTGCCCCTAGCCCTATATCTGACAGATATTACTATATGGTTCATGGTTTATGTTTGTCCAGGTTTACATAGATCAATGATTGTTAAATTCCATTTATAAAGCAGATAAGTACAACAAAGATAAGTTCTCCTAAATCTATTGATGAGTCTCCAGTAGCATCTAAAACAATCAAATCTAGTGAATTATTGTTCAATCTGGAAAAATAAATTTGTCCAGAATCTCATACAAATTTCATTATTTCTGCCAGAATTTTTTGTTTGTAGATTCTTGATTGAATATCCAAAAAGTGATTTTTAATTTGGATTGAATATCCAAAAAGTGATTTTTAATTTGAATTGAATCTTAGAAGAAAAAAGTATATCTCAAGTTATTGGCAAGAGTGACGTATGTAACAGCTTTTTATTACAGTTTCTGTGAGGCACACTCTCTTCTAACATAGCAATAATATTTTCCATGGTAATATTTAATTGGGAATCCAGAAGTTAATACAATTTTTTTTTTTTTAATTTTGGAGCATTTTATTCACCATATGGTATTAAAAATTAACCATAAAATACTAGCATCTTAATTCCTAGGAAATTATTCCTTAATTTTAATCTAACTTTAGATAAATAAGAAGAGTGAGTAGATTTGTTATTAGAATTCAGAATAAAATAATATCACTGCATACTTTAATTTCAGATAATATATTAATATATTCTGTGTTGTTTTTTAAAGAAAGATTTAATATTTTGTTAATTTTATGAGAGGAGTTAACTGAAGCTATATTTACAATCAAAGATCATTGTGAAAAAGTTCAGTCAGTTAATTTTATTTAAAACAGGCAAAACTCTCTATATGTATTGCTGCTCAGTGCAAGCCAGAGTAATCAATGGATTCCAGAAGGCTTGTGCATAACCCCCCTCCCATCTAGTGCCTACTCTTCTAATATCCCCAGACTAGTTTCTGGCTTGTGTTCAAGGCTCCTCACTGACAAAAGCCACAAGCCAGAAACTAGTCTGAGGATATTGGATGAATAAGCAATAGATGGGGATTTTATGCACAAACCTTCTGGAATCCATTGATTACTCTGGCTTGCACTGAGTGGCAATGCATAGAGTTTAAGCAAGCATAAGAAATGGTGATCATGCGATGTATTCAGTTAATTTTCCAGAACATAACAACATGCCTAACATACCAATATGATAAATTAATTGATATTTGACAGCACAAAACAGAAAATACAAATTTTATATTGTAACATTGATTATTATATTGATATAAATAATATAAAATATAATTGATTTTGGAGAAGTTAGTGTCATAAAATAAGTATAATAGATGATGCATTATCTTAAATGTGACCATAAATAACACAAAGATCAGCATATAAGTCAACTAATAAAATAAAACTAACTGATGCTTATTCTTAATACTGAATAAACATTACTTTTTTTCTAAATATTTACTATTGAGGCCTATAAAGTTAAAAAATGGGAATTAAAAAGCAAGTTACCTACTGTGCATAAACTATATTCTTGTTGAATTGTTTAATATATTTTACTGTATTTAAGTTACTAAGACTAGTAGTAATTGCTGTTGAAAGGAAAAAATGAAGTGTCAGATTAAAAATAACTACGCTCAGATAAAACTACACACAAAGACAATGTTACACCGACCTATTTTTTTTCAAAAGAGAGAAAACATTACATATGCAGGAGTTAGATCTATGAAATAATTTTATCTAAGTAAACAGAAAATTAGTTCAGACTTGGGATTAAACTAAATAATGCATTAGTGAGTAGTAATCAGCAACATATAATGTTTTCTATTTTCTGGTCACATTTACACACCAATCTGAATTACTTCTATTCTAAATCTCTTTTTATAAACCTCTTTTTTATATCATAAAGATATAAATTCAAACTGCAAAATCAGAGAAATGATAAAAATATGACAAAATATACTGTAAACTGAAGCATTTCTCAGTTGACCCTTTGAGACCACTTTATCTGCAGATTTATAAACCATAGACTACTGAGATATTGATAATTGACATCAATATCATTTTTGACTCTACAACCTGTTTAGAATTTCTAAAAGAACTAAATGTTTATCAGATTTTAATGTTAAAAAAGCTTTCCATCAATAAATATGACCAAGAAACCCAATTGGTCTTAATTACTTTGCAAATATATTCCTCAAATCAGGCCAGAGCAAGATTTCTTAAACCCGTAAGTCTGAAAAACTTGTCATAGATGTAATAAAATTAGTGATTTTCCAGTTCTTCTATTAAATTCAGCATATTGGAGCAGCCTATTTTACAAGAAAAGAAAACAAACTGTCTAATTAAAGACAGAATTCAATTCAATCCCAAAAACTGCAAAAAGGAGTTTTAATTAAGCCTAGTTAATTATTTTATAAATTTCCATTAGTTCAAGAAAATCTCCTTCATAGTCAATAAGAAAAAAAACTATAAACTTTAAAAATGTAATAAACCTATTAAAAACTAACAGAAAAATCACATCCCAATTTAGTGCTTGACTGAAAGTTTATGACAATGTTATTTTACTTGTAATTAAAAGATGAGCTACTTCCATATTTGTCTGGATCAATGATAATTCTTGCAATGGAAGTAAATCTCGGATCTTTAGATTCTTGGAAACTAAATTTAAGGTGTTGCTCTAATTAATGAGTCTATTTTATGAAGGGACTAACTAATTGGTTAAAATGTCTGAAATTCAATATGCTACTGCAGTTAGCAACAGACCAACAACACTTGTTACTCTGTCTCAGAACTACTTAATGTATGTTTCAGTAATCAATGTACACTAAAGATAAGGTATTAGTTTGGATGAATAAAAGAAAGATGGTTTCTGGATAAATAGGTTCAAATCAACTGCTTTCATTAATGAAGCTCAAAAATGGGATACATTGCTCAGGAGATTTAGTTGACAACATTTTATATGCCTATTGATTTATTATTACAATATATGGATAAAATGTAGGTGCTAGTGCGATATTGTTAATTAAAATGAATAATTTTCTATGATATAAATATATAATTTGCGGATGGCAATCTAACTTTAAAATTCCATAAGTTACTGACAATACTAGTGAGATGTTGACCATGTGTGACACATTTTTCAAACTTGCTCACACTATTCATCTGTATCTCTGATTGTGTTTTACTACAATGCCATAATGATAACCTAATTATATAATATCTGTATACACCAATATTCTGGAGGTTTAAATGGAATAATAAAGGTTTGTATGTCCTATAATATATTCAAGACTGGTTTTCAAATTTTGGAAAGCAGATACTCAGATATTTGACAGCTCACTAATTGGTGGATTGATTTTCCACACTAACATATAATTGGTCTTTAAAAACATTAGCTGTCTCTATATAGGATTTTATCACCTAACTGTCTTAACTCATTGCATATTATCTTTTGCAAGCATATACTGCACAGGAACTTCTTTTAAATATATCGTACTTCAAATCTTATTTAGAGCTTTATTGAATCACTTTCAGGGTCACTTGCTACTAATGAATAAAATGTAATAGGATCAATATAGTATATATATATATAATTTAACAGTAGCTGGGTTCAAACCCTGTTACAAAAGAAAAGAAATGTAGATTTTAGACAATTTTTTTTATTACTATTATGCTATAATTATTTTGGAAAAGTTGCACAGACAAACACATGTGTATTTGCTGGAATGAGTGGTATAGATATATATTTTAAGTAGCATACGGGTATATAGGTAAATGTTCTTGTTGAAAACAAGAAAAAAAATAGCATGTAAAAGAAAAGTTTTTTTTTTTACAATTATAACTTCCCAAAGTAATTAGCCAAATGTATCTCTTTGCTCAAAAAAGAAAAACAGATCTAACTATTTGAAGGATATCTCTTTTTTTTATAATTAAACAATTTTATGGAAATAATTTTTAAGAGAAATGAATATGAAATGCCCATTATTTATTGAACTCTTTTCGATTTCTTTTGTTTAATTAAAGTTGACGAAAAGATTTATAATTAAAAAGTTTCAAGAATTTAAAAAAGAAAAATTAGACAAGTAAAAGTCGAGATTGCTAAGTGGTTTTTCTTTTGTTGGCATTTTATAAGAAAGTCTATTTTTGATAACAAAGGAATACCAGAGATAAGGAGAAAGGAAACTCGGATTATGAATTAATTTAAAAAAAAATGGACAGTTGACTTTTGCTGGTATGATAGGGAAGAAGAGCAGGTATTATAAAATATATTGAAGAAAACATAGTAAGAGAAGATTTGAATAATTTAGCTGCAAAGCCAAAAGATGGAGAATAGATTGTGTAAACTGAATCCTTATGGATCTCATGGAGTAAAATCACCATCATGCCGGGGTCGATATTCAGACTCCAGCCATTTACCTATGTCACAAAAATGTACAACAGTCAACATCCCCAATTGCCCTTCTGAACTATAACTATTTGAATCTGGTGCAGATCATCCATCATTTCAGAATTTAGCCAAAAGGAAAAAGGAATAATAGAATAAATACACCACTTTAGATGGACTAAAGGATTGAAATATTAAGTGGAAGAGACAGATGCCATATTTAACTATGCTAAATCCCGGGATTAAATTATGAGTGCACTTGGAAATATATACGCAGGTTCTACAGACTCTGTAATACCGGTAAATATACAGATATTATATCATTTTAATCTTTAAATCTAATCCAACTTAACTGTGTGATTATTTAGTGATGTACATGTATTATTTAATTTTTTTTTGTTTTCTCTTTTAATTGTAATTCATTAAAAATATTTATCGTATACATGAGTGTGACATTTATTGTTTTCTTAGAACAAAATATTTGTGAATCTAAAATTAAACTGTTACTTTGTTTCGATATATGTTATATAATTTATATAATTTATATATTCTAAAATCAGATACATGTGTGTGCTGGTTTACATCTAATAATAAGTTAAAGCAAAACAGGTTAGATAGAAAGGTGGGTGAGGATTTTTAAGAGATTTATTTTAGACTTTCATGGGAATAAAAATAGAAATCTATAGAAAAGAGTCAATTTAAAAGTTCATTCACCCTTCGTTTCTTCTTCGGTGCAATGCGCTACCACATCCTGAGCATTAAGACAGGCATCAAGTTGAATTGCTGAGTTAAACAAATATTTAATAGACCCTATGATTCTTGTTAAATAGCAAGAATGGCGCTTGGCAACAAACAAAAAAAAATATATTGTCCATAAATGTAGAGATTTAATTAGAGGTTAAGTTAAAGCTGGGAGGGTTCGATACAATTACCTTATATACGTGTGTTTTGCAGTCAGCTTCTTCTCTAACCCCTTTTGAATGACCCAACATTTGGAAAAACTTCATCAGAGGAGGGAATGACTCAATTTTATGGGAAAACTTCGTATGAGAAGGGCTATCAATAAGGCATGCATAACCATATAAATTCACCCTCAGAAAGAAAGAATAAATGTAAAATTTAGTTTGATAAGGATGAATGTTTGACATCAGATGATTTAAAAGTTAAAATAAAAATGTAAACATACATGACACAGAGTAGCAAAATGTTACAATGACGCCCAGCATGGGGCTTTTGAAGAATGGAGATTGATAGGGTGAATGCAGACAAAGGATATAGAAAGTGCATTAATCAAAAAGAGAAAATTTTTTTTTTTAAAAAAAGAGAGGAAATATAGTGTTTTTTTAAGGTATAAAATTCGTTGCTGTTCAGTTAAATATTTTTTTTTCTAAGAGAAAAAAATAATAAGAAAAAAGAATTTAATGGTAGATAGGCAAATAGGGCAAATACAAATAGGGGAAAAATAATAAATATTACATGGAGAAATGGTTGGGGAGCTGGGACATTGAATCCGGCACATATTGTTAGTCAGACTAGAAAATAATATAAAAGTAAAATAGATATGATAATAACAAGATTATAAGAGATAGGATGAAAATAAAAATATTTGGAGGACAGAAGGAAGAGAGCCTGAGGAAGCATATAAATAGTTTACAAAAATATATTAGGAGATATGGGATACTGGAGGAATGCAAAATAATCTTAGCACAGGTTCACCTTCAAGGATATGCAAAAATGTGGTGGAATTCTATGTTACATCAACCCCAAACATACCAGGAGTATGAAACAGCCCTGAAAGAGGTGTTTTGGAATGAGGAACATCAGGAGAATCTCAAAATGTGAATCATGTATGAGAAGTTTTCAGAAAAAGGGGAGGAAAATTACATACAGTTTTTCAGATGACAAGTGGCCATACTGAAGACATTAGAGAGTGATAAACTATCTAAAAATCAGATAGTAAAAATGGTGTGTCAAAATTTTCCAGTAGAAATAAGATGCCAAGTGGGAATTAAAAGCATTAGGTTAGCTAAAGAAATTTTACAAAATATTATGTCAAATTGAGGTAGATGAGCAAATGAGGGAGATCGAAGACAGAATATTTAGGGATAAATGTCAAACAAATATGACAGAGGAAGAAGGAGTTGTACACTTAGAAAAAAGAAACATATTGAGAATTTGGTGTGCTCATGGGACGATAGGGTTCCTCAATATACCAAATAGGAATGTCCAAAGATTCATATGGAAATCAATCAAATAGAAATAGAAACCCTCATCAATTCAGGAAGTCAACTTTCTGTTATGTCTGAAACACTATGTCATAAACTGATTAGGAAAAAACCTGGCATATGGACTCTTCCACTGAAGGTTACACAGGTGATGATGGCAAATAATAAGAGGGCCAAAGTAGAACTTAAGCAGATATGGGTAGACTTACAGATAAATAGGAAAACTTTCATTCATGTATTTTTTATTATGAAAGATCTGATACATGAGGCCTATTAGGATCTGATTTCCTACACAAATATAAATGTGTCCTAGACTATGAAAGGGGGAGGGTTACTTGTGAAGGAGAAATAATTAAATTTCTAGTGCTCGACCTATACCATTCAATTGGGATCATGAAAGTTGAAGAAGACCAAATGGACAGAGTGATAGCTGAGAAAGTTAAGCAGGCAAATATGACCAATGGAGAAGAAGAGCATGCACTGCAGAAAATATTGGAAGAATATGGCCATATATTTTCAGATATACTAGGTGTAATTCAAGGTTTCGAGCAAAGAATTAAAATAAACCAGGACCAGCCATTCCAGTCTAGGTCATACCCAGTTCCACATCAATACTGGGATAACATGAAGGAACAAATCAATCAAATGATAGAATAGAAAATTATTTCAAAGTGTTCCTCTCCATATTGTAATCTGCTGGTGATTGTCAAAAAAAAGACGGGTCAGTCACGTTTGTGTTTGGACACGAGACAACTGAACTTAATAACTATCCCAGACTGTACCATTCCCCCTCCCATGCAGAAGCTGTTGGGAAGATTTAAGGGAAAGAAGATATTTTCGATGTTTGATTTGATGGCCAGTTACTGGTAGATCCAACTCCATCCTGATGACCGGAAATATGCCTTCTTTAGATATGATGGTTATTCATATCAATTTAACTGTATGCTATTTGGCCTAATAAACAGTGGTGCAGGGTTGCTGAGATGTTTGGACCAAGTGTTGTCAAAAGAAGTAAAACAATTGGTCACTATGTATGTAGACAATGTATTGGTGGCATCGGCAACCATCGAAGAACATTTTAGGGATGTAGAGATATTTCTCAAAGAGTGCTTAAAGAAAGAAATTGAGGTTAATTAAAAAAAGCATGTTATGTAATGATGAAGTTACATTTTTGGGTCATGTGGTGGGATCCCATGGGATAAAACCCCATCCAGACAAAGTCTTGGCTATTAGAGAAATTCCTAAACCTACATCGTGGAAGCAAATTCGATTATTCATGGGCCTCTGCAATTTTTATAACTGATTTTATAAGAGTTTTTCAGGACAAATGGAAACTTTGGATAAGCTGGTAAGAAAGAATGTCTTGTGGAAATGGACTCAGAAACAAGAAAAAGCCTTTGAGAATATAAAAAAGAGGTTTTGGAAAATCAAGTCATGTTGGCATTTCCAGATTTCAAGAAGCCATTCATTATACAAATGGACAGTAGTGGGTATGGTCTAGGAGATACACTATCCCAGATGCAGGATGATAATCAGATGAAAGTATTGTACTTTATAACCGATTGCTTAAAGGACCAGAATGTCATTATACCTCTACTGAAAGGAAGCCCTTGCAATTGTCTGGGCCTTCCAGAAGTTCAGGACACTTTTGTTGGAATCAAAAGTGGTTGCCATTATGGATCATAAAAGCTTGGAGTTTTTGAACCACAGCTACCTCACCAACAGACGGCTGATTTGATGAGTCTATATACCTCCAGGAATATGACTACACCATAAAGTATTGCAAAGGGTTAAAGAACATTGTGCCAGCCATATTGAGTCGTAACCCTGCTTGGTCCCAGCTATGCCATTTAAATGGAGAGAACTTGGATATTGCCAGCTTAAACCTGAAAATAAATGAAGTAGTGGAACAAGATTTGGCTAGACTACCACACTGCCAATGGGAAGATGGAGAACTAAGGACATTGACTGAGCAGCTAACAGAAAAGGGACAATGGTCATAAGATGGGTAGGAAATAAGGCAGGATGATACTGAATAAAACAATCAATATTACAGTATCAAATTCATGAGGACCAAGAAGAGTGGAAGCCTATTTTACCACATCAGATGAGGGAGGCTGTTATCACCCATATACACCAACTCTATGGCACACCCAAAACTGAGCGTTTACTCCGGGATTGGTTTTATTGGCCTGGAATGCATACTAAAATTATGGCTGTGGTGGGATAGTGCGAAATATGCCAAAAGGCAAAGCCAGCTAATAGGAGTTACATAACACCTATGACATCCATAATCCCAACACAGCCTTGGGAAATGATGGCTTTGGATTACTATGGTCCATTACCCGCTTTTAACAAGAACTATCTGGTCATGGTCTATGATCTATTTTCAAAATTTGTAGCTGCATACCCAATATCTCAGGCAAATAGTAAAAACACTATAAAATGCTAGAAAATAACCATTTTCCCACTGTGGGAAAACCACATATTTTATTATCAGATCATGGCACTCCTTTCATGTCAGGGGAATGGTGTAGGTGAATACAATGACAAGAAATTAAGCACATATTAACATCCATCCATAATCCGCAATTGAACTTGTGTGAGTGGGTTATGCAGGAACTAGGTCAGCTATTTAGGACATATCTCCCAATGAACCATCGAGGATGGGTCAAGCAAGTTCACAGATCATCAATTATATCAATTGGTCAGTCAATGAATCAACTGGGTTTGCTCCAATATGGCTGCATTTAGGAAAACAAGTCCCTCGATTGATAAAACCCCTTTGTCTGGGTTGGAAGAGCCCCCAATAGATGAAGAAGCTGATAGAGCTCAAGCATACCAGACCCTTATGAAAAGAAGTCAAAATAGAAATAAAAGGTCAGTGGGTACTCAGCACCGATTCTAAATAGAGGACAAGATAATGGTAAAAACCCCACACATTAGTGACCCAGGAAAATTTATTTTCCATAAGTTTTGTAATTTGTATGAGGGTCCTTTCACTATTGTACAGTGACAGGGAAGTAATACCTTTTAGCTGGACATGGGGTCAGACATTAAAGGGTCTTATAATGCTAGGCCTTTAAAACCCACATTATGAGGGAAGACCTCAAAATAAGTATACCTCATTTTGAAATCTTTCCAACAGGGGGCATTGTAACAGTAGCTGGGTTCAAACCCTGTTACAAAAGTAAACAAAATGTAGATTTTAGACAATTTTTATTATTATTATTATGCTATAATTATTTTGGAAAAGTCGCACAGACATTATCTGGAATGAGGGGTGCAGGTATATATTTTGTGGCATATGCGTATATAGGTAAATGTTGTTGAAAACAAGAAAAAAAATTAATTAAAAGATTTTAAAGCGTGTAAAAGAAAAGTTTTTTTTTTTACAATTATAACTTCCTGAAGTAATTAGCCAAACATATCTCATTGTTGAGATCTAACTATTTGAAGAATATCTCTTTTTTTTTAATTAAACGGATTTTATGGAAATAATTTTTAAGAGAAATGAATATGAAATGCCCATTATTTATTGAACTCTTTTCGATTTCTTTTGTTTAATTAAAGTCGACGAAAAGATTTATAATTAAAAAGTTTCAAGAATTTAAAAAAGAAGAAATAGATAAGTAAAAGTCGAGATTGGTAAGTGGTTTTCCTTTTGTTGGCATTTTATAAAAAAATCTATTTTTGAAAACAAAGGAATACCAGAGATAAGGAGAAAGGAAACTTGGATTATGAATTAATTTAAAAAAAATGGACAGTTGACTTTTGCTAGTCTGACTGGGAAGAAGAGCAGGTGTTATAAAATATATTGAAGAAAACTAGTAAGAGAAGATTTGAATAAATTAGCCACAAAGCAGAAAGATGGGGAATAAACTATGTGAACTGAAATAAATATAAAATAGACCTCATGGATCACATGGGGTAAAATTGCCATCATGATGGGGTCAGTGTTCAGACTCCAGCCATTTACCTATGCTACATAAATATGTACTGCAGTCAACATCCCTAATTGCCCTTCTGAACTACAATTATTTGAATTTGGTGCAGATTATCCACCATTCCGGAATTTAGCCAAAAGGAAAAAGAAACAATAGAATAAATACACCACTTTAAATGGACTAAAGGATTGAAATATTAAGTGGAAGAGACAGATGCCATATTTGCTATGCTAGATCCTGGGATTAAATTACAAGGGCACTTGAAAACATATACGCAGGTTCTTACAGACTCTGTAATACCGGTAAATATACACATATTATATCATTTTAATCTTTAAATATAATACAACTTAACTGTGCGATTATTTAGTGATGTACATGTATTATTTAATTTTTTTTTCTCTTTTAATTGTAATTCATTAAAAATATTTATCGTATACCTGAGTGCACCATTTATTGTTTTCTTAGAACAAAATATTTGTGAATCTAAAATTAAACTGTTACTTTGTTTTAATGCACGTTATATAATTTATATATTCCAAAATCAGATACACGTGTGTGCTGGTGTGCATCTAATAATAAGTTAAAGCAAAACAGGTTACATAGAAAAGTGGGTGAGGATTTTAAGAGGTTTATTTTAGACTTTAATGGGAATAAAAATAGAAATCTATAGAAAAGAGTCGATTTAAAAGTTCGTTCACCCTTCGTTTCTTATTTGGCGCAATGCGCTACCACACCCTGAGCATTAAGACAGGCATCAAGTTGAATTGCTGAGTCAAACAAATATATAATAGATCCTACAATTCTTGTTAAATAGCAAGATTGGCACTTGGCAATGAACAAAAAAAATACATTGTTCATAAACGTAAAGATCTAATTAGAGGTTAAATTAAAGCTGGGAGGGTTCGATACAATTACTTTATATATGTGTGTTTTGCAGTCAGATTCTTCTCTAACCCTTTTTGAATGACCCAAAGTTCAGGAAAACTTCATCAGAGGGGTGAATGACTCAAATTTTATGGGAAAACTTCATATGGGAAGGTCTATCAATAAGGCACATGTCAAAGTATAAATTCACCCTCGGGAAAAAAAAAGAATGTAAAATTTAGTTTGATAAGGATGAATGTTTGACATCAGATGATTTAAAAGTTAAAATAAAAATGTAAATGTACACGACAAAGAGTCGCAAAACGCTACAATAATAAACTACATTGAAGACTGTTTCATACTAAATGAATATAAAACATTGAACAATTTACTGTGTATAAATTCAGCAGATATTTTATCTACAATGTCATTGCTACTAACTGGTGCACTTAGTTTCTCAATGCTTTTGGATGTTTATATAACATGTTTTCTGTTAATTTTTCAAAATTATAACAATATCAGTTTAATATATAAATAATTAACAAGCTGCTTTACTGAATGTGATAATTCACTGAATAATCCAAAATATTTAATGGGTAGGATGGGACTAATCAAGTATTATATGCCATGGGTATAGTCATCAGCATTGCCAGATTTACCATTGAGCTAAATAATCAAAAGCTTAGTGCCTTTAAATTGTAAGAAAAAATTGAACAGATTTGTTTTTATACTACCCTATAAAAACATGATTGAAATTCACTTCTGGCAATCAAAGGTTGCCAGGATGACTGCCAGTTTTCATAGCCTATTAGTTTTTTAATCATTTGCAAGCGATAATGAAATTTTGATCAGTTATTAATGATAGAATGTACAATTTTATTAATAACCTGTCTAAATAGACATATGTGTCTTTTTTATATAACTGAAAAAAGTTGGGGGAAGGGGCTTCAATTTTTTGTTAGCTTAGGACCTATAAAATATAAATCTGACCCTGGTCATTAGGACTGTCTGTTTGAATACTTTAAAGAAAAAAAAAATAAAGATAAAAATGATGCAGCATTCACTTATGTATAGAACAGCAAAAAAATCATTCTTCAAATATATCAATATTTTATAAATACCACATGAAAAATAAAAAAAAACACATGAATTTGATATACATATTGTTAGAGTGATTTGTGAAGAAATAAATGATAGAAAAAATAAAAAATTAACTGGAGCATGATTTACTATACAAACAAAAACCTATGTCAAAAATCTGTCCCGATTTTGTTACATATTTTTAAAACTTGGTCATAAATTTTGATAACCATGAGTAAGACACTAACATATTGAAAGTATATTAGGTTTTCTAAAATAAATATTTATATATATGTATGCTGAAAAACTATTATTTATTCTCACATTTCAAAAAAAATCAATAATTAGAAAAAATGGCAAATGACCCCAGGTGCATTTTGGACCAAACCTGCACCAGTGTAGTTCAGGTTACAAACCTATTTCAAATGCTTTTGTCATCATTATTTATTTAATGTATATTGCCAATACTTATTTCACAAGCTTTGCATTTTTTTTACATATACTCAATAAAAATTATTCTTTCTAAGTAAATTTATTCAAGATTATTGAGAATCATTTATACAATTATAGATTTTAAATTTCATCAAAATCAATATATCATTTTTTTTATTAACTATAGTTAATGATTATTAATATATTTATCTAAAGATAGTAATCACATTAGTATTTGAATACTTGAACATTGGAAAAATATAAGTGATGAATTCTAAATAATAATGGAGGTAGCTGAGAGATTTGTAATTTGAGCCAATAGCTAAATTCTTGTTTATTGAGAAATTCATTTTAACAGTTATTTGTCTTTTTTTAATGACTTTGTTCAAATATTTAATGTGTTAAAATATTAAATAATAATTTTTAAGTATATTTATTTAAAGTATATTTAAAGATATTGAACCTCCGAGAGAAAAACGGAATGATATTAATATAATAAGACCATATATTTATAGATAATCAAAAACGAGATATTGATCTTTAATAAAATTTAAAGTCTATATCTGGCTTAAAAAATAAAGTAATAAATAGTAAATTAATAATTAATTTTTTTAAAATGAATATATAGATTCATCAACCCATGCCAAATGATCTTAATAACCATTATTATTCTATTTTATAAAAATAAAACGGACAGAAAAGTCTTATAGAAAATATGGCAGTAATTATTGTGAATTGCCATTGTAATCCACTGCAACTAAAGTCTTTCCAGGGATGTTTTTAGCAGATTATTTCCAGTCATTGATGAACAATTACTAGAAATGCAATGTGGTTTTAAAAAATGAAAAAAAAAAGCATTATAACTATAGTTTTAGTTACTTTGCAAATTCAAGAAAATATGTCATGAATAGAGCTATAATTTATTATTGCTTTTATTAATTTGTCAAAACATGTGACTTGAGTAATTAAAAAAAATGTGACAATTTTTGATAGTTGTCCAAAAAAGTTTATTTATAATATGCTAAGATATCTACAATAAACATAATTTAATAGATTTATTGCTTGACAGTTCATAAGAAAATGAGGGCTGAAAATAACAGAACTGAGCAACAATCAATAAATCTCGAGCCCCAGAATTGGCCATTCAACCACCGTACCAAACCACACAGGGAAGCTCCTATATTATAGAATTTAAACAATCATTATTACTATTGGAGAAAAATCTGATGCATTAAAATAAAAATTGGTGTGAAACAACATTAGATATCATTCTTGTTTTCCATTTTAAAGAGAATTTTCTTTTTGAAGCAAATTGTAAAGGGAATTTATTTAAATCAATTAAAATCAAGAGCTTAATTTCTTGGCTTCTAAATATACAGTATTCCATTGATTACATTACTTTCTGCATTTCAAAAGATGATTTATAACATATCAACGATTTGAATTCAATCTATAAAGCAGTTTATCAACCAATGACAGTCAAATCTTCAACAATTAAAAATTTTGACAACATATTAAGTATAAGCTACAGTTGGATGTTGAAGAATCACAAACTTTAATGTGCTGTTGTTGTATTTAGAAAAGATAAAAAATTTCATTACAAAACAGGGCTAATATTTTCTCCTAATTTATTTAAGAAATTAAGATATAGATCTCATATAAATCTAAAAATCTGAAAATATAGTAAAATGTCAACAAGTCAATTAAAACGTTCTTTAGTTTACTGTATTTGGTACTATTCAATTTACTATTGTAAATATATATCTTTGTTGGATTGGCTATATTGATAAATCAGTATTATATTTTTTATGTAAGTGCTTAAAACATAGTTTTCTTGGAAAGAAATAGACCTGTTTACATTATAATCATTAAAAAGATAAAGATAAGAATAAAATAGAATGAAGGGCTGTGATTAGGTAAGACAATGAAATCTTTCAAGAAGTAATGTTGCCTGCACAAGAAATTAAAAAAATAGATATCAACTAAACCAATTAATATATCAGCATATAAAAAGTGAATATATTAATGAGTGATAGATTTGTTTATACTAGGGGTGGGAAATCTCTAGACTATAAGTCAAATCCAACTCTCAAATGCTCTCAATAAGTTCTCCAGCCATTTTCATATATATAAAATAGACATGTATAAAACTTATATTTAAACATGCATATTATGCAGTCAAATATATGTGCAAATAATGAATAGCAAGTTAAATAAAATAAAATATTTATTTTCTCAACTACATCTTTTTCTCTCTTCTAATAAATCTACATTGCATGATCAATATGTCCAATTTTAATCCACAATTCTGTGAACATTTTGTTTGTAGAGTGATTTTTGCATAACTAGGAAAAATAAAACTAGAATTTTACATCATTTTATTATTATTTTGTATTTATTCATTTATATTTTTTATTAGAATGACTACGGGAAGTAAAATATAAAAAGTGGCAAAGACAATCATACATTTTCAAAGAAATAGATCAATGTATATTTTTTTAATAGAAAGAAATAGCAAATCAATGCCATAATATGTCTGGAAAGTATTTCAGTTAATAAAGAAAAAATATTAAGAGACATTATTTATCAAACAATTTTACCATAACAAAATTACTAGGGAAGAAAGAAATATTAAAATACAAACCTTAAAAAGGACCTCCATAAGTAATTGCCATGTTTTTTAAAATGCACAAAAAAATCAGAATATTCTGTGAGAGTGAGTTATTTAAAAAAACAACAGAAAATTCGAAATTATTTTCTGATGGAAATTTTAGAAACCTGCATCCTAGCTGCTGTAGAATTAACTTGTCCAGAACATATGAAGAAATTTAAAAATCTGTGTAATGAAGATAGGTTCAAGATGAATTGGTTAAATTGCAATTAAATATGGAACAATCATTAATAATAATGATATTACTTTATTTTTAATTCACAAAAAAATATGCCTTCATTTAAAAAGAAAAAGTTGAAATTGGTCTGCCAGGTAAAAGATACATAGCAGTAATGATTAGAGATAAATTAATTAAATAATAGACTGATTTTTAAGTTAATAAAAATGAGATTATAAATACAAAAATAGTCCTTGGCAAAAAAAAAAAGATTTTCCACCTCTGATTTATATAATAATTGCAAAACTCATTCTTTTTATCCATTGTCTTCTATTTATTTTTATTTTTTTGCAGTTATAATGGTTACACATACTTATGAGTGGCTGTGAATAATGATAATTTATTAACATATGGAGCTATAAATATTTAATTAAAAGAATTAATTACATAATATTAATATATTTAAAAAGTTCATTAATTAGCAGTTCTGACCTGATACATATTTTACTATAGAAAATTAGGATTTTTTAAGATCTCTGAAATACAGCATGAGAAACTTATTACATGCATGCAAAATATGTTTGATGAAGCAAAACATTAATCAATAATGTGAATGTATTTGGATTTTTTTAACAACTACATCATGAAACTGGCAAAATTGAATAGACAGAAGATACATTTATTTTATAAAAAACCTATTACATATTAAAAATGATAAAAACATGTAATTTGTAATAAAATACTGAGATATAAATTTCTAAAAAAATGGTTAATCTCCCAATGCATCAGGTCTAATAAATAATATAGATAAAAATTGTGATCATTATGCAACATTTCAATACAAATACTTTTAAATATTTATACCATGTAACTTAATAGTTTTAAAAATATATGTTACTTCCAATATCTATGCTTCTGTGTATAATAAACACCAATGATAAAACAATGGTAATGAGATTATTAATATTTACTGGATGTTTAAAATGACTATAAAACTATGTTTTATAAAAAAATTATATCACATGTCATTCTAATGAAATCACTGAGAATAATATATATATATAATTTTTATCAACACATATAAACATCCACCAGTTTAGAAACTAACCATCTATCATTATTTTTTTGAAAATATGTTTGCATTTTTATTTCATTTTTTTTATTCAAAATAGTTTTAAAATGAGGTTTATATATGTATTTATCAAGTAATATTTACTAAGGCTTTAACCTGGATAATATGCGTCTGAAAAATGCGAAGGCAGGGACCTTTTTCTTCACAGTGTAAGCTTGTGGTTAAGACCTGTAGAGGTCCCTACCTTCACATTTTTCAGACGCATATTATCGAGGTTAAAACCTTAGTAAATATTACTTAATATATTAATATGCGTTTAAATAAATTTATGTATTGATCATATTTTTGTTTTTATATATTCCTTCCCCTTAAAATTTTTAATATAAAAAGAAATTGACTGTATGTTAAAAGCAAAATAAAGATTTACCTGTTTCTAGTGCATCTTGCTGTTGTAACTACCATTCTTCCCCATAGTACTAATTAATACAGTTTCCTGCAAAAGAAAAAAAAGAGTGGAATTGTATTATTTGTTTTACTGTTGATTTAAAGGATGTCCCATATAAGCAGCATGGGATTTTTGTATATGTGTTAAATTTGAAAATGATGTAGGAGCAAGAAAGAACAAATCCACACAAACTGACATAAAAAAAAAAATTGTAGACAAGGAAAACAGCACAGAGTTGGCTTAAAATTATGTTTTAATGTTTAAAAATTATTTAAGAATCCACACATGCTAAAGCATGCAGTGAACCTTTTGGAAAATCACTTCTGCTTTGCTTTTTTAATAATTCTTTTATGATTTTGATTTATGAACCTCAAGCATAAATGTGAAAAAAACTTTTTTTTTTACTGAATATATTAGCATCTAAAATCGCAAATTTAGTTCTTATTTTACTAACATTTTTTATTGAATAAACTAATAATAATAATGATAAAAATATAAATATATATATATATGTCTTATTCTAATTTATAAAGTATACATTTGTAAATGTTTTTATTTAGGAAAAAAAGTTTCTTACGCAGTTTAGCTGAATAATAATATGAAAAACTATAAAGCTAAAATTACCTGGATTGAAACTCAACCTGGTATTGAATGTCACATGACTCTCTGAGTTACTAACCTATTTATTATTTATTAAAAAAATCTTATATATTCATGCCAGTTTATGATAAAAACTTAATAATTGCTTTATAACGGTATGTATGCTAGCATAATAAAGCAAAAATCTAAGATTTAATCTTATAAAAATATCTTTTATATGGTTTTATACCTAGCAGTTTTCTGAAACTATCCACATCATTTTCAAAAATTTAGAGTAAATTATGGAACAGAAAAATTCAAAGAAACATTGTGACAGCTTTGAAAAAGAATATAAGTTTAATTTATATAGCTCAGTAGGTTGAGAATAAAAAATAAATAAGTAAAATACATTTCGAAATTTAATTTGATGCAATTTTTATCTGATTTATAGACATGAAAGGAAATTTTTAATGATTCATGTAACAAATTTCTAAATAATTATATATGCAAACTAATGATCAGAATTGTCATTTATGATAGAAAATATAAATGGTATATAAAGTTTTTGTCAAATATTGCTGTTATTTATACTGAAGTATATAGAAACGCATTCAGAGTAGATTATAAATTACATTAAACACTAAACACCTAAATTCTCTGTTTAAACAGGTTTATGATCAAATAATGGATATTAACTATTCTTAGCTAGAAGGCAAACCAAAAAGTGGACACTGCTAAAACCCTGACCACTTTGTAGTTTTCAATCATAATGTGTAATTCTAATCTTTCCTTGCACTTCCTTGGAAGGCTATTCAAGGGTCTCTTGCCCTTTTAGTAATACCTGTGCACTGAACTCCCAAGTAAAAGTAAAAGTAAAAAAGGTTGAGAATGCATACCTTAGCAAATGCCTACATAACAAAAAAGTAAATATTACAAATTATATACACATTCTTCAGACGTTTACGCCATCTGCTGTAAGCTTTAATGACTAATAAATGCAAGATGCAAAAAATTATGCTACTGAAACAGCAATAAGTAAGCTGAAGTCATGTGATAGTCAAGTGATATTTGTTGTTATATATATATATAATAGTAATTCATATAACATTACAATATTAGCCAAAAGAATTTAACAAAAGACATATAACACATGCACACACACACATATATGTTATAAATGTTTAGTTCAGTTTAATTTGAAAAGATCTATTTTTTAATAGATGAAATCATGATTGTGAAATAATTTTAATAAAATATTGTTTTTGACTAATATTGCTGTATGAATTTCTATTTTATTTATAATTAAAAATATAATATTAGGCAGTATTTAATATATATATTGAATAAAAATGAGAAGATAATATTCATTAGATAGAGATAAACTTTTTAACTTTTGATATTACTAAGATATTATCAGTTACTACTAATTAACAATTTGTGAAGTTAAAAAAGTTTTTTTTATAAATCTATAGTAGCTCTATAGTGGTTTACAAGAAAAATTTACTTAGCCTCAAGAATTGTTAATTAATAGTAATTGATAATTTCTTAGTAACAGGAAAAGTTATCTCTATTTAATGGATATTATCTCATTTCTATTCCTTATTATATTAACAATCCATATATATATATCTGTAATTTTTGATTATCGCCATTTTACTGTGTATTTTTTTTCTTTCTGATGAAAACCAGTCCTCTGGTTGAAATATAATATTATTTATTGGATTTATAAGTCTTTTTTTTTTGTTTTTATATGTATTTCCTTTGGTTAGTTTGTTATATATTAATATTTTGATATGGATTTATTACTGACTAAAGAGAGTAAGACTTTATTGTCACTTAGCCACATGGTGTTCATAGGCGATTCATTGCTAAAATTTGTACATAATTTTTTCCAAAATTTAATACTCAAGATGGTGTACAAATTAGTTATAGACGAGGAGCTTCTATTCTGGATGGTATTGATCTTTTTAAAAAATTAATTAATAAGCATAACATTAAGTTTTTGTTCGTTCATCTTGGATCTAACAATATTTTTTTGTTTAGAAATAACGAATATGTGCAGATTTTGAAATTGATTCGACATATACGTACTTATTCACCGGAGATTACAATTATAATTTCTCAAGTTTTACCACAATTGCAGAAAACATATTACCCAATGGATTGGATTAAATTGAGAATTATTAATGAAAAAATTTTTGCATTTAATAGACATTGTCATTTTTTAAGTTATACGCATCGTAATGTATTTTTCTTACAGCATACAGATTTTATAAAAAGAGAGAATCTTTTTAGATTTTTAGCCCGTGATAGCCGTCATTTGAACATGTATGGATCTAGATGTTTAGTGGACAGTTTTAAATACATAATGTTATTGATGGGATGTAACAGAATTTATAAAGTAAATTCAGTGTTGAGTGCGAGGGAATATAGTTTTGCTAATGTTGGAACTCAAATGGAAGCTGTGTTGACATATGAAATGGGGACACAGAGTGAAATATGTAATTGTCAGGAATCACAAATTATTATACTGCATGATACTAATGGGATCCTAATAGATGTTGAACAATCTTGCTTGCCAGGGAATGTTTTGGAGGAATCATTACGGGATAGATCTCCAAAAGTTTTTAAAGAAGATCATAGTCAACGTAAAGATGATTCTTTAGACCTTTCATTGGATGATATAATTTGTAACATTTCCAAACAGAAGAACTTTTTAACAATGACTATTTCTGATGTTCAACAGATTGATGGTTTTGCTGCTTCAGATCAACATATAGATGGTGGTAAAGGAGATCTGGGTAATTTAGAAGTGGGTGTAGTTAACCAAATAGATAATGGATTGAAAATTGGCACTGATTTTAATACAATATCTAGTGTAGATACAGAGTTTGATATTAATAGGGATTATTCTAGTAAACAACATTTACAGGGTCTAACATTAATTAATAAAGGGGCAATCCCTAAACATTTTTCTAGACGTCTAAATAATAAGCAGGTTATAAGTAATTGACAAACATTACATAGTACATCGTTTCTTAAACTTAGGAAATTATATGATAAATTAGTTAGATATAGACAACATATTAGTAATTTTGCATATTTTATTAACAATAACATAATTCCTAAAGGCCTCAGAATAAAAATTATTGCTAACATAGACCAATTTCCTAGGGAACATGCAATTAAATGGGATAATACAATAAGAGAAGCATCTGTTGCATTAATACATATTTTGAAAGATGCATTTTTGGTAAGACTTAAATTAATTGAAAAAGAATTTATACATTTTGGTAGTTGTAATTTAATGAATATAGATGAACAGAAGGAATTACAGGAATGGGTTTTTTTGAGAGAGAAGTTATTGGTGAAGAAATTTCATAATAAAATGTATCATTGGTTCAAAGTTATGGGTAATGAGTCAAGATTTGAATTAGTTACTAATCAGTCACAAACACTAATTAATTGTATGACTTCTGATAATCATACTGTGTCAGATATTTCTACATCGGATATGATTCCAATTGATACTGATCAATCATTTATATCATCTTCACATTCATTAGATTGTGCTGAAATGTTACCATCTGTTCTTAATAGCGATGCTGGTTTAGCATTGGCTCATAGAGTTACAGATTCTCCTGAATGCACTAACAATATTTTAGTTTCTGGAAATACAAATACTAATAAATCTAACTCAAATATTTATACAATGACTTTTTATGTTTAGCTAATAAGGAAACAATGTGATTAATCTAACTAACATTAATCTTAGTGTGGCAGAATGTTGACTGTTAAATAAAGGTTTATCTTTTTGCCCTACAGTTCAGTCATTTTATCAAAAAAATGAATTTAAAATTCATCAGGATTTAGATAATTTTTCAAGAAGACTTAGATTAAGAGAATTTTTTGGAAACCAAGAATGTGATACTATTGGAAAATTACGATCTGATTGGACACCACCACATCAAAGGAATGTGTTATTAGATACATACATTGATAATGTATATCAGGATATTATTAATGAAATTAGACTTAAACAACATAGTAAATATAAGAGTAATTTAACATTGAGAGAGATGAATGCATTATGTAATTTAGTGAAAAGACAGGATATTATTATAAAACCAGCTGACAAAGGTGGATCAATAGTAATTATGAATAAAGATGATTATGTTAAAAAAGCTCTGGAGCTTTTAGATGATAAAATTTTTTATGAGCCTATTTCACTAACCACTATAAATTCATTATTCAAGGGTATGCATTTTAGTTTAAAAGATATGAGAGCTAGGGGTCTTATAAATAATAATGTATATAACTTTTTAGTACCAACCAAAATTCATCCTAGTAGTTTTTATATTTTGCCAAAGATTCATAAACCTGGTTCTCCAGGCAGACCTATTGTAGCTAGTATTGGTAGTCCTACAGAAAATATTTCAGCATATGTTGATAATATTATTATATTTATTCCACCATCATTTAATTCTTATGTTAAAGATACTACTCATTTTCTTTGTGTGTTAGAAAATATTAAATCTGAATTACCAGTTGATTGTTTTTTGGTTACTTTGGATATTGTATCATTATACACAAATATACCTCATGATGATGGAGTTGAGGCTATTAAATGTGCTTTACAAGATAGAGAGTATGATCATGGTCTTATTACTACTATGGTTGAATTAATATATTTGGTTTTAAGAAATATTTTTTTTTACTTTTGATTCTAGATACTATTTACAGAAACAAGGTACTGCAATGGGTACAAAGATGGCACCAAGTTATGCAAATATTTTTATGTCAAAACTGGAGTCCTCTATACTTGATAATGCTAAGCTGAAACCTCACACTTGGCTTAGATATATAGATGACATTTTCATGATATGGCCACATAGTGAAGTTGAACTTCATAATTTTTTAAGTTATTTAAATAATTTTAATAAACATATTAATTTCACAATGAATTTTTCAAAATCAATTGCTCATTTTCTTGATGTTGAAGTTATTTACACTAATAGAGTTCTTATTACTACTGTATATAGGAAACCAACTGATAATAACCGCTATCTTCATTTTTATAGTAACCATCCTAAACATTTAAAGGCTAATATTCCTTATAGTCAATTTTTAAGGATGAAGAGGATTTGTAATGATGAGAAATTTCTTCAACAAAATAATAGTATTTTATATAATAGATTGCTCAATATGAGGTATCCTAAGACATTGTTGGATAATGCAGTAAGGAGATCTTCTTTAATTGATAGAAAGAAACTTCTTTTATCTGAAAAGAGTAAAAAACAATTAGATGTTCCACCATTGGTTCTTACTTTTAATAGAGATTTACCTAATATTAACCAGATATTGGCAAAACATTTTAACATATTACAGTCCACAGATTATTTAAAATCTATTTTTTCTGATCCACCTAAGGCTGTATATCGAAAACATAGATCACTTAGAGATATACTTGTCAAAACAAATTTTATTAGTAGTTCTGTACAGGAAAAAGGATGTTCTCCATGTAAAGATAAAAGATGTTTTACATGTAAACATATTGTTGTGACAAAAGTGGTCTTTAGTACTAAGAATTGTAATTTCAAATGGTATATTCCTAATTATGTTACATGTAAAAATGTTAATTTGATATATTTGATAGAGTGTAGTAGATGTTTAAACCAGTATATAGGTGAGTCAGCAAATAGTTTACATGTCAGAATGACTAATCATAGATTTGACATTTTGAATAAGAATAAAGATAGACCGGTTTCAAAACATTTTAACTTACCGAATCATTCAATTGATGATTTAAAAGTAATGATTCTTCAGGAAGGTTTTTCTTCTACAAGGGAGAGGAAACAAAAGGAGAGTTTTTTTTATTTTTAAATTCAAGACCTTAGAACCACATGGATTGAATTTGAACACTGGAACTATTACATCTCTGGGTTACCTGGTCTCCTAAATGATTTCTATATGTGTGTTTTTTATGTGAAAATTTTCTTATATGAGGTTTTTTATGTAAAGATTGGTTACATGGATGTTTAATATCTGTGTTTAATTGGTTTATAGATAAATAATTAGTTATAAATTATTGTACTTTGCACTAACTATAATTTTTGATTAAAATGTATAAGTATTTTAGTTTTTAATGAATATTAATGTGAGCACAGCTATTTTTTGTATGTGAGCATAGTTTAATTTTTCTATGTATGCACATATGTATATTTTATTTTTAATTTTTAATTTTGGATTTTTTATTTTTATATTTATTTTAATTTAAATAGAATTTAAGCTTGATTAGGAGGGAATGTAGTTTTTTTTTTTTGTTTTGTTTGAATTTTGTCATTGATTGGATAGATTTTGTGACCAATCAGGGGGGTTTTGTTAAATTTTTAATCTTTTAATTTTTTAATCTTTTACCAAATCTGTAATTTTTGATTATCACCATTTTACTGTGTATTTTTTTTTCTTTCTGATGAAAACCAGTCCTCTGGTTGAAATATAATATTATTTATTGGATTTATAAGTTTTTTTTTTGTTTATATATATATATATATTATGAAGAGAAAAGTGGCAAGCAATTGACATACTTCTTCATTCAATATTGTCATAAATCTCACTCATTTTTTGTGATCTTTATTGCAATAATACAATCCTTATCTACTGATTTTATAGCTGTAAACATTGAAAGCATAATTGAAATTTTTATATATTTACCTAAATAAACATTATTCATGATATAATTAGACAAGAATTATTTAAACTCTGATAGTTGCAAATATAACCCACACCATCTAGTAATGATATTTTAAACTGTTTTAACTTTAACAAAAATGTGAAACTGGTTTTAGCTTAATTCTTTGGATATTGTAAGAATCAAATGCCAGACATATATAAATTACATGTGTGAAAATTGGAAGGTCACAACTTTCTAAATATTTTTCAAAAATAAATGATTCCTATAAAGAGTTATATATAATAATTAGAAGATTTTCACAAAAGAATGGTTAGCATTCAATTCTTATAATATCCAGAGTCCTAAGATAAGAACAGTTTCACTTCTAGTTTAAAGATAAATCAGACAAAAACATTATTACTAGATGATATAATTTATGTTTGCAATTGACATTTAAAATTGTTTATTTGCCTAAATCCTTCTTAGATGAAGTTACCTAAATAGATATAAGAATTTTCCATTATATATATATATATATATATATATATATATATATATATATATATATATATATATATATATATATATATATATATATATATATATATTGATATGATGATTTTTATGAGTTACAGATATAAATAGTATAATTTTTGAGTTCATCTGCATATAAAGTTGATTATGAATATATTGACATTTCGGTTTGATTACATAAACTATCAATCAACTGGGTGATGGAATAGAATATTATAAAGATCATTATAGAGGTGCTGCAAACATTGAGTTATATCAATGCTAAAGTTCCACCAGTAAAAAAAAAAAGGTATATAAAATTGAGAAATAAAAGTCAGAAAACTTCAAAATAATATGTTTTTTAAAAAATTCTTCAAAATGGAAGCAAGTTTGTATATACTCTCACATTTGTTGAGACAATTCGGTCTTTTGAGTATCTTAATGGCTTTTCTAATTTTACACTGGTAGAAAGTACCATATCTTAATAGAATCCTGGTATTAGCAAAATCAATATTGTGACCTGAATCCAATATATATATATATATAGTATATATATATATATATATATATATATATATATATATATATATATATATATATAATCAAAATTACCCCAAACACATAACTCAACTAGCTAGACAAGAAAGTTGAAATATAATCAATAGGCTATAAAAATATTGCTTGGGATTTTACAAGAATTTTGAGCACTGTAAGTAGATGAATTGGTCATCTTCCATAGACATTAACTCCAGAATCCAAATTTATATCCCTGCATCATATTACACAATGTATCATTAGGCTATAAGTAAAGAAATTGAAAAAAAAACTTGAATTATCAATGACAAGATTAGTAAAATAATTGAGAAAAAAAATGGAAAAATTATGCCTGCAAATCTATTTATTCTTTTTCCATTAAACACCAATAATTGCAAATTAAAACTTTTATTTACAAACATTAAAGTAAACAAATAATATATAAGATACATATAAAATAGAGAGTCATATAACATTAAAATACTAGTCAAATAACAAAATTTTACTAAAATTCTCTCATAGCTATAGTTTTGTCTATTAACAAATAAACTTTTTCACGTGAAATTCAACTAGATACAAGCAACATATATATAAATACAAAACAATATAGCCTTCCCTTAATTCACTTCAAAAACCAACCATATTTAATATCAAAGGATGTCTTTATGAGATTTATGGCCTCATATTCAAGAATATATATATATATATATATATAAAATATTTACAAAATAGATTATTTATTCATGAGCTTATTAAAATGATTAGAATACATAACTTTACAAAACTTACATAAATAGTAAAAAGTAAGTATAATTTTATAGATTTTCTATAGATTGTTTTAATCCAGGGTTTTTAAAAAATAGTATAACAAAACTTGTGCTCAAAATATTTTGGGATGTGTGTTATGGATTAACTATGGACAATTTTTTATCAACATTTCATAGCACTACAGACAATAAACAGACCAATTTCTTTTGTTCACTTCAATGGGATTTTATATCATTTATCATATATAGCCCATGATTTTAACATATTTTACAGTTGTGAATTTCAGAATTTATATTATTTATATAAATGGCAATTGTTAATTTTAAAGATAGTTCAAATTTATCAAAAACTTAGAAGATGCATCGGCATGTTTTTTTAACTGATGTAGGATTTTTCACTTTTAAGCCAATAAACATCACATGCTCACCATTGCTTATGCTTGTTCTTAACTGTTATTAAACAGGCAAAATTCTCTATATGCATTGCCATTCAGTACAAGCTAGAGTAATCAATGGATGCTAGATGGTTTGTGCATAAAATCCCCATCTAGTGCATACTTATACAATATCTCCAGACTAGTTTCTGGCTTGTGAACTATATAAACTAATGAGCTTGGACTGAAAATATTATAGTGTTTTCAATTTACGTCTCATAGTTTTGTAGTTAATTAAAGATAAAAGGTGGCTGCTGGAGGGTTGCATTAGATCCTAAGATGTAGGTGCAGTGCCCTCAGATCCAGAAACTAGTCTGAGGATATTGGACAAATAGGCACTAGATGGGGATTTTATGCACAAGCCTTCTGACATCCATTGATTACTCTGGCTTGAAATGAATGGCAATATGTACAGAAAATTTTGCCTGTTTCATCCTTCACTTTTCTTATTGTTTTTATCTTTCTTGGATATTAAATGATCTAGAAATTTTATCACCTATATTTTACATATTCCCCTTCTTTACTTCATTTTCAAACATTTTTAATTTCTCATAGGCCTTCTTATATGTGTTTTTCTCAAGACTTTTTTTTATTAAGAAACAATAATCTCTCTCTATATACATTTCACTAACAAACTTTAGTATGACTATTATTGGAATTTAAATGGGTACATTGAATTATCTCCTGCCTACAATATTCTATATTTTATCATCTTTTTTAGCAGTTCTTGTATTTCATCATACATTGTTAATGAAAGTTTTTTAGTTTATATATAATGCTTCACTTATTAAATTTATTGTGTCGGTTTTTATAAATATCAAGTTTTACTTTTCTAACAACTTGGTATGCTTAAATATTCAAATCATTTTGTACCCATGATCAGTCTGATATTGATTTCAATTTCATTCTCTAGCAATACTTGACAGTGTTTATCCTATATCATTTCTATTAGTAATTGTTTTAACAGTGTTTCTATTATAAATAGTTTTCATAACTTTGTGAAGTGTAAAACAGAAATCTTTAATTTTTTTTTCTTTTCTCTTACTTCCTATTTCCAATGTTTTCTAGTTATGTGAATAATGTAATAGAAGAGAAATGATTATGTAAGTTCTCTGCCTCTTTTATATATGTATACTCTATTATCTCTAAGAGCACACCGTTTATTAACAATTTCAGAGTACTTCCATTATTTTTATCTGTGGTCTTTCATTTTATATATCAAATATTTTTTTCTAATTGTATGATCTTTAGAGCAGGCATTTATAATATTAAACTCTGTTGGCTATAAATATAAAAACATAACCAAAAGAATAGCACGGTTCCAAGTAAAGATAAATAAGCAAATCAGAATCAGAGATAATAAACCATAAATAATCACACCATATATACCTAACATTGCCAAACAGTTGGTCAAAACACTATCAAAGGAATTTACTGTTGGCTTCCGCACTTCAGCCAACACCAATAGACTCATAAAGAACTCAAAAGACAAACTAGATCCCAAATCAATATCTCAAGTGGTATATCAAATACAATGTCCTCAGGCTGGGTGTAGAGCCTCGTATTATGGGAAAACAAAAACAACCATCACACACAGAGCATCCCAGCACATATATATGTATAAAAGGGCACTGAATAACAAAGTGACTACCTCGGCATTCTTGGAGCATGAAAAGACTACCAGTCATAAATTCGAACCTGCTAACCCCAGAATGGTGTGCAGAGAGAGAAATGATTATAGGCAGAAAATAAAGGAAGCATACTTTATAAATAATGACACTCAATCTATCAGTAGAAAAGACACCTGTTTCGCCATTTTAAAAAGGTGGACAAATTAATCCTAACAAAATTTAAATAAAATAAAATACTAAAATACAACACCTAACCAATTAGCATAAACTAGAATACTCTCCCTCATTACTATCAACTGCACTCAGCTATGAATATGAAGCCATGGAGCTTTGAAAGCGCTAAGCGTAAATAAATATTGATAGACATAACTTCTCTAACAAGCACAAAAGTGCATAATTTTTGTTAATATTAAAATGTATAATATTTATTTAGCATTAATTTTTTCCTATTAATATATTTTTCAACTGAACCATTTTTTTTTGTTATGTCTCCCAATGTTTTTTTTTTTTTTTTGACTTACTAAAAATGTTGTACGCATAATTAAGTCGGATCACTTATAAATAATAAAAATTATTTACAAGTATTATTAGATCAAATAAATAATATATTACACATTTAATTTCAATGAAATATTTTATAGAACAATAACTTCTAAGAGCTATATAAACAACAAAAATCAATATGTTCTGTAAAACTTCCCTAGAGTCTATTTCAATCTCCAGTTCAACTTAAACTGGCAATAAAGTTGTCTTATTGCCCTATAATCATCTGTTAAGCTCCTACATTCAAATTTTAAATAGTTATTTTTTTTAAATTTCTTAATTGAATTTTAAGAATCAATCAAATTAACTCCTTTGTTATGATAAAATCTATCAATAAACATTGTACTGTGACATTTATTTATTTATTTTAATTTTCTGTTATTTAATATTATCTACACACACATATATATATATTCAATTAAAATTATCCACTCTTTATACTCTTTATTATAGAACAACTTATAAAAATGTACTTACAAAAATTGTAATATAGGTAACATCTGTAGGAAATTATTAATAATCATGAAGGAAATAGAAGTATATATGAAAAGCTTTGAATGAACTGAAATAATGTCGTAGAAAAATTACGAAGTGAATTATATTTGATTTAATATATAAAAGATATCAAACACTTTGTGTAGGAAAAGAAGCTTCACAGAAATGAAACCAGATTGAAGCAAATAATGGTACACTTTTTAATATAAAGAATGGATACATTGAAACAATGGGAAAAGTGTATCAGTTGTTTTTTGTTAAAGTAATGGTAATCTATCATAAATATATTCTTATATAAAAAAAACAAACAGGTGTTATTGACCTCATTGGAAAAATTGAAAGACTGAAGTGAAGTTGGGCTGGATATATTGCTAGAAGAGATGATAATAGATGGACAATTGAAATTTTAAACTGGATTCCAAGAGATTGTAAAAGACCCAGAAAGAGACAACATGTGAGATGGATGGATGAAATAAGAAAGTGTGCAGGGATGATTTGGAGAAGAGAAGCTAAAGATCGGAGAAAAAGGATTGAACTTGGAGAGACCTTCATCCTGCAGTGGATTGATAATGGTTGATAATGATGATGATATAAAAATAATAAAGTTGATTGACATATAAATAAATGTTGTTTGAAAGCCAAAGTTATAGAGGATATGGATACAGTATTTATAAAAATGTAAAAATATTTACATAAATTTTCTGGACTTTTATACTGAAAAGATAGTCAATTTATTTTAAATTTAGGTTTAGTCATGCTCATAGCACTTTCAGTTCTTCAGCATCCTGAGTTTATATGTATATCAGAATACTAAAGATGTGAAAGTGTTATGATTATGATATTGAAAGCATGCTAAGAGAAATAAAAGCTAAATTTAAAATATATAGATCACTTTTTCTGTATAAATGTGTACAGAACATTTATGTGAATCACCCAGAAAATAGACCTTTGATATTGAAATATGTGAAAAGCATGATCATTTGTCTTTGAATAAGAGGTTTTAAACAACAAAAATTTTCTAAGTTAAAAGTAAAAATTAATCTTTATAATGAAGAGACTATAATGCTCATAAAAAGAGAAAAGATCCTATGAAGCTTAGTTGAATATAATTTTTTGGAGAAACAAAAGAAAAAAGAAAATATTTGCAAAAAAAAAAGTATATATTTTGATTACACAATATTAAGCAGAAAACAAGTAACTATAGTAATAACTGCTTAATATTTAAGAGCTTTTATTAGACAGAAAAAAATATGACATCAATGTTGTATTAGAAAATATATATAATAAAATTGTATAAATTAGTCTATTTGAGTATGAAATTTCTATATGATTTTAGCTTAGATCATTTTAAATAATATTATTTTCTACCTTTAATATTTATACATTAATATATATAAAAAAACTATATAAAGTTTATAAAAAAGTTGTTTGAATGTTGAAATTGTGGAAGCTAAAAATTTACACTTTGGAAGTTTAAGCTATAAAAAATAATATACGTTTATTTATTGGTGTTGGAAAATTATTGTTAATTTCTTTTTGAATGCATTCATTATTTATGTTACAAGTAGATTAGAATTTATGTTGATTATTTTGGGGAAATAATTCTTAAACATTCTTACTAAGGAAATAAATATTTTAGTTTGCTATATTTAATTTAAGTTTGCTGTTTTTAACTTTAATTGTCATAAGCAGATTTTGGGTTATCTTAATTAATTCCTTTAATTTGGAATCATGGAAATGATTTATAGAATATGCTGAAACAAATATTGGTAGAATTTTTGGTTATATTCATTATTTTAATAAATTCACGAGACTTAAGAGTAGCAAAATGAAACAAATAATTTGATATTTTTGATATGGTTTTATTTATTTATTTAAATTAAATATAAATTTATTTCCAAGACATCAAGGATAAGATTAGATGTTGATATATTAATAATTTTAATGATACTAATAATATGAATATTCCTTTTAATGTCAATTTCTAATTTGAAGATTATGTTAAAGAAAATTTATAGATATTGTTTTGGATAGTAATTGTTTTATTAAACATACTTTTAATTTTCATATTTTAACATTCAAATATTTTAATATTTTATGAAATATATTTTTTAATTATAGGATGAGGTTATCAATCTGGCTGTCTTTGGGCAGTGTTTTATTTGTTGTTTTAAATTTGTATCCTTTTTATTTGCTAACTAAAATTTTTTAAAAATTTACTAATGATGAAGCACTTATTTTAAATAGAATAATTTTGGTGAAAGTATTATTAAAATTTTAGCTTATAAAATAATTTCATTTTGTAAAAATTTTTAAAATTTATTACAACTATATCTAGCAATAATTAAGGGTAAAATTATAAAACTAGATATATAATGAACACATAAAGGCACTTAAAATTGATAAAATTTCAGTTGAGTTTTTTAGTGGCAATATTGGTACTGCAAATTTTTTTTGAGGAAATTAGTTAATGTTTGTAATTTAATTAATGATTCATAAAAATGTATCAATAATTTTTATTTTCATAGAAAAAAAAGTAAAAGAAAATCCAAAATGTGGATTCTTGGGATGATGAGCAGGGGAAAATGTCCAGTGACTCCAGTAAGAGCTCATCAGAACATGAATCACCTAATAAAACCAAAAAAGAAAAAAAGAATGAAAGATGACTTGTCAGCTAATACTATCAAAAGACCTGGTACACCACCAGAAGGCAGTAGAATGGAGGTAGTTCCAGGGGATGGCATCCAGAAAATAGCCCTGTCTGAGCAGTGCAGACCACCCAAAGTGAAATTGATTGGGAAGGCCCACTTTAGTGATGCAAATCACAAAGTGGTTGCTAGAGATATAAAAACTATAACCAAGTCAGTGTGGAAGAAATGAGTAGTGAAATTTTAGATTCTCTCCAGTTTCTTAACTACCCACCCACTCTTTGCTTAAATCTGACAAAGATCAACTTAACCATTCCAGAGGCCAAATGAATCTTAAATTTTCCAGATTCAACATCTGTGGCCTGAACTCAATTGGAAGAATAGAATCAATTAAAAAATTGGATTAACTAATTTAAACCTCATATCATCTGTCTTGCAGAAACTAAGCTACCCTCACTCTCAAATCCATAATTACTAATTAAACTTGCCAATCTAGGGTTCTTTCATCACTCAAATTTTGGCCCACCCCTCTGCAAGTGTTGTCATCCTAATTCCTAAATATTCACCATACAAATCATATAAAATAAACTTCATCAATCAATATCTCCTGATCACAACATTAAGTTGAACATCATCTTTGTTTAATTAAAGAGAGACTTACTGTTAATTTACTCATTAATCCAACAAATAAATATATCACTCATATCCAACCACTATCCTACATTAATGTTTGAAGATTTTAATACTTCTTAGAGTCACTTCAATTCCAGATACATTAATCTCATAAACACCCCACTTATGTGTGCAGGGCTTCTTTCCCACTGAAGCCTTCTCCTACTACCCTCATAGATCTGGCATACTACTCCCCAGACCTACATTTCATCATTGATACCTTCTCCCAACCTGTTCCTTTCTCAGATCATTTGGCACTAGAGATCAATTTATCAATTGACCAGTTTCAAATCTGTATGCACTGGAAGTCATCCACCCACATCCTACTCAGGACCACTGCCACAGAAGCAATATTATCTGAATATTACATATATTTTAGGAAAATTAATATCCTTACCTTACCTCCTGCTGAGGCATGGTTCACATTAAGCAATATTTTGAGTACAAAAATTTCCTTTTTACACAGACAAGAATAAGGATTCCATAACACCTTGAAATAGATAACTGCAATCACTGCTTCAATAGAGTTAATCCTTAAGCTTAAGTAACAATACAAAATGAATAAACAGCCAATTGCTAACAACATCTCAACAAAAAATGGAGAATCTTCCTAAGCTAGCCCTATAACTGGTCCAGAGTCTATATTAGGTATGCTCTGGGCCACAAGGATAAATTAAAACATTTCTCTCCTCCATCATAATTGACAATTACCTCTATGCTGGTAACAGTATGATCATACAAATTCTTATTTTTTTCAGAGCCAAATTAATCAAATATCCTCATGAGTCAAATCATTCTATCCTCAAGGAATCCACAACTATAAACCACAGCATAACTGAAAAAGATATTAGTACTAAACTATTCTCTATGCTGGAGAAAACATTTCCAGGTCTCCATGCCATTGCATGACTTAACCTACTTCACCTTGAAATTTTTTTGGTTCCAATCATACATAGAATGGTTGATCTCTTATCTACCACACCCCTTGACATTGATGGCATATATCCTATAGGGATTGTGCCTTTTCTCAAGGAGACATTACCATCTCCTTGAGAATCTTAGGACCATCTTATATGACCCTATTAATGATTAAGGTGCTTGAATTGATAATCAAGAATAAGATACAGGATAAGGTCCTACCATTTATATCCAAGTACCAGTTTCCCAAGAAGAGTTCTTCAACTATTGATATAATAGCATTATTCAAGATGATAGTCAGTTACAGCAAAATCACAAGGAAATCTAAACCAGTAGTCAGTCATTCAGCTGGACATTTCTAGTGCCTTCAATTCTGTCAGAACACATTGCCTCATCAACTTTCTTGCCAAATATAACATCCCAACTAGGATAATCAATATTATAGCAAATTTCCAACAGAGACATTACCATCTCTCTCAATGTAAGGATCTCACTATCAATTACACCAACAAATTCTATTCTGCAGGGCTTTCCATCTCTCCTTCTATTTATAATCTACATCAATTCTCTATTACTTAGACTTGAACAAGACCTCCCTGGAATATTTAAACCCACCCTCAACAGATCAATCCCTCACATAGTATACATGGATGACCTGGCTATTTTTCTCCCATCACAGAAACTAATCCCAAAGCTTGCCAAAATGCACCATGCTTTTTCTTCCAAGTCATGAATGACCTATAATTTAAATAAATTCTCTGCAAGGAAGATATCCTCTGGGAACACTGTCCCCTCTCCTTTTACTGCTATGCCCCAAAAGTTTCTGGGTTTCACAATCTACAACTCACCCTTGTAATGAGAAGTAACTATACAAAACTCCCTTTTCCTCTTCATACAAAAAAACCATTGATTCATTATCCAAAGTTTAATTTGTCACTAAATGCAAAAACTTCATTGCTCAGTATCCTGTCCTGGTGTCCTCAAGGATTTCTTATTTCATGCCAATAATTAACTTTTGCCAAAGATTCATCAGAAAGATAAATTCACTATGTGCAAGACTTATATGAAAGGACAAGACCATGGCAATCAACTTAAGGGGCTACCATAGGCACACAAAACTCAATGGCCTATCATTGCACTCTGTTATAATCATTTGTTAAAAGCATACACATAGCACCATAAATCACCTATATCACCATTTTCCAGCAGCATCATGCTTCACTTCTGTTTATCCTACTGACACCCCTCCTCCTCCATAATGGCTTGGTTGTCATCCTTAATGCTAAATATTGTAAAATTTATCTCTCTACCTAATCAGGTTAACTCGAAGAAAATTACTGGGATGCATACCATATAATTAATGAAGAAACCACCCCAATCCCACTGTTAAACCTTTCTAGTCATTCAATCATTAAAAAGTTTAAACGGTGGCATTTAGAGTCAAAATTTTTAATTTTTTTTTTATTAAAATAAACCTGAATGCTCTGTCCACATGTCATTTTCTGGTATATCATAGGGGTTCTCATACTTGAACCCAGTCTACCCTTTGCGTAAATGGGATGATAACACAATGATACATATTCTGAGCCATTGTACTTCACTCCAATGTGACACAGAGACTTTATCACATCCATATACAAAACCTGAGTGCCTCTCCTCACCGGACTGATTTTTAGCATATCTAATGGAATCTTTCTACCCATAAAAATCATAATCTTTCTGTTGTTTGCCTATTGATCAACTAAGTGCACCCTCTTTTATGGCCACACCTTGCTTGACTGCAAGAAATTACTTCTGGCAAAACTTCAGGCCATCAGAAACAGAGATGAAAAACTAGCTCCAACATACATCTACAATGCTATATGGAGCCTTGTAGTAAAGGACAATTTGTGATTGAACAGTTGATTTTTTATCCCCAGGCCATAGATATTGGGTTATGTAGCCTTTTTTATAGTTTCTGTTAACAACATAACTCTGTTACTGCTATAATGTAATTCTTTAAGTTCACAATAAATTCTTGATAAAAAAAAAAAATTTAAAATTACGCATTAAATAAAAAAAATAGCTTTACTGCTTTAACATTCATAACAAAATTGAGCATGGGAAAGAGTCAGAAGTGCAGTAAATCAGAGGACCTGTTGCTCCAAAATCCACAGTACATTAAGTCATGCAGGACAAAAATAATCAAATGACTTTATTGCTTGCGGGTTTATAAAAAATTTCAATAATCGTAGAATTGGAAGCAATCTGAGAATCTTCTATCTAGAGTCTAAACTGAGGATAGTTAAACACAACTTTTCTTATAAAAAAACATAGATGAATTGTTAAATATGTATTGTTTTGATAAGGAGAAAAAGAAACTCAGGAGCTAAAAAATTTCATCACTTGTTGTGTAGAGAGCGACATGATCTGTGGAGGAAGGTGAAGGAGGTGTGATATATCATATCAGGTGAACACGCGATGAACAAAAAGAATCATTTTATGTCATATCAAAGAAATGGGAAGTTTAAACGTTCTTATCCTGATTAGCATATTTTGCCTATTTTGCATATTTGCACATCGTGAAAAATTAAAAGATTTTGTATTTCTTAAAAATGAAGGTTATACCTTCAAAAATGTCAGTAGAATCACCAAAGTTTGTCATTTATGTTTTTTGATTTGTTTTGATTTGATTTGATTTATATATAGTTTTGCTTTCTGAACTATATAAGTGTGTATATTTCTAATATCAACGCAAATATTAATGTTTTTACAAATCTTAAATAGGATTAAAAAATTTCATATGAACGTTGTAATGAAAAACAAATATACTCATCTAAATAATTATTATAAGTGAAAAATATAAAAGATTAAAAGTTAATGTTTTTATTTGTTAAGGTATGTGAGTATCTGACATTGAAAACTGCAATAGTTAAAGCAATATTTTCACAAACAGAAGGTTATTCATGGACTATTTAAGATTTAAGAAAGAAACTGATGCAATATATTATTTAAAATTATAATGAATAATGAAAATCATATTACACATAAAAAAGCCTACTTCAGCACATGGTTTTATGCCCTTTTTAAATGTTAATATTCTATTTTAACATTAATCCATTAATCAATTCAGATAGAACATCATCTAGTGTTCTATAAGGAAATAAAATAACAGTAAACAAAATAAAACATCAGTAAAATAGAATAATACCTTCATGTAGAGATTCAATATAACTTCAAAGAATTGACTATATAAGGTACACTATATAGACTAAATAGTACATATATTATACAATTTTATATATGCCATCTTATATAATTTTTTATTCCTTTTTAATTTACTAGTTGTTAATTAAATTTATTGAAGTAATTGTAAATATTAATACAATTGTTTAAGCTATGCTTAATGTAATATGTTTCATATATTGGCCTTCTTTTGGAACATCTATTTTATGTTCATATATTAAGTAGTGAGTGTATAAAGGAGATTTATCATCTTACACATTAATTGCTTTGTTATGTTCTTCGGTTCTTATCTGTAATTATTTCCCTATATGTCATAGTAAACCATTTTGAAAAGGTCAAAAGGTCACAATTAATTTTATATACAATTCCTTTTTTAATAACTGAAATACATAGGCTTATTATATACATGTGTTTATATATGTAATATATAGGGTATATGAGCACAGACTTTCACACACCCCACCACTCTCCACACTATCTCATAACACTGATACACATGAACCCATATATGTTGAAAAAATAAATAATCACTGATATATGTATTTCATGCTAAACCAGAAATCATCAGTTGGTCCAGATTATCATCTCTACACATATATGCTATAAGTGCTCAGATATATATTAAGATCGCCAATCCTCATACTTTAATGGACAGGGTTCAATCTACTCCACACCCCAACTCTTCAACCGTCCATCCAATTGAAAATCTGATGATGAAATGCTCAAAGGCCACCCTGAGGCTAAGATTCTTGTCACACCCATGTTGACCCAAGGTCAATCTGACCACTCATGTACAGGACATAATCCATTTAATACATATACAAGGGATGGGAAGACATCTCTACTATTTAATAACTGAAACACACAGGCTTATTATATACCTGTGTTTATATATGTAATATATAGGGTATATAAGCACATACTTTCACATGCCCCACCATTCTCCACATTATCTCATAACACTGATACACTCGAACACATATATGTTGAAAAGATAATTTATAATTAATTATTATCTGTACTTTTACTATCGACCATCCAATATTTATATGCTTATCAATATAATTTTTGTTTTTTATTAATTATTAATGTACTATAAAATGTGTCACATATAAAGCAAAATTTGAATAATATTAAATGCAAAAGAAAAAAAAACTTTTGAAAATGTTTGAGTTATGAATATGTAAAAATAAATAAATAGCAATAATGTTTGTCAATATTCACAGTGTTAAAGAAAGTAAATAGAATCTCTATTAAAAAAATGATGAGTTAAAGTACAACTGGATTGTATATTGGAAACATCTGCAAAGCACAAGGAAAATATAAGAATAAAAAAAAGTTGATTGATAATGTAAAAATAAATTAGTTATAAACAAGCATCTGTTTCATAGCAATTTCCATTATCAAATGTGTTTTAACATCTTATATATATGTGAATTATTTCTTAAATAAGCATTTACTCAATTGAATACAAAATACTCAGTAGCAAGCACTATGTTAAATAGTAGAGTTGCGAAAATGCTCTCTTCATTTTCATCTCCAATCAAAATTTTGGTGTTATTCAGAAGAGGGATTGATTTATTCTTTGAAAGTCAACTAATATATACATATATAAATCGATATATATATATATACATTCTAAAATATAAACTATATAATTATATTATTTATTTTACGTAACTGTTTAAAAACATTTATTTATACTAGTAAATATACAAAGTTTATTTTACACTGAAACTATATCTCTATTTCAGGAAGGTTTATATGATTAAAACTTCATATGAGGATGACCAATTAATTTGCTTATTTACATTGCTAGTTATCATCTTAAGTTACTGTTTTATCCTCTGGATTACTTAGTTCATTAGAAAAATTTACTTTACGTGTATCAATCAAAAATTTATTTCAATTTAATGAAAGTAGGAATGATTTATTAATTATACAAAACTCTAATGACTTGCAAGAGATTATGCAATGTAATTAAAGAATCATGAAGTACAAAAATATCTTGCAAAAACATTTTAACAAATGATTACATACAGAAAAACAATAAAATTGATGTTACAAAAAGTTAAAAAATTATTAGTGCACAAAAAAATCGTATATAATATTAAACTCAATATAATAATCATAGTTAAACGATTTAACAATGATAAATAAACAAAAGTACACATTTACGTACGTATTTGTAAGACAGACTAATGGTTATCTATGAGTCCAACGTCAGCGAAAAAAAGAAATGTAACACCTTTTTTTATAAATTCACTATTTTACACACACACATATATATATATGTTTTATCCAGAAAACATTGTATATGAATCTTGCTTCTTTAAGCATTAAACCAAATCTTCCTGCTTTTCTACATGTAATTTCTTATTTACAGAATTATTTACATTTGTTTTTTCTTACTCAGATACAAACATGCTCTGTAAAAAATATGTTAATTCTATGATTCTAGTTAATTTGTATATTAAGAATTTCACTATATATAAATGATATATTTTGCGGATTCATCCACGTATGCTTTTGATTATAAATATACGAACATTTTGGCTTGATACACAAGTCATCAACTAGGTGATGAATAGAATATTATATACATGATTACAGAGTTGGTGTAAACAGTGATTTATAACAATGTTAAAGTTCAACCAATCAGTAAAAAAAAAAAGGATTACATATGGAAAAACAATAAATTAATGTTACAAGAAGTGAAAAATATATTAATTAAGCAAAATTCATCATCACCAACACTCTTACTCCATGTAGTAGATTCAGGGCACAATATTGATTTCTCTTATACCAAGATCCTATCCAGATGTGACACTTTCTAACAATGTAAGATCAGAATAGCCGCATGCTATTTGGAAGAATTTTTTTTAAAAAAAACATTATCACTCTGAAAAATATCTTTCCTTTTATTTGTCAATTTTATTTATCTGTTTTTTTTTATTCGATGAACTTTAATATTGTTATAAATAATTGTTTACAACATTTTTCAATCATCTTTATAATATTCTATTCATTACCCAGATGATGGCTTGTGTGATCAAATTGAAATGTTAGTATATTTATAACCCAAAATCATACATGAATGAACCTGCAAAAAATATATCATTTATATATGTAACCCATGAAAATGTTTGTGTATATATATACTCCAACATTTTATTGATGGTACATCTTAACATTCTGATTTAAAAGCCTTCTAATACTAGTGCACCAGACATAATCTGATAATTGAGAAAAATGCATCAAAGTTTAACTGGTTGCTGACTAAAAATATGTTTGAGTTAGTTTTACCTTTATACTTCATATAGATATATGATTGGGTTTCCATTATATTATCTTCTTTTTTAAGTTGAGTGCATTGAGTTCATCCAGAATGTAGAAGATGGTACAAACTGAGACTAACCCATTTTTTCTTTTTAATTTATTCATTAGAATTGCTTATATAAAGCAAAGTAAATTAACATATATTTCCATAATTATCATTATTAAAAGAATGTAAACATTATTATACTTCTTGTACTCCATTAATTTATTCCTATATAATTAACTATACTCTTGTTTCTCTCCCCAACAGGATTTTTTCTCCATGAATAATTAACGTAATGAACAAATAATATCTAAACCAAATCAGTGCCATTTGAGACTTTTCTAAAAACTACTTATTGTGAATTGCATTTATAAAAATAAAAAAAATATCTCAATAGGAATAAATAAAATACACTTACAATGAATTTATTAAGTACTATTTCAAGAAATTATTATAAAGGCTATTGCAAATTTTTCTTGACCATTTTCATTCACTATTTGCACTGAATTGTAATCATTTGATATTTATTCCATAAAAGCTATACTTCATTTCTAAAAAAATATAGATACTAAATTCTATATTGAAGTTTGAAAGTGTTCTATTCATTCCTTAATTATTTATTAGTTCACTGTTAAATGCCTTAATATATATTATAAGTAAACCTGGTTTACAAGCAATTATAAAGTAAACTTACATTACAACATTTACTTTCTTGTTTCTCTTGAATTCAATTTATTTTTTATCATAGAGTGGACAACATATTTAAAATCATATAGAAATTATATTCGTAAAATGTTAATAATAATGTGATCATATACTTTACACGAGGGACAGCTCTTATTAATCAATTAACACAGGAGTGATAAGTGGTTAATTATTTAGAAAATATAGATATATCTTAGAACTGTAAATAGATTGCATAATTAATAAAATAATTATTAACCAAAACTACAAAAATGAATGAAACTAGATATTACATCTCATATACTGATTAATATAAAACAAAAGTTCTGAAAAACTAAGTTTTTACTGACCATGTGATAAACACATCTGTTTTACAAGATAATAATCATAACTTAAAATTATAAGCAACTGCATAATATATGGATCACACAGAGGTTAAAACACTACCACTGCAAGGCAGAGTAATCAATGAATTCAAGAAGCTTTATGCATAAAATCCCTATCTAGTGCCTACTCATCCAATATCCCCAGATCAGTATCTAGCTTGTGGCTTTCATCAGAGAGGAACCTTGGATCTGAGATCAATGCACCTAGATCTTAGGATCTAATACAATCCTCCAGAAGTGACCTTTTACCTTATTAGCTATCTATAAAGCTTTTTTTCCATATGTTAAAGCATCATCTGGGAAGTAAACCCATGACAACTGTCTGCGAGCAACTGCCTGCTTACAAGGCAGATGCACTGACCTCTTGGCTACCAATGCTTTACAGAATTATAAAGCTTTGAGTGCAAAATGAAAACAATAATGTTTTCAATTCAAGCTCATCAGCTTGTAAAGTTGTATAGATCTGAACAGCTTGCATAAGCATAAGAAATGGTGATCATGTAAAACATATGGATCAGCTATATATATATATATATATATATATATATATATATATATATATATATATATATATATATATATTGTCATAATAATTTCTTTTCTGGAAGATTCCTCATGTAGAAAGTGTTAACTATAATCAGAAGTCATAAAATGTACATTACCCACTTACAAGGAAAATTATAAGATATACATATATATATTTTAATATTATTGTCTTTCTCTATTTCATCTTAAAAAACATAACTTACAATTCTCTTCTTGTTGTTGGACAACTTCTAAAAAATGTTATATAAGTTTTAAAATTTCATTTATTAGAAGATACAGAAACACAAAAAATCCTTCATAAACACAACATAAAACACAACTTGTAGTTATTTTGACAACTTCTCCTAATCAAACACCTAGCATTCATAAGCATAAAATAAGTCTACTTGTGATTTACAAGCAAGCTATATTATTGAGCTACAAATCACCTTAGAGATTAGGCTGATATAATTTAATTTACAAATGAATACTTTTCAAATAATGATAATTGAAAATATTAATATCTTCAAATACTTGATTATCCTGAAATATTTGGCTTTATTAAATATTCTTCCTATTTAATAAGGTAATGACCATATCAATACATTTACATAGTATGTTATGATGCAATTTTTTTTGTCATTTTATCATTTTCAAAAATTATTGATCTAGTGCAAGATGATTTCTCCAACTTCAATCCAGTTTCTCCAATTCTTAACATCTCTTCTCTACATCACACCAGCATGCATACTTTTTCATTTAATCCATCTATCTCACATGATTTCTTTCTAAGTCTTTACAAACTCATGTGATGCAGCTTAAAACTTCCAACTAGTCATCTACTATTATCTCATCTAGAAACATGTTCAGACTCTTAATTCTTTCAAGGATGTCAAATATATATATATATATATATATATATATATATATATATTTGAAGAGAATATATATATATATATATATATATATATATATATATATTCTCTTATTCATGGATCCCATCACACATCTCTTGATATTTCATTGAGTTATTTAAATTCTCTGTATTACTTTTTGATTAAGTGTTCACATTTCATATGCTTGAGAACTTGTAAAACACATATTTTAAAAACTTTTTTCTTATAGATAGGCATATTTTCTTTTTAATACAAAGTTTTTCCTACAAAAAACACTCTATCCCAATTTAATTCTATGATTAACTACATTCATTATGTTTCATTTGTATTAATAATCTCACCAGGATATTTGTTAGTTGTTAACTTTTTCTAATTTAGGGGTGTCAAAGTTTATTTTCTTTTTAATATGTTAATCATTATTTTAATTTTTTAGTAATCATTTTTATTACTATTTTATTTGTTTTTATTTGAAAACTCTTACAATATTTCCTAAAGCTTGGAAGCATTATTTTTAAAAAACAATCATATCATCTAAAAAATTGTAATGATTTAAATAATCTCCATTTACTTTTATTCTATTAGCTTCCATTTCAATTCACAACATATTCCTTGTAAAGCTATTAATCATCATTGTTGTATTCTGCTACATATTTGTATGTGATTTACAGAGATATATCCACTTGTAAATTCAGCTTATTATTTTGATAGGTTAGAATCCAAAATTCACTGAGTTATAATTATCTTGGTGGAGATTTTTCATAGAACTAGCAGAAGACTAGTAAATTTTATTTTTTTTACTACTTTTTCTAAATATGAATATTACTATTGAATTTTTCCAATAATCTTTCACATTTTTATCACGTAGGCATTTGTACATAATTTGTCAACAATTTTCCTATTTTTTATCAACTTCTTTTGAAAAATATTCCATCATTTCATAGAATTTTTTTATTCTTAGATTTATGCAAAAATAACAATTATAGAAGATACTTTTTGTTTTGTTTTTTTATTTTTATATAATTCTTTACGGAACTCATCCACACATTTCATAATGTTTTATCCTTTTAAATAATAGTTCCATCATTTCCTCTTATTGCTGGAATAACTTTCCTTCAATATATGAAGTTGTTATTTCACATTTTTGATACTTTTATTCTCTTCTACATATTTTCTTGCCAATCTAAATCATATTGTGATATTATTATTATTATTATCTCTTTTTCATATCAATCCACAAAACTTTAAAAATTCAATCCTTTTTAATCGATTATTTGTGAAAAAAATTATATTTCTTCATTTTATCAGTGTTGTTTTTTGTTCCAGATTTTTTTTAAAAATTTATTAATAGAATATTATGTTTCTATTGAATTTAAACTAAAAATTGTTATCAAAGTGTTAATATTTACAAATGATTTACAATTTCTTATTTAAATTCATTGGAATTATTCTGAAGTACAAACTCTCAATACAGTAGTGGCACCCAGTTCAAACCATAAGAATCAATGAATGCTATTTAGTGCCTACTCATCCAATATCTCCCAACTAGTTTCAAGCTTGTGGTTTTCATCAGTGATAATCTTTGGATGAGTAAGCACTAGATAGATATTTTATGCAAAAACTGATGATACTATTGTAATTTGCTACTGTAATATTTCTGAAGGTTATCAATTGTTACTATTACTTTTTAAATAGTATTTCTCTCTTTAGTTTATGTTAACATGTATTTTACTCTTCATTTATTGGTAATCACTAACTGCGTTATATCTATTAGCCATTTATTAATCCAATTATTCATACATTTATCTATTAATATATTTATCTATCTACCTACCTACCTGCATGCCTACCTACTTACCCACCCAACACTTACCTACCTATCTATCTATCTGCTTAAATGTCTATCTATATTTAGATAATATAATTTCACAATAAGAGTAATATGGAAATGGAATCCTGCCAATAAAAAAAAATGGAATTAATTGAATTTGGATAAAAACTGATGAATCACATACTATTATTTTACAGGGTAGGGTAATATTATCTATTAGCACACCTTTCATTAATTAATTTGTTAACACAATTAATTTAAAAAAAATATTGTGATACATTGAAACATATGATTATATTATTTGACACAATATGTTTATAATAGTAAATAACATTATATGATTCTTTAATTAACAATTTTATAGTAAAAAAAAACTTAATATGGTTATTTTATAAAAAGGTCAAATTACATTTTAATTAACCTACAATGGTTACAACTGGTATGTGATACTGACATCCATTTTCATATGTATACCATTTCTAACATTAATGTTATAAAATCATGTTATGATCATTGTGGGTTAATAAATAAAAGATTATCTATCTCCCTCCATTATCTCTATTTTTTAAACCTAGGATGAGAAAGTAAAATAATTTACAATTAAAATGAATGCTAAAAAAAAGCAATTTTAAACTAGATTGTGTAGTTTCTATATATACATGTATATTTACTATATAATACTACTAAGTATGATGAAAATAATGTTTATAGTCACAATAATTATTTTGTCATAAAAGTACTGCATAATGAAAAGTAATGACTTTTCCATAGTTTGCCATATACATATGTGTGAGTGTGTGTTTGAATGTTGTTTTTTGTGTACAGAATACAATAGCCTTATGAAGTTCGAGAAATTTCCAGAGAATGCTATAAACATAAAAATATTAAAAAAAGAAAAGAAATGGTATTCATAATTCTAGACTATGATAAAAAGTGCCTGCATATAAATTTAAAATGTTTTCATTAGATTAAATTAAATTTACATCTATATAAAATCATGGCTAACTTTATTGACTATATATATATATATATAACTTTATTGACTATATATATATATATATATGTGTCTGTATGTTATGATTTTAAAGTTTTTGGTTTTTTTCATGCCTTACTCATTTTAACTCTATTATATCACAACTATCCTTCAGCACAAAAACTCAATCTATCCTCTTTCATGATGTATGCATTTTGGAAACAATCTTCATTCATCAGGTAAAATAGAGATATCAAAAATCCAAATCCTTATACTTGTATTGACAGCTTAGTAACTTTTATTATATTACTCACATTACGATTTGTTTTAATTTATTTTTGTAAAAAATAGATTTTATATTATTTTTTAATGAAAAACAATCACAAAACTAAACAAATTTCATTTCTGTTAAATAGTTTGTACCATTCACATAAATTATAAAAATAAATATTTTTGCTCTAACAAGTTTATACAAGCCAAAAATTGATATAATATGAAGTATAAAATTATATGCGAATCAAAAATTCAATCAATATTTATTTTTATTTCAGATTATTTCAAAAATGTATCAATGAATCTTTTTTGTAAAAAATCAAACAAATTCACATTTCTTTTTACTTTTTCAAAACTTATTTTACCAGATTAAAATTAATCCATCTGACAGTTTTGGTTGCACGGCAATCTTCCTCAGACATACAAAACATATATACATAAATATACAAATACTTAATCATATAAACATACAACATGTTTGCAGCTTTGAGGAAGATTGCTGGGCAATTGAAACTGTCACATGGATTAATTTTAGTTTAATAAAGTAAACATTGAAAAAAGAAAAAGAAAAATGGATTTGTTTGATTTTTTTTATAATTTTACTAATGCACAAAGAAAAATAAGTTGATAATGTTTAATATTTGAATGAATTGCAATGTATTTATATATTACTAAGTGGAATTTAAAACAATATAAACATGTTTAAAATAATGAAAGCATATTTGTAATTGAGATATTTTAATCATCATATTTTTATATTAAAACATTAAGTAAAAATGTAACTTTGTTAAAACACAAAATTATGTATAAATAATCATATTTTAATTTAAATACTATTAATTTGATTGGCAATATAAACATATTAAAAACACATATATTTTATTTTTTTAAAAAAAGTTATAATATTTCTCTTTACTTTGTTTATAGATTTTTTGATAACCTTAACTGGAATAAGACTAATTACTATACTTCATAATAGTTTTTAAGTAATATGGTCCCATGGTTTGTTTTGTCAATTATATATACAATGCATAATTTCATTAATAATCTAAGTACAAAGTTAAAAGGCATTATTTAGGGGATTTTTCTTTCCTAACCAAATAAATTACATATATTATGTTTTTTCAAGTATTATTTAACAATAACATTAGTAACGATGAAAAACAAAAATTTATACATAGTCAGTTTATACACAAATGCACATAGACATACATTGCTTACAAAAACATATACAATGTAAATATTTCATACACCAATGCACATACACATACATTGCTTGCAAAACATAAAATATAAATATTATATAGCCAATTTCTTTTACAAAGTAATAGTATAAATATAATTAATAATATATGATAAAATTAATTTTTTCTTTTATAATTAAAAGTAATTTTACATCAAAATAAGTTATTTTGTTATCATTTAAAATATAATAATTAAAATTGTACATACTTGAAAGTGTCTATCAATTTATTTTTAAAACCTCACATATAAAATATCTATGCTTTTATGAAAAAATTTGTAAAACAAATTATAAGTCCCATTTTCATTTTGAAAATACCATTGAAAAGAAGAATAAATTATTTACAATGTAATGTATCATACGTAAGCATAGTGCATGCTGATTTTTTTTACACTTTCTCAAAGATAACTTTACTGATATTTGACTTCCAAATGCTGTTGTCCATGCTACATAGTAGAACAATTAAAGACAATTAATTATGTTACACAAACAAAAAAAATACAACCTCAAAATAATAAATATAATTGTTAAACAATAATAATTCCAAATAAAACATAATTTCTAAATAGTAATGTCTTTTTTTTCCTAATGCATATTCAATGTTAGTTACCCATTTTTATAGATTTATTGTACAGAGATTGGCTCAAAGAATCTAAAGATAAAGAGTAACAAGCAACATTTCTATTCTATTTGTCATATAGGGATTTCCTCTCTTTTCTTTATAACTATTCTTAGTTGGGATTGATCTAGACCTTGTTTGTACTTCCACCAGACAATTTTAATACCAGCTAATAGAAATTCTTAGATTCTATTTGTTTTAAGAGCCTCACTTTCTTATACATATGCTAGCATCAAATCTTCCTTAAAACCTACTTAATGATATATTAGTATGATAGTTGTATAAATATAAGCTTTTCCCAATATGAAATATATAACAATTAGATTATTTTTTACATATTTCTTACTTTTTTAGCCTTCCATCAGAAATTAAATGTGGATAATTTGTTTCACAATAAAAACATAATTACTTTACCAAACATATACCATTTGATAATTAATTTTATATTAAATAAAAAAAATAAAATTTATAACAGAGATTAAATTGTTTTAAATATAGCATTCATTATAATGCAAAATTAATAACAGTTATTATGTCTATGTAAAAAAAAAAAAATTTTTAATTTGGTTATTTGAATTAACTGACGTGCTCAACTTTTAATTTAAAACTTGAAAAGTAATTGACTTTCAAACCATCTATCTAATTCTTTAAAAAAAAATCATCGAAGAAAATACCTAAAAAGCTGAATCAGTATATGAGTTGCTATTCATAGAACAGCAGATAATTGGATGATTTTCAAATTTAAAAAAAGTGGAAATAAAAAGTTCTAACATAAGGCAATCAATTAAAAATGTGCAGTTCAGCTCAATACTGAAATGATGGACTCAAAATCGAATAATTTTTAAATCAATCCTCTGGATAAAACTGTTATGATGAACCAAACAATTGCTTCTTGGAGGTCACATGATCTCCTAAGCAACAAATTATTTTTAAATTAAATTGAAATTCTCTGCATACCACTCTGATGCTTGAATGTTATTTGACTTTTGTTCATGAGGAAGTGATTAAAATCAAAATGTAACAATATAAAGTCGAACAAACCAAAAATATAATTTCAAAATTTTAACTTCAAATAAATAATGGCAAGTATAATAATACTAGCCCTCTTTGTACCTTATCCACATTAGCAATTTTTAAATCTGTTAAGTACCATTAAGTAAAAAAAATAATTATGCAACATTCATCAAGAATAGTGCAATATTTTAAGTAATATACCAACTTTCAAATTTATATATGTAATAGATCAAAGATAAATGATAAAGGCATAATATTCCTAAATTCTTTGTTTTAGAAGTCTAGTATTTATCTCAGTTGTTGACTGCAAACCTTAAAAGAATATAATGTAGTTGCCAATTAAAATATATTTAATATTTACATGAAAGAATGACTTATCAACAGTGGTTAAAAGTGACTATTGCAATGCATTTTTATAACTTATATTGTATGATAAATAAAATGAGTTTCATTTAAATAGTTTAAATTTTAACATCCTTTATAAAACTGATACATTAATGAAATTTCATCTGTACTACCCAGCATGTTAAAATTTCCAAGTCATTTTAAAACTTAGTTTATCACATGAGAAATCAATTTAAACTGAAATCCTAAGTTGATCAAATTCACTAGATTAACAGATCATAAATGACAATGCTATTTCTGTGGCTTTTATATTTAGGTAATACTTCCCTGAAAATGATTTTGATGCATTTTTGTGTTGCAAATAATAAACCATGAGTTATCAACAGCAATACCACAATTAAATTATAACTATTTCCTATGAAATTTTAACAGTGGTATTATTTTCAAGCTACATTTGCAAGTGAAAAATTAAATACATGACAACAGTTCATCACATTAATCAGTGCTTCCCTCTTTTTTGCATTTTTATGTCATCATTACAAATTCTGATGCATTTTATATTACAAATTACTAATGTGTTTAAAACAATTAAGTACGATAAAGCAAAAATTAATAACCTATAAAAATCTCCACAAAAAAAAAAAGAAAAAAAAATCATTCAAGATTCATCAAGATTGATGTAATATTTGTTTATTTATAAGGAAATAAACAAACAAACTATCACATTTATATATTAATGTAAATTAAAATGAAATTTTAAACTGAATTCCAAGAGATTGTAAAAGACCCAGAAAGAGACCACATGTGAGATGGATGGATGAAATAAGAAAGTGTGCAGGGGTGATGTGGAAAAGAGAAACTAAAGATAGGAAAAGATGGATTGAACTTGGAGAGACCTTCATCCTGCAGTGGATTGATAATGTTTGATGATGATGATAAATATCTTTTATTGTAATGATACAAATAATGTATATGCCTTTTTTTTCTTATGGATTTATCAGTGCTGAAGATGTTCCCAATTAAAAAGTATGTATTTGTCGTTCATTTCTCCCCCTATATAAAAATCTGACTGGAATAAATCATTTCCCCCCATGCTTAATATCAGGATTTCCCCATCATGTCCTAGAATCTCTCTCTTTTTTGCATCATCCCTATTATTCTGTTTTTATTCATTTTTTAACATTAACCATATTTTAATCTTCTTTTATCAATAATAATAATTATTATCAGGATTTGTTTTTTTCTCCAACTTTAATAATTTCACACTATCCTCCAATAATTTATTTCTGTCGCCAACAATATTCACTTTCCTTTCTTATAGTTTATGACTGTCTATATAATACACTTTATAACATAGTATTATTATATATATTATCAATTTCATTATTATAATGTATGTATAATATGCTCGATTATATTTTAACATCATTCTTTTAGAGAATAAAAAAAATATTTTTATATTTGGATTGTAAAATTATTCGCATTAATTTTTAAAAAGTTGATATTAAAAAAAAAAAAAACCAGTATTAAAAAAAAGGAGAGTGATAAAAATATCACGTATTTGAAAAAGATTGTTTTGATAATAAAGGCTGCTCTTGAAAGATTGTTATCCATGAATTAGGCTAGCCTCATGTATTTATAATAAACTTTAAAAAAAAAAAAGTGCTTTCAAATGATGTAATTGTGGTAAATATATACCGGAATATTTTTGTAAATTTTATTTTAATTTCATTCGTTAAAGTAACAGATGTTTTTATATACCTTTAATAAAAACCGAATGACTGGGAAAGCCGAGCTTAGCTTAACTCTTGACAAGACTGCTTCGATACTCAATTCTCTTGTTATCTACAAACCTGTCAGAATGATGAAGAATTGAGATCTCCTTCTACCTGCCTTCAATTGCTATGGATGTCAAAAATTTCATTTTTTTAAGCATTTGGTCATCACTATTTCAGATAATGGTTACATGCCGACTACTGTAAAGCTCTCTTCTCTGTAATAGCCAATATATCACCAGTATTAAAGGCTTATGATCTAAGAGCTGGAGCGGACGGTGGACTATTAGGTACTTTTTAGATTCCAAAACAGAATTATTAAATACAGCAATTTCAGACCAAATCCCTCTTTTTTTCTTCCGAACTTTTTATAATATGATTTGATTTAAAATAATAATAATAAAAATCACAATGCCAAACAAGTAACAATTTATATATAAGTATGTACATGCACGTGAGTGTGAATAAAATATTAATACGAATACGCGTAGTACATAATACATATAAGAACACACACACATACACCAATGTTACATTTAAACATAACAGCAGAACAACAATGATCCAATCTTAAAAGTATAAACGCCCTAGAGACTTCTATATTTCCAAATAAATCAATTAAGAGTAGTATCATTGATATAAAGAAAATCAAATAAATAAAAAAAAAAACAATTAGAAAAGATGACCTATATGGATTTTTTTTCAAAACCAGTTATTTTTCTTGATTTTTAATTGAGGTTTATAGATAATAAAAAAAAACAAGAACACTTGCGATATGTTTATTGGAAAACACACACACATACAGAACTTGTTAATTTTCGATTAAACCTATTCAAATTTTTGAGTACATATATTTTGATTATCCAACTATAGTTAAAAATTTAGAGATATAATGAATAAAAAATTACGACATATTATAATGTCTGATTAACATTTCAATAATGAAGATTTTATCTAAGATTCTCATTTATTTACCAATAATATCATAATAGTTGGATATAGATCAGCTGTTGGAGTTCTTGGAATTAAAAAAACAACAACTAAGTTTTACTTAGGCCTGATTGAAACAACTACTCATGTACACAGAACCAATTGTATCAAGCTAAAATGTTGGAATTTTTAATTAAAATCTTACACGATAAAACTACAAAACATATAGTTTATATAAACAAGACATTTATTTTATATAGCTCGATGTTTTTATAAACTGTAATACCAATAAGCCAATAAGCTAATGCACATGCGCTTTCTAGTTGTCACTATATAAATGAATACTCCCACTTTTTCAAACACAAGATAAAGTCTCTGGGAAAAACTGTAATACAACAAGCCAATAAGCTAATTCACATGCACTTTCTAGTTGTCACTATATAAATGAATACTCCCACTTTTTCAAACACAAGATAAAGTCTTTGGGAAAAGATAGAATGAATCCATCTATCTTTTTCCAAAGACTTTATCTTGTGTTTGAAAAAGTGGGAGTATTCATTTATATAGTGACAATTAGAAAGCACATGTGCATTAGCTTATTGGCTTATTGGTATTGTAGTTTATATCTGAAACTCATGAAAACATTAGTATGAATATATATATATATATATATATTTATGCACCATAAAATCAATATATTTCATTAGTATGAATATATATATATATATATATATTTATGCACCATAAAATCAATATATTTCCTCAATATAATATAAATAATGCAAATTCTGTTTTTTAAATTAAAATCACCAAACAGTTTAATTTCTAAAATTCTAAAATGCAGCTACTCTCATTAACAATATAAATCTTCAGCATTTCTAAGTAGCATGAATATTTAGAAATTCTAATGTGTATATTATAAAATAACAATTCGTGTCAATTGTTAATACAGAGTTTAATATAAATAAATAAAAACAAATAATATTTCCAAGCGCTTTCAACTCTTACGAGTCCTTATCAAGGCAGTGTAAACAATTCTATTTTCTCCTAGGTGATGAATCTAACATTTCATTGTATTGGCCAGGAACAACTAATCGGAAAGCTGGTTAATTTTGAATTCATAGCACAAGATGAATTTTGTATAATATATGATTCTTTAATCTTGTGTTTTTTATCATGTGCTTCATTCATTAATATTGTAAAATCCTTTGGACTACATATATGGCCTGTATTATTTTGGTGAACATAAAAAGCTGAATAAGCTGTATCATCTTCTCTTGCTCTATTATAAGTATATTTATGTTGTTGAAGGTGATATTTAATATTTGTTTTGGTTTCTCCAACATATATTGCACTACAATTTATTTGTGGGCATCTAATAGAGTATACAACACTGCTTTTATCCTCCTTATTTATTATTTCCTTAGAATTATTTATAAAATATAAATGTGAATAATAAACCATGGATGTCATTAGCTTTTATTCCCAATATTAATAAAAATATAATAAAAGTTTTAAGTCAAGATTTTCGATTAACATGGAGAACTCCACCTAACCTTAATAGGTTAATAAATAATTCTAGGGAAATAATAAATAAGGAGGATAAAAGCAGTGTTGTATACTCTATTAGATGCCCACAAATAAATTGTAGTGCAATATATGTTGGAGAAACCAAAACAAATATTAAATATTGCCTTCAACAACATAAATATACTTATAATAGAGCAAGAGAAGATGATACAGTTTATTCAGCTTTTTATGTTCACCAAAATAATACAGGCCATATATGTAGTCCAAAGGATTTTACAATATTAATGAATGAAACACATGATAAAAAACACAAGATTAAAGAATCATATATTATACAAAATTCATCTTGTGCTATGAATTCAAAATTAACCAGCTTTCCGATTAGTTGTTCCTGGCCAATACAATGAAATGTTAGATTCATCACCTAGGAGAAAATAAAATTGTTTACACTGCCTTGATAAGGACTCGTAAGAGTTGAAAGCACTTGGAAATATTATTTGTTTTTATTTATTTATATTAAACTCTGTATTAACAATTGACACGAATTGTTATTTTATATTATTTTTATATTATATACAGAAGTATTATTTATTTATTTATTTATTTATAATGTGTATATTATAATATTTCTGTTTAAACATAAGAATTGTAGCAAATATTTGTTTGTGTATTTGGATACTACTTGAACTTGGTAAAGTTATGTACATGATGAAATAGACCTACTGAGGGAAGCACTTTTACAAATCAGGTCAAATCTTAATGTGTGATAGTTTAAAAATACAGAAGAATGCATGCATGCATTGTTTGTATTATTAAATTAAATTACTATATTTAATAACACATCATAAACTGTACTAGTATAATGATAATTGAAATAGAATAAAATTACAATAAAACAATCTTATACAAATGTGTGCATTTAGCAGAAAAGATAGACTTTTGTATACAATATACTCTATTCATATTAAGCATACTTTTAACATAAATATGTTATATTCATAACAAACTAAGTTTAAATAGCATTAATCACTTGATAATTTCTCAGTTATTACTTAATTTAAAATATATTCCATTTAGTCAAATTTATTTAAATAATCCATTTCTTTGAAAGCAGAATACATAACATTTTTTATTTATAGCTTCACGATCTCCTGCGATTTCCTAGGCTTCTTTAATTTTATGTTTCTAGTCTTCTCTCTCCATACATTCAATTCCAAATGTTGTCAAACAGAACCTACATCCTAAATTGCATTTGCAATCAATAAATATGGATGTTTATTTTTTGTTTCTGTGTGCACATTATATAAATATCTGTGCTGGTCTAGTCTAGTTAATAAATTCACCTGTGATTTGACTATAATATAAATAAAATATATGGTAAACAAAAGTCTACCTTTTCTGTAAAATTTACATAACATTTATATAAGAATATAATAGTCCAGAAGAGAGAGAAATAGGTTTGAATTGCAATAAAATAATTGCAAAATGAAAAGTATAAAATTCTCATGACCATTATTTTAACTATTGGACAAATTGAACCTATCCAAATAAAAAAATAAAAAAGTGCAACAAACAAAAACAAAACAAAACAAAAATATTTACATATAAAACTACCTGAATTAAAAGTCAAATCACAATTATTATTAACAATAAAGTAAGTTCTCAGTTAAAATAATGATTTTGGATTGAAAATAATTAATTATAGACTCTTTTTAATGAAATCTTAATAATAATATAAGCTCTTGTAAAGTAAACAAATGACTTATTGCTTTTGAGTGTAAAGTAGTGACTTTGAAATTAATTAGTTTGATCTGAGATCATCAATTTAATAAGTACTTTCTAATGTTAAAAGTAATTCAGATTTGGCTTTGAATTGTCAATAGTTTTTTATGTGCACTTTGTTATACATTTGTTATGCAAAAGTTTTTAATTTTGATAATATTTTATTGCTATTTTAACCTACCTTGATATATGTATATAATTATAATAAAAATAATAAATTGAATGGTAACAAACTATTATGAACAATTCTTAAATCCACAGAAGTACTTTTGGTTAATTTCTTAAATCTGCCTCAACTGTCATTAAATTAAAAAACAAAAAACAAAGTGGAAGTAAATGTCATCAATTCAATTCCCATGAATCTTGTATTTTAATGTTAGCAGCTTGTCTATTTATTAAATGCATTTTATTCCTATTTATAAAAATTGCCTCCTTAATTTTTCTTTTATTGTGATTTCTCTTTTCATGAAGAATTTTCAAATTTCAAAATCAAATTTAAATTTATATTTACATGTTTTTTCATGATCAAAGAAAACTGAATGAGACATTAAATCACCATTATTTTTACTTTTTACAAGCTTATATAACAATTCATGCTCCCTCAATCTCTTCTCAATACTGCACCTAGATTCACCTATATATGATAGCATACAATCACAAAAAATTTGATATATGACATTACTTTTCTGCTTGACAGGTATGACATCCTTAGAATTATTAATCAATTTATTAATATTGTTTGGAACATAAAATGAAACATTAAACACATTCTTATATATATCCTTAAAAAATTTCACTTGTGGATTTGAAATAAATGGAATAGATATCCATTGTTTACTATTAATCTTCTTCCTTTAAACAATTATAAATTTTTTTAAATAGGTATAAAGTATTGCTTATTTGTTCATTTTTATAACCAACATCAAGAAATTCCTTAGCAAATATCTCAATATTTTTTAGTATACCACTTTGGTAATGACATAATTTTTCATTATACAACAAAAAAATCTAAAACTTGCCATCTTATGTATAATTGACTTATAAATTAATAATTAAGCCACTGCATAAATGGGGATATATAAATTGTAAATCAAAAGTACCAATTATGCATAAGATGGCAAGTTTTAGATCTTTTTTGTCTCGTAATGAAAAATTATGTCATAACCAAAGTAAATATTGAGATATTTGCCAAGGAATTGCTTGATGTTGGTTATAAAATGGAACAAATAAGCAATACTTTATGCCAATTTAAAAAAAGTTATAATAGTTTAAAGGAAATGAAGATTAATAGTAAACAATGGATAACTATTCCATTTATTTCAAATCCACAAGTGAAGTTTTTTAAGGTTTTTTATATATATATATATATATATATATATATATATATATATATATATATATATATATATATATATATATATATATATATAAGAAAGTGTTTAATGTTTCATTCTATATTCCAAACAATATTAATAAATTGGTCAATAATTCTAAGGATGTCATACCTGTCAAGCAGAAAAGTAATGTCATATATCAAATTTTTCATGATCGTATGCTATCATATATAGGTGAATCTAGGTGCAGTATTGAGAAGAGATTGAGAGAGCATGAATTGTTATATAAGCATGTAAAAAGTAAAAATAATGATGATTTAATGTTTCCTTCAGTTTTCTTTGATCATGAAAAAACATGTAAATATAAATTTAAATTTGATTTTGAAAATGTGAAAATTCTTCATGAAAAGAGAAACCATAATAAAAAAAAATTAAAGAGACAATTTTTATAAATAGGAATAAAATGCATTTAATAAATAGACAAGCTGCTAACATTAAAATACAAGATTCGTGGGACATTTTCTTCCACTTTGGTTTTTTTTTTTTAATTTAATGGCAGTTGAGGCAGGTTTAAGAAATTAACTGAAAGTACTTTTGCAGATTTAAGGATTGTTTGTAATAGTTTGTAAACCATTAAATTTATTATTTCAATTATAATTACAATTTTATTTTTAATTAACTGACATTTTATTTATTATATATATATATATATACATTTTATATATATATATAACATAAAATTCCATTAACTAACTGGTTTTCATATCTAATCCCTTCATAATAACCAAATCTTAAATAAACAATAGAATATCAACAATATATTGTCAAGCAATCTCCATCTTTATTTGTTGAAGTTACCTTGCCAACAAATTGTTGATATTATATTAATTTATTTAAGCTTGGCTATTACAAAGTAATTTATAAATAAATCAATCAAACTTTAGTTTCATAATGCACTTTTCAATTAATCTGAACTTACAATAATGATGGTAAATTGTCTCACATAAAAATTCAAACTATTTTTCTCATATATTTATTTGAGATAACAAGTATTATAAATACAATACATATATATAATGAGAAACCATATTCTGAAATTTTAATGCTTCTAATGGATTATAATCTAATAAGCTCACATACTATAAAATTTTATATTTGATTGATTACATGTTTTTCTAATTTGTGACTCATGCAATATGAAAATTATATTTTCATTCATATAATAAGTGTAATTTTTAATTTAGCAATAACTAAATGAGGAAAAGAAGCACATCATACTAATTAGTAAGTAGTTTGCAAGTACATCATAAACTCAAAGACTATTTCTAAGATGCGTTAATGTAAACGTAAAAATTAGTCTTTTATTGTAATGATGAAATTAAATAGAAAAATAAACTGTTATATTGTAATTTTTTTCTTCTCGTATACAGCAAATATTTATGACAGATTCATCACTGTGTTTAAAGCAATATATTCTAAGAAATAACTTTATAAGTATAACTAAAGAATTTTCTTTTGTTTGTAGAAGAGCATTAATACTGTTACACCATAATTCAATATCAAATGCAAAAACAATTCTAAATTACATAATAAATGAAAGATAATAAAAAAAAATTAAGAAGTGATTATTATCTAATAGGATTTAATTAGCACAGAATATGTTTGGAATCTGAAAATTTTTAAAATTTATTTTCTTCAAAAAACGGGCACAAGTTATGCAGTAATTATTATTCAATAATTAATCAAACATAAAAATGGATATTCAGCACAGATCTGACTAAAATTTTGCCCCCTTATATCCTATTTTTTTTAATTGGAAATTATTGAAAAACCCACCGATTACAATTCAAGGTTATGAAAATGCCCTTTTAAAAAGGTATTGGAGTGAAGAGAAGCAGGAGGGACTTTTACACAAGCTCTCCAGTCAAAAATATAATGAGAACAACAGACAGGGTTATGCAGCATTCTTCATTCACCAAGTGACAATACTTAAATCTCTTACTGCTTTTAAGTACACTGATCAGCACATTATCCGGATTATTGTGCATAATTTACCACCATGGGTACAAAGAATGATGCTGGGAAGCTGCCCCATGTCATTTGAAAAAAACTATTGAGCTTTTAAACCAGATTGATTATGGGGATTTGTCTCCAACAAAAAGGGAATGGGAGCAGAGTCATTACAATGCGAGACAATTAAAGCCTTATATACCTCCTGACCCAGGGAGAACATAGAAAACAAACAGTAATTTTGGGATAACCCGGTAAACGACCACTATGTTATAAATGTTTCAGATGATGAGTAAAGACCAATGGACATTAATATACAAATGATTGATAAAATGTATCATTCCACACCCATGTTTAGGTTCAAACTCTCACCCAGACTGTTCTCCAAAGTCGATCAACTTTGTAATGAAATGTAAGTCAGTAAAATATGTATAAACATTTTTTTTTGTTATTTTTTTTTTAAGTAGGAAGAAATGAAACAGACAGATCGAAGAATCGATCTTAGTTTCATGGTTGTCATTTAAGAACGGTAATTCTAAACCACTATTTACCCGCAATGAGACTTTTTCTATTCCCAGCCACATAAATTTTAAGTTATTTATTTTGTGTTTGTTTAAAAAGAATTTAATGTAAAGAGTATGTGTATAAATGTCACAAATCATGATAAATAACATTCGTGTGTGTGTGGTTTGTGGATTTATATTAGCTCAATTTAAAAGTTTCAATTGCGTGTATATTTTCTTTAAATTTTAATTTTGCAAATTATACAAAGTCATTTAAAAATGCTGATCAAAAGTCACATTCCTTTGATCAGTATTTTTAATCAAAATCTTACTTGTACAAATATATAGAATAATTAATTTGTACTTCGATAAATTAAGATAATGAATTTATATTTTTGTATTCACGAATTCCTATGTAATTGTTTTGTCAATTTAGAATCATATATGAAATTTAAAAATAAATGTAAATCGAACAATGGAAATGAGAAATGTAGAACTCTTATCAAGAAAGGAAAATGCTATTGTATAGTCAAAATTAGATATTGCTGGAGGCCAGAAAATCAAAGGAGGCGGGGTTATGAACAAAAACTAGGCAGAAAGGTCAATCGTAGCCATCTTAAATATAATATAGACACTCTAACTTTTGACTTGGCTGTGCTTAGATCGTCTCAAGCTACAGCAAAGTAGTTGTTCCAGAGAAATCACTTCAACCGTTATTAAGAAGTTGCCCGGTAAACTGCAATCATGATGGGCTGAGTCCAAGAAGCTGATCCCTGTTCTGCCAATTTAAATCTTTCGTACCGCTGATCTGTAATGTTTTCCGTGCTTCCAGTCTTCCAAATTCCAACATTTAAATTAACCATGCCGTTCTAAGAAATTCAAAATGCGCGCATACGTTCTTCATACATATCACCGCAAGAAGAAAAGCCGGACAAAGAAAGAATGGTAACTTTTGTTACATGAACTTTTTAACTTTCCTCTCAGTAATAATTTTATATTTAATCTGTTAACCTAATTAATTGCATGTAAATTTCTTGTTTTCCATTTGAAAATGTTACACTAAAACCTGTCAGTAAATTTCCTTCTCTAATATTTCTGTGCTCTAGTCTTTAGATAATCATTATTAAGATTTGTGCCTACTAATAATCCATTTGTGAATACATGTATATTTTACTATTACTTATTTTACAAACAAAACGATGCCAATAATAATATTTCTCAACTCTAGTTAAAGTCAGTAAAGTTTATATCATAATATTTATTATATTCATTTTAAAAGTAATTTCCTTTTATCGAACTAAAAATTGTTTCATTTATGTTGAGTTGAGAAATATTCAAATATTTTTGTTGTTTCTTTTACTTCGTTATAATAATTTAATCTATACTCCAAATCTCAATACTTAAAATAGTCTAAAATTTTATTATAATTTTTTTATATATTATTACGGAGTAAGAATAATAAGTGAATATTTTTGCTATTATTACCTTCCGAACAATCTGGGGAGTTATGGGTTTCAGAGTGAAATTAATTAATTATTACTTTTGCGATCGTTTGATTTCGCCAGTTTTATTGAATAGTTATATCGGACTGTTGCGTAGAAAATGTTTCGGAGAGAAAAGGTTTTATATAATTTCATTTTAAAATCCACTTCCGACCACTTTTCCTCGATGTTACTGTGGCAATGCCTTTACCTTCGCCTAAGTTGGCGTTTCGTTTTACTACCACATGGAGAGAAAGAAATTCTTCTCCAGGTAATCTCTTGGATCACCGGGGTTCGAAAATGAGCCCGGCTGGTTGTAGTGTCCCGGATCTACTTGGGGGCATTAAGACTTGTCAAAGTACAAGCCGCCCGGTATTCCGTCAATGCACCGCAAGTTATTATTTGTAGTATACCTTAATCCCTGCAACCATCAGTACACCAGTATTATATATTATATTTTTATTTAAAACCGCCTCCCATTTATCCGTATACGCAATGGTTTGAATCTATTAAAATAAAACAACTTAATATAAACTAGTAGTTAAATATTTTAAGTGCTCCAATTACTCTGATTCTCATATCAACCTGTACAACCATTTAAACACATAAATATTGGCATGAGTTTGTTAATCAGTACAAACCGATTATTAATGACTAGCAGCAATTTATTATAAAATACATATGAAAGTTTTACCATACCTGTAAATGATATTATTCAATGCTTTCCATAATTTATTGAAAAAATTATCTAATCTAATTTTGTCTCTCTTGCATTATTACTCTCGAAATCTAGTCAATCACCTGCTGTCTGTCGACAACTTAAATATATACATTAAATTATTAGCCGTACCAATATCCTGACTATAAGATATCTATGAACTAGCTGATTGTAGGTAATTTAGTCTGTGTTTTTCGATGAGCTAGTAAAGGGAAAACCCCGTACCGTTGTAATGTTGTCATCGGTGGGTCATGCCAGGGTTTTGGGTTTGAATTTAGTTTGCATTTTGGAATTTATTCCTAGACGTGGACTGGGTTTGAATTCGGATTACTGTGTGTGATTAAGCATGGTGATTTTTACCGGTACAATATATATAGATTGAAATATTACATATGTTTTGGAAAGAATAGAGACATTAAACTTAATTTATTATATGTATATTGTACATAATAAATACAATTGTTTTTTCATAAAAAATATTAATATTAACAATGTAGTATTCACTTCTAAAAAACTATTTCATTTTATATGGTATGCTGAATAAGAAATTATGAACATTTTAGTCAAAGTTAAAACAGCTTAAAGGCTTATTTATGGGGATAATTAATAATTTTCAAGGCATCAGAAAATATTCTAATATTATATTTTTATGGAGGAAATTTGAATATTCAATTCTGTGACTGCCATATCTTACTTCAGAAATATTATAATGCAATTAAAATTTATTAACCGTAACTTATCTTTTTATTATATATATCTACACAATACTTTTATCTTTAAAAATCTATAATACGCTAAGATTAAATGATGTGATAATTTACATTATTGGCAAAATGCTAGATGATAGTTATCTACTACTGAGAGAGTTTGTAGAGTCTTCACTTGAGATCAAATTGGTTTTTATACTATGGTAGGATATTTTATATTTTATGCAAATTTAGTTTTACATAAGACAGTTAAACATGAAAGGAAGAAATCTAATAAATTATTCAGATTTATTTTGAAGGAGTATGTAACAAACTCTTAACAAGTTACCTGACTATCATTTTTAAGCAGATATTAAAAAAGTCAGCTAGAAACAAAACTTTATGATAATTTAACAGGTATTAGAATTTAGAAAATAGGAAAATACTGAGGATTTTCCACTTTCTGTTATAGTTTTATAATCAACTTTTATTATTTGTTTTGGCTGTCACTTACATTTTAGTAATTTGCTCAACTTCTTGTGTTTCTGATTTAACATATATAGTTAATGAATCAATAGTGCAAGACTTTTCAAAGATAACTCATACAAATTTTCCTTTTGATTGTGATATAGTATTAATTATTTTTTGGCATTAAGGTAATCAATTATATGATGCATAACATTCTCATGTGATACCATATGCAAAATCTATTTTATTAAATTATTTACTTTAATACAGTTTAAAGGTTTTTATATTTCTTTATTTTCAGTTCTATAGATTATTTGAGTTATATAATGTTATGTAACATATATAATAATCAGATAGAAAGTTTTGAATTTGAAGTTGGTGTATGGTTATTAGTTATCATATATAAAACTAACATTGTGGGAAATTGTAACTGAATTATGTAGATTAATCATGTGATGTCATGGCCTTATATTATAGATTGTGCTATTATGATAATATTAATGGTCAAATAAAGCCATCATTACTAGACCATCTGTAAATGAATAGTAGAGAGATGTTATAATAGTTTAACTTTTCTGATGAGTGATATATTTGTCATTTAGAAACATGAGACTATAGTTAAATATCAACATAATTTATTCAGACCACATCATTTAATTGCTTCACAGGGTATCTTATTGATGGGTTTAGAAAGAAATCAGTTATAGGCATCTCATATTTTAATTCTAATATCCTTTTGGTTTCAGAATTTATTTATTAATGGGCTTATTTATTTATTCATTTTTCTATCAAGTTATATATACTGGCTATTACTATAATTTATATGTATTTAAATTTTCTCCTTCACCACATATTCTTGAAGCATATGAATATAGAATTTGGAAGAATAGTACAGTTGGTTCGACTATTATCTTAAAATTCAATATTCATGAATCTGAAATCCCAAGTTCTATTCCCATGCTAACATTGCCACTGGTAAGACTAGAAACATTTGAAAATGAAATAAGACTCAGATCACTCATGCTATATACTAACATGTGCACTATTACTAACAACTGAATGTATTTGAAAAATTTAAATAAAGTTTACTTAATATTAGATGATAAAAATAGTCCAACATATATCTAATGCTACAATCTCATCACCACCAACTTTTAGAAAATATAAATAAACACATCTGAAAAAAAAAAAGAAATGATTTTCAAGATGCATTTCTCTAATCAGATATCTTTATTCATATGTTTCAGGAATGTATTATAAAGGGAAAGTTTTAAGTATATTTAAAAAAGATATTACACATGAAAGAAGAGTGACGAGTTATTTCATATGTTTATGTTTAATTAAAAATATATATTATTTAACTGAGATTTAAAGTTTATATCTAGGTTAGGAGAATCTTTAGGTTAATAAATGATAATAATCATTAATGAACTTGTCAGAAATACCTGGTGTTAAAGCTGTGAGTGCAGAAAGATTGCCATTTGTAATTCAAAATGTAGTAATATATAAAATTCTTCATATTTTTAAATCAACTTGATTGCATAAAAGTATATTATTTCCTATACTTACTTATCTATTTTGCAGAGGAAAAAAAGCTGCTTTTATTTACAAGTAAATAGACTACAATTGATATGTAGTTGAATAATTTTCAGACTGTATGTAGTAAAATAAACTTCAGATATAAAAATTAATTATGAATATACAATCAGAAATCCTTACTATCTTGTAGAATAGGATGCTGATTTATCAAAGACAAGACATAATTTCCAATTTTAGACATTTTTTTTTATCTTTTCTTTTTTTTTTTTTCTGTCTTTAGCCCACTAATGTAGAACTTGATCATTATTTGTAATTAATTTTAATTCCAAGAACAATTCTGGATTTAATCTTGTCTTCTTTTTTGTGCACTGTACTGAGCACTAAGAAATGAATGGCAGGATTTCAATACACATAAAGTTCTTATTTATGATCATTGCATGAGATTGAACAATCAATATTAAGTCACTTCATACACAAATATGGAACAGATATAATTGCCTGTCAACATTCTGTATGTTCAGGAAATCCTATTTAGGGATACCCTTGGCTATCATTAAAATAAGGTAATCTAAATTGTCATGGTTGAACATTCATCAACATGGTAGGAAAAAATGTAAAACCTTTAATGTTAATGATGGTAATGTAAGCTAAATAATTCTTAAATAGTACAAACATTACATGATGTGTATTCTTTAAGATCTAAATGAAAGGCAGAAACTTGTTGGTAAGAAACTGTCATAATTTTCTGCCTTTAAAAATATTGAAGAGATAAGTAATCACATATTGCTTTGTTTGAGCAGATTATTGAGTGAAAAAAAGATTATATAGTTTTGGATTTGCTTTCAATATCTAATTTTGCAACATTTACATTTGGAATTCCTACATTTATCACTGAAATGCTAATGATATTAAAACTTAATTTTATGCAATGGTGCCTATGCCTCTTTTATCAGTTTTATGCTTCAATATTAAATTAGGAGTTCAGAGAAAGCAAGCTTGTTTATTGTTAGATTTGGTTATTATACCAATATGACTAAAATGCATTGAATATTTTAATATTTGAAATACAAGCACTCTTTATGTAAATGGAGCCTAATTGTAAATATAGGGAATTTAAACTCAGACTTTCAAGCATCTTTAAAGTATCCATACTATGTAGAAAAAACAATAATAACCAATATACATATTTTGTGCTGAACCAGCACTCATCAGTTGGTCCAGATTATCATCTCTTACACATATTTAAATAAATGTTTATAAGATATATAAACATGGACCTAAAATTCTTGAAAATAATGGTATTGACTTGTGTAAGTCAAACATTTGCACAACATTTGGATTGACTATTATAATATATACTTTATTTAAAAAGATAGAGTATTATTAAATAACTTAGTAATTATGCTCAAAATAATGACATTCAATGAATTATTCTATAGTTAGGAATAATGATGTAAAAACCAATTTTTATTATACAAACAGATACAAATGCAAATAATTGGCCATTTAATAGGTTATTATAGTTCAAAGTTAATATGGTTGTTGAATTAAAATGGATATCCTATTCCATGTATGCTAATATAAAAAATTGTATTGATTTGTAGATATATTTATTAATTGTATTAAATCTCAATAGCTATTAAATACTAAAATTAACAGATTGGATTTTAAAATAATTATATTATTGAAATATGAAATTATCTTAAGAAATATGTAATGGATACAAGTAAGGTTTATTCTTAGGTCCAGTAAAAATGAGAATCTTGATTATTTTCTCTAATAATGATTGTATTATTAGTAATTGGATTAAGAGAAAATATATGACATTTTCCACTAGATAGAATGGCAAATTGAATGCATCATTTCAGAAGCAATATTATGATTTTAATACAGAAATTCAACAAGAATAATGATGGTTAAAAATGATTGAAATTGCCGAGAAAACATGGCCACTCAATGATCATTATGTCTTTAGATTTATTTTGGTGTAGAGATAATAAGCATTGAACTTAAAACATTCCATTATATTTAAGTAGATGAAATGATGGAGATAGTATTTTGAACTCATTGAATAGTGATATAAAAATTAAGATGATTGTTTTTAATTATTTATCTATCTTACATAATTGTTTAAGTTTTATGTAATGATATTTGTCCTAGTGAAGTTAAACAGACATTGTAATCTTAAAAATTTGCATGTATCAAAAAGATATCCAGACAATCTTTAAAATATAGAAGTAATGTTCTGGAATTTATATGGAGTCATAAATTTATACCATCTTATTAAGAATTATGGAGTTAACTGTTGATAAAAAAAAAATTGAAAGGAATATAATATCTGGAATACAAAATCAATTTCACAGATTTTCATGAATATATTGCCATTAGTCAGAGATGATTGGTTACCAAAGACTGAATGTAGATTTAAATAATCAAAAACTGCTAATGTATATTTTTATTTTGTCAAAAAATTAAAGACATATATTAAAAAGAAGTATTACTCATATACTGCTTTCAATGGTTTGGTCAAAGAATTTGATTCAATTAATTATATGGATTTGATTAATGTTTGATATTAGATAGTAATATAATAAAATTTTTTCATATTGTAGAGATTCTATGTAATAAAATAAAAATATATTATTACTACTAGTAAAAAATTTAAGTCATTTAAAATAAAAGTTAGTGTTAAACAAGAATATGTGGAAGCTATCTCTTTGTTTTTAATTTTATGACAATGGTTTTTGGAATCTGATAAAACATCTTTATAAAGCAATATGTTAATATAAAAATGTTCTTAATGTGTTAAATGAATACTATAAACACAGTGAATTAGTAATCAACAGTTAAAAAATTCAGAAGTAATTATCAGCTTAATAATGTGAATCAGTGCAATTCAGTTGATAGTCCTTTAGCTTGAAAAATGGCCTTGGATGTTGAACAGACTAAAATAATATGTTGCAGCAGTTATCAAATTAAAAAGTATATGTATTATAATAATGTAATTACTCCAAATTTATTGCATGTAGATAAGATTTGAATCCCTTTTGTCATAATTTAAATGCATTACAAAAATATCATGGTCCATGTAACATCTGCACATAAATTTGCATAAAATTTGCATAATTTTTCAGTTATTAATAGAATAAGTCACCATGAATATGGGACTGTAAACTGTCCCAAAAGTGTTTGGCAGTAAATTTTAATAATTCACTGACAATTAATAGCTTCATTATCTGTGCACAGAGCACATATATATATATATATTAATTTATTTTAAGCGTTAATGAAGTAAAATCTTAAGTATTACATATGTTCTGTAAGATTTAAAAAGCATTGGAAAGAACAATAATGTTATATAATCTATTGTTTTAAAAGACAAATTCAATTGCAATGGGTTGTTGAGGTGAACAACTGGCAACAAACTGTCTAAAAGGGTATTTTGTGGTGAACTTAAGCATCATTTTCATGGAAGAGGCAGATATTATTCACATTGTAAACATTATGTCAAAGGTACTCTATAATAATAAAATACTGACTGATTTCCCTGAAATGACATGAGTGAAAATAGAATGCAATAGATATCTTTAATTGGCAAAATATTGAAATTTTTAAAAAAGCTAAGTTTGCTACAGAAGTTAAGAGGCAACATTGCAAGATAGAAATTAGTCAACATGTGATAAAAGGAAACTTCACTGTGATTCACAAATTAGTTTATGCAGTCATTTTAAAACTTAACTTTAATCTTATTTTTTTTAAGCATCACATGTTCGCTTTTCTTTTTCTCTATCTCTTTCTAAAGTTGCAATGGTCATTCTGGTTTACTAATACTTAATACAAGTATCAGATGAAAAATAGCGATCAATCAAAAAAAAAAAAAAACACATCTCGTGATTTGTTAAAAAAAAAAAAAAGTTATTTCATTAAGTTCAGTTGATTTTAAAACAATCTAAAGAAAAAAAAAATCTTAAATTTCAGTCATTCAGTTTTAAGAGTTATTCAAATTTTTGGAAAATTTACTTTTGATTGTCTTATTAATGTTATCTTAAAACATATTTTCTACATGTGTGTGGTCATGTGTATCAGTGGTATAAGATAGTGTGGATAATTGAAGGGTACTTGAAAGTCTGAGTTCAAATATCCTATATTTATACTTAAAACATCAATAAAACTTTAATATCATATTCATATTTTAAATGTATATGAAGGTAAATTTATTAAAAATTATATAACTGCTACTGCTAAATAAATTCATAAAATTCAAACATTAAGTTATAAAATCTTGCATATCCAAATAATTGTCTATTTTGCTTCAGGATTTCAGTTATAATGAGGATCACCATTTAATCTGATTGGATAGAAATAAAATAATTCCATTTTATTATTCTATCATATATATACAATTACATTTCAAAATTCTTCTTATATATAGAAAAGTAATTGTAAAAAAAATATTTTTTATCACAAAAGAATAAAAGCAAATCATGCATGTATTAATTTGGTTTCATCCTTAGTATATAAAAATAAATTCTAAAAGAATATAATAAATTTGTTTTCTTTACAAGAGTATGTATGTGCTCTTTCAAAAAAAAATCAGAATTTTCCAGTTATATTTAATTAATAGTGATAATATTTTATTTTATGTAAAGTATTAACTAAAAATATATTCGAATAAAATAAAATGAATAAAAGTAAAAGACCCTACATTTTGGACAACTTAATTGTAAGCCAATGGGATGTTATTGACTCTTCAACGTACTGTTAGTGGAATAACATGTGGTGAGCTCTGAAAATAATTGCAAAATAATTAAACTTTACATTTATTAAAAATTGATTGTTGTCTTCGGTCACAGATAAAAATGACAGATAATATGAATGATGACTAAAAAGATGAAGAAATATTAATTTATCTGTTTGTTCATTTATTCATCCATTTAGCTTTTCATCAACATCTATATATGTGTGTAGGTATGTGTGTGTAAAAGAGTAGAAAATAAAAACACAAAATTTAATTAGTTCTCTAGAAAAACTTTACTGTAAATCTCAAATATACATATTAAAATCATACTAATCAACTGTTATCTCAATTAACATATAATTTTAATTAAGTGAAGAGAGTTAAAACACAAACTATAATTTCAACAACAACAGTATAAAAACATTCTCGTTGTATGAAAAATAATGCAACTCATTAATTTTTTAATAATCGTAGAACTTATTATTAAAATTAATTTCTTAAATGTTTTATAAGTTTGCATAATTATTTAAAAAATTAACTTGTGCAAGTGATTTCGTTATTATATTAACAATTGCAAGCATATTTAGTAGAATTATCTCATAAATATCTCTACATAAGCATAGTAATAATAAATGAATTGACGAAAATGAATTATTCATTCTTTTTTTAAAAACTCGTCAACAATTTTCTTCAGTTCACAATCGCTTGGATTATTTTATTTTTATGCAAACTAACCCTATTTTTATTCTCACTACTTCTATGGAGTGTATATTCTAAAAAAAATAATTAAAGTACAATACACTTATAACACTGCTTATCATCAAAAACCTAACACATACAAATATATATGGGATTACAATTTTAATAAAGTTACATCCAATCAACTGGCCAAGAAGCAAAAAATAAGATTACCAGATCACTGGGTTGATGTGTGAGATATTCTCCTTCACCATTTCTGTTTAGACAAACAATGGATGAACTAACTCTTCCAAGATATTTTATCAATTTATAAATATATAAATCTTAAGACTATGCTTTGTGTGCAACTTCCAGTTATGCTCACAACTCGAGTTCAAATCCAAACTGGGTATTTTTTTTTCAAATTTTAATTAGATTGATTTTTTTTTCTAATAGCCATCTCATATCCATTCCTTCTCACATATTATTATTAGTCAGTATTTAGAGAAAAAAGCAGGAATGAATAAGCAATAAAACATTCACTAATCTGGTGGTTGAACAATCCTGTTAAGTTTAGACTTTGCCACCGTATTATTATAAAAGATTGTTGGAAAAAGCATTGGACTACAATGGCCTATTTAAAGGCAATTTTTTCTATTTCAGTACAAATACTTATAACCTTCTCTTTCACCATATACACTTTAATTTTAAAGTCATCCCAAAAAACATTTCATGCTGCACCATCACGCTACAATTGGCCTAAATTATAATCTTTCTCCTGCCTTTACTATCTTGTATTCAGTTATTGTTAATATTATATTATTTCAATCTAAGGAATCCTTTCCTGATAAATATCTTAATAATTATTACTAATTACTTACTAAGCTATAAATTATAAGTGACTAATAATATGATAGTTGTGCCATAAGTTTGGTATCTTTAGATTAAATTTATATATATATATATATATATATATATATATATATATATATACATATATATATATATATATATATATATAGTGTGTGTGTGTGGGCATGTACATTGCCCCCCAAAAAATATATAAAATGCTAAAAATAATAATATTAATATTACTATGTGGATGTATACACATATATAAAAGTAAATAATCTCAATGATTTAAAAATAAATCATATTAAAACACTATTTATATCATAAATAGAAAATTGGCTTGCATTTTAATGCCATTTATACAAAAAAAAAATCATCATAGTTGTCAAATAATGGTATTACAGGATATCTTATAGGTCAATGGTCATTCTTTAATAATCAAATAATTTGTTGGTCATTCACTACCAATTTATTAAGACCTTCATAATTATTGCTTAGGATGATGATGATAAACAAATAATATATTTCCCTTTTTTAAAAATAAAATATTTTTATAAGAAAATAAAGATTATATTTCCTGATGAATGTAAATTTACAAGCTATCCATGTGAAGATTGACCTAAGAGTTACATCAATGAATTATTACTTTTATAATTATAATATAATTTAATATATTTTCAGTCATCTCTTCATTATGAGGACTATATCCTAACTTCTTACCTATTAATATTCTGTCATTTCTCAGAATCTAAATATTTATGATCTAGATATGGATTAAGAATTAACCAACCTTATTAAAAATGGCATAGACCTTAAAGGTAGTTTTATATAATAAAAATAATTTTATTTGATTATTGAACACCATTCTAGTTATATGTACACCCAGAAATCTATAATATAACCCTGAACTTATTTATCAGAAAGATATTAGTGCACTATTTCCAATTAAAAAAAAATTTAATTAATAATGGGCTGTGATTTCTAATCTATAAAAACAGACCAATATCATATGATTCTGTATACATAGTATATTTTTGAACATTAAGAAATGCATACATTTTACCATTATTGAAAGGAATACTGCATTCATTGATAAAATACCTAAATAAATATCAATCACAACTTTTGAATCACCATAAAATGAAAGAACTGTATGAGAAAAGAAATGGATGGTGCACTTCTAGTGAGAAATGAGGACCATATGATGAAGATTATCACTCTGAAGAAATGTTACATTTTACCTGGAATGCAATTAGCACTAAAAAGTATTTTATATATATGAATTTGTATAAATTAAGTATAAAAATCAATTTAAAACAATATAATTAACAATTATAATTATATGTTGAATGTTCACAGCAATATATGCAGTTAATATGTTTATCCATAATTAACTTTGAAAAATTAGCACATAATTAAAGCACACAATGGATTAAAATGAAATAATAAAATGTTTAACACACAATATTTGTTAGATTGGCAGTTCACTGAATATAAATTGAAGTGTTTTTCATAAACAGTATTTATTTATTTATTTTTATTCAATCAGTTAGATCCTCAGTTATTTAAATATTTTATCATGCTAAAAATTGCATACTGGAAAACTAAGGGTAGAAGTCATGGGGAAAGAAAAAATAACTATGGCATTGGTCATGTTGAAGCTAAAGTCATTGACAGCATATTTATCTGTTGCACTATATGGAATTCCAATAATTTTTAAAATTTATAAGTATCTTTAAAATTGTGATATCTATAAAGAAAGTGAATAATTTTTATCAACATGATTGGTTAAACCCCTCTTTTTTGGATTAGTGTTTTATTCTGAGCATGTAACCCTGCAAAAATGTGCAGAAAGGGCATTCAACTAAACCTCATAATACTTAATATAAAAAAAGTTATTTCTTGCAAAATCATCAGTTTGGAAAATAGATGATTTATTTACAATATCATTGCCTATTAAACTGTTGAGTTTGAAAAATGATTGACCTTTCTACAATTCATATATTTTTCCAACAATATATTGAATACTGTAGAAATGAGAAAACTAAAGGATAAATGTTAATGAAACAGAAATAAAAGATTTCTGATATATAATTTCAGAAAAAGAACTAATGTGAAAAGTATATACTACATTTAAGAGTTCTGAAAAAATCCTATGAAGTGTACAAATTACAAGTATAAACTATAGGAAGAATTCAAATTTTATACAATTTAAAAATATATTTTAACAGGCCTTCATTTGTAAATAATTTAACTTCAATATTTTTTATAATTTCTAATATTTATAATTATAATCTGATTTACAATTTAATATTTATTATATTCTTAAATGTACAGTGAAATACACATTAGAGATAATGTAAATCAAACACACCTCATCTGTAGTTTATTTTAAATTAAAATAAATAAGAGCCTATTAACTATTACTTTTTGTTAAATAATTCATTGGACAAAATGATATTTCTGTAAGCAATATAGCAACATCTATGCATTTATTTATTTTTTATTTCTAAACTTCATTTTATTATTATATAAATGTCTGTGTTAATTACATTTTAATTTCTATTATTGAAATCAGAGGGTATAACATTCATTCTTTGCTATTAATCAGATAGTCAAATAAATTAAATAGCTATTCTGATTTTTTTAGTAATATGAGAAACAGAACAATGTATATGTGTAAGTTTTCAATAACTAATTAACGATATATTAATTTAATCTGTTCTGTGATAATCTGTGTTTATTTAACTGATAATTTCTATATGTTATATAATATTAAATTTTTACTAAGTTAAAGTTCTATATCAGACATTATCCTTATTATCTAAAATACACTTTATATTGCAACACATTATTTTATATGAATGAATTTGTCTTGAGCAGGATAACATGAATATGTGAAATGTGGATGAATATTGAAAGGATAACAAGAGTTAATAATGATAGCTTACCAAAAAAAATGATAGTGACATTCTTTTGCAATAATAAAAACTTTATTTAAAGAAAATAAAAGTTGAACTTCTTATGACATTCATTTTTTTACATTTGTATAAATATGATACATTGAAACATGAGATATTTAAATTGTGTTTTCCCAAAGCATAAATATCCGAATTTCTTACAACCACAAATTATCAGATAAATGTATTAAAGAACAAAACACTAAAATATCATAAGCATATATTCGAAATAATCTCTTACCAACAAATATTTTTAGCCATTTAACATGTGGATTAATTATAAGGAGATATTTTTTTTATTTACAACTACAGTTACAATATATATATATATATAATTATTGTAAAGTCAATAAAATGGAATTGATTATATATGTGTAATACAAATTTGCTTTTTAAGTGTCTATTTTTTATCTAGAATTTATTCATAACATGATAATCTTAATTTTTTTAAATTTTTGCAACTTTTTTCTTATTTCTGCAATTATATTTTTGCAAAAGTAAAATCGCATTAAAACATTAAAGATATTTTATTTAATTTTACTATAACAATTTTATTTGATTATTAATATGTAGTTTGGTTGAAAAAAATGTTTACCTCAAAAAACATACATAAAAGAAATAGAGCACTCTCATAGCAGTTGAAGTTAGGAGATATAAAATTTCTGAAGAAGATTGCTGGAAAAATTGAACTGTAAACTGTAAAAATGGGTCATAAATAAAGCATTGTATAGCAGTAGTAAAGTGCATGGATGATTTAGTATTGTATAGTTTTAAATCAAATATATAGTTTTCATCAAATTATGGCATATAGAGAAAATAGTATTTATTTTGCTAAAAGGTGATAAGTGAAATACATAATCATTAAAGGTGCTGTTTTTACATAATAAATAATTAATCAAATTAAATAATTGCATATTTATAATATATGAATTAGAATGCTGAAATATGTTTTTTTAAAAATTATACAGCAAAATAAGTTCATAATTTTTTATGCTAGTGATTTCAAAAATTTTGTACAACTGATAAAATTGTTTTTGTGAAAATTATATTGTCACTTTTTGTTAGCCACACCTTTTACCTTTAGCTCAATCCTATCACAAACATCTACCAGTCTAGAAATTAGATCAACCTCTCACACTATGGATACATTTCAAATATATACTTTTTCAAGTGAGCCATATAGCACAAATTACAGTTTAATTTTATATACACACAACATGGGCAAGGAAATTAGGTGTTGAAACCTTTACACATTGCAGATATATTATTCATTAAGTGAGACATAAAGTATATATTTGGACTAAGGATATTATCTAGTTTAATAAATGATTGCTAAAAGTTATTAATATATTTCCATAAAGTGATATGTAAAGCAGATAATATGAAACTTATCACTGAACCTATGGTAATTTGCTACATACCTGCCTACTCCCTTACTACCCCATACCTACCCACCTATATACCTACTCATCTACCTATCTACCTACTTATCTATCCATCTACCTACCTACCCCTACCTACCCATCCACCTTCCCTCTACCTACCTATCCCCTACCTACCTCCTACCTCCCTAACCCCTACCCATCCACCTTCCCCTACTTACTTACCCATCTATCTTCCCCTACCTACCTACCTAAACTACCCATATACCTACCTTCCTCCCTACTTACCTATCTATTCATTCACCCACCTACCTATCTATCTGCCTACTTATCTATCTATGTATCTATCTATCTATTTATCCATCCATCCATATGTCTGTCATTCCATCTATCTATCTATCTATCTATCTATCTATCTACCTACCTACCTACCTATCTATCTATCTACCTATCTACCTACCTATCTATCTATCTACCTACCTACCTACCTACCTACCTACCTACCTACCTACCTACCTACCTACCTACCTACCTACCTACCTACCTACCTACCTACCTACCTACCTACCTACCTACCTACCTACCTACCTACCTACCTACCTACCTACCTATCTACCTATCTATCTATCTATCTATCTATCTATCTATCTATCTATCTATCTATCTATCTATCTATCTATCTATCTATCTATCTATCTATCTATCTATCTATCTATCTATCTATTTATCTATCTATCTATCTATCTACTGAACAAATGATGAAGATATGTGTAAGAAATTGTGATCTGGGTCAACTGCTGAATGCTGGTTAAATATGCATCTTGGAGATCAAATATTTTTCTGCATATATTTCAGTAATATGAAATGGAATATAAGCTTGAAATATATTTAAATACATATTGTATAAAATGAAATTTATGTTGTCATTGTTTTTAATTTACTGATAAGCTATCACTCTGCAAATTTATGGTAGTGTACTCTGATGTCTAGATCCATGGATCACAAATTTGTCATTTTGGTGTTAAAAGTTCTTAAGAATCCCAAGCAATAAACTATTTGATTATTTAGAAATATATAACACATTTTATTTTGTAATGATGATTCTAGAATACACATTTATATTCCTATTCATATATTATACCTTCAGCTCTTTAGTATAATAATTAATAATGGATTAATTCATATTTAATAATCATATAGTTCTATAATTGGAAAGCATCATGACTAAAATCTTTTTAACAATTTTAAATAGTTCCTCATTCATTATTTATGCACAAAAATAGTTTCTTTTTTTAAAAAAATATTAGTTAATTTTATTAATATGATTAATAATCCAATTTAATGAAATATTAAGTTTAGCAATGAAATTCTGGATGTTTAAATATTGGCAAGTAATAATCCAACGTATATTAAAACATATGATGTTATTTTTTAAGATTTTACCCATGGTATTTTAATGCTAGAAACAATAATCAACAATACACTGCATAATAAAAGTGTCTAAAATTATTTTTTTAATCAGATAATAAACTGCTATTTACTCTTGGTATTTTAGCTTTAATACAAGTATTGCAATGGAAAATTAAATATTTGTTTATGGGAAAAAAAATTAAAATGTTAGTTGAGCCAATAGTCTCACAGTATTACATTAGGTTGATTGGAGGGGTGGTGATGGGCGTCCATAAAAATAAACAGTAAAATCATAATATGATGCCCTTTCATTACAAGAGTATGCTTTACTTTTAACTTTGTATATACATAAATCATTATATAGCTGAGCACTTATTGCATATACGTGCAGAGATAATAATGTGGACCAACTGACGATTTCTGGTTTAGCATGAAATACATATATTGTTGATTATTTATCTTTTCACATATATGTTCAAGTGTATCAGTATTATGAGATAGAGTGGAGAATGGTGGGTCATGTGAAAATCTGTGCTCATATACCCTATATATAAATCATTATACTAAATTGTTATTGATTTTGAAAATAAGATTGCTCCCAATTATTTTTTCATAGTTTATAAACTGAAAATGTACAAACAATACTAATTTTTTATTCTACCTGGTATTTTCAAAGAACTAAGATAAAAACTCTGATAAATATAGCATAATTCAGAGTACATATCTGATGTAATATAGCATTTTATCAATTCTTGACAAAGTATTATTTATTGTGGCATATTGTTTGGATAATAAATACATGTTTGCCAGGCATATTAATTTTTGATCTATATTGTGGGACTTACCACATTTTGTTTTATATGTTGTATTTTTAAAAAAATAAATCTTTTTTTTAGTAATGATTTTAAAAAAAAAAAAACATGAATAGTATATCAATTTTTAAATTTAATTTTCAGTTCATAGAATTATAATTTTATCAATCTTTATATAAAATGTTACGAAAACCTTGAAGGCTTTATATATAATTTTTTTAATTAAACATATTAGTTTACATAACTTTGAAACTATAATACCAAGAATCAAATATTTAGTTAAATAGTAATAAATTTTGTATTTAAACAGTATAATTCTAGATAAATTCTGGTAATAAATTTGCAATGACAATCAATTATCATTTAACATGTGATGAAAATACTGGTAAACATAGTATTTTCTGCTTTATCAATGATCTTTATACATTACTAAAAATCCTGATATTCATAATTACCAATAAATTTTGAACAGTGAGATGGTATCTTCAGGCCCACAGAAAACAAAAAAAATGTTTATAGATCACAACTAAAAATTAAGATAATTATTCAAATAATTTATAAATTTTCATTTGATAGAAAAACTTAGAGAAATATTTTTGGAAAACTTTTTAACATCAAATAACTCTATTTCTGTGTTTTCTATTTAAAATAATTTTAAATAAAAATTATAGAGAATATTAGTATGTTGGGAAATAAGTATTTATTCTTAATTTTCTTATCTTTTGTTATTTTTTGGGTAGTAGCTATTTTAGTATGTTTCAGTTTTTGTTATAATCTAAAATGCTTCTAAAATCTATGGCTTTAATGTATCGACAGATTAAAGGAATAAACTTCATGACTCAGTGGTTAATGTATGTTCCATAACTATAATCCATTCTTTGTGTGTTATGAGTAGACTTAAAAGACTTATTTTAGTTAACCTGTCTACCTTATTACCAATATTGGTCAGTAATGCTAATAGAAAAATCACATTACTTAGTTTTTTTTCTTTCAGCATCTGCTCAAGGGGCAACAATTTGCCTATATATTATATTTTAATATTATTAGTTATAAGCTTTAGCAATCAATGGACACTTTATGGCAGTACCACCAACTCATCTGGAGGTTTAAATATGGCATATATTGATTTTTTAAAACAAATAATAGATGGTTTTAGAAAAATTATTTCTAATATAGGACAATAATTGGCAATTGAATATTTTTTAATTATTATTTAGATAATTGTTCTAAGTTAATCTAGATTGGTCCACATTGTTGATATCTTAACTGTAAAACCCAAAATATGATATTAACATGATATCTCATTATTATTGGTGGATGAGATATACCTTAAAATATTTGTTCCATTGTTATTTTTTATTAAATATATAGGATGCCAGATTCAAAAACTAACATATGGACAATTTTGTTACAAAGTCTTACAAAGTCTCTCTTTTGTTTCTAATTAAATTAAAGTTAAAAAGCTATCAACAATAATTATATGATGGACTATTTTCATTATCTAATATTAATTGTTAAATGGCCTTAGAATAATTCAAACTTTATTTAAATTTTTCAAAAACCTTCACCTGTTGGTAATAGCACATAGATTACTACATAACATAATGTTTCTAAATATATTACCTTACTCTCTTTTTCATGTGACACTGCCTGATAAATGATAATGCTAGTATGGAAATCAAATCTGGACTTTTAAATTTATTTATGTTGAATGTAAGGCAATGCTCTAATCACCACCTTAAATTCAATATTCACTATCTAAAACTAGAGGTTTAACTTCCATGTTAGTCCTATTACTAATCAAGCCAGAAACATCTTGAATAACCACTTGAAATATTATGCTATATACTAAACTATGTGATATTACTAACAGTTGAATATATTTGAAAAGTTTAAGAAAGGATTAATATTAGATGATGAGTACTAGAGAAGAATAGTTTAGTTTTAGGACTCTCAATAATAATTAACAATCAAAGTTTCAAACTATTATATATCATAACAATTCAAACAATCACCATCCTCTAATACCCTAAGAATATTGTTTCTGGATGAATAATGATCTTCTTCAGTTGGATAAAGATAACTTCCAAAGTGATATAGCACAACAGTAATTCCTCAACCATACAAAAGCAAATCCAAATTCTATACGAAGATTACTCATCATAGTACAAATTGTTTACTTTATGAGAAAAAAAAGTTAAGCTGTTCAACATGATTTCTATGAGTGTGATGTCCCTAAATTATCTAATGGATTAAAGTTAATTCATGAAATGCATGAATAGTAGCACAACATAGTTCTATGTTTTGTGCTGGTAGTTATAATAGGATGGTGTTGAAATAAGAGAGGACCAATAAAAATAAAAACAAATATACTATTAATATGCCCGAGCTCATTATTTCACAAAGACATTTTTGAAATATTGGAGCTCATTAACCAAGATTACAATATAACTTTAAATGTAGGTGTTAAAATAAACACGGTGTAAGAAGTTCGCAGTAAATAATAGCAAACTATCACTACTTGTAATCAAAAACTATCTTTGGACATAATGTCTTATTACTTATGCATCTAGAAACAAACGCACACACATATATTTAATTCGTTAACGAACTAAACATTTTGCATTCTATACATACTATTTATTTATAATAAAAAATGTGGCATTTTTTTAAATGTCCAAAAGTATTATATATTTTTTCTAAACTAATTAATGAGTTGGAGAGGGGAGAAAGGGGTGGGGAATAATAATCAAACAGGCTGAATGTTAAAAATAGTAGTTTTTAATAAATTGTACAAAAGATAACATAATTGCTGAGAATATTTTAAAAAAGATTGAATCCTAAATAAACTGTTGAGAATGTTTACCGCAGCCAGATTGCAAAATTAATTAAAAAAAGTTGTTTGCATAAGACTGTAAAGAGAAACAACAAAAATACGCAGATGAGATTTAACAAAATCAGCTTCCCCAGTTCTGAATTATTAATATCCGAGACAAGCTCCAAGCTGTAATAATAACATCAAGATATTTTTTTTAAAAAAATTCTTCTAAAGTGATTATAAAGGCAATCAGCCTTATTTTTTTATTTATAGCAAAAAATCATAAATTATGAAGCCAAACAAATTTTTTCTATTTTCAGCTTTATTGAGAATACAGATTATTGCAAATACTTAATCATAAAATATCATATGCACATATATATAAAATAAAAAAATACTGAGTGAGAGTAGTATATGCAGGTATTTATTTATCATATAACTGCCAATTTGACATTCAGGACTAAGCCATTAAATAGAGAGCGATATTTCTAATCAATCGACTAAAGCTAATATTTTTTTTTTCAACTGTCAAAATTGAGTTTTTTTTTTTAACCAATCATTCTTATCACTGTATTAAAAACAGAATTATATGCAGTTTAAATGTGATAATGTATTTCTTGATTAAGCAAAAGCATACAAAAACTTTTTTAGCTCAAAGCATTTTATTATATAATTACAACTTATTGAATAAAAGTCAAAATTTATTCATAACAACCTACATATATCAACTTTCTATTAAGATGTTTTTGCTATTCTATTTGTGTTTAAATAATATTATTATCTTAGTAAGATTAGATATTGTGTAGTGATTAAAGCATCTGCCTCCCATTTGAAATTTAAATCTGAGTGTAACATGAACATTTTTTAGATGTCTTCTCATTCATAAGTCTTTTGACAGTAGTTTCTAATGTGTATCTACTTACTCTGAAAAAGGTTTCAAGATATTCTGAGTTGGGTAGATAAAAAGTTAACATACAGATCATAAACAAAAAATGTAATATGACCTTTACTACAGGTAAGGCATCAGAAGCATTCACCCATTGAACATAATTTGCTTTTAGTTTATTAATATTTCACTATACTATGGATTAACAAAAAAAACTTTTACTTTATTATCATAGTAACTTAACATTTACAATAGTAATAATCTATTTCATATTATGTACATTACAACTGTTAATGCAGATCATTCATGTAAATTAAATTATTCGTGTAATTTTTTTTATTGTGATGTATTTAAAGGCGTGCACAGAACATTTATTATTTTTCTTAAAGATAATTTATAAATATAAAACTGAGATGACTAAATTATTACTTATCAAAAGGCTTTCAGGCATATATAAACTTGGTTATAAAATGGGTGTTATAAACTCAAATATTATTATATTCATTTCAAAATTGTCATTATTTGTACATGTGTGAGTAATTGACATACACAATTGTATTATATATTCAAATTAATGTCTGAATAAAGATGTTAACAAATCAATAAAAGATTATATTTATTGGCTACAATGTAGATAAGAAGTTTGTAAATACAACTCCTCTAAAAAGCAATGAAGGCAAAAGCCTTACTAATCATGCTTTTTAATAGTGAGAAATTTTTAGCAGTTATCTGTTTTTACTTTGCTTTACAACTAAGAGTAACTAAATATCTAGTTACTGATCAATATAATATAGCAATTCAAGCTATAACTAAATAATGAAAATGATAAACTTTGTCATATAGCTTACACATGTAAACTGGAATCATTTATATTTGCTTTATCATTATGTACAGAGATGACAAATCTTATAAATGATAGTATTTAGAGCAAACTTCAAATAAAATTAATTCAACAAAACCTTTTTCAATATAACTAATCACTAAATGTCATAAGCAAGAGTTAATTTCTATTCATTCAAAAATCTTTGTGACTTAATAATTATTTATTTAATATGCAATTACTAATATATAACAGTGCTTCAAACTTTTTTTATATTTACAAAGCAATCAGATAAAGAGGATGCCATATTGATAGAACCAGTGCTTGGAAAAGTTTATCCTTTTCAATGTTGATGTATGTTTAGAGATCCTATTTATTACTAATTATGTATTCAATGATTGGTTATTAATTCACAAAGGTATTGATTGATAATTAAACCTAATGGAGGAGACTGTATTTAAAGTAGATCTCAATTTGAAATTCCTTCTGAATAATATTAGTAGTGAGATTTATCATCTTTATCAGAATGGAGAAAGCAACCATAAATGGTATTTTATATTTTCAAGACATTCTGACAAAGTGGTGATTCAGTGATAAAAATAATGCTTGAATAATTTTTATTATTTCTCATATATATTGACTTATTTCTTCATTTGTATTTGTTATTCAAATTTGCATATGTTTGTTCATCTGCATAAAAAAAGTGTTCTTTCTTCTTATAATCTAAATCTGAGTGCACTTTTAGTAAAGTTCACCATTGTGGGGAACTACCCAGATTTAGATTATAATGAAGATAAAAAAAATTGATGAACTTTACCAATAGTGCACCCAGATTTAGTTTATTGAGAAGAAAGAAATCACTTTGTTATGCAGATAAACAAATGTATGCAATTCTCATAAATGTAACTGATATGAAAGTAACTATACCCCCTACTGAGTTATGTAATGTAAATAAATTATTAAAAAATAGAATGATACTACTTGCCCTTTGTCATTTGTTGATTTTATTCCTGGTTTATTTAGTAATTTTAAAGGTGAGTGAATTTAGTCTACTGATTATATCAATGTATCAAATAAATCACTAAACATTAAGTGGATCAAGGATGAGGATTAGTTTTAATAACTCCAAACATGAAATGAAAACTCTTTTACTATATAATAAAATAATTATAACTCAGACTATCTGTAACTGAGATGGAAATAACTAGACCTAAGCATATATAGCAGTGGGTGCTAATTATTTACTTTTATAACTCATTAGAATGCACAGTTATTTTCACCTCTATTATTGATATTTGAACTTATAATTATTTATTATATTTCTCATATCTTTATACAGATTGTTTAAAAAGAGGTGGTAACTGAAAATATCTGATGGGAGCCTTTTAATTATTGAATATTCTAATATTTGAATGGCAAAGTCAATTGTAGCAATATAAACAACAAATTTTTGCTTAGATCTCTGATATCTTTAGTTTTATATAGTTTAAAAACAGTATTTTCTAAGAATTTATTCTTTAATGCAGAGCTTCTTTTTAAACAACATCATTCTCATTCAGGTTTTAATTAGTACACATATTTTTATCTTAATTTCAACTAAACATCATTTCTTATTAAGGTCACCAAAATATTTTTAAGAAATGTAGTACACTATAAGTAATTTTTTTTGAAAAATGTGACACGATAAGCAAATTTTAAGAAAGTTACATTCTTGATGTATAAACTAAAATCTTCACTTTCATGCTTTTCTTAGTATCCTTGTGTGAGCAGTGTATCTCCTAGACTTTTACAAATGTAATAATTTTGCAAATACATCAAGATCCTTAAGACTGACAATGCTAAGGATTATTTTACATATGCAAATTTTGTACTTGTACAGTTTTAAAGAGTGAATTGTTGTTGCACTTTTTCAAATGAACTTTTATGCAACTATTTCATTCAACTACTTGAAAATATTATTGCATCATCAAATATGTTTAGTTTTCAAGAATGTCAAATTTCACTGACACTGTTTTGGATTTTTTTTTTCAGATAAATGCTAAACTTCTTTAAAGATGTGTTTATTTAAAAGTTTTATGATTCTAGTACTCATTCCTTTATGGGAATGTTTAATATTGCTATTAATCAATACAAAATTTGATTCACAGTCAGAACCATAGTAAGATGAGATTTTGACTGCTTGTTAATACAGTCTCTGAATAGAAGCAAACTTAATTGATGACCTGACAACAGCTAGGTAGCTAGTGGAATGTTTTTGACATCAAAATAAATGTTGATTATGCAAATACTATCTTGGCAATACTATTCAAAATGTCACTAAAAAAATCAAATAGAAAATCCAAATACTTATTTACTCAGAAGGTCGTATTATTTTCAAATAATGGAAATGACAGATTGAACTTCAATCTAAAAGTCTTTAGTTCTCATATATGTTGTTCTATTATTGCATTAAATCATTCAGGACAAAAATAATTGAATAGATAATTTATCATGAAATCATGTGACATTCAAACACCATATGTGAATAAGATCAGTTCAAATGATGCATATTTTTGCATTTTAAAACTTGATTTATTATAGCATAGAAAGAAAGTGTTTGTCTTCTGAAGATGTTGCACATATGATCTGATAATGCTAATAATGCCTTACCTTTACAGAACCATAACAATTATTAATTTATTCCTATTATTCCATTAAAATTTTTAATCAGAACCAAAATATATAATCATTATGTTCTATATATTGTCTAACTGAGATAAATCAATTTTTATGGGGTGGCCATATATATATTATATAAATCAATTCTTTAAAATCTGGTTTAAATAACTTCCATTATATAATTTAAACATTATCATCAATAGTATTTTGTCATATAGACAGGTCCAGAGAAGAGTCACATTAACAATTTGTCTATTTCTTCATTACCCAGCTATTCAATTCCACATAATTTTTTGCATCTCTTATATCATCCAACAATGTCAATCATTTCCATTTTTTCTTCTTGTTTCTACACCATTTTTTCCAAAACATCTTTTATTAAACTATACTTTCTTTTTAATATATGTCCAATCCAGTTTTTTTCTTCTTTCTAATTTACCTGAATTAATCTTCTTTTTCCATTTACTATTTTCAAAACTTTTTTATTTGTTATTTTATTCATCCAACTTCATGTCCATATCTCAAAGGCTTCCAATCTGTTCCTAATTGCCCACATTTGACAATCATATAATAGTATACTTCACATGTAGCATTTAATCAATTTCAAATCTTTTCTAATTTCTAATACAAATCTTTTATAATTCTTTCTTCAAAAGACCACAAAGCATGTTTTTTTTAAATAAATGCCTCCTTTGCCAATGCTATTCTTTTTTTAATTTCATCTTCCATCCTCATTCTACCAACTAACCAAATATCTAAATCTCATTACCTGTTGAACTATGTTATCATGGATTTCAATTTGCAGTCTTTTTGAATTCATCTATATCCATAAAGTTAGTATTTTCAACATTAATTTTTATTGCATATTTCATACATCCTTCCTCCAATTTATTTAACATATTCTGAAAACACTTTTCTCTTCATATATAAGTCATATCATCTGCAAATCTTATACATTGTATTATTCTATCTCCAACATTTATTCCTCCACAGTCTGAATAATTATTTAACATTTCTTTTAAATAAATACTAAAAAGAAGAGGTGACATACTTCATTATTGTCTAATTCCTTTTCCTATATATTCATTTTTACAGTCTTATTATTTTCCAATCTAATTTTTATCCTTTGCCCAGTATACATATTTAAAATCAAACTTCTTAATTTCTAAAATATTTCTTTATTTTTTTAAAATGATTATAAGCTTATTCCATTTTCCAAATCCACAAAACATATACCAATTCTTTCAACTTTTTTAATGTATCTCTTTGCAATTGTTTTAACAACAAATTTAAACACAACTATTTCATATAGCTACATTTCAATTAATCAAGAGGCTTTGTATTATTTTATGTAGTGGTAGAGGGATAGAGCCTGAAGCTCAAGATCCATGGATTGTGGTCCAGTTCTTTTACTTCTGGCTCTCAAACCTATAATCTCATGAACAATAAATCATTCAATTATTTAATTAGCTAAAAGAATGCATGCTATTATAAGAAGATTGTAGTAAATTACTTATGTATATGTAAATAAAGTCATTTTGGGTTAAATCATGTATTATTTTGTTCAAATTCCTGATGTTTTGATGAAAGATTAGTCATCAATGTCAAGATTAAGGCCTTATTGAAGAACTGTTAGGGCCTAAGTAATAACAATATTGAGTGTGAACTAAAGAGCAATTATTCTTATATATATATATATTTGATGATTGTTTATTCAGATAGGTGTTTTAACAAAATTTTAGTTTTTGCAGCAAAAAAATCAAAGTCATATATCACATGACTCAATTTTTAGACTTGTAAATAAAAAATAAAGAGCTCTGCTAATTTACTTTAACAAGCTTTATTGATAAATGCAGCTAAACAAAGCATTTAAAAATCTTTATTCTTGATGACCACTCCCTAACCTCAGACTAATAGTATCCTGCTTTGGAAGACCTCAGTGAGGCCCTAGCCTAGTTTCAGAGACTAGATCTAAAAATACCAAGCCACAACCATCATTTAACCATAAATACCTTTATTCTATTAGGCAGGATTGGTATTATACCACTAAATATCACATGATCACCATGTCTTATGCTTGCTCTAGCTGTTAAAACAGGCAAAACTTTCCATACATTAGTGCCACTTGGTGCAAACCAGAGTGATCAATGGATGCAAGAAGGTTTGTACATAAAATCTCTATCTAGTGCCTACTCATCCAATATCCGCAGACTAGTTTCTAGCTTGTGGATTTCATCAGTGAGAAGCTCAATTACTCTGGTTTGCACTGAGTGGTACTACTGTAAGGAGTTTTTCTTGTTTTAACACCTTGAGCAAGTATAAGAAATGGTGATGATATGATGTTTAGTGGGTTAATATCAATTCTTTTTAATAGGATGAAGGTCACTATGGTTATTAAAGAACCAAAGACACCAAAATGTATGGGTACTGAATTGAGTTCAGACCTATATGACTATATAAGCTAAAGAGTTTGGATTAAAAATATTGTTTTCAATTTCAGAGTCATAGATTTGTAGTTAAGTAGATATAAAAGGTGGTTTCTTGAGGATTGCATTAGATCCCAAGATCTTGGTGCAATGCTCTCAGATCCAAGGCTCCTAACTGATGAAAGCCACAAGCTAAAAACTAGTCTGGAGATATTGGATGAGAAGACACTAGATAGGAATTTTATGCACAAACCTTATTGTATCCATTGATTATTCTGACTTGCACTGAGTAGTGCTACTGTATGGAGTTTTTGCCTGTTTTAGCATTTCAACATATTAAGTTTATTTAAAATTCATTTTTTCAAATCCTTAAGATTATATATTAAAGGTATAGATCACTTAAAGACATACTAGTTAATACAAATTTTAGTTTGTATTAACTATACTATTTAATTAATATGTATAAGTATTTCAGCTTATACAAATATTAATATAAGTACAGATTACTTTTTGTATATACATTTATTTATTCAGTCATATATATATATATATATTGTACTTTTTGTATATACATTTATTTATTCAGTCATATATATATATATATATTGTACTTTTTAATTTAAGTTTGCTGTTCTTTGTGCTGTTAGTTAGTACATAATGCAGTTTTTTTTAATGGAGATTGAAATAAATTTGTTATTGCTTGGTTAAATTTTCTTTGTAAAATCTTTTAACCAATAAGGCTTTTTGTCAAATATGTTATTTTTGAATATCACCATTTTACTATATTTTATTTTCTGATAAAAATCAGTCCTCTGGTTGAAATATTAAAATAATTTTATATACAAGTAAATTTATATATGTAATACAGTGCAAAATATATAATCATATTTAGAGAAAAATAGTTTAAAATTGCATGTTATTTAAATATTATGATGTAATATATCTTTGGTCTAAATATGCTCATATTTATCAATGCATATATATATATATATAGTAATGTGTCTCAAAAATATTTATTCAAAAAGGAAGTATGCTTACCAGTCTATGTTTTTGAAAACTTTATTACCAACAACTATGATATTATTAAACTTATTTTCATTCATGAAACATATTTTTCATTTGATAGAATTTATAAACTCATCATTACACTGACATTTAATTACTTGTTGTATATAGTACCATAGTCTTAATAAATTTTTTTATAACTATCTCAATTTAATATAATTTTTTTGATGTATAAAAGTTGTTACTTCACAAGATCATAACTATGATTATGTTTTAAACAAATAATGCACTGGTAAATACATTATGTAAGTCAGGCATAAATTTAAAATAGAGAATAGTAAATAACTTTCCATTATTTAATATAAATGTTCTTAAGGTGAATTAGCAGATTTATTATATTATTTATTAAAAGTTTACTTAAGTAGAAGTATTAAAATGAGATCTAAAATTTCCTTTGCTTTAAGTAATTATGTTCAGTGCCACATTATTTAACTAAGTTATTAACTGAAACACACAGGCTTATTATATATCTGTGTTTATATATGTAATATATAGGGTATATGAGCACAGACTTTCACATGACCCAACACTCTCCACACTATCTCATCACACTGATACACTTGAACACATATATGTCGAAAAGATTGTTCTTTTATTACATTGAGTTGTGATAATGTTAAAGAATTATTTTTAAAGTTTAATAGTATAAAGAATAATAAATATATTTTCATTCGTCATTAAATACTATTTATTTCCATATTTTTGGAATTAATATCCCTTGTAATTACATTGATTATGTTTGAACATAAGCTATATTATTTGGCTTTATCCATGTGTAATTAAGGGTATTATTGATCTGATATTTTAATTAGATTAAGAGTTTTTCAAATTGTGGAAATCTGAGTTTGTTGAACTTATTTACATCTGAATGGAATAAAATAAATTGGAATAGATTATCTTACAAGGATACTTTCAGTATATTCATTATAAAACAGAGATAAGAAGGCAACTGCTTAGTATACTTTTCATTGTTCATTATATTCACATTACAAATAATTATTTATCATATGCATAACACAGATGATAGCATAGCCTGCTTACCTTTTTAATTACAAATAAATTATGCACAAACAAAAACATTTTGAAAATATTTTCGAACAGTTTTATAGCCTGTAATAGATTAACATAATATTAGTTATTCAGATTTCCAGATACACATAGTAATTCTCTAACAATAAAAAAATTTAAGATATTAATCTATATCGGAATCTCTATGATTTCAGATCTAATAATGTTTCTTCACATAGAATGATGCACTAAAAATTTCTAATGAAGTTAGTTCAATAAGAACAGTTTTTCTACTTTTCTATAATCTATTAGTTTGTGATTTTGATAAATAGTAAATATTAAACAGGTAAAGCTCTCCATACACTAGTGCCATTCAGTGCAAACCAGAAAGGCTTGTGCATAAAATCCCTATCTAGTGCCTGCTCATTTAATATCCCCAGACTAGTTTCTGGCTCTTGACCTTTGTCAATGATCATGTAATGTTCAATGGTTTAAAATGTAAATATCATAGATATTTTGTTTTCATAACCACATAAAATAATATAAACTGAAGATACTCAAAACTAAACTAGAAATAATTCAGAAATTGATTATCATTACAAAATTTAAGGTTGCAGCCAATTAAAATCACCGATATTAAAATGACTAAAGGTGACATCACATTAAAGTAGACATTGTGTGATCATTTCATATTTTCAAAGCTAACCTTTAGGTGTATGTAAATGAAATTCTTGAATTCCAATGCATTGTTTATAATGTAATGATTTAATTATTTTTAAATAATTAACATTTAAGATATTATAATAATATCAACTCTGACTTAAAATTATTGACTGTATATTTGTAATACACAATGTCTTTAAATTTGGGTTGTGATTATTGTGCACTTTGAATCTGTTCAGTCTTGAATTAGAGAATTAAATTTACGGACATTTGTAAATTGCATTGAGATTAAAGCATTACATTCCTAGCCAGTTGAAGACTTGCAAAGAATTTATTTTTGATTATTTTAATGTCATATAAAATTTTGTATATTTAAAGTTGGTGACGTTAATTAGATATAATATAAAACTTTATTGTGGTATAATTAATTTCAGTATTATTTCCACATTAAGTTTAAACTTCATGGGCTAATAATATAATGTATTAATTATTATTAAATAATATTTAAGATTTCATAATAATTTTTAGTAAATTTCAAATCCGACTTAAAATTATTCACTTTATAGATGTCATTTATAATCACAGATGATTGAGTTTGTGACTATTTTATATGTTCAAATTATTTTGGCTTTGGTTTAAATATTTAAAGTATTTGGGGTTTGTAAATTGCATTGGCAAAGACAATACTATGTTCACATCCAGTCGAAAAGTGTTGGTGAAGTGTTCTAATGATCATATTTGAAGGCTTACTATTTCTTATTTTAATGGGATATCAAACTTGGAAAGTTTAACAAGATATTTGAGTTATTATTCTTCCATGTTTATGCATATAAAGCATTATTGCCTTATCTACAATGTTTATAAAACTTAGTAAGATGAAAGAAAATTCACTTTTGGCTTAAAGTATTTCAGACAAATACTATTACTAGATCTTAAAATTTCAGCTTGCAATTTCTGTTTTAATTAATATGTTTATATTATTAGACCATAGCTAAAAATTATTAGTAAAAATATACAGATAATTCTTATTAAATTTTTAGCATGTAAATCTATACTTTTAAAAATCTTCCATTCATGTATAATACATACAAAAAATAATAATTTAAAACTGATCAGAATGATAGTTCTTTATTTATATTTATAGTTTCAAAACACATTTTTGGACACACTTTATATATGAATATGATCATTTTACTTTATAGAATGCATCATTTCTATATCCATTATATAAGGACCAGTGTTATTTTTCTAACAAACTGCTTCCAAAATTAAATAATCTTATCATTAGATATTAGTTTATTTGGCCTATTAAAGAACCATTTTTTTAAATCTATCAATTAGCATTCATTTTTCATATTGCCTTCTTAATTAATATCATTTTGACAATCTAGTTCTTAATTACACAAATTCATTAATTGTTCTTTTTCCTTGCAAGGTGTTAATTCTAATTCCTTTCTATTCCATTTCTCTTAAAATAATGCCATAGAAATGTATCTTCTTTTTTCATTATTCCTATATAATTTATTCCACACTTTAATGTGTATTTCAAAATCTATATATTATACTAGTTGTTTTAGAAATCACGTGATGATGTTAATGTTAAATTTCAGTTAACTCCAATCCATAAATAATTAATATTTCACAATTATACTTTAAAACAGATCAAAAAAAGTGATCAAAATTTTTTTTCACAAGTAGAAACAACATATATTTAATAAATGTTGGTAATAAGGCTAGCAAATGTTTCTAATTTATTTTTAGTCCTCTATTTTTTATTCCATACAATTGTTCCAATTGTACCTAATTGACCCAAATAAACAAAATTTTTCCAGCAAAATTCGCTGCAGCATCTCTAGGCAAAATAAACCTGTTAAATTCCATAATTTTTTTTATATTTATTTTTTATTTAAAAAATGTAATTTATTAGTAAATGACAAACATTTATTATATATGTGTGTAGTTAATGGTTAGACAATCTTAAATAGTCCAATGTGAAGGTCTTTGGAAAATGTGGTCAAAACGAACCATTTGGGAAAAAACTTATCAGATCTTGATTAAATATTTTCCTTCCTTATTTTATCAATTACAGATCAATAATTGAATAGCTTTAAATTATTATTATTATTATTATTATTATTATTAATTATTATTATTATTAATAATAATAATAATAATAATAATAATAATAATAATAATAATAATAATAATAATAATAATAATAATAATAATAATAATAATAATAATAATAATAATAATAATAATAATAATAATAATAATAATAATAATAATAATAATAATAATAATAATAATAATAATAATAATAATAATAATAATAATAATGACTTAAGCTAAAATAAGTCATAAATTGTTTTTAGTAATGATAATGTTCATACCTTGATATCTCTATATATTTTTCTAATAACCAATTACATTGTTTCATATCATTTACATCCACTTAGTTTTTGAAATTACTATACATTCGTTATTATGGCTACATTATCTATTACATATACAGTTTTTGCTTGAATGTAACTGATTTTTATTGATTATCAGAATATTATTCTTGGATATTATGAATTGCTTGTCTGATTATGAAAAGACATCAAGTTCTTGATTGAATCATTAATTTTCTTATGTTGCTATTTCATGCTAATTTGTTATATATGATCACTATTACTTACAATTTTTTTCTAATCATCAATTATGCAAATTTAAAAAAAATTCTCTACAAATTTTACTTAGAGGCTAAACTCTCCATACAGTAGCACCACTACTGCAAGACAGAGTAATCAATGGATAAAATGTTTGTGCATAAAATCCCTATCTAGTGCCTACTCATTCAGTATCCCCCAACTAGTTTCCAGCTTGTGGATTTCATTAGCAAGGAGCCTTGGATCTGAGAGCACTGCATCTAGATCTTAGGATCTAATGCAACCCTCCAGCAAACACCTTTTATCTCCATTTAACTACAAAACTATGCATTTTAAATTGAAAACATCTTAATGTTTTCAATCCAAGCCCATTAGATTATATAGTCATATGGGTCTGAACCCAGTTCAGTACCATACATTTTGGTATCTTTGGTTCTTTAATAACCATAGCCACCACTATCCTATTAGGTAGAATTGGTTGTAAGCCAATAAATATCACATGACAATCACCTCTTATGCTTGTGTATAACTGTTGTTAAAACAGGCAAAACTCACTATATATATTGCCAGAAACTAGTCTGGGGATATTGGAATGAGTAGGCACTAGATGGGAATTTTATGCACAAGTCTTCTGGTATCCCTTGATTACTCTAGCTTGTTGTGTGTGGCAATATATATATAGCAAGTTTTGTCTGTTTTTAACAACAGTTATAGACAAGCATAAGAGGTGATGGTCATGTGATGTTTATTGGCTTACAACCTCCTATTTTGTTAAAGAGTCTTCAAAATTAGATTAATAGTCTAGTTTATATCATGATAGTTCAAAGTTGCAATCATAGCATAAATGATGCTAGTGTCAAATGTCCTTTCATAAAATACAAATTCAATGTAAGATGAAAACTCATACTCATTGATCCTCTCTATGACTCTTAATAGTTAGATGTGATCTCTTTGGCTATAATCATTTAAAAATGGTTTTGGTGTATTCGAGTCTAAAGCTTTCCATACACAATTTGTGATGATCTTCAAAAATATTCTATATAGAACTGATAAGTCTATAATTCAAAATAACTTCTTAAATATTCTCATCATTTAGATATTTGGTTTGTAAACCTGCCAATAATTTCTTTTCATCTACCTGATTTTTGAATGTATATATACCATTTCTCTCGTCATTATTCTTTGAGGTTTTCCATTTTTTATAGATTTAAAAATATGACTCACCTTTTCACTTAAAATATTTGCAATTTCAAATGAAGTTTCCATTATATTATAGAAAACATTACTTTTATTGTTTTGTTTTTATGACGATAGATTTTTTTGTAGAATTCTTCAACACACATCATGATATCATGATAACACCCTGTGATTTTAGTTGAGAGTAGTATCTTTTATTTTTAATGGTGCAGTAGCTGTTTATTTTGTTTATATAAAATTTATTACTTGGTCATAGTTATATTTTTATATATCATTAAGTTTTGCTAAAACCATTTTACAGAATTTCAGTTAATATGCTCTTTTAGATATATTATTTTAACTATTAGTGTACTCTTATTTTAAAAATTCATATACATGTCACAGCAGACTGAGATATGATTTTGTGTAGCTGTTACTTATTTAGCTGTTTAATCTTTTATCTATTTCTTATTAATAAACTTCACTATTCAACCAACATCAAAATCAGTTAATATTTTTTTTAATTCAATGTTAGAAATATTTTTGTTTACATTGACTTTCATAATATCCTTTGTCTTTTTGGCTTGGCATTCAAATGATTCTATTATGCTTTCATTTAGGTGCTTTAATAACTATTTTTTTTTTTTTTTTGGTTATCAGAAAGGTTTTTTTTTTTTAAAAAAAAACAATTGGTAATATATTTTAATTTTTTTTACTCCACATATTTACAATGTCTTTATTATTGTATTTAAACTAATTTGTCTAACACAATTTTATCTTTTACATATACTTCTAGCCTTAAAATCTCTTGTGTCAGTTCTAATGTATTATTTGATAAGTTCAAAACAGTTTGTTCTTGTATATAAATGGATCATTTCTAAATCAAAATAAGAACTTTTTATGGCATAAAACAAAATTGTATGCATCTAATATTTTACATTAAGTGGAACAACTAAACTTATTAACACTCTGACGAATATGTTATCAATTGTGCAATGTTGTTTTGCATTTTGTATTTGTAAATAATCACAATTTATTAGTACTCCCAATGCTTGGTTTTTTTAAGTAAAATATATTAGGTAGTATTTTTCCAATTCATATAATCCTTCTATTGCAAATAGTCTATAATTGTATAGAAAGTCAAATAAAATACATATATTAATATATGACTGATTTCCATTTTCAATAAATTTTTTCTTATTAGTACCTAAAAAAGATATATTCACTCTCTAAATTCATATGGAAAATATGAATATATCTGCCAATTCTTGGCCTCTATCCATCAATATTTTCAAATAAAACATTATTATTGATTTTCCAATTTAAAAACCTAATTGATTCTTTTGTATTGTATCCATTGTTTTTCTCTTCAATGAATTTCTAAGAAGTTTTAAAAGAAATGAAACATTCTTAATAATTTCTAAAGTTTTCTTTGAATATTTTCTTTAATGAACTTGCATTATTTAATAAGTTTTCATTTTCGGTGGTAATTCTTCTCAACTAAAATATCTCTCAAGTAGACATTTCTGCATCTCCATTGGCTTAGATAAATCTGCCCCAACCAATTCTGGGTACACTGAACCATGTTAACAAGAATAATTTTCTTCTTTTAATTGTTTTAATTGTTTTCTCAACATCAATTAGAATTTAAGAGTAAATAATTCTTTATAAAAAACTACAATAAATTATTTAAATTTAAAAATAATTTTATAAAATCTGTAACAATAATAAGAAAATAGATTGTTGCTTGTAACATTTGAGGGCAAAACAACAAGGCTTGATAATTTTAAAATAAAAAATAAAAGCTAATATCGCTAGGAGTGCAACTCACCTTTGATAGCAAACTAGAATCTTATTTATTTCAGCAAGTTTTTAAACCTGCATTAATATTAAAAAGTATTTTTTAAAAAACAACCGGAGGGCTTGTTGTTTTCAAAATATGTCATTATTATTATTATTTTTTTTTACTTTAAGTAAATTTAAATAACATTTGCATATTAAGTTACTGCCAAAGGTAACAAAAAATCTGATTTAGATTTTTTAAAAAAATAATAACAAATACCGAATTCTCAGCAGTTGTTATGTTAATCATATAAAAGTTTACTGTTGAGAATTTTTTTTTTGTTTATTATTATTGTATTTTTATATATATAAACTGTTAAATTTTTTCTTTTTTTTTTAACGAAAAGAAAAAAAAGAAAATACTAGGAAGATAATAATAAACTGTTATAAACATCATTAAAAAAAAAAAAAAAAAAGAAAAACAACTTTACAAAACAATTAAAAAAAAAAAAAAACCCAATTAAAGTCGTATTATATATATAAAGATAAAAGAAAACTTTCTGGTTGTTAGCGATTAAACTATGTAATATGATTTATTAACTTAACGTAATGCAATTTAAATGTTACTATTTGAATCTTTGCGTATTAATAGCGTGAGCCATTAAAAAGTGTGGCGTAAATAAAATTGAGATATTTTAAATAAATTATAAAATAACTATCTATGATGATAATATTATGCAACCTGCTTTCCAGCAAAAACCTTAGGTAGGCGTTTACATATTACTATGCAATGTGTTTAAATATTTTGTATAAATATAAAAGAATCACGAAATCAATTTTCATATGCAAATAACCTTTCAACATTAATAGCAACTGCATCATAGTTTTAGTCATATTTTCTTACAATTAATACACCAAATATCATCTAACTTGCTCAAATGATCCTAAGATCTTACTTTAGATAATAGATACATATTAAATGACTAAATAAATTGGCTTAAAAATATTAGTCATCTTTAAAAAAACCTTTAAACTACATTATAAATATAAATCCTAAGAAGACTCGATAATCTAGAAAAAAAAGTATTATTTCAGGTGCACAGAGAATCATCATACAATTGCAAATTTAAAAATTTTATATTTATTTTTAAAGAACCACTCATTATTAAAAATCCACTAACAAATCTATGGTTTCATTTAAAAAGGAAAAGAAACAAATTTAATGTGACTGCTGTGTTATAGCATCATTACTTACAAATGATGGCCAACTTTGTGTCATAAGATCTACTTTTTATTTTTAAACTGTGTTGTGATCGACTTATTGTCATAGGTGTAGTCTAAGTGGAGGGAGGGGTGTGAACTACATACTATTTTTATATATCTATCTAGTAAAAAATAACAATTATTTAACGGGACAAAAAACTCATGTCTGGGAGAATTAAAGCAACATGAGTAATTATTAACAATATTTGTTAATTCAAATTAGCTACATTAAATCAAGATTAAAAATACTATTCTCAATAATGATACGGCTTAGTGGACTTCACCTATCTAGAATTGAAAAAAAAAAAAATATAACAAAAACAAAAATAACAAAAAAACTTGAAAATCTTGACTTAATTTGTTTCACTCGTTACCCGACAGCTCTTGCCAGATTGGCCTCGCGATCGACCAAAAATGGCTTTGTGATCGATCGTTGGATCACGATCGACTTGTTGGACACCCTTGCTATATATAATGAAAGCTTAAATAATTTTAGTTCAATAATTACTTATTGATATTATTATCAAAGGACATAGTTAAGATTTTTCTTTTTTCTCCATTTTATGCAATTTGTGTTAATAGTATTTGCAAAAATAATTGCTTTACGAACATTTATAGATAACACACACGTCGTATTTTATGTATGCAAATGTAATAATATAAATTCGTTTGAAATGTATGTAATAATAATTTTGAAATTAATGATAAAATGTAATTTAAAAATTTATCAGTAAATACTTTATATACATAAACTTGTACTAAACTGTAAATTGAAAGATAAAGTTTGGGCATAGTAAAATTAATGAAATGGTGAGGACATCTTAAATATGATATTAAGTGTCTAGATATCATTTTGACTTTTTAGTAGTTAATTATAAAAAAAGGGAATGACTTTAAATCACATTGTTTAGATATATGTAATAGAACTGGTCAAAAATATAAATGCATTAAATAGATAGTTATTCATAAATATGAGTAATTATTTTGAGTCTTTATTTGCTGTTTCAATAAATACCTTCCTTACTTTATATAAAGCTGTTGTAGACTTGTGTTACAATAAAACATTTATAAAAGTTGTGTTATCTCAAAAAAGCTTTCTTTAAAGTTTTTTAAAATTAAATCTTATATATTTTTATACAGTGGAGTCATATATCTATTACATTTTGTTCCAAACTCGCCTTGCATACATCATACACTGTGTATAATACTTTGTTTTATTAATTAATTTTGGTAACAATAGAATATGTATTATTGATTCAAATGCAAATATGCATATAGCTACAATACATAAAAGGCAGACACTGTTTATATGTACTGTATGCACACATAAATTAAGGTTATAGTATAAATTAAATTTTTTAAAAATGTAGTTGAGGGGGAATATTTTTATATATTTTAAGAAGTGCATGTTCACTCATTCCCATTTTCTCAAAAATTTTAAAAAAATGTTATTGTACTATATCTTTATTTTTTTTTTTTTATATAAATAGAGAAATTTCAAACTTTCATTGCAATTAAATAATATTTTAATTTGCAAAGCACAGATAGTTGAAACTGAAATTAAATTGAGATATTGAAAATCTCACTGCACTCATTATAATGCTTATATGACAGCCAATAAGATGTTACAATGGCTGTGCAAATGATGATCAAACCATAAACACATGCTGTTTTCTCGTAAATTCTTTGTCATGTGTTTATGGTATTTGCACAGCCATCGTAACATCTGATTGGGTGCCAGATAAGCATTATAATGAGTGCAGTAAGATTTTCAGTCTCTCAATGTAATTTCATTGCAATTAAATACATTCTGGATGATATTCTCTTTTTTTTCAATAACTTTTTTCCTATTAAATAAGTAATAACATTTATTACAATTATGCCTGCTCTAGTTGTTTTGATGTTTTTAAATCTATATTAACATTACAAATGATATTACATTTCTTAAAACCGTTAACATTACAATTAGTAATTTTTTTATTACATGAATAACTAACTACTATACATTAAATTCAGAAATGATAATAACAAAATAATAAAATGTATATGCTTTCAACATAAATTTAAAAAATGTTATTAAGAAGCATAGTCAAACATGGTGTTTTGAAATGATAAAAAAAAGTTAGAATTATATTGTAAAATGTATTAAATTTATTAATTTCAATGTTTGTTTTTGAAAAAAATGTGATTTGCATATGGCACTCGGAGATAAAAAAAAATGGCTGTTGACATATTATAACATAGATTAAATTTACATATTTTAACATTTTCTCATGTTTGTTTATTTACATCTTTTAAGTTTTTTTTTTGCATTTGAGGAGATAGAAAGGTCAGGCTTGAGTACATAATTGAAATAATGTATATTAATATCTAATTTGTGACTTTAATCTATCTATGGTTCTATAATCAAACAAATAGTGGTTTGTTTTTATCTTTTATTTTAATTATATTTTTATCAAAACATGTTTTATAATTTGGCTACCATCTACAGATGAAGTAGATTAATTTTGAGTTTGTTACTGATAAATCTTAAAAAATCAGTCAATTAATTTTTAACAGTAATAAGCAAGACATTTTTATTTTGAAAAAAGTAATTAATGCAATAAATATTAATTTTGAATTCTTCAGTATTAAAAAAGACATTCTACTCATTATACCAGAAGCTCTTTTAACAGACAAACTTTATCTTTGTCAAATACAGACACTGATAATTAATTCATTCTCATTGTAAAAATACTGATAAAAATAAGAATACAAAATAAAAATGCAAATGAAAACAACATTCAAATCATATATATTGAATTGTTATAATTTAGCTCAAAGATACCAAACTTTCATATCATGTTTCTTATTCCATCTCCTTAGATAAACATCACAATGATATTACTATTTCATTATGCTAGAAATAATCTTATTTCTAGCCCAAATAACATTTATATTTTAATTAAAAAATATTTCAATCATTATTAAAGGCAAATACAAAAAATAATTAGTTAAGTTTATTCACTTTTTTGCATATATAATATCTGAATTATATTTCCATTACATTTTATTTTCCAATCACATGATTGAAAAAATTTCATACTGACTAGAATTCTTTTCCAGATGTAATAGAAAGTTATGAGTAATGTATATTTAGAATGTAACTTTGAGAATTTAGTGAGTTATATATTGATACTGAGTTAATAACTATAAATGACCTATCACTTTCTCTGCAGCTGTTTGTGGAGCATACATTTTTAAATTAAATTACACTAAAAATCTTTTTCAATAGTTAAATATATTGTTGCTAAACAATAACTTGACCATTGTTGACAAGATATCATTTTTAGACCTAATGTTTTTTGTGTAAAACATAAATTATTCAATATTATAATGGATGGATCAATTATAGAATACTGTTTTTGATATAAGAATATTTGAGCAAATTTATAAAAAGATATAAATAATTTAGAAAAAATACTTGTAAAATATCAGTTGTAGTTCTTATAAATATTCACATAAATAAAATTGATGGAATGGAGAAGATAAAACTTTTTTAAAAAAATGTGTGAAATATGTGGATTGAAAGTTTACATAGAGAGATAAAATCTGAAGTAGACTGTCAATTATGTGATAGTAGAAAACAAGAAATATAAAATATTAAAAAAATAAAAGGGTTTAATGAAGGGGAAAAAGATGTAATAATAATCATAATTTTATATTCGTAAAATTAGAGTTATCTGAAAAAAGATTATATTTATAGAAAGATTGATAAAGATGGGTCAAAAATAAGCAGTGAAACCAAATTGAATAGATTTAATAATATCAGGAAAACAATGCTAAAAGATAGTAAGTTGAAAAGTTATATAATGAGTGTGCTAATAGGTCTTAACAAGCTCATTATATATATATATAGTATAATATGAAAACCATATCTTCTTAACAAGCTCATTATATATATATATAGTATAATATGAAAACCATATCTTGATCTAAGAATCTAATAGAACTGTATAACCAACACAGTAATAATATTAAAAAAATCTAACACATGCAGCTTTTATATACCTGATTATACAAATCAACAACTTTGTCAGAATTCCAAATAACTTTCTTCCTTTGTAAATATCCTTTCAATATATATATATATATATATATAGTAATAAAATCAAGTCATATATTACATGACTTATATACATTGCATTTACATATGTTTATAAAAAGAATATGCTAATAGTTTTACACAAGCTTATTAAGTTCAGACCCATATGATTATTTCAGTTCGAGAGCTAAATTTAAAGACATATAGATGTCTGAAAATTTCAGATCTTCTTCTTAAGAGTTAACTATTAGATAAATGATTAGCATGTTTAGGTATTTTGAATTTGATGTCATAGTTCCTGAGTGGTCTGGGAATAGTGAAAATCCTAGATAAAGATTTTGAATGTGTTTTCTTGTAGCATTTATCATAAAAAATAAGTTTATATATATAATGAAGACAATTTTTAATTCAATACAGTTTTACTTAAAGCTTATATAATTTTTTTAAAAAAAGTAGATATTATAATAAAAAATCAATTGATGTATAATAAAATAATGTTATGCATACATTTACTTTAATAATAATTAATATGTCTGTATTAGAGCAACATGATGTGCAGAAATAAGCATCATATGCATAACTCTATCTTCAGAATGATTGATAAAAAGAAAACACAACATACATGCTTTTGCTATTAATTAACTATCCCTATATAATAGACAGGGTATGAGCACAGACTTTCACATGACCCACCACTCTCCACACTATCTCATAACACTGATACACCTGAACACACATATGTCAAAAAGATAAATAATCACCAATATACGTATTTTATGCTAAACCGGCAATCATCAGTTGGTCCAGATTACCATCTCTACACATATATGCTACAAGTGTTCAGATATAAAGATGTCTGCCTATCCCTTGTATATGTATTTAATGGATTATGTCCTGTACATGAGGGGTCAGATTGACCTTTAGGTCACATGGGTGTGACAACAATCTCAGCCTAAGGGTGGCCTTTGAGCATTCCTTCATCAGATTTTCAATTGGATGGACAGTTGAAGAGTTGGAGTGTGGAGTACATTGAAGCCTGTCCATTAAAGTAGAAGGATTTACTATCTTAATATATATCTGAGCACTTGTAGCATATACGTGTAGAGATGGTAATCTGGACCAACTGATGATTGCTGGTTTAGCATGAAATATGTCTATTGGTGATTATTTATCTTCTCAACATATGTGTGTTCAGGTGTATCAGTGTTATAAGATAGTGTGGAGAGTGGTGGGTCATGTGAAAGTCTGTGCTCATACCCTGTCTATTACATATATAGAGACAGGTATATATATAATCCTGTGTATTTCATCTATCCCTATATAAGTTCAGTCATTAGTAAAGTCATATAATTAATTTGTGTAATATATACATATTTTTAACCATAAATTGCTAAAAGCTATTTGGTTTTCAAATAAATTCCCATGATAATATTACCAAAACTTAATAAAGCAAAAGAATATCCATAATATGTTGTCAAGGCAACCTCTATAAACAAATAGATAGATTCTTCCACCTTTTACTCTAGTCTAAAATCTTTAAATAAACAAAATGAGTTCATCATAACTATAACATATTGAGATTTGAAACTGCTTGAAAGTTGTAAATAAATCCCATTCAACAAGATAATCTGCTCAAACATAAATTAATAAATAATTATTTTACCAACATCTATTTAATAATGTAGATATAATAATCCATAGATTGCCAATTAGTTGTTAACTTAAAAAAAACCATTGCAAACAAAACAAACACTATAAGATTTTTTGTACTCTAATAACGTATCCATTTATTACCCAATCTTGGATGACTAGTCAGATATACATTATAAAAGATAGCTAAAAAAAATACACTTTTTTTAATTACCTAAAACTTTTTGGCACCACTAAAAGCTTGAAGTCTAGGTATGGAACCAATAACTGAATTTCTCCAATACTCAACTTTTATTACATATAGAATAAAATAATTTTAAAGAAATACGGCAATGTTAAAAATATGGCAGATTACATTCAAGGTTCATTGATTTTTACATATAAGATTAACCATTTCTCAGGATATTAATTAAACTTTTGGTGGCTTTGTTTACTGAATCCATACACATGTGGGTTTATGTAATAAATTGTAATTATCAACATACTGTACCTATTATTTATATATGATACAAATATATTGGCATTTGGTAAAAGCTAAAAGAAAAAGTAAATTTAGCGATCTTATTAAAAGACGCAATTTTAATTTTTTTTTAGTTAGTGTAATTTTTTTTTAAAAAGTACAATGAAAGTTAGTTTTTTATTTCGAATTATTTATTCAATTAAGAGTTAAAATTGGAAAGAATAAATGATATGTGGATTACTAATCCAAACAAATAAAAAGAAAAATTCTGAAGTAAAAGATTACAATCATTAAAACTTTTTTTGGAAGTTAATTAAAGATGGTATAATTATGCTGAAAAAAAAAGACTTTGTAACTTAAATTTAAGAAAGAGTGTACATGATTATTATCTTGTATGCTGATAAAAGGACAAAAGAAAATACATGGGCAGAGATGTCTAAAAATGGATTGTGACTATAAAAGATCAGAAAAACTTAAACTGGGTCTTTGTCTTTTCCGTAACTAGCAGCTTCCATTAGGTCTGGGATAGGGAAAATATCCTATCCCAGATTACTCATATGCAGGTCTACCACTACTCATATGCTGAGGTGAATCATCATGCGGAGTGGAACCAATGCATTTTCCAATACCTTTCTTCGTATAGGTCTCTCAGAAAAAACATTGAGTCTAGTCATTAGAACAGGCCAAGAATCAACAAAAATATTGACAGAGTAAAACTAGTCAACTTCAATGGGCTCTTCAAAATGTGTGCTACAAAACTTACCAGTAAGATTATTCATATCCCGATAGTGATTAAATTAAGTATTTGGAAACAATCCTTCCTATAAGCTTATAATATTACTACTAATAGAGACATTTGCAGAATTTTCATCCAAAGAACTTCCTGGAAGAAACTTAAGTAAACTTTAATTATTAAACTGTTTTAGTTAGTTGATTTAATGTCTGGATTATTGTGCATGTAATCTTTCCAACTTATTAGTAATTTGTGTTTTTAATATTTTAATTTATTAGAATAAAATATTTATTTCTAATATCAACTATTTATTGTGCATTATTAATGATAGTTATTAAATTTATTAATGTTTAGTTTATTAGGAAATGAGTGTATAATTTACCTTTGCCAATATTTGATTAATCCCCAGGAATAATACTCTCTAAAAAAATAAAATTATGGGATACGAAGAAGTTAGGAGTCTATTGACTATGGCACTTTCTTATAAATTAAAACTAATTTCGTTGGCAATTCCTGTCATAATAATTAGTAGGCCAGTTAATCAGGAAATATAGCTATGTTTTTTAGAAATATGAATGAAATATTTATATTTTCCATCTTCATAGTTTCATTAACTTTCACTTCATAGTGTGAAAAAAAAAAGTCTATCAGAATCTAAAAAAATGTAAAAATGTTACAATACATAAACAATAAAATTTATTAATTAAAATATTATTTAGCTAATTCAAACATCTCATATCTAATCAATGGAATTAATTAAAAGATATATATTTCTAAATATAAAATGGTATAATAAAAAATTGTGTTAACAGAGTAGTAAAAAAATCGTAAGAGTAGTAAAAAATCATAAATCAATATCAAGTAATATTGTTTTGTCATATATGGCTTCACAATTTAATTTGATTCAACTAAAGAGTTTAGCATATTGATATTTAAAAAAAGAGAAAATAAGGTAGTTTTAAAATATTCTACATCAGGACAGAAAAATCTCTTCAGAATTTTTCTACAGAGATATGGCAAATGAGAAAATAATATTAATCAGACTAATTAAATTACAAGTAGTAATGAGTTTAACTTTTTTTTGTCTACTTTCTATCTAAAATAATGTAATATGAATTGGCTGGCTAATAATTGGATACATATCTGATTTAATTAAAAGAAACTATTTGAAAGAAAAAGTTTTAGTTTGTTTGCAACCTCAAAAAGAATTACAAATTATAAGCAGATTAGAATTGCAGGTTAAGGCAGTATCTTGTAGTTGTTGGTGCATTATATTTCCTATGTCTTAAAACTAAAATCCAGAATAAATTAGGCAATTTTTTCACAAAACTGAGAGATTTTTCAAACATGATCAGATACTTTTTCATGAATCTGTATTAGAACTAAACTAACTATTTTCCAGTATTGATAATAAATGTATATTTAGACATTCTTAATTGGAGGAATAAAGCAAAGAAGAAATATTCAAAATAAAACAAAAAAACCCCCACATAGCTTCCACTTATATAATACCTTTAGAGAATAAATTCTGATGTTTGTTTTACTAGCTCCATCTATTGTAAGCTTGAATAATCAATAGATGCTGGAAGATGGTATTCATTAAATCCATATACAGAACTATTGTATTCAAATCTTTAAAACAATTCTGGTTATAGCCTTCATCAGTAAGGAAATTAAACCTAAATGACATAGATGCCCTATATCCAGGTCCAACTCTTCACTAACAAGGTCTGGGATATAGACAGAACATCAGCGAATCTGAATTTAATAATCACTATAATGTAGCAACTACAGAGAATTCCAGTTTGCAATAGACAGCAACAGTAAAGTAAAATAATGAGATTTTCTCAACAAAAACTTTTATTGTACAATAAATGGCAATTATTTGGTGTGGTAACAATAACTTCTCATCCAGCAATCCTCTCCACATTTACAGAAAATGGGGATGAAGTATTTGCTGTGCAATAGTCTATTTAGTGCTGTTATATATATATATAAAACAAGCAATAACGTGAAAAAACATTTTTTTCTTTTAAATTTCATTATTGTCCTAAATTTCTGTATTTAAACAAAAATAACAATAGTATAATAAATAATACACTAATAAACATTTTTTCTTTGTATGTAGACTGTTTAATTATAAATATTTTCATCATTGTAATTTTAACGTGTAAATATCTCAGAACTTATTTAAACTATAATTAGTTTCAATTTAGGAATCTAGTTATTCATTACTTGACAAACAGCCTAAGAGACAGAAATACAATTGAATAATTTAAACTAAATTAAAAAAGGTAAGAATAAGGCTAATAATACCTTGAACCTAATACAATTAAAACTCCTATTATAATGTATACTGTGACAGAAGGTAATTAGAAGAAATATGAACTAAAAAAAATCAATAATACTTTACTAAAACTCTTAAAATAATGAGTGATTCTCTTAAAAAGAAAATTAAATGATTCATAATATATAATTATATTTATGACAAGAAGACAAATGAAAAAAAAAACTTAAAAAAAAAATGAGCAAAAGAAATAATATGTCAAAATCAATAGTTTACTTTGAGAAGGTTTTTGAGGTTAGCCATAAGATTTACTTTTACATTTTACCGAGCAGTGTCAACAAAGTAGATTTTAGTTTTTTTAAAAGTTAAACTAATTGACTGTAATTGATGTCTTAATTATTCTAATATTATTTTGTTTAAAATGACACTATTATCAATACTTAGAAATTAAAATGATTACTGGTAAGAAATTTAAATTCTTTTGAATTAATTTTTATTATTATTAAATTATAATTACTTTTAATTACAAGAATAAAATTTCTAAAGAAAGAAATATGCGCTATATATATATTACGTAATTTTTTAACTTATATATGATCTATATTAAATAACAACTACTTCTCTTTAACTATTCCGTAGTGATAATTAATTACTTAAATTAATTACTTAAATGGCTACAGTGGGGTAAGAAAAAGTTATTTATTATTTAATGCAGTCATGTGAAGCAACATTTAGCATAAAATTTTTTTGCGTAATGGCACTTATAGTTGAGTTAAACTGGAATCAGATAAAAAAAAATATTTATAAAAAAGGCCGATGGCCTTATTGCTCGGGAGTTTATCCTAAGTCGGCTTTTACCAACTGAACCAAACAGCGCAGGTCATAAAAATAATATAAGTTATACAATTATTACAATTTGATTTGCAAATATCAAACGTTTTTATCCTTACATCTTATCATAACATTCCTAGTCAGCATATAAACTCAGTTAAAGATTTACCTTCGAGAATATTTGATGTAAGTATGAAATTATAAGGCTTTTGAATCTTTTTAAATAATTAATTAGAATAGAGTGAAATATATAAAATGTGAGTATTGATATAGTCACAATGTAAAACAGTGAATTCTTAGCTTATTTTACTTAAATTTACTCTTTTATTGCATTGAAATTATTATAATGTATGGAGAGACCATTGTAACTATCTTTTTCATGGATTCATTAGCTAAATAAACTATTACTATTACAAAATTTATAATATTAAATAATAAACATTGTTTCTTTAATAAAATGTTGCTATAATGAAAACAGGTTTTAATACAAATATCTTTCAAAAGTTCAGCTTTCAATAATTAGAAGAAGAATCTAATTTACTATTAAATTGTTATAAATGATTTTTGATAAAAATATTTTTTTAAAAATCTATTGATGGCCTAGCGGTTAGCATAGTTGCCTTCCAAGCAGCTGGCCTGGGTTCGCTACCTGATCAACACCTTTGACATATGGAAAAAAAATCTATTTTTTTAATATGATACTCATCTTTCTCAATTTCTAGCTAAAGCAACAGTCAATATTTTAATGATAAATTATTTGTATCTCTTTAAGAAAATATTACTTCTTTAAATTCTTCAAAAACAAAGATAATTTATCTTCTCAGCCATATTTTTATTCATTTAGTTCTAATTGCATCTATTAATTGTTATTAGTTTTTCATCATGATTTTTTCTTTGGAGAGGCCAAGAACTTCTTACCATTTGTACTTTTTTCTTGGGTATTGCCTCTAGAAAAATTTGGATATGAAGAAATTTTTATTTCCATACTTCATTTCTCAACATTTAAAAAGTTGCTCATTCTCCTTCCCCCCATCTGTAAGGGTGGGGAGAGGCACCTACCCATCATTTTATTGTATCTTTTTGTTTAAAGTCATAAAAAATATAATTTCACTTTTTTTTGCTATAAAATCAATATACATGTACTTAATAATCTCACACTACTACATTATTTTTGTAAAACACATAATTGAAGATATATTAAAAGACAAATAACTCCCAATATGAAATTCATGTTGAACCAGCATTCATCAGTTCTCACATATATCTTCATCATATATACAGTATTTATCAAAAGTAAATCGTCACATTTTGATTTACAAATGTCAAACCTACTCCACCCACAACTTTGATTTGATCAATTCTAAATAAATACAATAATGATTATCACTAATCATTTATTAAACTAAAGATTATCATTAGCACAGTTATGAACTTTAAACATTAGTGAAAGATTAATATAGCTGCTTTTGTTTTTTATGATAAATACTACAAGAGAAAGTACCTGAAGCTTTTATCTATGATTGTCATATCCCAAGACCGGTTTCGAGTTATGGCTCTCTTCAGTGAGGAGCTAGGACATTAGTTTCAGAATATAACTGTTTTTTTAATAATAATATATAGTAAATGGTAGAATAGTTTTCATAACTGTCATCTTAGATTTTTTTGGATAGTCATATAATTCTTGATTATATTTATTGTAAGATATTTTTATTTATTAGCTTTTTTTAAATGTAGTCTTTCATTTGAAATTTAAAAAATAAAAAAAATACAATTTCTTTCAAAGCATTTCATTTGGTAAATTTTATTATTACAATTTATCATTAAGAATTAAATCAACATCTGTCAATCATATAAATAATATTTCTTCAGTATGATGTAATATTATCTGCTTAGTTTTTGAAGCTATTCAAAGGTACATTAATTTTTGCTGTGAAGAAATTAATTCATCTTATTGCAAGTCATCCTTTTTCTCATTTCCACAACAACTTTTTCCAGAAAAATACATATCATGATATGATCAAATGAAACAGTTTTAACTTGATTATTGTGCTACAATTAAAAATTCAGGTTTGATAAAAGAAATATTTACCCATTTTTCATGCTGTATATATAAATCTCAAAAATTAATTTTCAGTATCAAAGTTCAAAAGCAGCAACATTTTTATTATATATATTGAAATGATATATTTTGTCACCTCATCCCGTTTTATCTACTATGTTCCATAGTAGTAATTATTCTAGGTTTAAACCCCATTAAGTATATATATATATATATATATATATTACATACTTACACATATATACATGTATATCCACATATATATGTGTATAATACATATATTTGAGTATACTTTTATATATTAAATTAAATGCATGTCTGTGTAAGCATCGTTATATATGTATGGACACACACATATGTATATGCGAGGCTGTGACACAGAATGGATTTAATAGCATTACAATGCAATTATAATTATAAATGTTTGATTTAATATAATTTATATGTATAAATTTATTCATTATTGGACTCAAGAATCGCATATATATATTACCAATTCCACTGTGACCAACATACATGCATGATAAAATGTTTACGCAGAAATTACTTGATTTTTAAAAACATTAAATAATTTTTAGTAAAAAGATCACACCACATGCATCTGTTTTAGATTTGCATGAAGGTCAAATATAGATCTCACATATAACAACAGATCACTGCATGCTTGTTATATATATTTATCAATAAATACATTTTCATGTACGAAAACTTCAGAATTTTTACTTAAATATTACATATAAAATAAGTGCTGGGTTTTGAGTTGATATTTTAGATCTAGTGTCTGAATATTCTAGCTCCTCACTGAGGTGAGCCATAAGCTTGAAACTATTTGGTCTGGGGATAAGAGTATATCAGATAAAGATTTTAAATATTTTCTCTTACCACACATCAATTAAGAGCTTGTTTGAGCTATTGGTACACTCCTCGTATCCATATATATGTTTTACTTAAGTTACTATGTATTAGCTTGTTAGTGAGCATTGTGATTAATATTATGTATTAGTTAAATAATGGCCAAAGATGATATCACAAGCATATATGTAATTATTATTAAAGGCCCTCCCTCCCTAGTTAATTATAAATGAATATAAACTAAAAAAAAAGGAGAGTGCAGTCACACTTCGGGGAAACTATGTTGTGCATCAATTCTAAATAAATAAAAGAGAGCCTTCCACATTGTGGGCCAATTCTAACAAATGAGAAATTTATTCATTTTCTAACTTAATTTATACTTCCACATTGTAGCCAAATATAACTAAATTAAAATTATATCAAAATCATTACAACTTATATTTTGTTGTATAACACGTTGTAACCAAATATAACAAAAATCATTAGGGCTATTCTAACTTATACGATTGGAGAGTTTAAACTAATTATAACTTTATTCAAATGGTCACACATCCTTGTTAGGGATCAATTGTACTATTTCTTTATTTCAGCTCAGGCCACCATGCTATGCATTAGTTATAACCTATATTGAATCTATCTGGCATTCAAACACTTGCGGCTAAGTTGCATGCCATTTGTAATGTTTTAAGGATGGATCGATGGATGCTTCATCGTTCCCATCTAACACTATTTCTCAAGCCTACTGAGATGATGATGATGGTATAGAACATCCATAATTTTATTTGCCAGGGCACCAAATTGCAGCTTTAATAAAATATTGAGATTAAATCTCATTTCAATAACTTATCAATACATTTCCATGCAATAATATTTCATGAATAGGTTAATAAATAATCAATCAATTAAGAGACCACTGAGAGTGTACTAAAAATAATAATATTAATATTCTTGGAAATTCTTGGTTATTCTCAGCATGCTTTCCATTCACCATCATTAAAGTCACAATTAAAATTTTGTTCCGATTACAAATAGTTCTATATCCATCTCCATCTTCCTGATACACCCCTCCATCATCCTCACATCCATAGGTCTATTACACTATGATCTCTTTTACTATTAAATTTTCCATTATGCTAGCACATTTCTCCCATTACAATCTTTTCTCAGGGTTTTTAGAGCAATTAAGTGTGGAGATCAAACAAGCTGTGATAGACTATTGGTGATAAACACCCCTCTCATGATCACTTCCAAAGTGATCTTGGCTGTGTTTAATGTAGTTTAATGTCTATTTACATTAAAGCTCGAATAATTTAAGCTTATCAAATCTTTTATAAAATAACATTATAAACAAATTCACAATTAAAGTAAAATTATAAAGAAGTGCGTCTAGAGAGGTGTTTGTGCGTCTAGAGAGGTGTTTGAATACAATGGATGGGGAAAGGATTTTATGCCCACCCACTGCATCCACTATCACTTAATAACCATCCCTATTCATAATTTATATTTTTACTATATTAAATTATTTGGTAATTTTGAGTATTGCATGCCATATAAGCTCGGAAAATTAACCATTTTAAATAAATCTTACCAGATATTATTTATGAAAATAATGATTCAATTATTAATAATAATATATTGATATATGATTGGATTTGAGATATCTAGATTATAATAACCCACAAAACATTGAGATATACACAAATTTTATTTAAAACAAATAAAAAATTTTAGTGACATACTACAACTCAATACATAATATATACATTAACTTGATGACTCACATGGCTTTCCTCTGTTCTACAACCATATTGTGATATAAAAAAAACTAAAATAAATATCCCTAAATCAATAGATAATGTCAAGAGGTTTTAAACTATAAATATTCATTTTTAATTATTAGGGAATCAGGATTACCATGGAGTAATATTAACATAAAACAATTAAAATATTATATACTTGCTCATCTATTATATTTTTGTTCTCATTTTTGTCCCAGATATAGCAAACATTAAATTTATTCCTCCCAGTATTTAATGCTTTTAGCTACTGAACTGATTTATTTCTAAGGTAATGCTTCCAATCATAAAATTTAATAGTTTTATTTAATTATTTTAATTTAATATTCCTTGGCCTATGCTCAACAATAGAGATATTTTATGTATGGTGGGACTAAGTTAATTTTGGTTACTTTCAAATATCAATAAATCGGTATCTAGCTCAATCATCATCATACATGCATACACACTATATTCATGTTCTTATGACAATAATAATAATATTTTAGTAATATTACCTTTCCAGCAAAGTTCTCAGCTGGCTGCGAATATATTTATTAAATAATTTCAGATACGCATTGTTTACAACATTCGTAGGTTTTATTTAACCATTAAATTTAATATTTATTGACATTATTACTCTTGGCTCTTATTGACAAATTAAAAATATATCAAGAAAACAATGTTCAAGTATACCAATTGCACATACCCTATCAGCACTCATCCTGACATCAAATTGAGTTTGCGACACTGTATCCAACATTTATAAGTAATGCTTAGTAATAGCTAGATTTCATACACCCATAAGGAATATCAACATTAACATGAGGCAGGCAGTGACCTGACTAAGAGAAAACCTTTTCACTAAGGTTGAGATATGCTAGGATTTTTATCACTAGTCATATAAAGAGACTTGGATTTACCTATCAACCTCTGGCCATCAATAAAGAAATCATCTCATGGATTAGAAAACAACTAAGTGGGAAAACTCTTCCACTGTGTTTAAATACTTTATAAATATAGTATAAATATCTTAGGGAGTGAGCTAAACTATAACTCCACTAACTTGGTGGGGACTCATGCACCCACATTATACAGGTCTATCATCAATTTGTATAATGACAACTTTCACATGAGCCAATAATATTTTCAAGCCTTAATTAGCTTGTATCTACCTTTAATTTTATGATAATAATAATAAGAAATGTGCATTAAAATTTCAAAACTTCTTCTCTGCACTTTTATAGGATAATGATGATATTTTAGCCCAACAATCATGCAACCTTCATAAAACATAGCATTAAGTCTAAGCACTTGACAAAAATTCCTGATCCAACTCAAAAAACATTTCCCACCCAATATCTCTCACTCTTTTCATAAAAAAAAAAGGTAAAGCATTTAAAACAAGGCACATATGGAATGATTTGGCACTAATTTCATCTACCCCTAAATGATAATAATCATAAAAGCATTTAACAGGCACATACAAAATGACTTGATATTGATTTCATCTACCTCCAAAATAATAATAATAATAATGAAAGCATTTAATAAGCACATACATGGATTAATTTTAAATTGATATATAAGATAAATAATAATAATAAAAAAATATTTTCCTTTCCTTTTTTTTTTTAAATTAAATGTTGTACATGAATATCAAATATAAAAATATACTTAAATAGTTCTCTGGAGATGTCTTTCAGGTTTCTGGTTTCCATTTTTCCTTTTTCTTCTTCTTTGATCTGTTTGTGTGCGCACATGGGTTTATTTTGAAAGAGTCCTTGTGATAGAGTTTGATTCCTATGCCAAAATGTATAAAGTTTTTACGCTTCTGAGATTTCCTCATTTTGGTTTCTGTGGATTACAGTTGAATAGAACTTGTTTTAATTTTTTAATTATATAAGTTCACTTTCTGCTGTATTTTTCAATTCACTTCATATTCATTTTTAATGCTTTATATGAAATTATAGGGTATTAAATCACAGAATGCTGAAAAATGAGTTGAAGTGTGGTCAGATTCAATATCCCAATCTCTCATATAGATCAGCTTTAGCATAATTTGCCTAAACTCTAGATTTTGTTGTGTGAATGTACAAATATGACTGTTACATAAGCTACTTATTTTTCATGGAGATGGTGCCCAATGTGAGGGTTATGACCATTGTCCTCAGTCCTGAACAGGTTGTTGTTCTCAAATTACCATGACATTGAACAAATTGTTCATAAGTATAAAACATTTTTGTTTTGTCTTTTATGGAAGAATTCATTATATTTTATTCTTTTTAAAAGTTAAACTTGTTAGCTCAACACATTAAAATAAATAGATAATACTAAATAATGGCTTAAAACTATTATATATTTTGTTAATGATTAGTGAGTAAAATAATGAGGTCTGTTATCATATATGTACATATGTATCATATGCTAATGGCAGGATCCTGAGGATGACTTGAACAGCCTTAGAGCCATCCTCATCTAAATTTATCTCCGAGGATTACATTTAACATTTATTCAGAAGTTTATTTAATACACAATGATTGAACTCTACTAATCCCAATTTAGGGCACCACTTTCTTTCAAGAAAGACCATTTATGAATATATTATTCTCTGATATTGTTAGTTAAGAGTAAAATACTCAGCTTAATATGAGATGATCATATAAATGTTGACATGTTATCTATAAAAATAAAAAATAAATGTGGGTGAAATTTGGCATAATTATTAATATGGTGAAAGCGATGTCATAGTTCTATAGACACTAGATTCATGGTTTACCTTGATAAAGATCTAGTTCATTTTTGTACCATTTTAAAGTTATAATACCATATTTTTCTCCATGGGTATTTGATTTTATTATTACTGATATCTTGCTATATAAAGAGTACATTTAAAAGTATAATGTTATTTAGATTTTTTAAACATTTATAGGATCTAGTTGCATGTAGTATTACCTGAAGGGAAAATCACAATCTACATATTAAAGTGGAAAAAAATAAGCTAACTGATGAAAATAAAAATGCATTAATTGAGAATTTTATTAGTGATGAGAGCAAATGGCTTCAATGAAGGCATGAATATATATATATATATATATATAATATTATAATTCAATATCTATATTTCTTCAAATCAATATACATAATATTATAATTAAATGTTTATAAATGCAGTAATCAGATATATGTAAAGTATTTGTCTGAAGGTTTGTAATGATGGTATAAGATGTGATATGTTGGACTATTTCCATCATTTATGAGTGAATGTTGAATGTATAGAAAATTTTAAACTTTATTTAAACTTTCCAAATACAAAAAACTTATTAGTAATAATACAATAGACAATACAGATTAGTAATTACACAATGTTTTGAGTAGTATTATTCTCCACTTTTCTTCAAGTGTTGCTGGCCTATATGCACAGTGACAACATTCACTTAGAATTTGAAATTGCACCTTTAGATTCTTGAATATCGAATTTAAGGCAAATGCTCTATCATCTGAGCTATTCTGTCAAAGGCAACATAGTAGAAATTTGATATATTTATATATGAGAGTTGGTTCAAATCCTCCTGAGTCCTTCAATTTTTTTTAATGAGGCTAATTAGTTTTTTTATTTTATTTTTTCCTAAAAGCAAGATTATTTAGAGGCTTCCATACATTGTGTATTGCCACACTGGGTTGACTTATAGGATTATTTACCATTGTCATATGAGCAGCTTCCTTGAATTTTCTTGTATGCATTTTTTACTCTTTATCCAATATCTTTGTATTTTCCTACTTAAGCATATGGTCATTAGAATAATGATCTGCTATGGTAGACACATCTGTTTTTTGCAACCATTAGTTTGTGCTCCTTCAATCACTGTTCAACAGGGTGACAGGTCTCACCAATGTATTTTCTTTCATATTCATATGGTATTTCATAGATGCAGTTTTTGTTCTTCAGCATTTACAGTTTAGGCTTAGTAGAAGTAAGCATTCATCAATGTGTGGTATGGCATGGGAAAACAGTATTAATGTTATATTGACTGCATATTGTCTTTAATTTGTCCACCATTCCTGGTATGTATGGATACACTACTGAGCCAATAATTGTTTTCTCTTTTGGTGTCTCTTTGTGTTGTCTATTGAAGGTTTTTCTGATAACTGCTGATGGATAACCATTCTTCATAAGCATTTGTTCTATGTGAATCTTTTCTTTTTCCAAATCACTGGTTTCCGAACAAAACTTCTTTGCTCTGTTCCATAGTGATAGTACAATTCTCTGTTTAGTGCTTCTTGTAGGATTGGATGTATATGCGAAGTATTTGTCAGTATGTGTTGGTTTCCTATATACTGTTGTTTTTACTTTGCCCTGAGGGAGTCTTGTCACAAAAACATCCAAGAATGCCAATTTTTGTTTTTGTTCTGATTCCATCTTGAATTTAATTATAGAAGATATATTGTTAATGTGCATTCAGAATGACTGTAATTTTACCTCACCATGTGGCCATACCACAAATGTATCAACGTATTGAAGCCACACTTTAGGTGGACATGTAGTAGTATTTATGACTGTGATTTCAAGTTCTTCCATGTAAATGTTGCTGAGCAAGGGTGACCATGATGATCCCATGGCCATCTCTTGATTTTGTTGGAAGAATTTTGAGGTATATTGAAGTATATTGTTATTGTACAGAATGTTAACAATTCCATTATACTATCAATAGGTAGAGCTGTTCTAGTTTGTAGACTATTATTGTCATATAATCTTTTCCTTACAATAGACAATGCCTCATCACCTGGTATATTTGTAAACATACTTTCCACATCAAAGCTTACCAATATGTCAGTCCTTTCCATTTTCATATTCCTGACTAATTCTACAAAGTGCTTAGAGTTCTTGATGAAAGGCTATGTTCTGTACGCCAAAAAAAATTGAAGGACTCAGAAGGATTTGAACCAACCCTCATATATAAATATATCAAATTTCTGTTATATGTTGCCTTTGACAGAAAAACTCAGTTGGTAGAGCATTTGCTTTAAATTCAATATTCAAGAATCTAAAGGTGTGAGTTCAACTTCTAAACAAATATTGTCACTGTGCATATAGACCAGCAATACCTGAAGAAGAGTGGAGAATAATACTACTTGAAATGTTGTGTAATTACTAACCTGTATTGTCTATTTGTGTGTTATTACTAACAAGTTGTTTGTATTTGGAAAGTCATAAATAAAGTTTAAAATTTTCTATACATTCAACATTCACTCATAAATGATGGAAGTAGTCCAACATATCACATCTTATATGTAAAGTATAACATGCTCTTGACTATTCTTGTAGCCTTTGTCAACTAACACTTTGAAAGGCTAACCTTCCCATAATTCCATGATCATAATATTTGCTGCCTGCAAGTTGATTAAGTCTTCTTTGTATTTGTATATTAGCACAGCTTTCTTTATTTTCTTTTGTTATTTTTTCCAATTTGAAATATTTTTACATTATTATAATTGAAGTTAAAACCATAAATACATGGCTTATTATGGTCGTAAAAAACAGATGCTGAAACATTATTATTTACTTTGCAATGTTGTTTCATTTTCTGAACCCTTTTGAATACCAGCAAGTGCTCTTTAGTTTTTTTTCTAATGTACATGTTGATTCACCTGTATATCCACTACTGCACCTACATATTCATTTATAAATGATGCAATTTTTATTTATAAATGAGGTTTTACCTTTAGAGTTATTTATTAATTTGTTTAATGTAGGAGGTACATAAAATGCAATAATACATATACCTTTATAAATTTTTCTTATAAAATTTACTTGATGATTCAAAATATATGGCAATGATATCCATATTTTTTTAGCAGGAGAATAAATATTATTATTAAAATTTTTCTTTTATATTTTGTATTAAAATTTTTAGTAACATTATATATATATGATTATAATTGTAGACAACATTTAACAATTCATTCAAATACATTTATATTCCAGAGTGCCAATGTCACATAAAATGGCAGGTTTGAAATCCTTCTTATTTAAAAATAATAGTCTTTGTAAATACTCCTCGGATAAAGGTAAAAATATTGAAATGTATTAGAATGAATTGTTAAATGTTGGCTACAATTATAATCGTATATATAGTGTTATTTAAAATGTTAATATGAAATATAAGAATAAAAATATTAATAATAATATTTATTCCTGGATAATAAAAAATATGGATATCAAAGCCATAAATTTTATGCCTCCTACATTAAACAAATTAATAAATAACTCTATCAATAAAATCTCATTTATAAGTAAAAATTGCATAATTTATAAATGGATATGTAGGTGTTGTATCATATATACAGGGGAATCAAGATATACATTGGCTATTATTAAAAAGGATTCAGAAAATGAAACAAAATTGCAAAGTAAATAATAATTGTCAGCATGGTTTTAACTTCAATTATAATAACATAAAAATAGTGCAAATTAAAAAAAATAACATCAAAAGAAAAATAAAATAAGCTATGCTAATATACAAATTCAAATTACTTAACAGACTGGCAGCAAATATTAAGATCACAAAATTGTGAAAAGGTTAGCCTTTTAAAGTATTAATTGACAAAGACTAGTAAGATAGTCGAAAGCACTCCTAAGTGGATAAAATTTTTATGGTTATACTTTACATATATCTAATTACTGTATTTATAAATATTCAATTATAAGATTACACACACACACACATATATATATATATATATATATATATATATGAAATTAATTTAATTGATTTAGAAGACAAGTCTAAAAACAATATATTTAGTGAACAAGTAATGATTAAAAAATGCACATTGGCCCTAAGTGTAATGAAAGCAAACATTATGTAGAAAATTAAATTAGAAATGACATCAGATGCTAATTTAGATTCTTTCAATATGTTTGTATTGATGACATTTATTGAAAATATTCATTTTTCAATCATTATTCGTTCACTAGATATATTATTTTCAAGTTTATTTTTAAAATAAAGTATATTATTTTCATCTTTATTTCTTTCATAACAGCCTTTTGCTTTCATTGTTAATACAATTTCTAACTGAACGTTTGCATTGATCACTTTTATTAAAAATATTGTTTATCAATTATTGTTTCTTTACTGAATATATTACGAATAATAATTCCATCAATAGATATAATACATACATACAACCACAACCTAAATTTGGGCAAGCAAAATCGAATTAAATTTTTGAATTGTCAATTTTTGCTTGGAGTTATCTATCTAATAAGTATTTAGTATATAAACTAGCCATTGATAATTCCGGTTTTCAAGATTATTTTATTGTTAATAATATATACTTATACATAAGAAAAAATATTTACAATTACACTGATGTTAATAAAACAATACGTACAACAGGTCTCACATGACATGAATAGGGGAAACTTGTTTTATACAAAATAAAGTGTAAAATTGATTTTTTTTAAAAAGATATTTATAGAAATTTGAAACTAACTAAAAATAGTTTTTTTTTTGTTTCAAGTTTTAATTGCTTTGTTAATAGATTTAAAAAAAAAATGAATACATAGAATTGCAAAAAAAAAAAAGTATGAAAAAAAAAGAGAAGAAAATGGGATTGAGGGATAAAAATGCTATAGTAATAAATTATATTTTTCTTTATATAAAGTTTGAAATCAACTCAATGTTGACTCTTTTTATTTCTATTGTGTAATCATACTAATTAAAAACATCAGAATAAAATATTAAGCAAACCAAAAATTATTTAAATTACTGAAACAATATTGTCTTATATATATCTTTTGAAAAATTATATAAACGATGAATCTTGAATAACATGCATTTTTATTCATGGGGATACATTATTAGCTCAAAGATGATCCTTCGATTCCTCACCCATGATTTAAATAATCTAAGCATAGACAAATTTCTTTCATCTACTTGATAAATTTTTACTGCTTTTGGAACTACCAAATGATGACTTTTTTGGGTAAATAAACGGGATAGTTTATCATAAACATTTACAAGTCAGTATTTTAAATGTAAAATATTTTCTATCTAATGAATAATATTTCTGTAGTGTAATTTTCACTGCTTTTCTATTCGCTTTTAACACTTCGTGGAAGGATGTAATCATAAACATATGATCAAAGACATGTGAAAAAGATATATGATATCCAAGATGTGCATTTCATACAGAACCAGAACTCATCAGTTAGCCCAATCCACAATCTTTATATATATATATATATATATATATATATATATATGCTGCCCTCACAACTTTGACACAAATCACTGAAATAATGTTCATAAATTTTTATTAGTCACTCATTGGATTATAGATTATTCAATAATAAATAACATTTCTGTAGTATAATTTTTATTGTACCATAACCATTATCAGATAATCTCTAATCTAATAAATGATTAATAAAATTATTAATATTTCTATCTAAGTTTGTGACTGTGATATTTCTGTAAATGTTCTGACAGCTGCATCACTAGTAATAATTAATTTTCTCATTCTACTCTAGTGCCATCTTTGTAATCATGAGCAATCAACAGTTAATAAATGATAATAAATCCCAAATTAGTTGCTATTACTAGTCTTATATCAATGGATAGTATATTCTTTTAATTATTGTGAAGTACATTGAACTTGAATCAATTTATTTGTACACCTATATAAATCTGAGAATAATTCAGCAGTTATATTTTAATGACATCTGTTTTATGTTGTGACCATTGAATATTCATATTAGATGGCTCTAAAACAAAGTGATAGAGAATATTATTGCTGCTAATGCATCTGTTATTGTAGCTTAGAAAAATCATGTAATAGTTGAATTGATATAAGCCTAGTAATTCTGTGATTAACAAGGAGGGTGTGCTTGTTTTGTTCTTCATATGTTGAATGCTTACTTTATTATTTTATGCTTATATTTATGACAATATACATAAATCATGTAATTCAATCCCACAGACTGTAATGTTGAATCCAAGTAAAACCAGCTGAAATTTAAAGGTGTAAATTAAGTTGTTTGATTATGTTTAGTAGTTGAATATCAATTGTGCCCAGTAGGATGATAGTGACTATAGTTATTTAAAAACAATAAATACCAAAATGTATAGATGCTGAATTGGGTTCAAATCTATATGAAGATGATGATGATTATTATTAAGTCTTAGTGAAGAAAATATAAATTAAATATTAATATTGATAGGCTGAACATTTTCGAGGATCTATGCCTTATAATCATAGCCTTCATAAAAATATATAATAAAATGTATGCAAAGATATTTAAATTAGCCAGTGTTATGTAGCCCATTTCTTTGAAATCTTGAAGAAAGTATCTTTTTTATTGATAGCATGGATATTTCCATTAATGTAGAATGTTTCTTTTATTTTTCTCTTATGCTCATTAGATTCTATGCATAAGATTATGAGATTGGCAGGTGTAAAGTTGTGTCCAGATTTCTTGGCATGTTCAAAAAATACAGATGATGTATTGTTATTCTTCTGAGCTCTGTTGTAAGTGTAAGGTGTTGAGAAAATTTTGTAATTTTATTTTTAATAGATTTGAATTTGAAGCTCGCTGCCATTAAATCTTTAATGAAGTTGTTTATATTTTATTTTCTATCTATTTCATATTTACAGAGATGCAAGTTTCTAAATAAAAATGCATTTAAAGCATAAAATTTGTGTGACATGGGTGAGTTGGGTTTAGGATGAATGCAACTTCGAATTTCAAAAGACTTGACTATCATTTCATAGTCTCATGTGATGGTTTCTTGATAACGAGAGGTCAGGATATTTAAGTTTTTTGTTGATATTTACATATATAATAGTAAGTGATAACTTAGTTAGGTTTTGAAGTTCATGTTGTATGTTTAAGATATTATCTTTAGAGGCAATGATAAAAATATTCTTTACATAATGAATATATATTAAAGTCTTGGATAGTATTGTGATATTTTGGTATAACAGAGTGCTCAAATTTATTTAAGTAGATACTAGATAGAATGCCACTAACAGGAAAGTCCACAGGCTATCCATATTTCATAGCATACCATTTGTTTTCAAAGAGTGTGAATACATGAGACTCAAACACTCTTTCACTAGGGAAATGTGATTGCAATAGCTTCTAATGCACTATTTGGATGGATGTCTTTCTATTAATTGATCCATACAATTCCTTTACATCCATTGTAGCCATAGTAGATGTCTGCATAAGTGGAGTGTTTGTGATTTTAGAAATGAATTGGGGAAAAGAGTTGATCATATATGAGCCAAAATTAAGGTAGTCTATAAGTAATCGATTGATTAGTTTGGATGATTTAAAATAATGCACACTACCAAAGTCCATCATCAGTCTTAGTAGTTTCCCTGGTTTGTGTAGTTTCGAGTTGGTGAACATTGAGAGGGGGTCTAATAGCAGATGGGTAAATCTTGTAATATTCAGATTTGGTGATAGCTTTATCCTTAAATGTCTGAAGCACATTGTTGATAAATTTATCTCTGTCTAGCTTAATAGTAAAGGTGTTATCCTGTATAAGCTTTAAGATTTTAATTTGGTCATGCATTTTGTTTTTGTAGTCTGTGTTATTTAGCAAAACAGAATGATTGCCTTTGTCTTCCTTAAGGCAAGTAATATTGTGTGAAATGAAGTATTGTTTAGTCTTTAAGATAACTTTATTCCATGCTTTACTTTCTCTGTCAACCCAATTGTTATTTAAGACTTGAGATAAATCTGTGATAATAGCATCTCTTTGTATACTATTAACGAGGATCGCCTCGATGTCTGCAATTAATTCGAGTTTAGGAAATCTCCAACTGCCTCCTACATATTTAGGTCCCAGGAATAAAATTTTCTTAAGTTCTATAGTAGTGTAATCAAAGTTTTGTTAACAAAGCATTTGTATTAATCATTTGAAGATTTTTGTTTTGCTTGCTAGCCAAAAATTTTATTTTAGTTTCAAATTTTAATATGTGAAATCTCTCAATTTTATAAATTTTGTTATGAATCGGCTAATTTAAATATCTTTGCATACATTTTATTATATATTTTTATGAAGGCTATGATTATGAGGCATGGATCCTTGAAAATGTTGAGCCTATCGATATTAATATTTAATTTATATCTTGTCCCTTAAAATTTGTTTATAAATGAGTGTTTTGTTTACATAATAATAATAATAATAATAATAATAATAATAATAATAATAATAATAATAATAATAATAATAATAATAATAATAATAATAATAATAATAAATAATAATAATAGTTGATGTTATTGTTGTTATTATTAACATTATTATATTACTACTCTTTCTTTATACATAAAAAAAGACCATGCTATTTGTTTTTATGTGTGATATGATAAATTAAAAACATAATTTACCATGGCTTATAGTATAAAAATTATTTGTTTAGAAAAGCATCAATAGTATTTTTGATTTAAATATTACCAGTACAAAATAATTTCTGATCCAATAACTGAAAGTCATATATGTAAATAGTTTATGCACTTTGATTCAGCACGACAAAAATGATACCTCTATTAAGTTATTTTTAAAAAAACCTCTTTAAAATTGACTATCAAAGAAATATATTGATATTATTTAGCTTATTTCTCAATCAAAACTATATTTTTAAGAATATAAAAAGATTATTATGTAACCTTCCAAAAAGTGCTAGTAGATTAGATGATGAAGTGAAAAAATAATGCATAAACAGTTTTTTCTAGTCTACAATTTTTTAAAATTATAATAGTATTTAAATGGTTTTTTTTTTGTATGTTTTAGTGTAGTGATAAAATATCAGATTTTGGAATATAAGATTCTTGAATAGATTATATTTCTAATGTTTCTTGTGCTAAAATATTTAATAAACTCAAACAATAAGCCATTCAGTTTTTGCTTTTTTAATTTACATTTAGCCTAATTTATCATAATAATATTTAAAGATTAATCTCATTATCAAACACCATTGGTAAAACATTTGCCAGTATATGATGTCTTCATCCTAATGCTTCTTAATTTTATCTTTCTTGTAATAATATAGACAAAATACTAAATATATTTTATACTGTATTTAATTTGGTCTCTTCTTTTATTTTTGTTTAGTTTAAAATTTAAAAAAAATATGGTTTTTAGTCTCTGATAATCATTCATTCAACAGCTTCAAGTCTTCAATAAAATTTTCCCTTAATTCATATTTTTAAACAACTTTTCATTGGGAACTTTTTACATCAATATAATTCTCATTAACTGTTTTCAAAGTTTTGTAATAGAAGTTTAAAATAAAGTGTGAGCTCAAAGAATGAGTGGTTAAGCTATCTTACCCCCAAATGGTGAAAACAATCTTATGTGATAATCTTTATAGTTGGTACATTAATTTTTATCTAAATATCTCAGATTTATCCTCTAGCTTATTGAATAATGCTAAATATTTATTTCGGTTAGCAATAAGTCAGTTGTCTGAAAAAAATCATATGAGCAGAAAAATATTCCAAAGTTTATCCAACTTAAGATAAATCAGTGAGATGCCAGTTGTGTTAACAATCATTATACCCATAAATCTTTAATATGAAAAACAATGAATTGTCAAAGTATAAGAGCATTGGCATGCCTTTATTCTTGATTTATATCTGGAATGAAGCTGAGAAGTTTGTTTAGATGCCAGCTCATACCTATCCAATCTAAATGTATATTAACAACTATAAAATCAGATGTAAAATGATGTGAAAAGTATGATAACTCAAATATGATATAAACCTTTATAATTAATGAGCACTTTCAAAAAAAAGTTTCTAATAGAATGTTGGATTTTAAAAATACAAATTATATGAGGTGTCTGTGATATATATTCATGTATCCATGTGTGGATACATGGTTTGGTTTGTAGAATATTTGATGAAGCTGTTAGTTTATCTAATCTAAATCAAGGGTAATGTAAGAGTTCTGTCTGCTTATTTCGGTTATGGTTAGTAGTGTTCAAAATATACTATAGACTTTATATATATTACCTGTTTTTTTCTTCTTTCATCTTAGTGTCTCTGATCTTTATCTCTTGATTCTTTTTTTAATCTAAATATTTTCAATTACTATACTTAGTATAGAGTTTGGTCTCAATATACCTATCATGTTATCATTCATATTTCAATATTCACTGTAATAATAGAACATGTTCATATCTCTACATTAGCTGTGATAATGGTATATTAAACCACTATACATCACATGGTCACCATTTCTTATGCATTGATTACTCTGGCTTCCACTGAGTGGCACTATTGAATGGAGAGTTTTACCTGTTTTAACAATGAGATATATTCAGATCTCTGCACTGAGTATAATAGAGAGGTATGTTCATAAATTTATACTAACTGAAATAATGAGATCTCTTCACATCTCTATGCTATATAACAATGGAAAGTATTCACGTTTCTATACCAAAGTTAAAAATGAATTACATGTATATCTACGCTAATTGCAAAAATGTGATATGTTCATACTCTAAATTAAATGTTAACAGTAAAATATGTTCACATTTCTATACTGATTATAACAATGTGATATGTTAATATTTCTATATAAACAGTAACAGTTGGATATTTCCTTGCAAACACATCTTCTTCCTTTAATTATACATACGATAATCAAGTTTAAAAATTATTTTTTAGTTTGTTTTCCTTATTTATTTATCTTTTAAAATTATTGCCACACTCCCATTATGAGTGATTGCTAATGATATTTAATTAGAATATTTTAATTTTATTTCACTATATGATATTTTTTTACGTCGTTAAAAATTTAAAAATAATACTTTTAATATTCATTTTTAATTTATTTTTTTCTATATCTCATCTGTCAAAAATTAATTTATAATTATTGTTATATTAATTTTCTACTCCTTTTCTAACTTTCTATGCATTATCTGAATCGTTTATTAAGAAAAAGCACGGTAAATAAAATTATTAAAGATATTATATTCGGTGAAAAATATTTTTTTTAATACAGATTAAGTTAAATGTATTTGATTTACTCTCTGATGAAATCATAATTTTTAATTTGAAAAAAAAAAATTGGATTATTGAGGTCATGCTAAAATCTACAACAACGAAATTAGAACATCGTTAACATTTTTAATAAGATGGATTCTGAAAATAATAATAATGCTAAAATATAAAAACAACTTAATAAGAAGTAAAGGTTTGATTATATATAAAACCACTATTATTTTTCCCTAGTGTATTTTCATAACAACGCTTAAGAGGGTGGATTATTAATGGTAAATATTAGTTTAGGAGAAAAAAAAAAAATCAGGAGCAGAGTAATAAAAAAAAATTGCAAATGTGTTAAAAAAACAGTTGCTATGGTAACCAGTCAACTTCCAGATTTTAACAAAAATATTCAACAAGTAAAGACTTTATGAATTAATATAAAATGTCATTATTGCTTGTTTAGCCTTTCTCTCTTAGTCTTGCAATGTTATTATTTAAATGGTTTATGCAAATTTTGTTGTTTAAAAGTGATGGAATAAATTTGAATAAATTTTGAGAGTAAAATAAATACTTTAAAAATATATATAACAATATAAAAATAGGAAAGGAGGGGGCACATATTTCCTCTTTAAAGTGATGTATATATTCAAAGTGATTATGCATTCTTATTAAAAGATTTGAAAGGCTTCCCTCCGATTTACATTTTATGTTTTAAGGACATATTTGTTAATGAATTAGATTGGCTTCTGTATTATTTTTGTTTTAATATCTTTCACGTTCATTTACTATGCTCAATAATTTGATTTTGTTAAGTATCTTAATATATATTTAAAATTTATCCTATGTGATAAAAATTTTTATACCTTTATTTCCATACAAATTTTGTTTTTACGTGTTGTTCAATAGAGGAGCTAGAAATTTTTTTATTCACATTGCAAGAAGTATCACGCTAAATCTGAATTTTAAAGAGATCAAATCATGGCAACCATTCCATTGTTTAGTAAAGTAAGTATTCCTTAATTAGAAAACATAAGATAATGTATTCAACTTGTGGTTATCGTGAGACTTAGGTGGGTTCAACCGTAAAAAATTATTCTAAATTCATTTAAGAAAATTAATATTTAACAAAAAATACTAATTCATGGTTAAAATGTTCTATGCATATATAAAAGTTGTTCATTAAAATAAAATAAAATAAAACACCAAGATAACAAAGTGCAGATTGGTGAAAGTTTATAGTTCATTGCTTTAATCTCTACCTAAAAATGATTAGATATTCATTTACTAAACAATAGTTGGATATTTGTCTGAAGGTTTGTAGTAATAATTATATGTTGAAATATTTATATAATCTAGTATTAAATAGTGAAAGCCTTTACAAAAATTCAAACTTGATTTAAACATTCCAAATACATTAAACTGTTAGTGGTAGCACACAGGTTATACCATTTTTTAAGTGGAAAGATATTTATTGGTGAGATCAGTCATTTCATTAAAAAGTGATTAAAAGAGCACAAGATCATGATTAGAAAAGAAAAAGCAGATATGTTTGATTGGAAAAGTAAAAAAATAAAGAGAACTTTCACAGATAAGTACACAAAATTTCTACTGGGACTGTTGTCTTTGGAAAAATATCTCAGTTGACCTGCATATTATCTTAATTTTAATATTCATCATTCTACAGGTTCAGATTTGATTCCTATTATTCAATAAATATGTTTATATAATTATTTAACTACTACAAGATAAGATGACCACTAAAGGATGTTGGTGACTATTGTGTTAAAAAAGTAAAGACATACAAATTTATAGATGTTGAACTGGGTTCAAATTTGTATGACTATATAAATGAATTAATGTGGATTGAAAACATTTTTATGCATTCATTTTGATCTTATAGCTTTAATATTAACTAAAAAAGATAAAATGTGGATTCTAGAGGGTTTCATTAGATACAAAGATCCAAGGCTCTCCACTGATGAAGACTCCAAGCTAGAAACTAGTCTGGAAATATTGGACGATTAGGCACTCTTATAGGTATTTTGATGCATAAGCCATCTAGCATCGACTGATTACTATGGCTTGCACTGAATGACACTGTTATATGGAGCAAGTTGCTATTATTATACTTTCATGTAAAATATCTAAAAAAATAAATTTAAATGACCTTGCAAGTAACAACCACTTTTTTATATTAATGCTCAATAAATTTATGAGATTAAAAAATAGCAATTTTATCTGAATTCCATTTAATTATATAGTTGTGAATCAAGAATTGATAATTGAAAAAACAAACTTTTTATTCATGATGATTTTTGTTTTTATATTAATCAAGCCAGTTTTTAAATATTAATTCAGATGAGGTCCTAATAATTTTATTTAAGTTAGTTAGTATATAGCAAAGTGAATCAGATAAAAGTGTGCATTTTTATTTGACAATTACATTGGCATTAATATAAAAATATTTGCAAGTTCATTTAAATGACTTTTTTAGAAAACCATAACATTTTTTGATTTGATATATATATAAAAATAAGTGAAAATTCTGTTTATAATTTTATTCAGAAAAAAAAAAACCAGATATTAAAAAAACAGTTACCAATGGAGATAGTAAACTGTTAACACTTTTTTGCATTTAAAAGAAGTTCTCTTTTAAGTGTTGCCTTAGTTATTATATAGATACAAGCTTTACAGTAAACATATATAAGTAGAAGAAACCAAATTCTCATAACATTTCCTAATAGACTCTTTTATCAATAAGCCAAATATAATTTAATAAATTTAATAGATGTGATTGATGAAAATATTTTAATGCATAGAATTTCTATTTATAATTTTATTTAGTAGAGACAGATATTTCTATATATTAAAATATTTTCATCAAGTATATATATATATAGTACTTTTTCAAATCCGGTTTCCAACACAACATTTTCAAAATGGCATCAAATGCTCTTATGAAACATACAGCATATTTTTTTTTATTAGGATTACTTTATTATTTTTTCTACTTTTTAGTCAGCTCTTTACATAAAAGCATCATTAAAAAAATTTAATATTATTATTTTTATTTATAAATAAAACACATCATTTCAATTTAAATGTAATATAGGGATTTGAACACAGACTTTCAAGCTCCTTTCAGCTATCCATTCTACCTCATATAATCAATACATGACCACACATATGTGAAAAAGATAAATAATTGCCAATATATATATATATATATATTTTCATGCAGAACAAGAACTTATCAGTTGGTCCACAACAATAATATTGGCATTAACAAGGAATCTGGGCATTCCACCATCAGATTTTCAATGGTATGGCTGGTTGAAGAGTTGGCGGATGGAGTAGATTGATGCCTGTCCATTAAAGTTTGAAGATTTGCTATCAATATAAACCAAGCATTGATTATATATATATATATATATATATATAATCAATGCTTGGTATATATATATATATATATATATATATATATATATATATGCATGGGAGAGGATGATCTGGATGAACTGGTAAGTGCTGGTTCAGTACAAAATATGTATATTGGAAATCATTTACCTTCTTCACAAATGTATGGACATGTGTATAGGTTGTATGTGATAGAGTCGATAGCTGAAGTGAGCTTGAAAGTCTATATTTAAATACCCTATAGTAAATTTAAACTCCAAGTATATGAATTATGCTTATATTTCAAAAATATTACAATTTCATGTTAAATAAAATAATTTTGTTCATTAGTCTTTTTTATTCACCTTTGCTCATGTGCAGTATTATCAATATGACAGTTGCAGTCATTTTTCTAGAAATGTTATTCTGTAAACATCAAACAGCTATATGTTTTTTATTTTAATTAATTTAAGTAAGTATGAGATAAATCATTATTAACAAAATTTTATTGTAAAAATGTAATATTTTTATTGGCTCATTTGCTAAGGAATTTTTTTGAAAAGCATATAGATGTTTGAGTTCTAATTAGGAATGTTTTTTTTTTTCATTGTTAAAAATTTATAATATGGACATACAGACAGATACATACAAAGACAGGGCAAGTTAATATAAAAGTATTTAAAAATTCAAAAATATGCATATACAGACAAAAACATAGACAAAGGTATATAAAAGTATTGAAAATGGAATTGTATAACATTCCTAACAAAGGCTCAACATTAAATCTTTGTAAATGCAACTGGAGTATCATAGTAGATTCATAAAAACACATGGTCTTTATGTTCAGCTGCTTCATAATAGTTATCTATCAAACACTCTATTTATGTAATATATGTAAAAATAAAACTATGAATCACATAATTAATTATTGTCAAATCTGTAGCTTACAGTGACAAAATTGAAGGACTTAATAAAAGGTGAATGTATTTCTTTACTGGAATCTCTGCAGGTTCCTTTGTGATATTTTATTAATAGTTAAGCTGTTAAAAAGTCCATATACTAAATAAATAAATAAAGATTTTGTCTTAAACAATTTTTATTGGACATTTACATATCTTAATATGAGTCACAAATTGATACAATGATCAATAAATTTATAATACCACACATACAAAATTTAAACAACTTCTAGGTGAGTTTGATTTTTAAATATACTGAGATTATAAAAAAATATTTATATGCTTTGTTGAATATGAATCACAGTTTTCCAGATATGAATTCCATAATCTTTTACAGATTACAGATATTTGTTTTTCTATTTATAATGATTATTTACTTACTGTCTCTTTGTTGATGAATAGATTGATATTTTATATAAACAGACAACATGCATGTAAAAAGTATAAGAAAACATAATTTTAAACAAGGCAAAACTCTCCATATAGTAATGCCACCTTATGCCAATGAGAGTAATCAATGGATGCCAGAAGGCTTGTGAATAAAATCTCTATCTAATGCCTACTCATTCAATTATGTGCTAGTATAAGAGATGGTGACCATGTGATGCAAAAAGAATTTTATTGAAGAAATACTTTCTTAAAATTCAAATTTTTATTAGATGCTCAAAATTCCAGATATCACTAATCAATTGACAGATTAAGTCCAATATTATATTACCTTCATGGGAAAAATATATTTAAAATGTTTGTAAACTGATGTCAATGACTTAAAAGATGTTTTGGAAAGCTGTATAGTGATGAAGGACACTATTTAAACAGTAACCCTCTTTGTCTCTTCTTTTTGTTAAATTACAGAGGGCAAAAAAGCTTTCAAAAAGACTGTGGTACAATGTGAAGATAACATTTGTTATGAATTTTGAACATTGCAGAAATAAGTGTAAAAGGAAATGATTAGTAGCACTAATTTTCACCAATTGTGAACAAAAGTAGCATAATATCTTAAAAATTCATTCTAAAGTAATGACTCTGACAATCATCATCATTATCATATTGTTCTGCTGCAAAATGGGTCAGATTTTCAGATCCATAGCTTTTTTTGTCCACATTGTTATAATAAATTTTCATCTTATTCACATATATGATTTATTTCCAGGTCTCTTATAACAGTAGTCTTCAACCTTTTCACACCTCTGGACCAGTAAAAATAAGGATAAGGTTTCATGGACTGGCAGAAGTCTATAGATAAATTTTCTTAAAGATTTAAACTGCTTAGCCTTAGATGAGCATAATTGTTATAACTGATCAAAGCAACAATGTTAAATATACAAGATGAAGTTATATATATATGGAGTTTGTATAATAAAAAAAACTTTTTTTTTTAATTTGGAATTTTTTTTAGAAAAGTAATAAAAAATTTAATTCTACCCCCCCCCCCATAAGCATTTGTGATAACTAGAAAAACAAATTAATTTATGTATGATTGATTAGATTTTGTTTTTGTTCTGTTTCTTTTTTTTTAATAGAGTAAAAATGAGATGAAAAAATAAATAAAAATTGTTTATATTAATTAAAAGTTTAAGCTGTTATTATTTTGTTATTACAAACTTTCCTGCTGACCAGCAGAAAACTTATGTGGCCAGCACCAAGGGTTGAAGACCACTGTCTTATAATGTTTGAAGAGCCAGTTTAGGATACATTAATTATCAGTTTTTGAAACATGTTAGATACAGCCCATTTTAGCCTCTTAATTTATTGAATAACCCCATTCGCTTTATGTTTCCCTTTCTCATATATTTCACAATCACTCTGTCCTTATAGATTGTCAGTCATTCGATATTTTTCCAATCATTATGAATAATAATGATTATAAATGGTAATGATGGAAATTTTGGAATACAAATCTTTTTTTTAAATAAAAAGTCAGCAATATAAATCTATTTCTGTAGCCTTTTAATATTAAAATGTTAGAATGGACTTATCAAGTTATGATGTTTTTTAAAAAAAATTATAAAAGAAAGTAAATACATTTGAAACATAAAACATTAATGAGCAGAAGATAGCCTTGAAAATAAAAAGACAATATTGAGTTATGAAGATTTTCTAAATATTTAATAAAAAAAATATTAAAAAGATTAAAAATATCAGAAGTGAATAAGCACACATATCAATGTTGAGTCCTTTGGACTAACATGGCAGATATATCTACGTTAAAAAAACATAGGTAGTGAATATAATATGTTTTAAAATATTATTATTAGCACAAATCTGAACACAAATCTGAATAATGCAAATGAAATAGAAAGTAAAGATGTACTACATTAAATTATATCACATAACATTGTGCATTGGATGTAGATATATCTGTTATCAGGTTATTTAACTTTCATGCATAGATATGTACCTCTGAAAAATAATAACAGAGTACTATATATTGCACATACACATAAAATTAATAAATAAAATTCTTAATTTATTGAAATTCCACCTATAATAAATAAAAGTTTTGAATTATTTAGTGTTACAAATGAGGCTGGAGCCAGGTAAAGTAAGAACTACTTTCTATTTATCAAAAATGTGATTCAAACTTAGATTTCTTTTTTCTCTTTCTTATTTCACTGTACAGTTTTAAAATATATTAATTTTTCAGTAATAAATTTTATACTGTACACAAACATTTTTTATAGAAACATGTAAATTCTACAACTAATTTTTTACTATAAAAGATGTTTGTAATATTTAATTCATTATTATAAAATATTTACACTGAAGTTAAATGTAATTGATATTCAAAATAGATAACTTTATTAAACAGAATACCTTGATAATTATCACATTAAAAAACTTTAAGTTATACAGATCACACTAATTGTAATAATAGTAATTCAATCAGGAAATCTTAAATAAATAAAATATTTTAATATCCAGATTATCTAAAATTTGAATGATATACCAAAAGATTTAGATAAACATTTAAACAAGTTTTGACAAAGTGAAATAGTATGATTGTCAGAGCAAGATGTAAAATAAATAACTTCTCATGCATTTTTTATGTACTTGTCTATTAAATAAATAATTTTCTCTGGCTAAGCATTTGTCACAAAGCTTGTTGAGCAATTGGCAATGCTCATTGTTGATATCTACAAGCTTAAGGAGGTTGGGTCATGTGATCTATGACTCTCATTTTGACTATTTATAGTCTTGCATTAAGTCTTATGCAATGTTATATTGCTAAGTCTACTAATATATGGTATGGCTGAATATCTCTCAGCCCCATATAGCTATTTGAGTTGGATAGCTGGGTTTGAAAACATGTAAGTCTCTGAAAATTTCAGATGTTCCACTCAATAAATAACTTTTAGATAAATGCTGGCTTTGGGTTGGTATTTTTAGATCTAGTGTCTGAACTTACCCTAACACCTCTCTGAGGAGTGCCAAAGCATGAAACCATGGTCAGAGTTTGGGGGGGGGGTCCTGACAGAGATATTTTAAATGCTTTCTCTGGCTAAGCATTTATCACAAAGCTTGTTGAGCAATTGGATCATGTAATCTATGACTTTTATTTTGACAATTTATAATGGTATTTTGAGAAATTCATAAAAAATATAAATAAACTAAATATCATTGTACATATTAATCTAAACCAACATTTCAATAAAAATAAACAGTTGAGATCTATAAAATCTCAACCCATAACAAAATTCCAGTCTACAAATGGTCAATATATGACCATTATTTTAATGAAAATATTTTAACTTCACATTATAATTTATAATATTTGTTTCTACACAACTGAATTGATTCATACTGAGATTTTTACATATCACTTCATAAATTCTACTAATTAGAACTATTTAATTTTTTTTATTATTGTTTTATCTATATTTAAAGTCTGAAAAAAAACTTGTGTATTTATATATTGTGATTTTTATATTTGCATTTTATTAACAGTTTTGATGCATCTATAAGCTTCATAAAAATTAAAAAATAATTTTAGTACAAATACTAAAATATACTTTTAATAAAAAAATAAATACATTTTAATGTTTGTATTAAAATGATCTATTACTTCTGATGAAGACTGTTAAAAAGGTAAAATGAAATCAAAGATTATGAAAATTATTAGATCAAGTATATAAAGGTAACGTTATAATGTTTTTAATATTTTTAAATTAAATTCAGTAAGTACATTTTTAATTTGTGATTATGAGTCTATGATATGAAAATTGCTTTAATTCAATGCCTTGAACAATAAAACCCTATAATTACTTGATGTTTAATTACTCTATAAAAGAGCGATTCTAAAAACAAATAACAATGCATAGTTTTATTAATAGAAAAAATATTTATAAATATAAAGTCACTAAACAGGCAAATCTCACTATATATATTTTGCCACACACAGCAAGCTAGAGTAATCAATGGATGCCAAAAGGCTTGAGCATGTTTTAACAACAGTTATACACAAGCATAAGAGGTGGTGGTCATGTAATGTTTATTGTTATAAAGTCACTACTATCATAATTGAGACCCCATTTTTGTACATTGAATTTTTGTGAAAAATTTCATATATTTAATATACACCTTTCACAAATATTGAACTTTACTTGATGCAGTAATATATGTATTCTAAAATATGCACAACATTTCAAAATCCCTACAAAACTTTTTTTTTAAATAAAGCTATAAATTCAGTTCTGATTTAGAAATTTTTTAAAAATATTTTAGATTTAACATAATATTATTGATAAAAGTACAAGAGTCTTATGTTTGAAGAAAAGTCTTTTTACAAATATCAAATAAGTTAAAAGTTGTGTCTAAAAATCACATACATGTTATAATTAAAAAAGTGATTATAAAAAAAAAACATTTAATACAGAAAACATTTAATACAAAATGTGGATACAAGTGAAGTATTTTAAAATAAAATTCATAGTTAATTTATATGAACTAAATTCATTATTTTTCAAATAATTTCTGGCATATTTAATTTTTAAAAACTCTATATCTAAGAGTTCCAAGTTGATGCCTAATGTTTTCTATATATAAAACTGAAAAAAAAAATCCATTGTATTTTATATTTAAGACATTTTATACAACTAATTAGTGGATTATTTTTTTTATTAATGTAATATAAATATACTATCGTCAGATTTGACATTGAACATTTTGAAGATTAATACAAATGAAAACATTTTGGAGAAAAAACTGCGATAATAGTTTAGCATAAATCAGTCCAAATCATTTTTTTTTCACAAAGACTTCTTATTATTAGTATAAAAATAATGTTAATCTTGAAAATTTTAGATATGCACTTATTTGTTTATATATGTGTTATATTAACAAGAAGCAATAATACAATGGGTTTTAAATTGTATAGTTGAGAGGAAACTAAAAATATATTCTAAAATAATACTCAAAAATTTTGAATTTATGATCAAAAATAATTTGCCATAAATCATCATATTTAAACATAACTGGTTTTTTTGTAGAAATAAATAGAAATCGTTTGTCATAATTACCTATGCAGAAGGCATTATAAGATAAGAATTTTTAAAAGACAACTTTTTTAATACTTTAACATTTTAGTAGTTATCACATCTGTAAAGTGAAGGAAATAAAATATGAACTATGATAAAACACTTGAAAAATTCAGTACATCAAATTAGTCGTCACTCCATTTAATCTGAATTCTTTTCTGATATGATTATGTGCAAAATTTCATTTTCAGCAGAGAGATATCACCAGGTTAGTATCTTTATCATTTTAATATGACCATTCAAACTCTTTTTTCAGTTACGATTTACATTAAATATAATTATCAAAAACACCAATAAGGTTTTTATAAGTTTTATTATTTTAAAGTTAAATATAAGCCTTAAAAGTAGTCATATGACAGTTCAGTAGGTCATGTGACATTCAAGTCCCTAAATCGAAGGAGAAGCATAACAGTTTTCTTCAATTGACCAATTGAGATATTTTTTTTTTACTTAATTCAGCTGAGAATATAAGAATCTTTAGTTCTACTCATTGTTTTTGTGTGTGTTATCATGAGAAAATAAAAAATAAAATGGAACATTTTTTTACTTATCTTTCCTACAAAGTTTGTAATCTCTTTGTAACTATATTCCAAAATAGTTATGATCAGCAACAATCATAAAGTTTTCTTTCTTACTAATAGAATCCTTATTTTTATAATCTTTTCTATTCTATTTTTAAAGTATTCCATTGCTGAGAAAATTTAAATCTCTGATTCTTAATAAAGTTAAACAAATTAAAAATAATGGCCACAATCATATACTTAAATACATTTATGTGGCTAGGCAGAGTGTGGTATTTTTTTCATCATTACTATGAATATATGTATTTATTTCATTTATACTATTGAAAATTTACATATGCTGCAATTATTCCAAGATTCTTGTAATTTTAATTTTTTGTGACATCTCATATTATATATTTAACCATAATGTCCAATTTTAGAAAAAATAAAAAAAAATATTATCAAATCTAAATCTTTACTTTGTATAAGTTAATACAATTTATAAATTGATGTAAATCATTTTCTGATCAATAAATAATAGTTTAATATATATAATTACTACCCTAGCTTTGTAATTATATAAGCAAGTTGACTAAGTTTCAAATTTCTATTATTTCCGAATCTCAAATTATTAATTCATTAGCATGAAAAATATTAAATAATATAAAGATAGTTTCTAGATGTATGCAGGCAAATATTGAATGTAAATATAGCATTATCATATAGTGTATTTTTCTTATTCCAGCTTACAATAGTCAGTTCTGTAATATAATAAATAGAGTAAAATATTGTTCTAAGTTAAATATCATTTGACTTTTGCTGAAATATTTTTTAATCAATAGTTATAGTCTTCAAGGATATACTGGATATTATATATAATTTTATATTCAAATAATAAATCAAATATAATAACATAAATTCAAATATTTAATCCAAATAGGAGCACTTTCAACTGTCTAAGTAGTCTTTGTCAACTAAGTTTAAAACATTTAAAACCAAATATATAAAGAATGTTCAAAGACAATCACTTTCTATTTTTATTTTTCCCATAATTCATTAATTTTTGCATTTGCTGCCTGTCAATTTATTAAGCATTTTTTATATCTGTATATTAACATCACCTATATTTTTATGACTAAAATCAAACCCAAAATTACATTTTTTATTATGATCATAAAACACTGATGCTGATATATCATTATTTTGGTTTAGATTTTTGAACCTTTTTTAGTAACAGTCCATGTTCTCTAGTCCTTTTCTCTAAAGTACATGATTCACCAATATAAGAATTTCCACATTTACATATCCATTTATATACTATGAACTTTGACTCATAAATATATTTTTATTCATAGAATTATTATTAACTTATTTAATTAGGAGGTTTTAAATGTTTTAAACTTAGTTGACAAAGACTACTTAGGTAGTTAAAAGCATTTCTATTTGTATTAAAAGTTTGAATTTATATTACTGGATTTGTTTTATTATTTAAATATAAAATAATACATGTGCAAGTTAAAGGAATACAGACATCCATTAATATATATATATATATATATATTAATGGATGTATATATATATATATATATATATATATATATATATATAATATTTAAATATATATATATATTGTTTATACTAAACTTAATGCAATTATAAGAGACTTGAACTCAAATGTCCAAACTTTCCACACCCATCCCTGCACAACTAATACTCATGACCACATACATATGAAAAAGTAAAAGTTCTTCTATATATTTATTTCAGGCCGAACCAGCACTTATCATTTGAACCAGAATAATCTCCACACATATATACAATCAGTTCTCTGTTTAGATTATAACAAATTTTTGAGCATTCTATCTCGGATTTTCAAAGAAATGGATGGCTGAAGAGTTGGAGAGTGGAGAACATTGATGCTTATCCATAAAAGTTTAAAGTATTAATATCCTAACCTAAACTTAGCACTGATTTAATAGATGTGTGGGTGATCTGGAAAAACTGATGAAAAACTGGTTCAACATGAAATACATATATTGGTGATCATTTATCTATTTCAAATGCATGTGGTAATGTGTATTAGTAGTATAGAATGGATTATATGGGTGGGGAGCTTGACAGCTCAAGTTTAAATCTCTTATAACATGTATATATATATATATATATATATATATATATATATATATATATATATATATATATATATATATATATATATATATATATATAAAAGCATACAACATTATTGTTTGGGAGTTCATAAGAAGTTAGAGTGTCAGGACCTGTGAGTACCAGAATCAATTCTGTGACCTCCAAATCCCAAGTTGGAAGCTCTTATATTATATAATATTTGCAGTTGTGTATTTTCTTTGCTAATTTTTTTTTTTTAGTTTCCCAATGTGAAATATTTAATTTAGGAATTTGAATTATAGCAGTCAGCCACCCACCTACCTCCTATTTTTGGATCATGACTACCTTATTATGACATTCATTTTCGTCTATGTTATTATATTAGTATGTTTTTAGGATGGATCTTTAAACCGTCTCACTGTAGATAAAGTAAATACACACACACAAAAAAAAAACAAATAAAATCACCTCCAAACATTGTTTTCTTCTTCTTCTAGCAGGACTCTACCTATCCCTACAGGAAAGGGTAGCTCTGCTGAACATGAAGATTATGTCCAGAATTTCCTACTACCTACCTATAATGTCTACCCCAAATTTATTTATTAAAAAAAATAATGTCTACCCCAAATTTATTTATTAAAAAAAATAAATAGATTTTGCGCCAGGTTATTCTGGAAAAATAAAACAGTAGCCATAAGCATATGCAGAATGCAACAGCATCACAGATTTAACAGCATGTCTCTGCATGCTATTCCAGCCTTACTTCTACAAAAAATTCATACCCTCCTTTACAACCTAGGAACTAAATATGGGTATAATCAAATAATTAAAATAATACAGCTGACTGACACACCACCCCCAAAGTAAAGTAGCTGGCTATATAAAATAGCACAAAAGATCCATCAGTATGCCAACATTACACCAGATGTCACTGCCAACAAAATAAATATTTGGAGTGCTCAGAAATTAATGAGTCCAGAACAAAATTTACAAAATACAAAATTAGGCATAACCAATTATAAAATAACGTTGTTCAAATATTGGGCTCTAGAACCCAAATGTTTGGACTACATCATTAAAATAAACCTGGATGCCATGCCTACATTGTGGTTCCTGTACTTTAAACAACATATTATCAAAGTTGACCCAGTATGCCCAAAATGCAGAAGAGAAGATGAGACATACTATCATATCATCAATTCATGCAATGGACTTGAAACAATAAAATCTACTATTTATCAAAATATAAAGGTAGACTATTACCTCATTATATCATTACAAGAACTGCATTAAAAAAACAATTTCCACTCATTAAAATGTTAGTTTTCATTACATACTCAATCTGGTATGTGAGGTGCAAGAAAATGTATTCGCAGCCTTCTCCTGATGAAAGATTGTGCTTTATACAATCAATGCAAAAAATTACTATTATCAAAATTAATTTATGAGGAGACATGGAAGTTATTCCATACACCTATGAACTTTATATAACAAGCATTATCTCTACATTAATCAGCTTCAAACCATATGAACTAATACTAGATTTATCTAATACGCAATTGTAATGCATGGTGATTTATCTATATTTTGAGTCAATGTAACCTTGTTTAGCCTAAATAAAATTATTATTTAAAAGTAAAACATGGTAAATATTATTGTATTTAAAATTTTAAAACGATTTTCTGAGATTTCAAAAAGAATTTGCATTAGAATAAAACTAATGATAAAATTTACTTTTTATCAACATTTAAACAAATTTTCTTAATGTTTATTTAAATATATTCCATAAAAACAATCTGAAGTAACAGAATATTATGGTCAAGCAATATCATTTGATAATTTATTGTCGTATTTCAATTTTCAAAGAGGAGAAAAATCATAAAATGTCATTTTACACAAGTAATATGTCAACTAATTCATTGAAATCATTTCTTTTCATATTACTATATTTTTTATCTTTAATAAATTAGTGCTTAACAATATATGGTTTTAACCAGAAGTATATTTAGATATTAATTTTATACCCATTATTTCAGATGAGTTATATCTAGTAACAATAATAAAAATATGACTAAATACAAGCAATTTATATGTTATTTGTTTATATTGAATATTCAAACTTGTATTAATTTAATTTAAATGAAGGCAACAGGCATGATTAAAATTTAAAGTAATTACAATATTATATTATCAGTTCTAATCAAATAAAAAAAACAAAAAAAGTAATAATAGAGTATCGAATTAATAAAATATTTTCAAAGATTTTATAGTTTATTTATAAACATATTTCTTACGCATAATCATTTATTTGCTAAGAGGGGAGTATAATTTAACTGTTCTACTTATCAGAATGCTTCGGAAAAGCTAAGATAAATTCTATGAAAATGAATTATTATATAAAATTTATTCAAATTGAAATTGAAAAAAGAAATCATAAACCATTAAAAAAATTAGTTATAAATGGATACCATTTATTTATGCTATACTATTAATAAGCATTTTGCCATAAACTCATTATAATTAGTTATCTGCTAAACACAAGTTTTGTAAATCACTTCAAGAGATTTTCTAAGACTTTCTTTTTTTAGCTTTAGTTGATTTCAAAATTTTAGATTATTAATAGTCTCCTTTTTTCATATTCTCCACTGATATTTTTAAGATATCTCTTAAAAATTATTTTCTAGATGTAATATCCAAGTCATTTCCTTAATCAATATTTTGTTCCAAGTCTCTTCAATATACATCATTTTTAGGTAATTTTAATTTTGAAGTCAACATTATTTATTTTATTTAACTTATGGTGTCACCACATTAAAATTTAACACTAACAGTGCTTAACTAATCAAGAGCTGACTTTTTCAAGCTATAAAGAGGTCAACAGAGACATGGTAAATTGGCCACACTCTCTAAATATGTATCATAGTTTTTGGTCTTTTGCACACACAGTTTGGAAAGTCTGCAAATCTCCACTTTTGCAATATATAACATCTTCCCTGGCATTGAATTAGGTAAAAAATAACAAACAAAAAACTATAATTGATGATAATGGAATACTTTTTAATTTATTGAGATATAAGAAAGCCATGAATCAAAGAACGTAAATTAAACTTAAATAAGCCTAATTGGATTGATAATGATTGAAAATAATGGTACGGAACTTATTTTCTAATTACTTGATTAAAAGACACTTTGGTAAAAAAAAAAGACTTTGGACTTAAAAAAAATGCATGTTACATATCATTTAAAAAATAATATATGTTAATTATATAACAAGTGAAATTTATTTTTTGTTAGATATAAGTTTTTATACTTAGTATGCCAATACTTTATCAATATTAGGATGTATTGTACATATTACAATCTTTTTTTATCAGTACATTAAATTCACCTATATCAAATTTCATCTGTCAATCCTTGATTAACAAGGGATCTTTAATAAATGATGGATGGCTGTGGATAGTCCAACTAGCATTCCTAGACTTGCTTAGAAATACAAATTCCACTCAGATTTAAACTAGATTTTTCTAATATACATGCATATCAGAATAATGGACTCATTCTGCTTATTCAGCATATAACTTTGACAAAAGTTATTTTCATTCTTAATATTATTATCATTTTTTAACTTTTATAATAAATACCAAAGTATTAATAATTAAATCAACTAAATACATAAGTAGAAATACATAATGTATTGCTGTATATATATATGTGTGTGCATCTATAATGTTAATTTTATCAAATTAGCACATATTTATTTGTTAAAATAAAATTTAGAAAAATAAATATTTAATAAAGTTTGATTGATGGGAGCAGATAATGCTCTGATATTTTTCTTAGTTTGACATTTTGGCCACAAGGGGTTACCTGTCCAGTTGTTCTATTGTTCATGATTTATTTTTCATATTTTTCTCAAATTAGAACCAAAAAAAAAAAAAATACACTTTTCATTAAGCAAAGAAAAAGATAAAAAGAAAAACAAACTTCAATTTTTAACTTTTAAATGAATTTTTGCATTCAAAACATTAAGAATTGAATATGTAAATAGTATTAAGACCTAACTTGGACATAAGAGTAAGAAAATAAAATTCATAATATATATATTTTATGAAAAACAGTTTGATTTAATTTGAGATGTATTATACTAAAAACTAAAAAATATTTTTATTTTTGAATCACAATTTAGATTGGTATATTTAACTTGAAATAAAAGTAAGTGGTATTCCATAAATTAATTTAATCATTAGTTTAAATATAGTGATTGAATTCATTAATTTAAAGATACACTCCATTTTAATTTCATATTAAATATGTCAACCCAAATTGTGGTTCAAGAAAAAAATGATTCCTTTCGAATTAAAAAATAAATTTTTATAAAATATTTTTTATAGACAGTATATTATTTTTTTTACTTTTTAGTAAATACAAATTTTAAACACCAAACTTTTGTAATCATTCATATTCAAATTTATTAAAACAGGCATTACTATATGGAGAGTTTTGCCTTTTTTAATTAAAAGTTCATGTTAAAATTAGCAACCTAATTTGAATATTTTAACCTTTATTATAAAAAAGGATAGAGTTATCTGAAATTTTGTTTATGTTAAATCAATGTTCAGTAAATCAGTATTTTTATTTATTTATTTATGTCAATTAATTTTAATGTCAGGAATTTAAACTGTTGCTGTGTAAGATATAAAAAAGTTATGTACATTAGCAGGTTCAACTGAGTGATTTTCCAAATGAAGATAATGAAGACATTTATCTTGAAGTTCATGTAAGTATATTTCCTTATGAATTTATAATTTCTTTCCTGTATTACAGATAGATTATTTATATTATAATATATTTGCATGCACATATGAATAAAAGATGATAAGCCAAAGTGATTAAATAATATATATGTTCCATAATATCACATATACACATATCTATAACTATCAATTACATATGTTAAAATCATCATTTTTACATTTGTTCACTGAGCTAAGGGATTAATGAAATATATAGTTATAAAACTTGAATTATAATGTAATAGTGCCTAATGATGATTATTATCACCACTTAATCACCCAATTTGAGTTGAAACTTGCTTCATAACTGAGCCTGAACTGTTGAATCAATTCTAATAATTTATTCCATGAATGTCTAAGCCACCCTCCCCATACCAGAATAACAATAGAGACACTGTTGCATTTATATAGCTATGGTATAACATTCCTCAAATGATTATATATATATATTGCTACATAAACTTCTATAGAGAATAACTAATAGAATAAATTCTCATTTAATTATGATTTATGATTTATATAATAAATACAAAAGCATATAACAAACACTTAATTCACTTGAATGTTTTTATCCTTAATAATAAAAATGTTATATATTATATATATATAACCATTAAATGTCTGTATTTTTAAATCATATAATAATAATTCAAACAAATTTATTTAACACAGTATTCAAATTAAATAATATATTCTTTACCGAAGTACTTTTGATTGATTCACTGACAATCTTTATCAACCGTTAATACAAATGTACAGAAAATAAAATACCGTGTTAAATAAATTTGTTTGAATTATTAATATATATGTATATGTTTTAAAGTATTCATCTAGATGGGTATATTGTAATAAATTTAATTATATGACATAAAACTAAAATTTGAAAGTTGAATTATTGATATTAAAAAAATTTCAAAAACAAAATTCCAGTAAAAAAAATATTTAAAATAAAACTCTTATGTAAATTGGTGGAAATCTAAAAATTATTAATTTTATCCATTAACCTTTTTTAATTTTTCACAATAAAAATGTGCATATTTTTCTCTAAAGTATACTTCTAGGCATAGAATTCTATAATAATTTTAACTACGTGTCATAAATGTTGAATTCAGAAGCTTATTGTTTTGTAAGGTTTAAAAAACAAAACAAAATGAAATTCCAGTAAAATTGCAGACAAAATCACTAAATCATTTAATGCCTGAAGTAAAAATAATGTTACAATAACTGCTATTGGCTAAAATGGCAACTATATGTATCAAAAGTTTTATAGAGTTTCAATTATGAGTAATGAATGCACCAGACATCATTATTATGTTCTGTGAACTTAGTTATATTTATTTTTCTTCTACAATTGTTATTTGTTCAGCTTTATTGCTTCTTGTTTTTAAATTCTCTTGGGTAAAAAGTATAAATATTAATTTTAATCATTATCCCAAAAAATGAGAGTAAAAAAAAATTATCAGTACTGAAGTAAAGATCATTTGTAAAAGATAAAATCTAAATATGGAATGACTAAATCAAAGTTCAACATTATTATTTTTTAATGAAGAATTAAAAAGTAAAGACAGATAAAGAAAAGGATTTTAGTTTAAACAGTTTACATTGTAATATTAAAAAACTAATAGAATCTTTTTTTTTTTATTGATAGGGGTTAAATAAAAGTAAATGATAAGTGATAATCAAATCAACTGTTTGAAATAATTTTCCTGTCTTCTGATACAAGTAATGTTCCTGTAAAGCAGTGACTTGAAAAAGGACTGGATTGCACAATGTAAGTGTAAATAGGTTCGTTGCTAAATGTTAAGAAAGCAGAAATTGTGAAATTAATGATCGGTGAATTTTTATTAGGGTGTGAAAGTATGTTTCAATTTTAATTTTTAAATGATGCTTTTTTTTTCAAAGTATAATTGTGTTATATATACAATAATTAATTTTACATGTATTTTTATATTTATGTTTTTGATTTTTTTCTGATTAAATTTTTGCTTTTAATGGAAACATTACTCTTGACTTTAGAACTTGAATAGAATAACTCTTAAGCATTGTACTTCAATATAAACTATAACAAACCAATGATATAATTAATGACATTTTGAGCCAATTAATTCATTTTAACAGACACTATACCAAAAATAATTTTTCCCAACTAACAAAGTCTTTAGTTTTTGATATTAAAAAATATTGGGAATGTTTTATTAAGACAATCCTCATTTTAAAATTTCACAATTTAACACAATTTTTTTTTTAAAAAAAAACCTTTATTTTCTTAACTAAAAAAATAATATGGGTATTTGTGAGTTTTCAAATAAACAAATATGGCATCTATATTTCTGATAAGTATACAGTTTCAAGAGCCTATAATCTACCAAAGATGTATTAGTTATTAAATTAAAAATTATCGTAATAATAAAAATTTTGAACTTTCCTGTCACACAACATGATATAGGGCAGGGGTGTCCAACAAGTCAATCGTGATCCACCAGTCAATTGCAAAGCCATTTTTGGTCGATCAGAGGCCAATCTGGCGAGAGCTGTCGGGTAACGAGTGAAACAAATTAAGTCAAGATTTTCAAGTTTTTTTTTGTTATTTTTGTTTTTGTTCTAATTTTTTTTTTCAATTCTAGATAGGTGAAATCCACTAAGCCGTATCATTATTAAAAATAATATTTTTAATCTTGATTTAATGAAGCTAATTTGAATTAATAAATGTTGCTTTAATTCCCCCAGACTTGAGTGTTTTGTCCCGTTAAATAATTGTTATTTTTTATTAGGTAGATATATAAAAATAGTATGTATTTCACACCTCCCTCCACTTAGACTATGCCTATGACAGACAACTCAATCGCCTATGACAACAAGTCAATCACAACACATTTTAAAAATAAAAAGTAGTTCTTATGAAGACAAAAGTTGGCCACCCCTGATATAGGGGACTATTTCCAAAGGTAAAGGATCCTACCTGCCTATAATCATGATATAATTGCATGCTGCCAACGTGAAAAAAGTGTAAATGTTGCATTTATATATTTTTTAAATTTTTCTGTTAATAATAAGTTAATTTTAAAAAAAGAAAGTAAACTGTAAATATTAATAATCAGAAAATAATAATAGATTCTTTACTACAGCTATATAATCAATAATAATTTTATACATAGTCAATAATTAATGAATTTATATATGAGGGTTTTGATTTGTTTTAATTATTTACATTATTATTGTTTATTTTAATTCCATTATTGGACACTGGATGGTTTCATGTCAGAAATAATTCGTTAACATTAAAAACATTAGTAACTTTGAAAAGGGTACCAAAGTAGGTGCTGAAAAAAGTTTTTTATGTATAAAATTATTATTGATTATATAGTTGTAGTAAAGAATATATTATTATTTTCTGATTATTATTTTGTGGAAGAGCAGCATAAAGATTTTTATTCTTTTCCAATTTTAATATTATAAATATTGTAATTAATTTTTCCACAATGATTTCTTTTTTTAAAATAACAGTAATAAAAAATAAAATCTAATTATTAAATACAACATTTCTAAACATTTCATGTGTTAGGGAGCGGGGTGTAGATTTATCAGAAACCTGGGCTGCCATCTTGGTATACCAGACAACTCACAAGTTCCATAATATGCTATAAAGATACAAATATGTCATCTATTCTTACAGTTCATATAAAAAACTACCATGTAAATGAATTTTATAAACAAAGGCCTTCAATTACAGGACAAACAAAACATTTTAATTTGCAGTGTCATTTCTCAGTAACACAGCAGTCTTCAATTTAGTACCATTTCTCACCCTTCAGATAACAAAAAATGCATTGTTTCATCATCTTTAGATTTGTCTCACCACCATGTTTCCATGCAAAGCTAGGGCATATCTCAACAAAAGTTATCTAAATTGAATTTATTAATATTGCAGACTGAGGAACCATTAAACACAACAACAACAACAACAAAAAAAACAATAATTCTAATTTCAAATATTGAAGTCAACAGTCAAAGCTAGATTAAAATACTGAATTAATACAATGTGACACAAAGACAAAAAAATGAAAAATGTTATTGTAATCTCTCTTTATTAATTATAGAATCAACCAATGAAATTCATCTCCAAAACACATCAATTGTGTCAGAGATTCACAATGATTATTCTGTCTGTGATACAAATATAGATTGGGCTAAAAGATGATACTTAAAATACTATTCCCATTTTCTCCTAGAGTAAAGCAGAAAACATTCAAACCAAAAAAAGTTCTATAAAAAGAAAAGAAAACTTAAACTTTACCATGAAAGCAGCAGTAACTTTTAGAAAAATAGATTTTTTTCAAAGCAAAAAAAAATATTTTATTGGTATATCAATTCCACCTGTGGAGAAAACTAAAAACACAAAGAAAATTCCAGTGCATTGGTCTAGATAATTTCATGGGAGTACTAGCCACTTATCATAAAATTTACTTTTATTAGTATAGATACACACAAAAGAATAGCTAGGTCCAAAATTCATTTATCTCCCCCAGTGTCTATATTTACTTAGGAGAAAACCCCAACTCAAGATTCCAACATAGGTATATAAAAAGTAAAGATTTCTCAATTAAATAACCTACCACATCAGCTAATAATAGTTACTGAAATTTCAGTTAAATACAGATAATAATCAACAGTTTAAAATTTTAAATTAAAACAATCTACCAAAATAACTCATTTACACAAAATATCCATTATAATGTGAAAGTAACTCTTCACAAGAGTTTTCCACTTAGAAAGTGGCCAGTCCAGTCTTTATTTCACCCAATGGAAATCGCTAAACTAAATACTACATATATTTTAAAGTCAATTCATAATAATACCTTGACTAATTACTGCTTTTTAAACTTTTCACAATATAACATATGACTTCAAAGAACTTTTAATGCTTTTAAATTTCTACACTTTGACAAAATTTGATCATTATCACATCCACTACGTAGTTTTTGCCAATAATCCAGTTAATAAATAATATTATTTAATATTATTAATAAATCCTCTTTATTATACTAACAGATGATTTTAACATATCACACACAATGTGCATGGCTAAACACTTACATTTAATTAATAAAACTTTGATGGATGTGAATAAATTTTTCTTGAATAATTTATCTCATTTTATACACTTTTCGATACTAATCGTTTTTATTCTCTATATTTTCATTTTATAATAAATCTATCTTTAATTTTGATAATCTCAAATTAGTCATTCTCAATATTAGTTTTAGAATTGACTTAAAGAATCAACCATCACTGACTTTCAACAGCAAATTTAGATTGTTTTTGAAATCTGAAATTTCAGAAGTAATTTTTAACTGAAATCTAAAACTTTTTGTTACAATCAAAATACTAATCTTAAGCCCTATAAAAGTTTTTTTTCCCATTCATAAATGTAATCACTTCAATTATAAAATTCTCTACATGCAAAAACAAATCTCCTATCAACCACATTAAAAATTAAACTCATTATATTTAAAATATTCTGCAATTTCTCTTTAATTTTGTCCATATAAATGTAGTTATCTTATTCCAAATGAATGGTTTTCCCACAAAAACTGGAATTATTTGTAGTAAACTCTCATACATGATGCAAGAAATATATTGGTTGAACTGTAACTTCTAAATTAAAAAAAAACCCATATTCTTCAATATTTATTGATTCAATCTAATTTTGAAAAAAAAAGTTACCACACATTTTCCTCAATCAAATGCAAACTTCAATTCAGTCATTAATGTGGTCCTTTCCCCTTTTAGTTCAGTTAACATGAGAGTTATCATGAAATCATCAAACAAGATAATGCATTTAAAAATAAATATCACACCAGACAGCACATTCACAAATCTTTGATACATGCTACATCCAACTTCCAATTAATTAATTTCAACTATTCCACAAATGCACAGTATAAACAATTTTCTTAATTATTCCACAAATGCATAGTATGAATAATATTTTTAATAAACCAGTCACCCAAATTTACCACATTTACAATTTACAAGGAATCTCTTCAGTATGCTTCCTAAAATTTATCCTTCCTTATCTATTAGACAATTTAAGGTCCATGTTTCTGACTTTATTGGTAATAAAAAATCACAGAATACTTATCAAAATATAAAATTAACATAACCTTTTTTTATCTTTTCACAATTTCTAAAAAGAAATCTTCAAATGTAAAGAAATTACACATTTTAGGTCAATAGCAGACTAACTAAAACAATGAAAAAAGTACATCCTACTGCAATTGCATTTAACACCCCCAAGACTGTAAGCTCTCCATTATTCTGTTGCACATACTTGCTAGTTTGCTGTTTAATAGAGAAATATACATTATTGTAAATGGTATAACATAATAGAAATAAACATTTTTTATATTAAATGCTTTTATTTACTGTGCAGTGAAAAGAAAAAAAACTGTCTTCAACCACAATTGAATTTTTAAATATAACTTGAAATAAAAGCATAGGAGGTTCATAAATTAATTAAGTCAATACCTTGTTATAAAAAATAGGGATTGACCTAAGAAATTTCTGCCCCCTCCCCCAATGTTTTTCTTTCATGTTAAATCTAAAAATCCCAGTTGTGATTGAAGAAACAATTACTATCATTTTAATGCATGGTAAATAAAAGCATTTAATATAAAAAATATCTATTATTTTTATTTTTTTAGTATTGACACAAACTTTAAATTGACTGAAGACTTATATATATATATATATATCACGTCACTAGATATTTCTGCTATAAATTAAAATGTTTATCCCTTATATATATATATATATATATAATTATTAAACACCAGTCAACGCTTAGACAAACCCAGTATCAATAACAATCAACAAATTCAAACTGTTGTCAAGGCAAACTCCTTATATACTTAGTATGTGTTCATAATAACATATGTATATATAAGTAATTTAAAATATGAAATATTCTTTTAAGTAAAAAGTATTTGAAATATTTGCTTTTGATTGGAATTTTTTTTAAAATTATGCTTACCAAAACAATATTGTAAATTAGTTTTATTTCATATATATAATTTTACTTAAAATAAAATTCACAGTATAATGTAAATATATTACTATTTATTTCTGCGGTAAGTTAATATGCATACTCCTTAAGTAAATATTGTATTTAGTATGTGTACATAATTATATATTGATAAGAAATCAGTAAGTAATGTTTCTGTTTAAAATTGTTTGACTTTTTTCTTTTTATTTAAAAAAATGTTTTTTTTTTAAAAAAAGCTTAACAAAACTATATTATAAACATTTTTTTTATTACTTAAAACATTTCTATTGTGAGTCTTACTTATGGCTTGAATGGTTGCAGTATGATAGCTGCTAGCATCTGATTTATTAAAAAAAATTTTAAAATTGCATGAAAACTATAATCATGACATCAACATAAATCATAGCATTCATTGCTGTTTGAATTCCTTTTTAAAATGGCATATCATATATTAAAATAAGACAAAATGTACATTTTTATTAATATTTTTCTTATTAGATTCATTTAATTTTTTTCCTTTTCTGCTTAGTTTACTAGAAAGTATGAAGAAGACAAAGACACAATTTTAATTTTGGCAAGACTGAAGTAAAATGGATTAATAATGTTTCAATGTTTCAAGGTCTTCATCATGATAAAAATGTAATATCATAAGTATTCAATTTGATTTTTTTTGATATTTTAAAGTTTTTAATTATTATTATTATTATTATTATTATTATTATTATTATTTAATTTAATTTAATTTAATTAAATAATTATAATTTATTAATGTATTTGCATTAGTGTGGGTAGTATATAAATTATATTTGTATACCAATATAACATAGTAATTTATGTATAATGTAATTTTGGGGCTTGTAAGTATATGATTTAATTTTTTTTTTATTTGCATAGTGTTTTAAATTTTTATATTATTTGCATAGTTTTATTATTTTTATAAATTATAATGTGTTAATGTGCTTGTGTTTATATTAGTGTGTGTACTATATAAATTATACTTATATTTCAATATAACATAGTGGTTTATGTACAATGTAATTTTGGAACTCTGATACAAGTTTGACACAACTTTATTTTATAGACATAATGATTCTCAAAAGATTTAATAATTTATTAGTGTGTTTGTGTAATGTATATATATATATATATATATATACATTACACAAACACAACACATCCCAATTCAATATATATATATATATATATATATATATATTGAATTGGGTTGTGTTGTAGATTGCTTGGGGAACTTCATCTAGCATTACTTTTTTTTACTCTTTAATAAATAGCAATTATGAAATATAAACTTGTGAAACAATATTGTAAGATTTACTTTTATACATACACTATATGTTTATTTATTATTATAAAATTATACATTCAATCTCCACCAATGCAATTTAAATATTGCTCCATACCGGTCCCTTAGACAGAGAAGCATAATACCCAGAGGGCACCCATGCCCAAGCCAGAGCTATAGATACATAACTGCAGCTACATTTCAAGGACATGATCTCAGTTGCAAAACTCAACATCTATCATTCAAAACACTTTTTGTTTCAGAGAAACGCCAGATGTGAGTTAACTACAGTAATTAACATGCTAATTCAGTGCCCAAGAAATCCCAACTAGCTCAATCAAAAGAATAATGTAATACATTAGTGCTTTAATTAGTGATAAAAGAATTGACCGACAAAATATTAAGATTTAAAGATAATTTATTTTAACTAAATACTTATTATTATAATTTTTTAAACTTCTTTTATAAATTCTCAATTAGTCTAACAATATGTTTATATAATAACCATACACACATTCTTAATACATACAATAGAATATATTATAATAAAGAGCATTAAATAAACAGAAAACATTTAAAACATGCACATCAATAGTTCATTTTATGCATGCTATAATATAGAGTTCATGGGTTCTACTGACTCTGGAGGCTTTAAAGATTGCAATGGCTACATTAATATCCGAAATGGAATGAGAAAAATGTTGTTTATTACCTATAGAATTTTGGAATATGTTGACTTCTTGCTGATTGCTGCTTCATGCGAGTTTTACCAACCGGTTAGAATTTAGACTTTTGTGGAGGTTCCGATGATTGATATTTCATGATACTCTTATTTAAGACAGTTAGATATCTCTGGTGGTTTTAAATTAATAGGCAGGCATCACTTTTATCAGGCAGGTTGCTATGTTCCATCAGACTAAGGCTGGAGTCTGGCTGTATGCTTCGGATGACTGCTAACACTGCATTGTCATGATAAAACACTGATTCTGGATATGTGACAAGACTGACTGAAGACTGATTGTAAAGCTGATTGAATGATGAAAAACTGATTATTTATGTGATGATCTATTGTCATTTCTTAAATTAGTTTCTATATCCACAAGCTATATCCATTGTTGAAAATTCGTCCTTTGCTTTTGATTAAATTTTTGATAAGATTTTAATTAATTAATTGTAACTTTTACTGATAAATGACGTTTATATGAAAAACTCTAAACTTTTTTAGATTTTCTTTTTTTTTCCTAATGAAATACTTTAATTCAATTATTTACAGACAGTTTAATCATTCTATTATTCACTAATCAATTCTTAAAACTTTTGTATCGTTTACAAAAAATTTTTATTTTTGAATAATTGTACATTTTTTATTTATTTTAAAATTTGCAGACAGCAATTTTAATATAGCACTGCTCATTAGCAGTATAATATATATATATATTGAAGCAGTAGGATAGCAGTATAATATATATATATATTGAAGCAGTAGGATCTAAGTTTGATCCTAGCTTTATGATCTTTCACATGTACCCAACTTCAAACTTGTACTAACCTTGAATTTCCGATGCAATGGGGCTTTATATGTTCAGTCCATGCTAGTTTCCTTAAAGAAAAACTATTATAAATGTGTGTTAAAATTAACTCGTTTGAGATTTAAACTAATAATTTCTATTAATAAATTCATGATAGATTGTCCCTTTCCAAAAACAATGGGTAAAGTTTTTATTAATTAGAAAAAGATAAGTGTTTAAAATGTAAGGACGGTCCTAATTAAAATCATTTTCTGATTTTAAAAATTCATTTTCCAATTAGAAAATGAATTCAAGTTAATGAGTTTGAAAGCCTTATTGAAGAAATGTATCTAAAAAACAACTAGTAAATTTTTGTAAGATTGATTAGGACAGAAGCGCTAGCCTGTAGGCATCAGATACAGTATAAAGAGCCCAGAAAAAGTTTCCAAGCAGCTATTATTCCTCATTAAGAGAAGCCATATATATTTCATTAGAGAAGGAGTCACCCAGTTAAATTATGAAATAAAATAGTGTTTCTATCCTGGTGGGGGGGGGGCTTAACTTCAGGAGTCTGACTACGGTTCCTGAAGTCCCCTGAAAATCTTCAATGTGGTTGCAATATAAAAATTCATATACCAATCGTAAACTGCCGAAACCTTAGAGAAATCCTTCAAAATGTCATTCAAATAATTTTCCAAAATGCGCATCTACATTTCATCCAAGGAGCTAACCATGAAAAAATGGTAATATCTTTCTTATATGAACCACTACTTTCTGGCCGGTCTTCGAACTTTATTTTACATTACCTTTAAATTAAGTACTGTTAAAATCTCTTCTCTTTCCTTAATGTATTAATGCTATTTTAAATTATGTAGTAATTCTTTATCTTAATCTCTAGTCTTTAAATTTAATATTTGTTAACTTTCTCTTTTCTTATGATGGCAGTTCGTTTATTTAACCTTATTATATATTTGAGATGATTATTAATGTCTTTTATTTTTATTATATGCCAGTATAACTTCATTATCAAGTTGAAGGATTTATACAATTTTTGCTATTTTTATTAATGGCTAATAACAACAAATTATTAGCTCAATTTCTAACCTATGCTCCCAGCTACTTTACCGAGTTTATAAGATCTATTTATTCACATTAATATATTATTTTGCAAAAAGGTCGATAAAGGAATTAAATGAATATATTCTAATTCAAGTTTTATACTTTCTATTAATATTCAGGAAGGGCATGAGTTTAGGGCATAATTAATATAATTTCTGATTGCATTAAGTACTTTTTAGTTAAAGCTCATTTGATTTTAATTCAATTTGGTCAGGTCATCATGTAGAGCATTCTTTATATAAAATGGGTTTTATTAATTAAACGATGATTACCAAGTCATCATTCTTCCGAACGTTGCTGACGCGAGCCATCTCCTGCTTCGCAGGCTTGTCCTTGGTGATATCACTGTTCGTTAAATTACATAGGAAGAAAGTACTTCCTCACTTGCTCGTTTTATATTTGGAATACCAAAGGTTCGAGGCTACGACCCGACCTGGTTTTCCCTGAATTCTATGGATCCATCATATAGGGCATCAAAGACTTGTTAAATACAAGCCACCCTGCTATTTTCTCAAATCACAGACGAGCCATTATTTTTCATATTTATTCTTATGGCTCATAAGTCATCAGTACTGTTTATTTTTCAGTTCCAGTAAAGCCTGCTCTCATGTTTGTAAATCGTGATGAATTGATTTTATTAAGCCCTAAATACATATCCTGCTCTTTGTGAATTGATTTATGAATGTGAAAATAAATCTCACATTCTTTCTTTTAGAATTTGAATCATAATTTCTGTCACAGCCAAATACCTTTATCTACCTTTACTTTCTCATCGGGGCATAGATATATATAATTCTCCTAGAATATTGCATAATAGTATTGGCATATAATAAGGACTGCCATTCTTATTGTAAATATAAATTCCGTTTAAAGACTAGAGGTAATCTATATAATCATAATCTAAAAGTTGAACAAAATTGTTATTATTATTATTAAACACTTTATTAACACATTTGGTTTTTAACTTTCTTTCTTATTCAATAAGTATTTTAATATTAATGCTCACTGTCTGTATTGGCAACCCGAACATATATATATGAGTTGACTTATAAATATTCTTAGTTATTTTATTATACTTTATTAGTTAGATCAGGGGTCTCATTAATCATCATCATCCGTTGAGCTAGTTCCTTGGTGCATAGTCATGTACTGTCGATATATGTCATCCATTGATTTGATCTGAGCTCGTGAGTTGGGTTTGAATTCAGTTTGAACCACCTGAGTTTGAATCCGACTTTGAGTTTGGGTTTCTTGATGTGTTGGTTTCTTTTTGACCAGTATAATATATATATATATATATATATATATATATATATATAAGGTATTATAGAGCAATGGAATGTAAATTTTAAGACTGATTATCAGATATACTGAAAGGTTGCAATTGATAAAGCAATCATACAATTTACTGGCCATAGTACCATTTGAAAATATAAACTCTTAAAACCAATAAAGAGAGGTTTCAAGTGATGTGTGTGATGATAATCTCAATGGTTATGATGTTTACCACATGGAATTATATACAGGCAAAGAATCAAATCCCGATTTTTGCCTATGCCTTGGTACTTTGCAGTGGAGTCAACAGTTTTGCCTCATCTTGAATCACATTATTTTCATCAAGTCTATAGCTAGAAAATCAGTTATATGCAAAAAAATTATATCTCTATGAGACAATAAATGTAACAAGAATAGCATCACTGGTGTGCACAAAGAATATAAACATCACTGGTGTACACAAAAAATATAAAATGAAGAGATGAAACTCATTTTCTTATTATACAGACAGTAGCCTTTAATTTCTAATTTTGGATAGACAAAAAGCCAATTTCTATGATGACAAATGCATATCCATCTCCTCCTGGAAATGATTTATTTTGTATCTTTTATTAGAATAAAACTTTTTCTTATAAGTGCCTTGAGATTTGTTAACTTTTGGGATACAAGATAAAAATAAAGAATTCTTATGCAACTATTTTTGTAGATTCTGAAGGTATGGATTATTTCAAGTAAGAAGTATTGGTTGTCATCAATTAGCCCCTGCATACTGCATGATGTCACTGTTTCCATACAAAAGCACAAAAATATACTGCTCACATGGCCTATAAAACAATTCTGTTTATATTAGCTGCTAAGCAGCTTTTATGCTTCATGGTACTATTGCACACTTCACAGATTGATACAGTATGGTGTGAGGGTGTGTAGAATTCAAGTTGTCCTAAGTCTTTACATGTGCATGTGAAGTATTTATTTTTCAGATGACCTGACTTAGTTTTAGATAGCATTAATTGTAAGACAAAAGACCTGCTTCCGTACACATATTTTTAAGGTTAAACAAATTTCAAAGGTGTCCATTCCAGCATTATACCGAAATCACATGTAAAACATATTTTGTACAGGGACAGATATGAGATTTTCAAAGCGTAAGCTTGGTTTGAGCAGAGGGGAATTTTAAAATCTAAATGTGTTTCATAAATTGTTTTAAAATAGTGTTGAAAACTTTTTTTTGATCAGACAGTAATTGAAAAAAGAAAATATTAGATTTTATTAAATAATTTTGTTTTTCAAAATGTTGTGTATGTTGTGATGGACAATCCTTTGGATCATCAAAACCATCAGATTCCCTGCCCGGTGAATTCCAGTGCTATGCACTGATATGAATAATGTTTTCAAAATTGTCATGCATGTGATGGACAATTCTTCAAATCAGCAAAACCAGCATTCCCCCTCCCTGTGAATTCCAGAACTATGTGCTGACATGTATAGTGTTGTATCAGAGTAGTGTAAGAAAAGTAAACTGTCAATCATCCCAGTAATATTATATCTATTGGTTTTTGACTAGCAACAGAGCCATCAAGCAGTGTGTGGGGGCTAATTGACAATAACCGAAGTATTATATATGATTCGAATAAGAATTTTGTGAAAAATACAAAAAAATTATCAATGAAGATATAATTTAAACTTAATTAATGGTAAATTAGAAATTATAAACAAACAATAAAGTAATAATTATTTTGGAGGTTGAAATTTTTTTTCATTTTATTTTTTAAAGATAATCTTTATTTGTCATAGTTTTTCTAGTTTCTATCAACATAAAGCTTTTTTCTCTAACATTATGAAAATTGAAGTTATTGTAAAAATTGTATGATTAAAACAAATGAAAATTCTAAGAAAAAGTTTTACATTTGAATATCAAAATATTCAAAAATTTCCCACCCTATGTTCTATATCTAAAAAATTAGTAACCTACCAAAAAGATTTGTGACCCATATGGTTTAGTCTACTGTTAATTTTTAGGATACAAAATTTCAAACAATTTTATTGAATTTAAATGTATTAAAGCTCAATTTGAAAATCTCATTTCAACTGAAAAATATCAAAAGTTTATAAACTATTATACCAGTGAACAAAATTATTTTTTAACTTCAATAAAAGTATGTAACAACTAGGATTTTATGCATATAATTTTATGTCAATGTGACTTTCTTAGTACATTATTTTTCATATATACATTAACCGCTATTTAAAGAAATAGAAAATATGTTTTCAGGCATATATGTTGCATTCATTAACCAGACCATTAATAATATGATTTTATATTAATAATTTAATTAATATGCCTTCAAAATAAAATATCTGATTTTTTGAAATATAATTTAAGGCATGTGTTTGAAGCAATACTTAGTCAAATGTCATAACAACTCATTGACATGTAAAATACTTAAAGGTGACATTATTTTCTATTTTTGCAGAATGCCTTCATAATTATATGAGGATGTCTTTTGCATCTATCAGGCAATGCCATAAGCTCCTATTTAGAACTGCTTTCTAGACTTTCATCTGAGGTAAGTAATAGCAATAATTAGCATAAAATGCAAAAATAAAATACATTAAATGTATTAGCCTTTCATTATATGTATCTTTACATTTGCCTTCAGAGACTAAAATATGAAATAAGTATTCTAAAACTTATTGTGCTATTCAATGTTCCATTCCCATGATTTTTATGGAATACATCATCATCAATTACAAACAACATTAATAAAAGATTAGTTAACAGAATTTACATTAATGTAACTCCAAATCACCCACCTTTAACAAATAAGGTTAAATACTTGCAAACCTATAAAATGCAAACAAAATTAATTAGTAAAGAGATCACTTTCTTTCCTTTCAATTGCCAACACAACGTATAATGCAAAATTCAAATCCTGATATTTATACATAGATTGTCTAATAAAAATGAGTGTTAGAGCACTAAACTATTACTACCTTTTCCCCACATTTTGCTAATATTTATGCATTTGTTGATTAGTCATAAAAAGAGAAAAATAAATTTTTTTCTCATGTTGTATTCTTCTCTATATATCTACTTTGCTATGATATCCTCTATCACATCTCAAGAATCTTTAATCATCTAATATCATATTCAAGGACATCTTCAAAATATTAGAATTATTACTTTCATCCTCTGAAGTTTACAAGATGTCATTTTAATTTCAATCAAACATCAAGTGAACTATATGTCATTTTCTTAACAAAAAGATTAAGATCAGAAAATAAGTGTATGACATGCATTTATATTCACAGGTACATAGATCTTATACACAGTATTAATATCATTGAAAATGTAGGACTTGTAAGATATTAATATATTAGTTTTGCCTCTAATTTTATGTGATTAATGGCTATCTTGGTTTCAATACTTTCTATATTATGTAATAGATCTTTATCATATATTTAATAATATTTTAGTAAATTGACGAAGATCAAATTTCCACATGAGACTGACCATATTATGCATATATATATATATATATCACATTTTCCTATTTTGTTGGGCAGTGTTTGAACAAATAAAACAATGTAAATTATTGCGGAATAAAAAAATATTATAGTCGATCAATGTATCTAAAAATCTAAAAAAAAACAAAAACAAATTTGGAAGATAGAAACAGTAAAGAAAGACTTTTCTGAAATGTTTTTCAAACTATGGTTGAGCTGACAAATGATGCTGAGAATATTATTCATCTACAGTATCGAAAGTACATTTTACTAAGCACATATAATTTGTCTTCATATGCTATTTTACACATGTACCTTTAACCTCTACTTTATTCTATTAATGTTTTTTATACATCACGTGATTTGTTTTAAAGTATCTCAATTTTGTCACTATCAGTAGAAACACATTTCTATTAAAATTTCAAAATTTAATTAAATTCTGACTATTTCAGGATAGTTTTATAAAAAAGAAAATTAGTTTATAACCCCTATCTTCTTTTACACACGGTCAAATAGATATAAAACATAGAAATATTTGTTAATTTGATCTTTTCCTGTATACTACTATAAACGTCTCCATATAGAGATAATTTTTTGAGATCTTCGCTGCTAACGTTGTGAATATTAAAAATATTGCAAAATAAATGAACCGGAATTTCTTAAAAATAAAATAACTGCCTGAGAACCCATTCATACGAATGTTTAAAAAAACAATTATGTTTTGAATTTCATTTTTTTTTTTTTTGGACAATTTAAGTAGGAATATATATATCATTACTGAATGTATGGATTATTGATGGCTTAGTGCTGAAGATAACGGATGATCTATCATTATCACATGATATAGTATTTTGGGGTTAATAGATATCTTTTATATCACAAATAAATAATAAAACACAAACAAATTTTAAAAAACTAATAAAAGAACAAAAGTAAATAATATTTGTAATTGAAAGTTTAATTTCTTGTTGTGTGTAAATGGATACAATTGCATAAATGATTTCATGATGACTTCAATAGAGAAAAAACACAGAGGGATTAGCTTTCCTGACTTGATCATGCACAGCTTTAAAAAATCAATTTAACATCATTACAAAAATACTTTAATTACACAAAGATCTAAATGGTTCAAGCTAAATCATGAAATAAATTAATATTTGTTTGAAACAATGAAAAACTAATGAATATAATTTTATGCAAAAATATTAAATTATTGAATGCTTATTTAAATAATACATAGTTATTATCAAAAAAAGATATATAAAAAGGGAAGATTATGATGTGTGTGTTGTATTGTATATATATGCAACATATAATACTTATTTTTTACTTTCTAATACTAAACTAACAGTAAATGAAAATGTTATAGATGTACTTAATAGCTTCCACTCCATTACACACTGTTAAAGCACACAAACAAACACACCTTAAATAATAAATAATTCCCAAGATGCATTTTGTGTTAAAATGAACACTCATTAGTTGACCGAGCCACAATGTCTAACATATCTCTTTATCATATGTTCAGTATTTATCAATAGTAAAAATGTTATATTTTGATTTACAAGTGCCAAACTTGTTCCAACCACAACATTAACATGAACCACTATAGATAAATTACATTAACGATTATTGCTAATCATTTATTAAACTAGAGATTATCACTAGCCCAGATATAAACTTTAAGCCTCAAATAATGATTAATGTATCTGTTTTTTTATTAATCATACACATTAATCCAGGCAAAATTCTCATTAGAGTATTGGCATTCAGTGCAAGCCAAAATAATCAATGGATGCCAGAAGGCTTGTGCATAAAATCATCATCTAGTGCACAAGCCTTCTGGCATCCATTGATTACTCTGGCTTGCACTGAATGGCAATACTATATGGAGAGTTTTGTCTGTTTTTAATAACAGTTATAAGCAAGCATAAGAAATGGTGATCATGTGATGTTTATTGGCTTAAACACACATATATGATATAATTCAACCTCATTTGTTTTTTGTTTTTTCATGTGCAAAAAAAACATTACTTCAGGAATTATTTTATTATATACATTGAAATGGAATATTTATCATGCAATATCTGTTTCACTTAGTTACACCACATCATCTACTCTTTGCCAAGTTTAAACCCTAAAGTATATAAATATAATGGTATATATATATATATATATGAGTTAACATCTTTAACCTAACCATCATATATAGATTAGAGTAATAATTTTATTAAAAGTAATGTATAATTCATGTATAATTTATAATTCAATTTGTTAAATTATATATATATTGTACATGTTAACACAATACATATATATTAGGTGTTTTTGTTTTAGCAATTTGTTATTTTGTTATTTATGAAGCTTTCTAAAACTTATTTCTAGAATAATGTGTAAAGTAATATCATATGATTCAAATTTAAGTTGGGGTGGCATGTTAATTAATGTTAAAATTATTAAAACAATAGATGTTTGTCAAAACATATTTTATTGCTAAGATAAACATTTAACCAACTTAATAGATTACTAAAATTTTATATAACTGAAATTCAGGCTTATTATATGCCTGTATCAATATATATTACATATATTGATACAGGCATATAATAAACCTGTATTTCAGTTATTACATAGTAGAAATGTCAAAACATATTTTATTGCTAAGATAAACATTTAACCAACTTAATAGATTACTAAAATTTTATATAACTGAAATGCAGGCTTATTATATGCCTGTATCAATATATATTACATATATTGATACAGGCATATAATAAACCTGTATTTCAGTTATTACATAGTAGAAATGTCTGCCCATCGCTTGTATATGTATAAAATGGATTATGTCACGTACATGAGGGGTCAGATTAATTTTAGGTCAACATGGGTGTGACAAAAATCTCAGCCTCAGGGTGGCCTTTGAGCATTCCATCATCAAATTTTTAAGTGGATGGATGATTGAAGAGTTGGAGTGTGGAGTGGATTGAAGCCTGTCCATTAAAGTATGAAGATTGATGAAGATTGGCTATCTTAACATATATCTGAGCACGTATTGCATATATGTGTAGAGATGATAATATGCACCAAGTGATGATTGCTGGTTTAGTATATGTATTCAAGTGTATCAGTGATATGAGATAGAGTGGTGAATGGTGGAACATGTGAAAGTCTGTGCTCATATACCCTATATATTAAAATCTTATATGAAAATAAAAGATAAAATTCTTGAAAACATATTGTTACAGGAATATAGAAAAGACAGGAGTTATTTTGGTTCTAAATTATAAAATTTCATGTACTAATGGGTTGTTTTGCTGGAGAAAAAAATTGTTATTAAAATATATAATTTAATGGAAGGCGAGTAGATATAGCCCACTTTTTTCTATGTCAATAAACTTCACATGACCACCACCTCTTATGCTTGTGTATAACTTGTTAAAACAGGCAAAACTCACTATATATATTGCCACACACAACAAGCTAGAGTAATCAATGGATGCCAAAAGGCTTGTGCATAAAATCCCCATCTAGTGTTTTAACATTAGTTATATACAAGCATAAGAGGTGATTGTCATGTGATGTTTATTGGATTAAAACCAATCCTGCCTAATAAGATGGTTATTAAAGAATCAAAGACACCAAAATGTATGGATACTGAACTGGGTTCAGACCCATATGACTATATAAGCTAATGGGCTTGGATTGAAAACATTAAGGTGTTTTCAATTTAAGACTCATAGTTTTGTAGTTAAATGGAGATAAAAGGTGGTTGCTGGAGGGTTCCATTAGATCCTAAGATCTAGGTGCAGTGCTCTCAGATCCAAGGTTCCTCAATGATGAAGGCCATAAGCCAGAAACTAGTCTGGGAATATAGGATGAGTAGGCACTAGATGGGGATTTTATGAACAAGCCTTCTGGCATCCATTGATTACTTTAGCTTGTTGTGTGTGGCAATATACATAGTGAGCTTTGCCTGTTTTTTTCTATGTAAAGAATATTTTGTAAATGTTTGCTAGCCAAATCCATGCCAGTTTAATTTTTAAGTCTGAGTAGGAGAGGCAGGAGTTGCTGTTTTCCAAGCCTGGAGAATAGTCATCTCAATCTCCACCCTATATGCTGAAGACACCCAGCTACTATAATGATGAAAGACATTCCTGTAACAGACCTACTATGCTAATATTTTCCCCTGGAGAGATGTGTTGCCTTTTCCTAAGAATAATTATTGCTGCCATACCCACCATCAAGAAATGATGCTACCAACAGACATGCTTCCAACAATGAATCAAAAGTAAAATTTTCTAATGCCACTGCAAAGAGCTCTGAAATAAACTTTAACTCTTAGATCTAAAGCTATAGCTATTATATAAATCCAACCGAATGTTCTAAGTAAATTTTAATCTCCAAAACATTTCATTTATTAAAATTGTAAAGTTGCCAATTAATACCTATCTTATTCTCTGTAATTGTAATATCTGTAAAACCTTTAATACTGCCTGTGCTGTTGTATAAGTTTTAGTTATTAAAATTTTATTTTCGTATGTATGTGCTAATATGCCAAATGTAACTCAAGTGTATTAATTATAGTAAGTTCATGTCAGAGATATTATTATTCATATTTACAATGTAGCAAATATAGAATAATGCTTAGTTATTCCAAACCCAAGTCACTGTTTCAAAATTAGATTAAATAGTAATAATATTCGGACACCTGGTGATCGTAATAATGATTCATATTGGTTTGAAACTTAGTCCTTAATAAATAATTATCTGGTTCACCAACACTATAATTATAAAAAATGATTTCTAAAGGTTATTTTATGTAACAAAATTTTTTATCCATAGATATATGTTATAAAGGTGTGTTTTGTACTCTATAATTAATTCTAACCCTTTAAAATATACCTCCCACTATTAAAATCTGATTGATGATGTGGATTAATTATTTACTAGATGGGATTATTAGTTTATTAATTCAGTCTCTTTATTATTGCATTAACATTAAATGTTTAGTTTATGTACTGGCTTGTGTGAGCAGTCCAAGGATTTGCCATTTATTTTATGGCATACATAGCTACTTCTAGTATAAATGTTATATTGTTATTGTGTGTTGTGGATGTGGACTTATGATATATGTATAGATATATCCCTATATTGCTAAACCTTATGAGTCAATGGAAAAGACCGACCTAGTTATTGGCTGCCCACTTAATGGTGGACAAAGGTCACCTCCAGGGACTGAATCATTCAGGTAAGTGCACCAAATATGCAACTGGGGTACAGACCCAGGATTTTTGAGTAGCATATCCACTTTCTGAACTTCCACTGTGTTCAATTAATTAATTCATTAACAAGCTCCTTGGTTCCAAATGAACCACACATCTTATATGTAGAAATAACTTTTCATCCGCACTGCCAAATCCTTAGTAAAGTTTAGTAATTTATTTATAGTGAACCATATGTTGTGCTAATTTAGTCCATTCCCCCATGTAATATACATACTTTATCTGAAACTATGAGAATCTCTGCTATAACAGTATTGATTTGCATCATTTCTCAACCTTAATGATTGTGCTTGAATTCTAATTTACTTAGCTTAAATATAAGCATTATTAATGCTGTAGTGGATTAATATATGTCTCCAGTTATGCTCATAACTTCCATCATTTGGCAAACCATGATAAAAAATTGGATATCATTAGGCATATTAATATTAATTTGTCAGAGATATCAACTATACAGTAAACATGAATGTTATTAGATTCACTTGAATGAAAACACCGACACCGCATTGCATTTAATAAACTTGCCATTGTGTAACACCTGATAACATTGAATTAATTATATTTTAATCAATGATTGAGTATAGCATGTCTTGCTTTCTGTTAATTATTGTCAACTATAATGAACTTATTTAAATTTATCTCATCTTCATTATCACTTTTGCTGTATTCCAATCCAAGTAAATTATTAATTAAATACATTTAATATATATAATAATTATAATAGTGATCTTTCATGTTTATTAATTAGATTTACTTTTTGATTAATTTATTGACTTAGTTGTTGCATTGTGTATTAAAATTTAGAGTCTCATTTCTTACACTGTTTGGAAAAGGGCCATGGATTAAATAAAACTTGTAGGCAAACTCCAGAATGTTATTTAGGGTATGTTAAATCACAGTGCACCAATAAATTGGTTGAAACTCAGTTGGACTTGAGATTCCTTTATCTCATATTGACCAGGATTGGTATATTTATCAGAACACTAAGTTTTGTTACATTAATATACAATTCTGACCATTTCATAGGTCCCCCCCCCCCCGATTTTGTTTACCCAAGCATGGGCTACATTTTTTTCCCTGATTCTGGTGCACTGTATGGCTCAAAAATATTGATTCTAGATGTCCAAAAGTGGCTATGATTTTTTTTCTAATTAGGGCCATTAACATGGGCAATTTAATTTTTGTTTTTCCAATTTTTTCCCTGAGTTTCACATGCAATTTTTCTGGGTTACATGTATAATGGTATAATAGTTATATATAATGATTAAGTAATTTTGTTTTGTATCTCATATCATATTTAATGTTTTGATATTTAATACTTAAAATTTTAATGATGGGGTTTATATAAATAATTTCTTGCGTGCTGATGTCATGGCATGAGAGGGTGACTTGAATAAGACACAGGTTATCTTCACCATAAGTTTTGTCATCAGGGGTAAAGAGATTTAAAAGGGAGAACCCATTACTCAAAATTTTTTTGTTGTTTAAAATTGTGATTTTATGTGGGGTAGTGGAGATGATACAAGATAATTGTTTATATACTTGGTAAAATAAAAATGAACATGGAAAAGAGAATATAAATATAGTCATGGATCTAGTAAATTTTATAGGAAACAAGTAGTCAAAAATAAAAGAAAAGAATAATGAAGCACCACAGGTAAAAAAAATTTTTATTTAGTATTATTATATGTTTGCTTATTGTGTAATGTTATTGATATATATGGTTAACAATGAGTTGAAAGTAGAAATAGTTAAGTGTAGCATAAGATAGGATGGGAGAATGATACCTCTTAAGATATTGTGCATATACTAACTTGTTTGATATGCTATTGCTAAAAGTTGAATGTATTTGGAAGATTTACATAAATTTTTCTAAAGACATTCAATCCATATATTAGATGATGGAAATAGTCCAATATAAAAATACAAGTAGAACACCATCATCACAAACTTTCAGGAAAACACTAGGAATCATACTTCTCAGTGTTACTCTTTCTAATAGCACTCTGCAAAACTAAAATTTGCTGTTACATTTGGTAAATATTCTTCAGAACATGACATACTGGTTTTACAACTTGATGATACAATACTTTAATCACTGAAGAAACGCTTAAAGTATCAAATGCCTTTACATAATTTATAATTCCAATGGCAACTAATATTTATTGGCTCTTTTTAAACTTTTTTGAATGCTTTGATGTAATCCATTGTGCTTAAAATACTTTTAAATACAACTTGTTTATTTGACTGGATAAAATCCAAAGTTACCTGTAGATGAATAATTTTGGTAAGAATTTTTATAAAAGTAATAAAAGATTGATAGGGATTTAATTTGAATTCTCTTTATCATATTTTTGAAATATCAGTATTATTACTGCATTCGTTCAATCATAATTTTGCCAAAATGTTTTTCTATTTTTTTCATCTGCTTTGTTTAAGATATCAATTACAATTTCATCATTACCTTGAGCTTTTCTTCATAGATTAAAAGAATAATAAGCTCTCCTACAGTGGCGCCATACAGTGCAAGCCTTAGTAATCAATAAATAAAAGATTTATGCATAAAATCCATATATATATTGTCTACTCTTTCATATGTCCAGACAACTTTATAGCTTGTATCTTGCATCAGTGAAGGGCCTTACATCTGATAACACTCTTTTACCTATTTGGTTAACTAAAAGGCTATGAGGCCAAAATGAAAACCCAATAATGTTTTCAATCCAAGCACTTTTGCCATTATAGTCATATAGAGCTGAACCCAGTTCAGTATTTACACAATTTGGTATCATTGGTTATTTAAAAACTACAGGCACTATGTTGAGCACTAAAACATTGTGCGATCATGATATACTATGATTACCCCAGACATTTAAATAGTAGCAAATTCTCCATACAGTACTACCATTCAGTTTAAGCCTTAGTTAATCAATAAATGCCAAAAGATTTGTCATTAAATACATATATAGCACCTACTCATTCAATAACCCTAACTCAGTCTCTACCTTGTGGCTTTCATTAGTGAGAAGCCTTGAATCTAAGAGTACTATACTTCAGATCTTAAGGATTTAATGCAATCATTCATTACTTATTTAGTTAACTATAAATCTATGACACCAAGAAGAATATACAATAATGTTTTCAATACAAGCTCTTCACTTTTATAGGGTTGCATTAGATCCTAAGGTTTAGTTGCAGTGTTTTCAGACCAATGCTCCTCAATGAATGACAGTCACAAGATAGAAACTAGTTTGAGAATATTGGATGAGTAGACACTAGAAGGGGATTTTATTCACAGACCTTCCTGAACCCCCTGATTACTTTGGCTTAAACTGAGTGGCACTACTGTATGGAGAGTTTTGCCCATTTTAATAACAGTTATCAGCAAGCATGAGAAATGGTGATCATGTGATGTTTAGTGGTTTAATACCAATCCTGACTATTTAGGATAGTGGTGGCTATGGTTATTAAAAACCCAAAGACACCAAAATGTATGGATACTGAACTGAGTTTGGACCTATATGAGTATATAAGCTAATGAGCTTGGATTGAAAATATTATTGTGTTTTCAATTTTATTCTCATAGTTTAGTAGTTAAGTAGAGATAAAAATGGCTGCTGGAGAGTTCCATTAGTTCCTAAGATCTAGGTGCAGTGCTCTCAGATCCAAGGCTCCTCACTGATGAAAGCCAATAGCTAGAAACTAGTCTGGGGATATTGGATGATTAGGTACTAGATAGGAATTTTATACACAAGTCTTCTGGTATCCATTGATTACTCTGGCTTGCACTGAGTGGCACTACTGTATGGATAGTTTTGCCTGTTTAAATATGAATAAAGTTTGGGTTATATTAAAAAATGGCAAAGAGTTTGATAAATAAGAAAACGGGTAAGAAATGACAAAAGGTTTAGTATTTTAAATATCCACATAAAAAATTAGAATTAAATAAAATATTTTAATTTCTAAAATAAAATCAATTTAATATTTGTGCATATATATGTGTGTGTGAACATATGTTTACAATGCTCTTGGAAATGAATTATATTATTTAGATATGAACTAAAGTATAATGAGTTATTATTTTCAAAAAGTTTTACATCTAAAAATTATTTATGATTCCACTTTATTAATACAAAAGAGAATTTAAAAAGATGCTAAAAATAAAAATTTATTTTGATGATGATGATGATAATAATAACAATAACAATATTAATTTATATTTTATCACAAGTATTATAAGTGGTTTGGATTAATCATAATTGAGTATTACAGAATGATTTAAAGAGTTAAATCCATAGATATACAGGCAGTTATGTTATAGAATAGTTTTGATTTTAATATAGCTATTTGAATAAATTTACTGTTAGCCATGTCCAGTTTTATGAATTAGAGAAGAATTGATGGGCAATTTAGTTGTAATTACTTTTTAAAGATTGTTAATGTAGCCCTGTACAACAAATCCTGCTTAGACATTTGACTTAAAAAAAGTTAATTATTGTATTAATGATAAACTTATTTATATAGAACCATATGCAGTTAATGTAATCCTTCTCTATATGCTCATGAGAGTTGTTCTTTTGCATTGTTTGTGTATATTTGGTTATATTTGATGATTGTGATTTGATAGCATGAATATATTTATTCAGTAATCTTATATTAATTGAGTTGGTCTATAAGATATTTTAACAGTGATGACTTTCAAGTGTGTTACATAACATAGGAAATATTAAGATGATAATGTGAAACAATTGATCATGAGGATTAAGAAAATTTAATGTTATGATTAAGAAATTATTTCCAGAACATAGTAATTTTATTATATGAACATATGCATACATAAACTAAATTTGCAATAATATGTACAAAGTCCTCACAATATTGTTAGAATTACATTAGAGTCAGCCATTTAAATGGTGTTAGTGTAAACAAATTTAGCATTGAAATTTAATAGCAATTTATTTAAAGAAGGAAATCATTTAGACATTATAACATGAAAAGTGATTGTCTTTAAAAATATCTCTTAGAATAAATATCTTTGTAAAACTAACCCAAAAAACAGCCTTTTAGGTTAGTGATTTAATAATTTCTTTAACCTGGATAAATAATAGTATTTCTCTTGTTTTAAGGAATATCCATCAGTAAATCCTGAGATAGAAGAATCCACATCCTAAATAGTTAAAGATTAAAGCCAATATCAATCATTTTCCATATTTTTGAAAAGTGCTGTCCAACAGAACTTCCAAACTGCCAAATTATTAGATAGACATTAAATTTGTAGCATCTCCTTTTCAGTGCAGTTTTGTTTAGTTCTGACCATTATAATAGGTACATATATAAATGTTAGTACCTATGCATATTCTTATGCTTACATATTTTAATTTTAAAATTATAAGTATAACGCTAAAATAGTTTCACTATATAATGTAGATCACAGATAATTAGAAGTTTGATAATCCACACAATTTTACTTTTCCTTGTTATTAAAGATCAAAATTTCACACTTGTATGTATAAAAACACGTCACTGAGTTTGTTATATATATTAAAGTTTAGAAAACTTGATTTAAATTATCTTAAGAAAAATAACTAAATAGTTATATGTAATTGATTAATAAATAACTATTAAACAAATATTAAAATTGACTTTGAATATATTATGTGTGCATGTATATTACATATATTTATAACTTTCTATTTTTTCTCCTACTTTAATCATATGGATAAAAAATGTGAAAAAGATCCTTTATTAATATAATTAAATTATATATGGTGAAAAAAAAGTTATAAGTATATTTAAAATATCCGAATGAAAAAAGTGGGATGATATAGAAATAATTATTCCATGACTGTTATGGTTGAAAATAATAGATAAATTGATCTTTATTGAAGTTTAAAATGTATTTTAGAATAAAAATGATAATTTTTGGCCTAATAAACTGTTAGTATAATGATTAAAAAATGTATTTAGTAAAAAAGTTATTTAGAGTGATAGGTGGTCATAGTTGTGAATGCAGACAAATTGGCATTGTTGATTATATATATATATATATGTGTGTGTGTGTGCGTGTGTTAAGGCAGATAAAAAAACAGTAGAATACATTAACAAATAATGATTCTTGATCAGTATGGGCAATGATTTGCCGTTATTTACTACTTTGCAAACCTAAAATATTCTGGCATCTCTCATGATAAACTTAAAAGAGCTTTTTGCATTAATAAAATTCATATATATATATATATATAACAACATCATAAGAAATAAACATAAACAAAATTAAATGGATTTTTATATCTAAATATTTATTTTTGTGATGTCATTTATAATAAAATTGCACAAAATGATATAATAACCGAAATACAGGTTTATTATATATATATACCTGTATCAATACATGTAATATATAGGGTATATGAGCACAGACTTTCACACGACCCACACTCTCCACTCTATCTCATAACACTGATATACTTGAACACATATAGTTTCTTCGATCAATATATACTATAACTAAAAAAAAAGTTTGTCGCCCGCAATTTTGGTATTAATTCATCTCATTGACAAGGGTCTCCGATAGTCAAAATTCATTACAAAGTAGTAAACATGTAATGCTGTTACATTTTCTAATCTGCATTATTTAATTAATAGAGTCCTACAACTTAGTGATAGCAGTTAAGTATTGCCAAACTGGAAATTGATACATCTAATGTATATAATCATGTTGCTTTAGTCTAATAACAATAGATTGGAATAAATGCAATACTATTACTTGAATCACCAAACCTGCCTTCAGGTGACCAATATATATTTGCACATTGTTTATATGATAAATATTGGCTTAATAATGGTAAAATGTAAGTGATTTTTATATTTATAATTCATATAATGTATTTTGTTTATTGCTCACTCTATTTTTTCTGCTGAATATAAAAATTTTAAACTGCGTTTATTTTACCCGTCATCATTTTAATGACTAAGATGGATCACTTATGGATATAAAATTCTGTTTATTAATTAAATCCTTCATAAAAAAAAACTGCTGATAAACTGTTGCCATAGTGACTGCAATTTTAAATGGAGATTGTGAGTAAACAATAAAGGCATGTGTAATGTAATATGTATGCTAATGAGGGAGATATTTCCCCCCTCTTCCTTTTCTCGTTAACGTTTATATAATTCAAATTTTTAAAAGACTTTTTTTTTAAAAAAAAAAACTCTTAAAAAATGAGCGAAAATACATAATTTGCAAACAAAATATTACTATTTATCATAATTACATTTTCAGTTCTTTTTTTTTTCCATAAAAAATAAACAAACAATGCTTATTTCGACACGTTAATTGTAGATGAATATTCAGTTATGCTTCTCAACTATACTTTTTAATCAGAAAATGTGATCAATAAAGAAAGATTAACATGTTTTATCAAAAGAAATTTACACAATAATAAAATATAATAATTCATATTTTAATAAAAAAAAATATATATCTATTTAAAAAAAAATAAACATTAAAAAAACTGTTTAATGAATAAAGAATGCAAGTCGATATTTTATAGTAATAAACCATATCACAGTTTGGCTTTAAATATAAAAAGTAAAAATGCAGGCCAACATAAGTTAATTTACTATTAATCTGAGACTAGGTAATAAAATTATCTATGCATGTTTATTAACATTTGGAAAGTCACCTTATTCAATCAATTTATTATAATCATCTGGCACATACTGGTGCTATGTTATAATCAGGATATATAGTTTATGATCAATGCAACAATACTGATATGCTTGTCTCACTACTGAAACACGAATTTGAACTAGGTTCTTGAAAAATTGTTGAGCTTGTGAAAATATTTTTTCAACTACTGAAAAATGCTCACGATTATTTTAGATTGAAACATTAGATCACGTGTGGGCTAACAAAATAATCATTACACTGTAAGGACTTTATATTAATGCAAATATAAATAAATAAAATTTTCTGATATGCTTGTTGGTTCTATGACTTAGCTTTCCTTCTCCTGTGGCCATATCTCTGCATGCAAATAACATTCAAATAAAGACTAATCATAATGTGATATTATCCATTCCTGTATTAAGTCAATAATCAAGTAATCATATGAATGCTTAAATCTTTGTTTTAATAAAATAAAAACATGTAAATATACAGGTGTGATTACTATTATTATTCACTAAAAAATAAATTACTGAGTTTTGATAATTATATAAATAACAATTCTCTAGTTGTTCAATATGATCAAAGGTACATTGATTATTGTAAAGGTAGCATTCACCTATGCCATTACTAATATTTATATTCTTTATTCGTAAGTATCATTTTCAAGTATTATTGATTTTTATAATAGATTATTACTTAATTTGACAATTTCCACCTGGTTATTTATGCTTCAAATAAAAGATCAATCAAATATGATCAAATTATCACTTATCTCTTTTTGTCCATGGTATCCTTAAAATTATTCACCAGAATCAAAGTGAAAAACTTCTTTTATTCATTCTATATTGATAAACAACATTCATATTTAAAAAAAAATCCCTGATAATATTATAGATTTTCTAATTTGTTTTGAAGATACTACTTACATATAAAAATCATATCCAAACTTTTTATAACAACATTGCTTCTGTTACTTTGTGTTGATATGACTTCACATGGTTGTCTTTGTGTGTCTTAACTACTCATTTTAAAAAGAACTGGTGTCACTTATTGTTCTTAAAACTTACTTATAACTCAATCTTTTCACTATGTGTTTTATTTAATATCTTTGGTATATTTAAAGTCATTAATGTTTTTTAATCAAATCACATTGTTTATTATTACCTCAATATAAAATTTGAGTAGATATTGTGATAACTCTTATCTCTATTTACTCTATTTAACTTATTTGCCAATAAAATAGCTTTTAGCCTCCTATACAGATTGTTTTTATAAAACTGTAAAATAATCTAGTGCACCAAATTTCTTAAAAACATTCTAAACTGAATTAAAGACTTTAATGTAACCAGTAGGGCATGCATATATATATATAAAACCAAAACTGTCTAACACTATACTAGCAAAAATAAAAATGCAAAACCATAAAACAATACAAAACTAGATTAAATTTTAAAAATTTTACCAAAATCCTTACACAACCATGGTTTCATCTACTACAAATAGACCTTCTCAAGTGAAAATCAATCTAAAGGAATATATATATATACAAACAAACCTTCCCATAATTCACTACAAATTCCACCTTCCCTTAATATCAAAAGAAGTCTTCATAAGATTGATAGCCTCAGAATCAAGGTCATAGAATATTGTTTAACAATGCTTCGGTTATTTTTTATGAAAAGAATGAGTTAAAAAGAAGAATAAAGGAGACTTTGATGATAAAACTCCTTGATTTTGGTAAACTTTTTAAAATTTAATCTAGTATTGTACTGTTTTATGGTTTTGCATATTTATATATATATATATACTTAGTAAGGACTTTTGTTTTTTACCTTTATTTTAAAATCATCTTACTTATCAATAAAGGACTTTTATTGGTGTTAAATAATTTTTTGCAATTTTTTTTTTTATATCTTATTATATGCTAGTTTTTAAACTCTGTCAAGACTTTTTTTTTGGTATAGAAATGTAAATCGATTAATTTTTCCAATGTGGAAGTTATTGAGTAGTTGTATAGATTAATTGCATAATTTGGATAATACCGTTAACATTTTTTTTTCAATTTACTTTGAAATTGTTGATGAAATTGTATAAATTCCTTCATACTTTTTAACAATATTCTCAATGTTGATCGGATCCTCATTTTTTAATAAAAATTATTTTATGTAACACATTTAATCAAAAAGATCTTGATTAATACTTTTATAATACAATTTCTTTGTATATAATTTTTATATCTATTTAATTTTGATTACTTCATTTCTAATCTGCTCATTAGCAACTTTCATCAAATTTGTGATGAAACATTTTTGATTCCAATAATCTGATAATAATTCTTCCTTTTCTAAGTACACTTTCTTATTATATTCTTTTTCTTTTTTTCTTGCAAGCCATTTAAATACCTTATTCGATCCATCAAAAAATCTTTATCACATATAATATTTATTCTTTATTTTCTTTGCAATGATTACTCTGTTTTCTTATTTTAATTTTAACTTTTTTCCAAATGAAACCATTCTCAGATTTATCTTTAGTTATTCATTTTACTTCTGTACATTAATTATATGCTTCATTTTGTTAACTATCATACTTTTTTGCCTATATTGTTCTTGTTTATATTAAATAAGCATTTTTTTACATTTGAGTGTATTTCCAGTTATTTGAAAAGAAAAGATTGTCTTGAAAAAATATAATATTCTGTAACTTGTATCAATCTAATACAGACTTACAGATTAAGGAGAACACTTTTTTGAATCAGTGAAGGCAAAAATTTATTAAAACATATTCCCATCACTTCAGTCATTATATTGTCAAGACATCTATGGATAAAAGATGGATTTCTATAGAGATTACCTTGAAAATAGATTGTCATTAATCTTTTGCATTATTAAATTTTGACTGTTATAGTATGGGTTCAGTTAGGTATTGCAAAAAGATTTCTTAATATACACCTGGGTCTCATTTTATGCAGTAGATAGGTTCTTCAGAAAATGCACACAAAAGAAATCACACAAAAATAGACTTAACTAACCTTGAAAAATGGGGATAGGTGGTTGTAATTTTCAGAAATCGCATAAAAGAAAAGCAAGAAGGAAAAATTACTTTAAAATTTGCATTAAAAAAATAAGGAAATAAAGTATGACTAATAAAAAATTTCAAATATTTGAAAAAAAATAATACAAGACAAACTTTTTTTATTAACTACAGTATTTAATTTTACATTTTTTCATACATATTTTAATCATTAGCGGTTATTTGGCTATTTGTGAAATGTTAAGAAATCAGATTCATCATGTGACATACAACTAGCGCCACTTTCAGACTTGAGCTGTGTTGATGGTTTTTTGTTTCTATATTTAAAAAATGAGATCATAATCAAAACAAAAAGATTAGAGATTGTCATTAGAAAGATTATTTTCAGTTTATAAAATCAATAAAATCTTTGTTATTATTTATTTTAAAAATCTAAAAAATTATTTATTTCTGTTATAATTAACAAAATACGTTTTAAAAGTTTAAAATTTTTGATTATTTATTGCTATATTTTTATATGTAAATATAAATCTATTATTGTTATTTACTCATTAGTATAAGTAGATTATTTACATAGAAGCTAATATTCTAAATACAGCATCAGGCCATATTCACATTAGCTGCTATTATAATGTTATATTTTTGGGGAAAAAAAAGTATTTCAAGTCAAAATAAGTTATTAATAATTTAAATTTCTTGATATCTAATAAATATAGTGAAATATGAAAGATATTAAGAAGAAACATGAATCACATAACTTCAAAATCACATTAAAATAATCCGCATAAAAGGAGACCCAGGTGTATATAATATTTAATAACAAAAAGTTTTTTCAAAAGATTCATGAATTATCATTTTTAAGTCTATTCTTTTGAACTTTAACTCTTTCATTAAGACTTTATTTATTCTGACCTATATGAATTTTATGATAACTGCAAGAAATCTTATAAACTACTCCAGGAATAGATTTGCAATCAATTGACTGTTGTGAACTATTTAGTAATGAATTTAAATACAGGCTTTTTTTCAGACAAATTTCATATCATCTAATAAAAACTATTTTTATAAATCAATTTACTAATTGATAACTTGTACAACAAATATACTATTTATTCTCAATAACAATTGAATCTTTATTACTAACATCTTTATAGATATATGTCTTAAATATAATATTCCTAATAAATTCATCATTATATTCTAAATAAATATAGTCAGAAACAAATTGACTTCTCTGAATATAACTATTATTTTCAAATTATTAAGATTTCTATTCCTATAACAAAAATTCAACAAAGAAAGTCTTTTATGAGTAAAAGTTTGATAACTATCTGGCCTTATTATAATTCTTGAATATTTTGCATTAATAAAATGACCACAAATAAAAATATCAACTTCTTCATCATTTAAAATCTAAAATTTTTAGTCTAACAAAATCAAATGTACTCCCCATCCCTCACTAGTAAATTATATATTAAAATCAAATGCATTCTAATCTATCAAAAAATCCTTCAATTTATGTTCATGTATAAACAAACAATCATCAACATAATTAACAAATAATTTTAAAGAACAAAAAAAATTATTAATAACATTACTCTCTAAAAAAATCAATATAGACAGAGCACATTAAGAGAGAAATAACATAACCAATAATAACCCATCCTCTTTAATTTTATAAAACACATCTTTAGACACAAAATACATAGAATCCTCTAATAACAATAGAAAATCATGAATAATATTAATCTTCAAAAATATTAAAATGTTTTTAAAATAATAAAAATCACTTTTTTTTTATTCTATCAACTTATTGATACATGTTTTCAATATCTAAATTACCAAAAACAGAATCATTTTCTGAAACAAATTAATTACTCTTATCATATGCCTCAAAAGAGGAAGATACATAAAATTGACCTAAATTTATGTAATTATTAAAAAACATTATAAAAAATTTTAAATTTTATTCTCTGTAAAATCAAAAATACACCTTAAAAATTATCTTTATGAAATTTTAAATTAAAGAAAAGCTTAGGAGCCAAAAAATTACTAGGATAACAATTTAAATAAGTAGATCTATTTACATTTATCTTTGTTTTCTTTCAATAGGGTAACATCACTGACATTTTTTTCAGAAGATCTATTTATTTGCTTTGGGGTGAAAATAATTTTTTTCTTTTTCGTTTTTTGTTCCAAAGCCAATAGATCTTCGTAAAAAAGATTGAAGATGAATGATGTTATCTTATTAAAAATAAACAAAGATGGCACTTTTGCATGGTTAAATAATAGTGATTTTAAAAATGAATTTTTTTTAAAATTAAAAATAGGAAGTATTCAATTTTAAATTCTGAGCCTAATAACAAAATAAAATCTAAGTTAGTTGAAATTATGAAAATTATAGTAAATACATTTCTTTTACATAGATATACTTATTTAAATTGTAATCATAGAGATTTTTGGCTCCTAATGTTTTCTTTAATTGGAAATCTCATAAAGATGTTTTCCCTTTAAGATGTATTTTGATTATACAGGATGAATTCTTGACAACATTTCAAAATTTTTTATAATATTATTTAAGAATTATATAAATTTAGATCAATTTTGTGTATCTTTTTCTTTTGAGGCATTAATAAAATTATTGAATTTGATTTAAAACATGACTGAGTTTTTGTAAACATATCAATAAGATGATAGGATAAAAAATCTTAATGTGTTTCTTATTGTTTAAAAAAAATTGAATATTTTTCTGCACATAAGATTAAGGTTATTTATGATTTGCTATGGATATTAGTGGAGTCTTTGTATCTTGTGTATAATGAGGTGTTTATAAAATTAAAGAGGAATGTGTTATTGGTTATACTACTTTTAATATGCTGTCTATATTGATTTTTTTAGAGAGTAATGTTATTAATAATTTTTTAGGTTCTCAAAATTATTTGTTAGGTATGTTGATGATTGTTTGTTTGTTATACAGGAAGAAAAATCAAATATTTTTTTTATAAATTGAATGATTTTAATTCTAATATTGAATTTACACATAGGGAGTGGTTTTTATCTAATTATGTTACATGAAAATTTTTATATTGAAATATTGATAAAGTTGATAATGTTTTATTTTGTATTTATTTTATTAAATCAAAAAAAAATAAATAAATAAGAATATGATAGGACTAGATAGCTATTAATCTTTTACTCAAAAGAAACTTTTTTTATTGAATTTTTGTTATGGGAATAGAAAGCTTAATAATTTTGATAATATTAGTTATATTCAGATGAGCCAATTTGCTTTTGACTGTATTGAATTAAGATATAATCATGAATTTGATAGGAATATTATATTTATTAAAAATATCTTATTATAATCTGATAATAATAAAGATTTAATTGTTAGTGAGAATAATGAGTTTATTTTTTTGTTATATAAGTCATCAATTAATAAATTAATTTATAAGAATAGTTTTTTACTGGGTAGTATCAAAGTGGCCTGGTGGAAAGACTTGGATTTAAATTCATTACTAAGAAGTTCAAAACAGTCAAACGATGGCAAATCTATTCCTGGAGTAGTTTATAAGATTCATTGCAGTTATAGGTCTTAATAAAAAAGTTAAAGTTTGTAAAAATATTAATAAATATCATAATTCAGCTTTGTATATTTATGAACTGAATACAGGTCATAAAATATTATGTGACAATGCTGGGGTTATCTTTTATGGAAAAAAGTGCAATTGAAAAGAAGATTAAAAGAAACTTTAATGATAAAATTTTTTGAATTTGAGGCTATTAATTTCATGAAGACATTTTTTGGTACTAAAAAAAGTTGATTTTTAAAGTGAATGATGGGAAAGCTATTTTGTTTTGTGTGTGTGTGTATATATATATATATATGATTTGAAAAAAAAGGATGCTCTGAGGAAGATACTTGTTATTGTACTGAAATGTCAGCTATTTAGCTATTTTACTACATGGAATATCCCAAAATTAATTATAATATGAAGTCATCATTTATCCATGAAAATATTAGAATTAACATTAATATATATATATATATATACGTTTAAGTGAATTTTATTTGAAATGTCTATTTGTTAAAAGATGAAAAAGGGTTGTGGAAGAATTTTAGTAAAAAAAAACATTTTTTTTTTGGCTAATATTGTATAATGTTATATAAATTTCTATTTTATTTTATAAATCATAAATAGTGTACTAAGACACAGTTAAAGAAAAGTTTATGAATTTAAAAAATAAAAACAAAACCAAGGCTAAGCACTTTAGGCAATTTATTTTATTGCTCTAATATTCATAGCTGGAGAGTGTTATAAGGTAGTGGAAAAGATGTAAGACTTTGTATATGTATGTAAGAGTTTGTATATGAATAACATAGGATATATAAAATTATGTAAAATAGAAGCATGTTGTTAGAATAAAAGTCCATTTTTTTGAGAGGAGGATCAATATTTATGGTTGATGGAATGTACAAAGTTATCTACATAACATGTCCTTCTGATCTTCTGCATAGATTAATCTCTCTCGATATAATAAATGGTGACAGAAGACAGGATGAAGAGATGTCCTGTGGATTTCCGAGGCTCAAAAAAGCCCAATCTGCAATCTGATTTAGCTGTAGCTTTTTCTATGAGTATAGGTGCTGCAAAACTCATGTGTTCAGAAATGTCTAAGATTTGCCATAATAAAATAGATTAGCAGCCTGTCTGGAGGCATTGGATTCCATATATAAGGTAAGAATGACATCAGATTCAGGTCTGTTCTTTGAGTGTTTAAGAGACTGTTGGTAGAAGTAAGGCAGTAACTATTCTCAGCCACACACAGACTTCATCATAGCATTCCTCTCCTAGTCAATAACAATAACATAGCTATATTTAAGGGCCAAAATTATAAAATGACTGGTGGTTGGCCCATAAGTCTCCTTCTCAGAGTAGTCATTTCCAGCTTATATCTCAATTATTTTGAAAAAGTCATCCCACCATATATTGAACACACCCTAGACCTTATATACTGATGTTACATGGATGACATTTTCATCACAGGACCAGAAACAGATATTCAAGATATCAAAACAAATCTTCAAAGTCAGTGAGCACTATGACTCAGAGTAGAATGGGAAGACTCACATAAATATCTTAAATACCTCTCTATCTACTAATACAGCACAACACATCCCATGTTGATTATTCCATGTACATTAATCTGATAGAACTCTACTGTTTTATGCATTCATCATTGACTACACCTCATTCTCACAAAGTAGCTGGTCTCTCATTATTTTTATTTCGAAATTACTGCTTATGTAAATAAGAATCCACTGAAAAGACTAACATAGAATCATATTTAAGATCTTTTGTTGGATTTAAACATCACCTTTAAAATAAAAAAAAGTAATGAATTTTTATAGTAAGCTTAATTATAACCCCCTTATCTGATTTCAGATCATGGTTACTTCTACCATATATGCCTATACTCACCAAAACACTCAATAAAATATTTCCCCCACTTACTGCCTTACTTTTTGCACTCCCCATACTATTTTTGAACAAAACAATGGGCAGACTTGAACCTGATATCTCACCCCTTGCATGGTATATAGAATTTATTGTCCCCAGATAAGATGCAAATTTATTTATTATGGGAAATCCCAGGCATCTTTGTCCAGATGAGTATCACAGCATCTGCATATAAAAAAGCTGAAGTTAAGCCAGAGTGTAGCTCAGTCTTTTTTAAGCATCAGAAATAATGAAAGATCAGAGAGAAATGTTTTATAGCTAAATCTGCACATTCTATTAACCATAAAGATTTATCCTTCTTCCAGAAAATGGATTCTCTGATTTTAGAACACATTTCTATTTTACACGAATATCCTTTGTTATAAATATACATACTTGCACATCTTTCCCACTATCTTACAATATTCTCCAACTATGAATATGAGAGTGGTAAAATAAGCTCTGGAAAGCACTTAGCCATAGTTTTGTTTCTGTTTTTCAAATACATAAAGTTCTCTTCAGCTGCATCTTAACAAACTATTTATGATTTATTACATTTCATAAAAATGAAGTAAAACAGTTATTTATTCTATTATATATATATATAAGTATTTTATTTATAACTTATTCTTTATAATATTTCAGAAGTATTTTTCAATTGAATGCAATTAGTTTTATTTTATTAATATTCTCAGTATTCAGATATATCCATAAAATTTATTTGTAAATTTACAATTGCAACCAGTATGATTTATGCTTTTTAATATTTCCCTAAATTGTTTATTTTACACAAAAAAAACACAACAACAATAAAATATCGGGTTTCTTACTTCTATTTTAAAACAAATTTATTAAATATTATTATGATTTTGATCAAATTCATTTCTAAAATTATATTTATGATGATTAAAAGTTAATTTCTAAATTTTTAATTAAAAATAATATAAAATAACAAAAAAATAATAATACAGGCCATATATGTAGTCCAAAGGATTTTACAATATTAATGAATGAAACATGATAAAAAACGCAAGATTAACGAATCATATATTATACAAAATTCATCTTGTGCTATGAATTCAAAATTAACCAGCTTTCCGATTAGTTGTTCCTGGCCAATACAATGAAATGTTAGATTCTTCACCTAAGAAAAAATAGAACTGTTTACACTGCCTTGATAAGGACTCGTAAGAGTTGAAAGCGCTTGAAAATATTATTTGTTTTTCTTTATTTATATTAAACTAAGTATTAACAATTGACACGAATTGATATTTTATATTATTTTTATATTATATACAGAAGTATTATTTATTTAAATTTTTAATTATAATTTATTTTAGAAATTGTTGTTAAAGTAATTGATATATAAATTTTAACTTGCCTCTGTTTTCTTTTCAATATATATATATATGTTAGTTCTAATATTCGCATGGATAATGATGAATTTATAGAATTATTTACAGGAGCTTCCATGTAATAAAAATATAACAGCTAAATAAATAGCTGATGTTTTAATACAATAACAAGTACATTCCTCAGTTGTCATCTATTTAGCTATTATATTTTTATTACCTGGAAACTCCTGGAAATAATACTATATGTTTTTGATAGGTTTTTGATATATATATATTGAGGAGGAAATTTTTTCACCTCATAATAGAATATTATATATTTTTATTTATATTTAACTTATAATGTAATATATATTATATTTGTTAATAAAACACATATAATTATAATAGGGTATTTGAACACAGCCTTTCAAGTTCCCTTCTGCCATCTAATCTACCTCACACAATTAATACACATGACCACACACATGTGAAAAAGATGAATGAAATGATCTCCTATAAATGTATTTCATGCTGACCCAGCCCTTATCAGCTGCTCAGGATCATCTACCACACACATATACATAATCATTGCTTGGTTTATATTAAAATAGAAAATCTTACAAACTGAGCATTGATTATATATATGTATGGGAGATGATGATCTGGACCAACTAATGAGTGCTGGTTCAGCATGAAATATGTATATAGAAAATCATTTATCTTTTTCATGTGTGTGGTAATGTGTATTGGTTGTATAAGATAGAGTAGATGGCTAAACAGAGCTTGAAAGTCTATGTTCAAATTCCTTATATTACTCTAAATATATAAAATATACTTGCATTAAAATATATATATATAATTACTAAATAAATTGAAAGATGTTAATGCTAAATATAGGGTAAATTGAAAGATGATAATGCTAAATATAGGGTAATCAAGATCTTTTTTTTTTTAAAAAAAAAAGAATTTTAATAATTTGGTTTGTTAATGGTAGTGGGGAGGAGGATGGTATGATTCATTGTCAAAATAAGTTAAAGAATGAATGTAAATTAAATTTTGTAAATCAGATGAGTTTTATTTGCACAGAAAAAATTTGTATCAATAATTTAATAAACCTCAGACAAGAAAATTAGATCTGAACCCAAAGTAAGCAAAGAAAATATTTTCTTGCTAAGGGACTATTATTAATATCACTAATATTAGAAATAAAGTGTTGAATTTTTTAACAAAAAAAATGTATTTGGAAAGAAAAAGGTGGGGAATATCTGCAAATGATATAAAAAAGAATGTTGATTTCAAAGAAGTCTGACATAGATTCAATGGTGATTCTTCCTGGGGAATTCTTTTTCCAAGGCCATCTCTCCATCTGCATGATCATAAAACCACATCCATTGGCCAAAAAAGGGGAGCAATCAGTGATATAGCCAATGACTTACTTCAACTTTCAATGCAGACTTTTGAAAATAATATGTCATGAGTAACAATATATTGCACTTAATAGGAAGAACACCGTTCCACTTGAATGATTTGCAAGCTGGCCAATGACCTGAGCTCATGTCATGCAAAGCTTGTCTTGTTCATCCTTATTTGTTGGACTTCATCAAACAAACAGTATTTCAATTTTGGATTGGATAAATATGAAATATATTATAAATGTGCAATTAGACTCATTGCATCAAAATTGTTAGTCAATTTTGTTTAAAAATGTTTCATTAAAACTTGATCTGTTAGAGAAATAAAATAGAAGTAAGGAATCATGTACAAATAAGTTCAATCTCTTTCTATTATGTAATTCTCTCCTATATATATCTTCTATTTTTCAATGTACTTTCTGAATTATACTTGGAAAACATTATTTGAAATTCTTATGGATTAAAAATAGTTCAGTAATAAACAAATTTTAAAAAAGTTAAAAGAAGTAATAAAATATATATACTTTTTAAAGTTAGCAAAAGAGCAATTTTTTGGAATACATTTTAAAATAATTAAGACCAATAATTGTTTATACACTGATTTTTCCTAATCAGCAATTTTAAATCATGTAACAAAACATTATATAATCCTGACTAAAACCAGAATTGGCATTACTAAAGGATGAAAACAAAAAAAAAATATGTAAAAGTAAATTTAAGTTAAATAAAATAAAAAAGTTTTCGGATTTTTAAAATTGGCATTTATATTGAGATTTTATATTAATAAAAATAACATTGGTGCTTGTATTATAGATAAAGTTGCCATAGGATGGCGCCGTTTTCACGCTAAAACTATAAAATATGAACATTCACGGGCCGTTGATTTTAATAATTTTTCTGTGCTTTTTTGTAATGTGAAAATAAAAACAAGACAAAATCATCTTTTTTAAATATTATTTTTTATTAATGTATACAATTTAAATGTTAATAATAAATGTAAAATAAAATCAACAAATTACAATTTGATTTGTGTTTTTTATATCGTATACTTTTTAAATTGTGTTATGGCTTCTTTTTTATCAATTTTCTATCGAATATTTTTTTATTTGTGTTACGGCTTTTTTTTTTTATCAATTTTCTATCGGATATTTTTTTACTTGTGTTACAACTTTTTTTGTTGTTGTTTAACTAAAAAATAATAATCGTAATAAAAGTAAAAGTTGTTACGGTTAGATTTAGGGATAGTTTTAGGGTTAGTTTAGGGTTAGTTTAGGATTAGGCTTAGGGTTAGTTTTAGGGTTAGTTTAGGGTTAGTTTTAGGGTTAGGGTTAGTTTTAGAGTTACTGTTCTGTTTGTTTGTAATGCTAAAATAAAAAAATTCAAAATCGTAACCGTACTCGGACAGAAGAAAGAAACTCAAACTTTTTTAAACAACAACAAACACATACAAATGTCTTCTTTACTTATTAAACATGCTTATAATATTTGCTTTTTATTAAATTTACAAAAAAACATGTATATCTGAACTTTTCTTATTGGATATTTTTTCGTACCGCTCTTTTTTACTTCAAAAATATACAGACGGTAGAATCTTCTTTGTCTCATGGAATGTTAATAACAGTACGTTACTTGACACATTACCTAATTGCAACTCAATAAAAAAAAAAGATATTTACCATTTTCCCAAATAAAAGTTCAATATACTACGTTGTAAAAAGTCTTATAATTATTGTTTTAAAAAATATGAACATTTCAATAGTTTAAAATAAAAAAAAATCCAATGCAAACAACATTTCAAATACAAAACTCTCTCATCAAGCCATAATTATTTTATAAATTGTGTGAATTCGGAAAATGAATTTGCTTCCATGCAACATACATGCTGTACTGCGACGCGACATAGCGGCCTGCATTCTGTAGTGCAACAAAAAAGTTTTACTATTGAAAATGGGGGTTTGAACGTGTTGGCCATTGAAACAGCATTTTAATGTGTTTTTGGCATGAAAAGTGTGACATAGAGTGGTGCCTTTAGCTAAAAGATGAGTACGATAACATTTAAGATAAAGTTGTTGAAAAGATAAAGATAACAATATTGTCAAAAATAAAATATTATAGACTTCAAATAATGAAGACATATTGTACCGGTCGAAACCCACCACCACCGCAAGTCAAATCTGATTCAAACTCAGCTTAACCAAAACTGAATTCAAACCCAACTCAACAGCTTAGATAGCAGAAATCGACGGCACAGTGCTATGCGCCAAGAACTAGTTCAACGGTTGGTGAGGACTAGATACCCTTGCACTGACACGAATATCTAATAATTAATTACTTTGAATACTTTTTAAATCAAATCATATGTATGTTCGGGTTGCCAACACAGATAGCGGGTATGAACATTTAAACAATTATAAAAAGAATGATGAACCAAGAAACCAAGTATGTTAGAAAATATTTAATAATAATCATAATTTGTTTTGTTCAATAAAATATAGATTGCATTAGTTACCTCTAGTCTTTAAAATAATTTATAAATATAATAAGAGTGGCGGTCCTTATCATATTCCAACAAGTATTACACAACATGGGATTCTATGTCTATGCCCCCAACGAGAAATATAAAGGCAGATAAAGGTATTCATTAAGAACGGAAATGATTGTTCTAATTTTATTACGGTGGAATGTGAGATTTATTTTCACATTCAGAAATCTATTCATGAAGAGCAAAACGTATTTTAAGGCATAACTTTAATCTTGATTTGAAAACTGATTTAAACTAAATATATTTGAGAATTGGTTCGACTTTAATTTAAATCACTTCATCACGAATTACGAGCACGGAGCGGGTTTTACCGGAACAAAGATGCAATGGTACTGACGAATTACAAGGCAGAGAGTAAAATTGAAAGATGATCGCTAGTCGATGATCGAAGTCCTATGGCGGCTTGCATTTGGCAAGTCTTACGCCCTTTGACTAATGAATCGGAAAGGAAGTACTTTCTTCCTTGAGAAATTTAAATAAGAGAATATGATCACCGACCAGCCTAACGGAGCGGAAGATGGCCCTACGTCAGCAACATTTGATGATGATGACTTGATAGTCATCGTTGAAAAATAAAACCCATGTAGAATGCTCTACGTGATGACTTGACCAATTAATTAAAGTCAAACGAGCTTTTATCGAACTATTTTAAAACATTTATAAACTATATTAATTATGCCCTAATATCGTGCCCTTCCTGAATATTAATATAAAATAACAAAGTGGAATTAAAATACATTTAACCCTTTATCGACCCTTTTTGCAATAAAAACATTTAAGGTTATATTCGAATAAATATATATTAGTAGAACAAGAAATCAATATTTTAACATTTTGTGAGTATATAAACACTTGTAACTTAGGAGCTGGGGACATAGGTGAAAAATGGAGCTAATAGTTTATTATTAGCCAATTATAAAAATAATAAACATGTAATATTTTCTTTCGACTCGATGATTAATAGAACTTTCAAATTTAGTTCTAATGGGCGAGAATTACTATTTGAAATTAATATTAGAATATTTGCATGAGGCAAATAGAACCAAGGAGCTCATCGAGTCGAAAAATTATTGGCATATAATTTTAAATACGACATTAATAAAGCACACAAATATATATATTAAATGAACCGCCAAGTAAGAAAAGAAAAAGTTTAAAGACTAGAGATTTAAAGAATTACGAGATAGATTTACAGTAGCATGAATAAAAGGTTTTATAAAAATTGTTACATTAAAGAATAAAGAGCTCTTAAATAGGAGGAGATTAAAATAAAGTTCGAACTGGCCAGAAAGTTTAACGTTCATTATAGAAATATATTACCCTTCCGTGCTTGTCCTTAAGTTACTCCTCCAAGTTGTTGAAAACGTAGGCACCATTGATTGATTATTGGAACAGTATTTTAGTAGCTTTCATTATTTTAGCAGAATGATCGATCCGGAAAACGGTTCAGCAGCTCCAGTGAAGATTCCTCGGGACTTTAGGAACCGTAGCCAGATCCCTGATGTTCTAGCCCTCTATCATGATGAAATACAATTTTTAGACACACAGAGTTCACTGCACTACTCCACAACCAAAAACAAACCCCTTCTCCTGCCTTTTCAGGGCTATATATATTGTCCAGATGCCTTAAGGCTAGCGCTCATTTTATTATCAATTAGTTGTTTTCAAATACATTCCCTCGATAAGGCTTTCAAACTAATTTTTGAATTCCTTTCCTAATTAGAAAATGAATTCTTAAAATCTGACATGATTTTAATTAGAAATTGAATTCTTATCTTTTTCCAATTAATAAAACTTTACTATTGTTTTTGAGAATTTGAGAGCTTATCGAAAGAATGTAGTTTTTAATCAACAACACTTTAACAAATTATTTAAAATTAAAAAAAAACAAGTATTCCCGACGCAATGAAACTTTCGAACAATTATATATTTTTAATATTTACAAGTATATACACACAATCCACGCAATTTAATATATATAAATTCATGAACATTTTATCATGAATTTATTTAGAGAATTGATCCAATTTTAAGCTAAACTAATTAATTTTAATACGCATTTGAAATAAATTATTTATTATGGAAATTAGCGTGGATTGAACGTATAAAGCCCCATTGCATCGGAAATTTAAGGTTAGTATTAGGGTAAATCACATGAAGCTAGGATCGAACTCAGATCCGACTGCTTCAATATAATGATTACAACTTTCTTTGAGCTCACTAATTTAGAGATTTGTGATTTCAACTTTAAAAAAAAAACATTTTATTGCAGTAATATAAATGATTGCATATATAAATAATAAATAATTTTTTTAAAAATATATTAGAGACAAGAAGAAACTAGCAGACAAATTAACAAAAAAATATTTGAAAAAAAAAGTTATAGATATAAAAAAAAATTAAGATAATGATCCGGGGTAAAGTAAAGAAGTCATCTTCTAGAAAATTATTAATGGTAATCCCAAATATTTATTGCAAGAATACTTTCTTAACCTGTAATGGCTACAATGTAGTTTTGTCACATAAATGTTACATGCAGCATCTCATATTACTCTTAAGAAGACAATTTGTTTTATATATTGTTTTTATATATGATTTTTTTTTATTATAAGCATTATATGTTAAAATACGCATATACTATAAAATTGAAAAAATGGAAAAATAAAAATTACTTTTGTTTAATTAAATTCAATTGACTGTTTCTTTTATTCAGTTATTACAATAAAATAATTTGCTTTTTATTATTGTAATTATTATTTAGAGTAAGTTTTATATTTATCTTCAAAAGTAAAAAAAAAATCATTTGTAAAAGATGAAGAAAATTTACAGGCATTTAGAGCATAAGCAATGGAGATATTATAAAATTAGAAAAGAGAAACAAAAAATTTATACTACATGAATAAATTAAAACTAATTTATTTTTAAATAGAGACATCATTAGGAAGATACTAAAATTGTTATCTGTTTAATTAAAAAAATATATAAAAAATTAAAGTATATAAAAATTTATAATGGTATGTGATACCAATTGTAGCCATTGTGGGTTAATTTTAATAATAATAAATTAAAATTCAGTTTTATATATAGGAATATTTTTTTTATTAAACAACTTCCAGAAAACTATATGCAAAAAAAAATCCCTCATGTTTTTTTATATTGAAATTCCAATGGAATTCAATTGATATAAAAGAATGCTGACCCATCCATTGCAAAATAATATATATATATTCTAACCTCTCCCCGCGTGTTCTCACCCCAAAATTATTGTTTATTACGAATATTACGGGTTCTAGCTCAGTTAACAAATAAATAAATGAAATATTCAGCATTAATTAAAATGATTACTAGCTCTAATTTTTAAAATACAAATACGGTTCAATTTTTAAAATGAATTAACAAATATTTACTATTTTCATGAGACATGGAGTGACAATACCGGGAACGAGATAGACTACATTGAGCCATTATCCACACGATACTACCTCAATGGCATAAGTACACTATTCCCCCTTTTACTATATCAATTAACTAACTCATAGTATTCTTACGACTTTCTAAGCTCTATTCACTACGATTAAAATAATAATCATATCTTAATCATTTTTATAACAAGAATCTAGTTTAATTAAATAAAATGAAGTAAAATAAAATAAAATCTCAGGTTCAGAAATTGTATTCTAACTAATTTAAAATTACGGTAGTAAAATATGAAAAGGGAATTTTATGTCATAATCTACTGCACAGCAACTAATAATAATAAAAATAATAATAACGATAATAATATAATATAATCTTCTTTCTTCCTAAATGAAATAAATAAATACGTACGTGGTAGTATTTTAATAATCTCACAACAGAATACGTGTGGCAACATTAGCATATAATTTAATGTAATATTGTGGCAACCGATTTATGACTAATAAATAATATAAATTTATGATCTTTTAATTTTAACATACCAATAAATTCTCAAAATTATTATAACACTTTTATGTTTACCTTTTGTGCAAAATCTATATGTCTGTTTCAATTATAAATGTATCGTGATTTCATGCATCCATGTGGAGAAATAACAACTCGGACACAAAAACTTTAGAACGAATTTAAAACAAAGTTTATTAACAACATAAATAAATTAACAATATTTTTACACTATATACATTGGATATCCCTTACTTTCATATCTCAACTTAATTTATTAGTTTATAAAATGAAATCAAAATAATATTTACTCTTCCTAGTTAAATCTTATTTTCTGTTAAAACACTTAAGAAAATACAGTATTATTACTTGATTTATTATTATGGTTAGCTTATTACAAAATGCATTTCTTATATGATTATCACTAACACTTTGCATCCCTAATATTATTAAAATTATATTTTTTTTACAAAATTTTACATTTGTAATAAAATTCTACCAAATAACAAATTTTAGTTTTATATTGGTTATATGGAATCTTACAAAGTCAAAACATTGTTCTACATTCGGTATTAGGTTTTTATTGTTCATTATCCGATGTTTATTAATCCTAATCTTCTCATTCAAGCCTTACTTCGGATGATATAATTACAACTATTAATATACCATGCACAAGTATATGTTTATTGTACATTATTGGACTATTTTGTTAATAAATATGCAATACTTATTTTCTAAATATTATTAAAAAAAAATTCATTCAAATTTTATTATCACTTTTAAAATACTTGGTTTAGATTTCTTTTCAAAATCTTATATTCATTTCTGAATTAACTTTACAATGTATTATATGATTTTTTCTCTCTTTATGATATTTTGGACTTTCAATTTTAAAGTTACACAATTCTATACATTCCAGCAAATAAACTATTCTTACATAAACGATAACATATCTTCAGTTCTATTTTATTCATTATTTCTTTGAAAATATCTTTCTGACCGATGCAGATTCACAAAATAAGGATAGCAAAGATAGATGCATAGGATCAAAATACAACTAGAATATTACTCATCATATACCTTGACAATCATGGCACAGTGAATTAAAAGACACTATAGAGGAGTGACCTTTACCTGTCTACCAACCTCTATCATAGGAACGATGTTAAAGCTATTTCTTCAGCTTTATTCTTACATCAAAAGTTTAAAGATATGCAAAAAACACTGTCCAAACTATATGTGTTCAGTCATAGGGCTTAGTTAACTATACTGAAATCACACAAAACTAAATATGATCCAAATCCTTTATTTTTCCTATTTCTTAAAAAAAAACATCATCTTGGTTTCCTCTCCACTAGTACTTCCAAGTCACTATCCGATCTTATTTCTCAAGATTTTTTCTATACTGTACATTGACAAATACATATCTGCATTACTAACAATAATAAAATTCATTTATTTTAAAACTATTCCACTGTTCTATAAGAAAATCTTTTTACTACTTTCCTCCGTATATTTAATCATATATAAACTATTTAAATATCTGAATACTTTATCACATGAAAGTTCAAAAGAATCACACAATTGTTGTTAAATTATATTATTAATATACTTTAAATAAATTATTGCATGCATATTCCGAATTACTCCTATCTCATAATATGTTAAAAATGTTGTATAAAGTGTGTACATATAATTTAAACTTTCACACTCCATTCTTAGTCAATAGATGATTTAAAAAAAATACATTATGCATTATAAACAACTATTAAAATTACCAAATGACCTTTATCTCCTCGATCGCATTCCGTAGGCTTCACCATCCATTTGATCCTTGTAGATATAAGATTCACATCCATACACTTTATTTTAAACACTATTTCTATAATTTTATCAAGCTATTATATTTAAATTTTAATATTACTAAATTTATGTTTATATGTTTTCCCTAATCTCACATAACATTTTATATTCTAAATAAATTAGTAAAAAATATTTAAACTATATTTACTGTACTTCTTTATCAAACTTTCTTGAAAACCGTTCATACTAAAGCTAAAAAAAAATGTTTATTATTTTTTCTTCAGTCACTTAATGTTCTTCTCCCTACTTGTTCAATTTTAAGGCAAAACAATTATTGCTCTGTTCAATAAATATTCATGAATGATAATCCTTGGTTTTTATAATATTTAATACAATTATTAATTATGATATTAGTTAATCCCATAAAGAAAAACGTCTACATATTCTCTTCTAATATTTTTCTGCTAATATTTTCCCACGCGACTTTTATGATGCATCTTCTATGTACTTTGATTTAAATATTCAGTAAATTTTTCTATCTCCATGGATCCATTTTCATTAAGTAATTTAAATTTCCATTTTCCTAATCAAGCATTCCTCCAATGACCACTTTATAATATTTTTTAATTCCTCTTAGAGAAAGTTTTTCTGTTCTTTTTCCATAAAAACACAATAGCTCTTTTATATTATTATTCTATAACTTTTTTTTCTTCTTTTAAGATTCTGGTACTATATATTTTGTAATGTTTCCTTTAAAAAGGACAAACATTCTTTCTCTGTTATAACTTTTATATAATTTTTCTTTATGATATACGTATCTTAATTTTTCCATAGAGAAGAATAAAATAACTTCAGAGTAGCCTTATAAAATTTGTGCGTCATATTTTTTTTCCTGACGGCAAATAACTTCTCTTTTAAGTTTTCCGTATAGCGTCCAAATTATATTCCTCTGAGTTACAATAATAAGTTTCTGGTTGAGCATAAATAAAGCTGTATCAAGGCACTTTACAAATATTTTTCCTTTATCATAACTTCTATATACTGTTTTCTGTAGTATTTCCATTTTACTGTAAGGTTTGAATAAAATTACTGGTAAGAAAACTTTTAAAAATTAGCCCTCCATGTAAAGGTAGTTCAAAATATTATATTTTAAAAAACTTTTAAAACAAATACAAAATTTTAAGATTATATTACTTTTCTAGCTTACGATCTTATACAGCCAAAAAATATGTTACTCCCTCCTTCACTTACACATTACTTTTCTCCTGCTCCGTCTAATTCTTATATTTTGTCTGCTAAATTACTCCATTGATTGGTTAATGACTTTTTTTAGCGCAAACAAATTTACACATTTTAGTTTTATAATAGATTAAACCTTTTTAAAATAAAGAATTTATGACGTCATGACTTAAATATTATTTAGAATAGTATTTTTTTAACTCAATTATAATTTTATCAAAATCATTTAAACTGTAAAACAATTATTAAAATAACATTTAATATTTCAACTTTTACTTTAACGATTGATAGCAATTATATTTAGCTTTATAATTCACAAACTTTATTATTATATTCTAACAAGCGTGTGTGTGAAGGTATATAATATACAGTCACATGATTACTAACTTTATCAGATAATTTTTTAATTTACGTCTTGGTCTAAATTACCAAAACTGATATATTTTATAAAAAATTTGGAAAATAATTTAAAATTGTAGAACTAAATATAATTCTCACCATCCTAAAGTTTATTTTAAAATATACTCTATTAATTTTGACTATTAAATATAATTATAACACTACATATAGCATTTATTTAATTTATTATTTTTAAAATATCATACTCAAATTATTAATATATTTTTAACTATTTATAGCTGTGTTATTTTATATGGCCAGCTTTTACAACCATAAGCAAGAATATAATTAAGCTTTATTTAACTGTTTCTTCTAAAATCATCCATTACACTTTTATATACTAGGCATTTTCAGCCTTAAATTGTACTATAAGATCTAATCGATCATACAATTATCAATATATTACACAAACGTATCTTAAATTTAAAATTTTTTAGTAATTGACCATTCTACCTTATTATAACCTATAGATAAGGGCACAATATATATATATAATCTTTAGGATGAGAATATGAAAATAAAGTAAAATATTTTGTATTTTTTATCTATTTTTTAAAATTATTATTAAAATATCAGTATCATAATTTTAAATATATTTTTTATTCAAAGTCATTAAATTCTATACTGAATATAAAATATTTAAATAATTTAAAATTTAATATAAAATGATTTGGATGAAATATATTATATAAAAAATAATAGTAAAAAGAGGTATTTACAAAAAAGAGTATTTTGCTTACAATAAACTATCTTTTGTTGTATGTTGTTAATAGATTTACCAATTTAAAAAATGAACTTTAAAAGGTCATATTTTATGCATAATTTCAATGTTTTAAAAGCATGTATAAAATAGAGTTAATTAACAGAATTGTTAATAAAAAATTATATTAATTAACTGAATAATAATCATAATATAGCTGTATTCAACTATGAATATATGTTGAATGGCATCTAAAACCGTTTACATATTTGAGGAAAAGTTGATTCATAATATAAAAATGCAGCACATTGCAAATTGTTATAGTTTTTGAGAAATTATATATAAAGTACATATCATTACATTAAAAATTAATTTATAGATTCATAATGAATATTTTTAAACGTAAATACATATTTCACATTTTCATCAATTTTAATATGCTAAAAAGCCTAATCTATTTTGTAGCTTAACTTGATTATTAATTAATTGAAAAATACAATAAAATACACAGTATTTATTTTTGGATAATATTAATAATTTTAATTAAGTAAAGTAATTTTTGAATAATATATTTAATTATGTAAAAAGTAATATTAATAATGTGTAAAAATTATGTAAATTTTATATGAGGTATTAAAGTGGATTAAATTTAAAATGAAATATGATGAAAATTAAATATTTAGGCATAAGTTAATAATCTATATAATCAACTAATACAGCATAGATTTAAATTAAGATTAATTAAATTTAATTACTATATAGAATTTTTACAAGGTGTATTCAAATCAATTTATTGAATAAACAAGTCTAAATATATTACTGACTCAATTTTTCAAGCAAAATCCCTATAGAATTATTTAAATAAACCTGTAAATAATGTACATTCTTTTGTTATAGTAATGTCAATCTATTTTTTTCACATAAAAGATGATCACTTTAACCTGTATTTCAGTTTGTTGCATAATAATGGTTTAGGTATGGATACATAAAAATGCTAAAATTTTACATTAATGTTAATCTTTGTTTTTATATTTATCAAGAGAAATTAGAATTTCAAATATTAATTTAAGTTAAATACATAGGTGCATGTAAATAATTTTACAGCTAATCAAATACATAATACTTAGAATATTAACCAATTCACTGAACCAACAAAATGAAATATATTATTAAAACAATTTTATAAACAAGAAGTCCATAGAATTATTTAAATAAACCTGTAAATAGTACTCATCTTCTGTTATATCATTTAGAATCTATTTTTTTTTCTCATGTGTCATAGCATCAGCCGGGAAGCGAACCTGCTAACCTGGGACAACTGCTTGTAAAGCAGCTGTTGCTGACCTCTCTTTGTCAGATAAAAACAAAAGATGGACATTATTTACTGGTTTATATAAATGATTCTATGGGGATCTTCTTGTAAAACTGTTTCTATAACCTATTAAAACTTCTTTGTTCCATGAACAGGTTTATATTTTTAGAATTTTAAATTTGATTAGCTATAAAATTATTTATATCCTCATTAAAATCATTATTCTATGTGTATATGAATATATACATAAAATTTATTTTGCATGCATATAATAATCTTTTAAGAATAATGGTATTTATAGATATTATGTATTTGCAATGCAATCAGATCGAATAATTTAATAAAAGTAACTGTTCTCATAATACATAGGCTAAACTCTCCATATAGTAGCACCACTCAATGCAAGCCAGAGTAATCAATGGATGTAGGAAGATTTGTGCATAAAAGTCCTATCTAGTGCCTACTCATTTAATATCCACAGCCAGACAAGTTTCTAGCTTGTAGCTTTAACCAGTGAGAAGTCTTGGATTTGAGAGCAGTGCACCTAAACCTTAGGATCTGATACAATAATGGATGCATAGGCACTAGATAAAAAATGTATGCACAAACCTTCCTGAAACCATTGATTACTGTAGCTTGCACTGAGTGATGCTACTGTATGGAGAACTTAGCCACTGTGTAAACAGCTTATGTAAACATAAAGAATGGTGATCCTGTGATGCTTAGTGATTTAATACTGCATTACACTTAGTGTATATTTTTTAAATTTTATTGTTGTTTATTATTTAATCTGTATAAATAATTAAGATTCTTTGGTCAGATAATTTTTTTTTTGTTTAACCATCAATAAAGAAAAATTATTAAAAAGATGCTATCATTTAATGTTTTTATTAATATATACAATGTTCTTTTGTTTTTAAAATAAAGTAAAATAAAAACAAATTAGATCACCCATGATTAGTAATATAACATAAAATTTTACTTTTAATCCTGTACTCATCATCTAATTTAATAACCAATTAGTCTTTAATGTGTCAGACATGATTGTAAACATGAACTCTATATATATTTCACTTTTTGTGCAAATAAATATTATTTTGAAAAAAAAATAAAATAAAAATAAATAAAAACAATATAAAAGATATATATATAGTAGATTTGTTATTTTCTATTTGAAAATTACAATGTTTAGTTGCTGTTTTTTTAAAATTTTAATTTATTTAAATTTTAACTAGTTTGTTTTTATATATATTTGAATATAAATAAAACTTAGACAAGTGCTTTTATAATATTATATATTATATGTCAGTATATAAAAGTAAAAACCTTTATTACTTTGTCTGTTGTCCCTAATGAACATTAAATTGTGAGAGTGAAGATTATTAAATATATTCAGAAAAAAAAAATTACATATGGAAAAATAAAAATAAAGTTGAATTGCTTCAGAATAAGTGTTTAATTAAAAAGATATATTAATCTTTAACTGAGCTTGAAAATTTTAATCTGGGATAGGGATAATCTCTAGATTAATAAATGATTAGTGAGAATCATTAATGTATTTATCAGCAATAAATCATATCAGAGTTATGGGAGAATTACATTTGATACTTGTCAATCAAAACATAATTAATTATTGATAAATACTGTATATATATATATATATATATATATATATATATATATATATATATATATATATATATATATATATATATATATATATATAAGATGATAACCTGGACAAACATGGGAGTTATTTATCTTTTATCTGTATGTTTCAAGAATGTATGATGTATTGAACGTTATTAGATATATCTACAACCCTGTTTTAGTGTAGTAATGGAATAAATTCAAAATCTACATAAAATCAAAGCTCAATTCCTCCTATTTTGTAAATTTCATGATCTTCCATAGAAATGACCATTTAATTTTTATTATTACTTTCTATAAAAAATTGAATTTTAACATTTACAATTTTTGATGTTACTTATCTAATCAAAATTAAACAAATATATATATATATATTTCATAATTCTAACGTTTTTGAATTATACTGTGTATATTTTTCTATATTTACGTTTAAATAATAATTTATCAGGATATTGTTAAATTTAAAATGAAAATTAAAGTTACTGACACTTTTTTTTTTAAATTTTTTATTTTGTATTTATAAAATATCAATTATATGTTACTTTTTTAAAATATAAACTTTAAATATATGAATTAATCTTAATAATCAAGCAATTTAAAAACAGCTTATGCAAATCATCAGTGCCAATACAGTCAGTTTAATCACATGACAAGCTGAAAAAGATACATAATGCCTGCATTTGAACTTCAGATTTTTTTATGATATGTCAAATTTGGGATTTTAAATGTCGTTTTATGAAACAAATATCATAAACGAAATTCAAAGTGTTTTTAATTATTCAGTTTGAAAAGACAACCAATACCAGTGAAAAGCTAACCTTTGCAGCTGGCAAAGAGAATGCTTAATATGTGGAAGGTATTATAATTTATATGAAATAAAGATAACATTAGTGCTTTCATAAATGATGATTGCCTTATTTACTTTTACTCAATTTAATGAAATACAAAAATACCGTATTAAACACATAAAGATTAATTATTTTTCTTCTAAAAAAAATGAATGCAAAAATATTACTTTTTATATTAAATAATTACTTACTATACATTATTAGCTATGTTTTTGAATTTTATTTTAACTTATAAGTGAAAAATTAACTCCATTTTTTTAATACAAAGATGTTTATGCATATATTAAATTTGGTATAGATAATATACATGTATTTAAATATTCAGCCTGTATTCTGACCATCCCTCTGCTGCATAATTAAATAAACATATTAGGGTTCTATGTGTGAGGGGTCAGATTGATTTAAGGTCAACATGGGTATGGCAATAATATTGGCATTATCAAGGGCTTTGAACATTTTATCTTCAGATTTTCAATAATATGTATGGTTGAAGAGTTGGAGAGTGTAGAAGATTGAAGCTTTCCCATTAAAGTTTGAAGATTTGCCATCTTAATATAAATGGAGCATTATTAAACTTATTATTTAAGTACTACTTTGGGTGCAATTTGAAAATTATAATTGCAATTTGTAATGTCACAATTGACTATTTATTAGTCTGCATTCAGAACAGGTTATATTTACTTGTTTAAGGAGGTTTGTTTAAATATCTTTCTATCAATAATTTCAATCTCTGCTGTTAAGTTGCAAACTTAAGGGTCTATATAAATATATGAAACAATTAATAGAAGTGGGATTTCACCTCTATTGCTAAAAGGAAGTTGTTTTGACAACAGTTTGAAATTCTTAACTGTTATCTATATTGTAAATGCCTACATGTTGAGTGGATTCTAATGGTTATAATAAATAGCAAATTACTACAGTTTAATTGATAAGTGTCAAATGTGCTGCCCTCACTATTTTGACCCAAATCATCTAATGAAAGTATATTAATAATTTTTATTAGTCATTCATTAGACTAGAAATTACACAATAATGGATAATATTTTTGTAGTGTAATTTTCACTATATTACTCTCAGATGAGAGAGGAACTGGTTTCTATCCACTTTTAATATCTTAATAGGGAATGGATAGAAATAGATAGTATAGTAAAAATCACACTACAAAAATATTATTCATGATTGAATAATAAGATATGTTCAAATATTAAGTAAAATACATAATAATAGATATAAATATAAAATAAAATATTAATAAAATTTAAAAGGGATTACTAATAGAATGATAAATTTTGAAAATAATTGAAAATGTAAAATTTGAAAACACAAAAAGGTGTTGAATCTTAAATTAGAAAATATTGAAGTAATTAGAAATTACAAGCCAAGGAGTGTAGGTTTATAATCAACATGCTATAATTGTGAGGAAACTGAACAAAAATTATATGCAGCTAATAAAATAAGCATTCTCTTGTTGAGATAATATATATAAACAAATAAATTTCAATGAACATTTCCAATTAACACCAAATAATGACCGTGACTTTGATAAAACAAGACAAAAAAAAAGGGAGGTGTGAGGATAAAATGGACAAATGTAAAAACAGTAAAAAATATATATATTTTGGAATATAAATGTTAGAGTGAAATTAATATTAAAAAAATTGAAAAAAAATATAAAAAGTAATATATAATTTTTTATATAAGAGATTATCTAGAATAATATACAGAGATGATTGTAATGTCTATGCATATTATTATTACATAACCTTGTAATAATATAACATTAATAGTAGTTATTTATGAAAATAAGGGGAGGAGGAAGAACAAAATTTACAAAAATTATGTTTAGTTTCAAACCCATATATCAAAAACAACTATTGAAGATTAACAAATCCACATTGAAGGTTACACATCTAAAGATGAGTAAAAATACTATTATTAATCTCTTAATAATAATAAGATGATTATATTTAGTGGATCAGAAAATTGCTTTTAAGTTTGAAAAATAACCACAAAACAGTTTGAGTTCTAGAAGACATATTGTGGTGCTTGATTCACGCTATAAATATCAAACATATATATTAAAAAAGAAAAAAAAATCCATATGGAAAATTCAAGTTCCATTGTGAGCTTTGTCACCAAATCTAGGAAGTTAATGATATTACTTGTATTTGAAGATGCATATTATAATTCACGAAAGTATTTTAATATTAGATACAGATTTCTAAATAATGTATTGACTTAAAGGTCTAAAAAAAATAAAAAAAAAAAAATAAAAAAGACGTATAAATCTTCCTAAGGCTGATATGATTGAATCTCATTTGGTCAGAATAATAAAAATGCGATCGGGTTACTGATAGATCAAATAAAATAAATTATTTTTAAAAAAAGGATACATTTTATCCGGACTCAAATCTTTGAAATATTCTTATGATGATTATCACATGTTTTAAGAAGTGCAATAGGTCAAATGTACATATAGGTTCAAATAATATTTTAAAAGTAGAAAGGCTGATCCAAATTAATAATAATAGATTGCTGACTAACAGCTATATAATGAAAAGTCTTTTATAATATTAAAAGTAAAGTTTTGTTTTAGCTAAAAAACAAAACAAAAACTATTATACAACAATCTTTTTATAATAATTCGTTAATTCATACGAGATGATAAAGAATTATATTTCAAATAAAGTTTAAAAAAACTGTATTGAAGAGAGAATTTAATTGGAATATATATATATGCATATTTGTATGTAAGATAATTCACTAATACATATTTTGCCTGTGGAAAATTTCCATTTCAACATATTTATACGTGCGTATCGAAGTTTATGCTTAAATTATAGCATAAACATGTAAGAGTTAGTAACAAAAAACAATAGCAAATCAACTTTAATTATTAATATTTTAGTGTTTCCCTATATTAAATGGTAAATAATTTTTTTTAGACAATAGTTATAGAAAAAGTACTATTAAATATTGATTTAATGATTATTAAAAAAAAAATAGTTAAACAAAAGCAATATAATTCAAAACTTAACTGCTATCTAATTTTTTATTTAATTTTGCTTAATAAGCATGTTTATATATTTATAAAATTCCATTCTGTCTTTTTTAATTGTTGTCGTAAAACCATATACAGTTTCTATGCATGATTTTAAATTGATTAATTCATATATTTATGTGTGTTTAGTGTGTGTGTGTGGAAAAAGCTATTCCATTGTTGACAGAAAATGTTTGTGTTTACCATTATTCTAAATAGATAAATTGAGACATTTTATCCAGTATAGAAATGCAGAAGTTATGATGTAAGAAATAATAACTTTACACTACTTATTAATACTAATGCAAATATTCAAAATTCTGATCTTTCTCAGCAGGTACTAATTTGTATAGATTATATATATTATTTTTAATAATGAACTGATATTATTTTTTAATCTCTTATTTTAGAAACAATTGGAAAAGAGACTTTTCAGATTCTTGCTATAATTAGCAAAGATAGCAAATATTACATTATTATAAACAGATCTTCTAAAAGGTTCACTATATAATTTATATCATATTTGTTTACACTATGTAATCCATCTAACACAATATAGGTTATTACTATTTGATTTGGGTTTTACTTTGTGAAATAATAACACAGAATTATGTTAGGAGATATATTATAAAGTTTGATTTCATTTTTTTTCGAAAGAATTATTTGAATTCTTCTTTTTTCCAATTATTTCATAACCTAAAAAAATAAAAATAAAAATTCATTATATAATGATGGAATTATGAAATGTCTTATGTAAATAATTTATTTAGTTTTAATTTATTGTTTAATATGTAGACATGCACACTCACACATCTTTATAAAGTAATGCCTAGTAATTTCTTAATTAGATATAAAATAATAGAAATAAAAAATAGTTCTAGAGTTTTTTTTAATTATAATAAATACAAATGATTGAGTGCATTTAATTATGTCAATTTATGTTGATATTAAAATAATTAATGTCATATAAAATAAATTATTAATTCCTGAAGATTCTAAATGCCTCAAATTTATTTTTTAATAATATCAAAATTGGAAAGGAATAAAAATCCTTATGCTGCTCTTCTACAAAATAATAATAATAATCAGAAAATAATAAACCTTTACAACAGCTATCTAATTCAATAATAATTTTATATATAAAAAGCTTTTTTCAATATCTGCTTTGGTACTCTTTTCAAATGTTACTAATCTTTGAATTAAGATTACTCTTCAAAAAGTCCACAAACCTGATAAATTATAATCCTCCATTATGCCAAGTAATTTATATATATATATGAGTAATTTATATATGACGGTTTTGATTTGTTTTAATTATTTATATTATTATTGTTTGTTTTAATTCCATTATTGGACCCTGGATGGTTTTATGTCAGGTGATTCATTAACATTAAATAGATTAGTAACATTTGAAAATGGAACTAAAGCAGGTACTAAAAAAAGCTTTTTATGTATAAAATTATTATTTAATTATATAGCTGTTGTAAAGATTTATTATTTTCTGATTATTTTTTAATAATACAAATTTAATAAAAATAATTTTAAGCTTTATTTACTAATTCATAAATAAATTACACATTTTTTATTTGTAATAACATGCAAAAAAACCCATACAATTACAAAACAGTATCAAGCAGATCATTTAATAATATTCTATTACTATAATTTAATTTACAAACAAAAACTCTCCATAAAGTAATGCCACCTTGTGCTAACCAGAGTAATCAATGGATGCCAGAAGGCTTGTGCATCATCCAATATCCCCAGGCCAGAAACTAGTCTGGGGATATTAGATGAGCAGGCACTAGATATGTATTTTATGCCCAAGCCCTCTGGCATCCATTGATTACTCTGGTTAGCACAAGGTGGCATTTCTTTAAGGAGAGTTTTTGCCTGTTTACTAACAGTTATGTGGTAGCATGAGATGGTGATCATGTGATGTTTAGTGGTTATAATTTAATTTATAAGTATCAAACTTTCTATACATACTACTTTGATGCTATCAACTTCAGATGAGTATATCTATGATTATTATTAAAAGTTTTTTAAGTTAGAGATTATATCATTTGTAGTCTATTCTCCAATAAAATAATGCCTTTAAATAATAAAAGTATTATAATTATTTTTCAAGGTTAAGATGTATGCTTTTTTTATTATTAAAACAGCCAAATCATTGCAAATGTTTATGCTGGTTTTTTTCTTTAAATAAAAAAAATCTTTTTACTTTGCATAATCTTTGTAAATATGTTATTTTAATAAAATGAATAATTTATTTAAAACTATTTTAAATAATATTTTAACATTGCTTTTAATTAATTTTGGTTAAAATGTAAAATTTATTTATTTTCATATAAATAAAATATTAAAATATATTCTCTTTTAAAACAAGTCATTTTTAAAAAAAAAATATTTATTTAAATATATATTAGAATTTTATATATATTTTTTTAGTCATGTAAAAACGTTTAATATTAAGTCAAGCATCATTGTATGCATTTAGCACATCCAAATAATCTGAGATTTGAATTTCAACCAGGTAAAACTTGAGTCATTTTTTGATTTTAAATAGATTTGCGAATTTTTGTTTTATATATTAAGCAATAACTAACTTAGCTAGTCATTCAATATTGGTCAGTAAAAGAATGTCTAGCTAAAAAACTGTTAAATCCCTTATCATCTACAATATTCAAGAGTGGTGAATAATGTTTTTTTCTTTTACATTTCTAGGAATAGAATGGAGGTGCTTGTACTATACAGTGAGTTATCTTTTTTAATCTACAAGCTATAATTTCCACTTATCTGTTGTTGTTTTTTTCACAAGCAGCAACCAACTTTTTAAAAAAAATATATTATCACAAATTTTTGTTAAAAAATAACAATATACATTAGTCTACATATTTATATTCTCATTATGTATTTCAAATTGGTTTAAAAAATAAAGAAAGTGATTTTTTTTCAATGACTCGGTTATAAATTTATATATTGGTATGACAAAAAATTGTAAAAAATAGGTCTAATTGTTCATACTATATTCCTTTTCAATTACAGCAAATAACTATAACAAAATTCAGTTACTTAAATTCATTACAATAAGTATTGCTGGCTTAACTGTTATTTTGTAATCAAGAAAGTTTTCATTTCTATTAATATCAGTGTATATTAGCAATTAATCCTCTTAACATGAAAGTAAGACTGAATTTTGGAATAATGAAAGTAAAAGGTTTTAAAAAACAAATTGAAAATTCTTATATTATATGCTATACATATGCAGTAATAACAATAATACATTTATATTACTCTACTCAACTCTTATACATAAGCATAAGTAATTAATTGTTACTAGATAATAGCATCTAATATAAAATTAAATACAAATTTATCATGTAGATGTAGGAGTTTGCTATTAACTGAAAGGAGACCCTTTGATTCCTCTTAGAGGCCTTAAAGGAACCGAGCAGGGCAAATTCCTAATGTCCACTCCATACATTCTTGTCATTGCAGCTGTTATTACTATGTGATTATTCATATAGTATACGAACATGGATGGGCTGCTCACCAACATGCATTAGCCAGGGTGGTGAGTTTATTGGCTTTTTACCTCTGAGTTTAAGATCAAGAAACACCATGGTCTTTCTTCTCAGTGCCTGATAAGGCAGAAGGAATGTTTGTGTAAATGATAAATATTTTTCCAATACATATACACAATTATGACAGACAAAAATAAAGCATGGCCCTTATTCTCAGGAGGCTGTAAAGTCACCAACCAAGGCAGCGGTTGGTGGCCGAAGGCGGAGGGTGCTAAGAATCCCCTGATTGCAGACCCAGGCTGCCATTTGATGATGACTTTTTATTTAGGTACTTACAACTGCAGATCACTTTCAAGTGAAGGTTAATTGCAAGTATTAGAAGAAGAACTGTCTTATATTAAATGGGACATTATTGGACTTTGTGAAGTTAGAAGAAAAGGTGAAGAAACAATTGATTTAAAAATAGGACATATACTCTATTATAAAGGCACACATATTGGAAATACAAGTGGAGTAGGATTCATTATAAATAAAAAGTGGAAGAACAATATTGTGGAGATTGATGGTATATTGGACAGAATGGCAAGATTAGTTATACAACTTAATAGCAGATACCAAATGCAGATAATTCAGGTTTATGCCCCAACAAGTTCTCATAGTGATGAAGTAGTAGAAGATTTTTATATGGATGTACAAAAGGCTTTTGATCAGAGTAAACAACATTTTTAAATTGTTATGGGAGACTTTAATGCTAGAATTGGTAGACAAATGAAAGATAAAATTGCTGTAGGTAATTTTGGTTATGGTAATAGAAATGAGAGAGGACATAGACTTGTGGAGTTTGCAGCAAAAGAAAAACTTTATATTATGAATTCATTTTTTGAGAAAAATGTTAAAAGAAAATGGACATGGAAGCATCCAAATGAATGTACAGCAGAATTGGATTATATTTTGACTAACAGAAAATACATATTTCAAGATTGTAATGTTCTTAATAAATTTAACACAGGAAGTGATCATCGATTAGTAAGGTGTAAGTTACGTGTTAATGTAAAACTAGAAAGACAAAAATTGTTAAGAAAAACAATATTTACAGTTGATATTCCTAATCTTCAGAAACATTCTAATGAATTTAAATTAGAACTTATAAATAGGTTTCAAGTGTTAGGAGATTTTGAACATGATACAGATTTGAATGAAATTAATATGAAAATAACTGATACACTTTTAAAAACTGCAACAAACATAGCTGGTAGAAAAAAGCAGCAATTGACTAATAAAATTTCTACTGAGACTAGAGAATTTAGGAAGAAAAGAAGGAATATGAAGATATACAAAAATGATGTATTAAAATGAATTGAATATCTTGAATTTTGTAAAATGGTACGGAAAAGAGTTGAAAATGATATAAGAAAGTATAACTGTGAAATAGCAAGGAAAGCTGTAGAAGAAAATAAAAGTATCAAAAATGTTAAACAACATTTTGGTATTGGTAGGAAATTTATATCTGCAATAAGAAAAAAAGATGGAATTATTACTAAAAAGAGAGATGACATCATGAAATTGGTAGAAGATTTTTATCAAGAATTATATAGTAATAAAGAACAAGTACCTCCTATATCTATTACATCTTCTGAATTGCCCAGAATTTTAAATGAAGAAGTGAGACATGCAATTAAGTGTATGAAGAAAGGAAAGGCTTCAGGAAATGATGGAATTATAATTGATATATTAAAAGAAGCAGGTGAAGAAATAGAAACAATTTTAGCAAAGTTGTATACCAAATGTCTAAATGATAAAGATGTACCGGAAGATTGGAAGAATGCAGTAATAATATTAATATTTAAAAAAAGGTGATAAAGAAGATATTAGAAATTACAGACCTATCAGCCTTTTATCAGTTTTATATAAAATTTTTACCAAGATAATTACAACTCGTCTACAGAGAACTTTGGATTTCCACCAACCAAGAGAACAAGCTGTTTAAAAGTGGTTTTAGTACAATAGATCATATCCAGGTATTGAGAGAAGTCATAGAAAGAACAAACGAATATGAGTTGTCATTATGTTTTGGATTTGTAGATTATGAAAAGGCATTCGATTCTATACACATTTCTTCAGTGATTAAAGCTTTAGATCATCAAGGTATAGATCCAGGATATTGTCATATTTTATAGAATATTTATAAAAATGCAACAGCAACAATTAGATTACATTATGATACTGGAAAAATCAACATTGAGAAAGGTGTAAGACAAGGTGACTCCATATCTCCAAAACTCTTTACAGCAGTGCTGCAAGAAGTATTTTGTGGATTAAAATGGGAAACTAAAGGAGTGAAAGTAAATGGAGAGTATAAGTCATTTAGATTTTGCAGATGATGTAGTTGTTTTTGCAAATAATGCTTCAGAGCTGCAGGAAATGTTGCAGGAGTTAGCAGATGAAAGTAGAAAAGTAGGACTAAAGATAAATGTTAAAAAGACTAAAGTAATGTTTAATCGATTTGCTCAATATATGAAAATAAAGATTGATTATGAAGAATTAGAAGAAGTTAACAGTTACAAATATCTTGGTCAGATTATTAATACAGATGGAAACATAATGGAGGAAATTAATCATAGAATTAAACTTGGTTGGAGTGCTTTTGGTAGAAATAACTTGATACTAAAAGGAAATATGCCTATGTGTTTGAAAAGAATGGTTTTAACAAATGTGTTTTACCAGTACTTACTTATGGATCTGAGACTTGGACACTTAATAGAATATCAATACAGAGACTTCAGACCACTCAAAGGAGTATGGAGAGATATATGTTGGGAGTAACAAGAAGAGATCGAAAACACAATGTATGGGTAAGACAACAAACAGGTGTTACTGACCTTATTGAAAAAATTAAAAGATTGAAATGGAGTTGGGTTGGACATATTTCTAGAAGAGATGATAATAAATGGACAATTGAAATTTTAAACTGGCATCCAAGAGATTGTAAAAGACCCAGAAAGAGACCACATGTGAGATGGATGGATGGAATAAGAAAATATGCAGGGGTGTTGTGGAGAAGAGAAGATAAAGATTGGAAAAGATGAATTAAACTTGGAGAGACCTTCATCCTGCAGTGGATTGATAATGGTTGATGATGATATATATATATATAATTAAAATTACCCCAAATCCAAAATTCAACCAGACCAGCATAAAAATAATATTAAAACACTACCAAAGGTTTCACTGCTACAAGCAGACTTCTCAAGTGTAAAGAACTACAAAAACTACACAATATATATATAATATTGAACATTACCCACAAATCCATTCACTTCCCATCCACCCTTAATATTAAAAGAACTCTTAAATAAATTGATTGCTTCAGAATAATAAATTTTCAATAATAAAGATTCTTTAATTCTTCTTTGAGAGAAATGAAATCAAAAGAAGAATTAAAGAATCTTTATTATTGAAAATTTATTATTCTGAAGCAATTAATTTATTTAAGAGTTCTTTTAATATTAAGGGTGGATGGGAAGTGAATGGATTTGTGGGTAAAGTTTAATATTATATATATTGTGTAGTTTTTGTAGTTCTTTACACTTGAGAAGTCTGCTTGTAGCAGTGAAACCTTTGGTAGTGTTTTAATATTATTTTTATGCTGGTCTGGTTGAATTTTGGATTGGGGTAATTTTAGTTATATATTGACTAGTTTAGCTTTATGCTTGTAATGTTTATATATATATATATATATATATATATATATATATATATATATATATATATATATATATATATATATATATATATATATATATATATATATATATATAATGGCAGAGTAAATATTGATCATTTACTTTTGGAATGGTATAAGTTGAAAAAGAGCTAGAATTATGTTGAAGAAAATATTAAGATGATAAAAATGAAAGATATTTACAGTTTATTTTGCTTTAGTTATATGGAGATAGGGCTCAGTACCTGTTTTTATTAACATGAATAATAACTGAAATACAGGCTTATTATATACCTGTATCAATATATGTAAAATATAGGGTATATGAGCAATGACTTTCACATGACACACCACTCAATCTCATATCACTGATACATTTGAACACATATGTCAAAAAGATAAATAGTCACCAATATTTGTATTTCATGCTAAACCAGCAATCATCAGTTGGTCCAGATTAGCATCTCTACACATATATGCAATAAGTGCTCAGATATATATTAAGATAGCTAATCTTCATACTTTAATGGAAAGGCTTCAATCCACTCCACACTCCAACTCTTCAACCACCCATCCAATTGAAAATCCAATAAAAAAAATGGATAAGAAAAAGAAATATATATATATAAATACAGGCTGAGTGTGTAACCTATGTACCAAAATTTCTGACATACACCTACAAAGAAGCCATTTTATATCATATGAGACTGATTACTCTAGAATAGAATACTGTAAAGTGTTTATATCAAAAGTTGTGTGAGGCTTTTTTTTGGTGTATATTATACCTTAATAAAGTCCAGTATGTCCCTTTTTTAATTGTTTTATTTAATAAAGAAAATATAAATTATAATTTACAGTACCTTAATATTAGCCTTTGAGGCAATTGTATAAGCTATTTAAAAATAATCTGAAAAATTATCTTTTGAAATCGAAAAGAAAATGTTACTAGAATGTGCAAAAATACATTGTTTCAATTTTCACATTCATTTATTGAAATATTTAAAAAAAAAAATTCTACTTCTGTTTTGAAAGTACTAATAAATCTAATTTACTGAAAGCAAGAAAAATTTAAATTTAAATTATAGTCAATCAATAGAATGATTTACTTTTTAAAGACAATAATTTTTTTATTATCACAATATATATATATATTAGAATTTACTAAGGATCCATGTAAGACATGTAAGAGGCAAAAATTTAAAAAAAAGATTACAGACATTTTAAATGGGTATAAATTTGCTTTAATCCTAAAAATCAAGTCATATTATTTTCTAATTGCAGATAGAAATTAAATTGACTGACTGCCAACAACATAAAAAGGAAAGACTAATTATTAACAAAGACTGTGCCATCATGAGTGCAATTTTCATATTCTTCCAATCTTCGCAACACACACAATTTCTTTTATTTGCAATAAAAAAACCTGTACAAAATTAAAACAATCATCATTATGTATAAAGGAAATGTGATAAAGAATATAATTTGTATATCAAATATATTCTATAATGCTTTTTAGAAAAAGTTTCAAGAATCTATATTTATTATACATTTAATTCAATCTAATAATTATCGTATAGGACCAAATACAAAAGATAGAATTAAATATAAGTCTACTCAAAGTTAAGAGTGATTTAATATATAAAAATACAAAGACATTCCTTGTGTCAACAAGATTTAATGAATTTTTAAACCATGCAAATGCATTCAAATTTTTGGAATGACTAATTAGAAATCTTTTTAAATGAATATTTTTACAAGCGTTTTTTCCATTATTTTTATTTTTTTTTAAAAATAAATTATGTGTAATATTCCTTCACAAAAATACTTGCAAATCTTTTCAAATAAATATTTTAATAAATAAATATTAATAATTATATTCACAGGACATTTCCTTTGGTACATCTATTTTTAATATTGGTTAAAATAAAACGATTAATATAAACTTATACTAGGATCACAGCTCTTAATAAAATGTTTATGTTGATAAAAAAACATTCTTCAAAACACAAAAAGCAAATTTATTCTTTTAAGTATCTTCTTATGTAATCATTATTTAATTTTATTTAACTAACACATTACTAATCAATAATTTTTTTAACTTTATTTTTATCATCATAATTACGTGACTTTTGAAAAACCAATGATTTAGAATAAAAGTTAGACATACTCATACAAATTTATTTGTTCTGATATAGAAAATTCTTTCTAAAAGCAATCTTTTTTTAAAAAAATCAATAAATTAAATATAATTATCAAAATAATCATGGAACTATTAGTGTTATTTTTATATAAAATTCAAATACTTTATTAAATTCTTAAAATAAAATTTTATAAAAAAAATTAATTGTATATTAAAAATGTAAAACAAATTGTCATATTTATCAGAATAAACTATAATAATGTTAGTTGGATTCATATATTGGACTATTTCAATCATCTATTATTAAGTATTGAACATCTTTAGAAAAATTTAACTTTTTTTAATTCTTCCAATTACATTCAATTGTTAGTAATAGCAGACAGATTAATTATATGCACAGCATTTCTATAGGTATTACTCTCCCCTCCTCTTCAGGTGTTGCTAGACTCTTAGATTCTTGAATATTGAATTTTAAGGTAACATTCTAACCAACTGATTCAATAATCTAAGGATCCATATTCGATTTCTATGCCAGTACTGTCATTGATCAGGTCAGCAATGTCTGAAGAAGAGAGAATAATAATACCTGTCAAAACATTGAGCATATAGTAATCTGTGTACTATTACTAACAGTTGAAAGTAATTGGAATATTTAAATTAAATTAAATTTTTTTAAATACCTTTAATACAGCATGTAAAAAGGACCATGATTATGGAGCTGTAGGTGCTCCGAAACCACTAAGTCCATAAATAGAGGCTCACTAATAACAAACTTATAGCTTCACCTCAGCTATTAATCTTAGCTTAACAGTAATATTAGATGATGGAAATAGTCCAATATATAAATACAACTAAAATAGATCATCACAAACCTTCAGGAAAACACTACAATAATGTTAGTTTAGTTTCCAAATGCTTCTTATAGTTAAATTAAAAATATATATTAATTACTAAATTTATACTTTTCTTCCCTAAGAAAAATGTATGCATAAGTAAGTAATATTTACTGAGGTTGCAACCTTGAGCATATGCGTGTAAAATGCGATAGTAGGGACCTCTACAGGTGTTTAACCACAAGCTTATACTATGGAAGAAAAGAGGGGAATCTTTATATCAGTATTTCCTATCATTATATAAATAATTCCCAGTTTTGTTAACTTAATAGAATGTCTTTTACCAAGCAAATGCAAAATTACTGTTTATATCTGTGATCTGTTAAACACATATGTATGTGTAGATTTGAACACTTAATAGGAGAGCAATACAGAGACTTCTGACTACTAAAAGATGTATGGAAAAATGCATTTTGGGAGTAACAAGAAGAGATTGAAAATGCAATATATGGATAAGAGAACAAACAGGTGTTTCTGACCTCATTGAAAAAATTAAAAGATTGGAGTGGAGTTGGGCTGGACATATTTTTAGAAAAGATGATAATAGATGGACAATTGAAATATTAAACAGGACTCCAAGAGATTGTTAAAGACACAGAAAGAGATCACATGTGAGATGAATGGACAAAGTAAGATGGTGTGTGCAGGGGTGATGTGGAAAAAAGAAGCTAAAGATTGAAGAAGATGGATTAAACTTGGAGAGCCCTTCATCCTGCAGTGGATTGATAATGGTTGATGAGGATGATGATGATAAGCAGAAAATGTAGCAAACATTAAGGTTTGGGTAAAGTTGGTTGACTACCTTTTATATAACTTTAGAAATGCAGAGAATTTTGTTTATTGTATTTACATTAATGGATTTTATATGTATTACTATATATATTGTAAAGATTTTCATAATTATAAAATGAAAATAAAAATATTTTGGCATCATTCCAAGTATTAGTTTTAGTTTTCTGTTTAAAGTTTTTAAATTCTTCAACAAGGTCTTCATCCACTGAAACATAAAAATCTTTCACGGAATTGGATTGCCAAAGTTTCAATGAAATCACATTCATCTTTTTCAAAGCTAAGGCTATAATGAAGAATTATAGTGTATCATATAATGAGATTGTGATAAATTAAAGAGTATTTTATTCATGTGTATATTTAATGGTTATCCAATCAAAACAGCAGATGGAATAACTAAAATTTCTGTATTTCATTTTGTTTTACAGTGAGTTGATTTAAATTAATACACTATACAGGCTTGTAAAGAGATTTGTTAAAAATTTTGAACCATTAAACTGGGTGGAATAATTTCTTTAAACAGAAAACTGATATAAGGTATCACTCAAAAAATTGTTTATTTTCATATATATAATTCACAGATATCAATAACTAATTAATAAAAGATAGTATACTTTCAAAAAAGTTTCAACTATTTAAAAAACATTCAACTTACACTTAAATTCAAACACCAGCTCATGAAAATAATAAATGGAAGGCTTAATCATTATGTTGTAATGTTTATGTTTAAAAATGTGTTATATTCTAACAAAACATGGTAAAAATACTTAATTCAATGTTAACACTTTTATTAAATTTTTTTTATTAAATGAAATACTTAGAATAGGCTTTGGAAAATACTACTAAGTTCATAATAGATAAAAAAAATTATAATGTATACAAAACAGAACAGGTTGTTGCAAAATCTTGAAATTTGGTGAATAACCACATATAAAATTATTTCTTATAAAACCAGATCATATTTTATTACAGCCTCATTAATTCTTTTCAGAGTTAATCTGTCCTTGGGAAGATTTGAATGATTTTTATAATAATAGTGAAAAGATAACTATTCTAGATAGTCGTATGGGCTCTTTGGATTTAGGTACTTTTTTATTATATATATTCAAAAAGTATTAAAGTATATATTATAAATATTAAAATAATCTTTTCTAAAATTTTGCATAAAGATTCCAAAATTTTAGCTATACTATTGTCACCAGTGTCTGCCTTTTTATTTGCCGTTTTTTATTTGTTTCTGTTAATAAAATTTTGAAAAATTATAGATAAAAAAAGTTGGCAACAAGCATGTAATATGTTTCCAATTGTATTTCTCTTTAATTAAATTAATAAAAATATTCTTATTAAGTGAGGAAAGAGACCCGAATAAACGTTCTTCTTTATGCAGTAATGGAATTTTTTTTTTTTTTTACTTTTATATAAACTGCTAATTTTTTAAAAATAATTTTTAATTAAAATAGGATTTAAATTCAGCTTGTAATCATAAAAACCTTCACTACAATAGTAATATATCATGCGATTCTTTACAATACATTATTTGCATTACACATAAATATATATGAATACTACACAAGAATATCTGAATTCATAAAGAATTTATAAATCATATTTCTGTATATATATAGTTTAAAATTTTTAATAATGTCCAACAAAAAAAATTTATCATCAGAAACCACATGCAATTCTGATAATAGTAGTAAGTTTTCTTCACAAACTCTTCAGTTTTTCCATTCCTTGTATAAAGATTAAATGAACTTAAATTATTTTAACACCATTTTATAAAGCCTTCTAATTTTATTCTATAACATATTTGTTGTTGTTTTCTATAAAATATTTTTCTTGTGTAATATGAAAAATTATAATTTCCTTTTTATAACTTTTCTTAATATAATTTCTTTACAATTCACTTTTATTAAATATAATGCTTCATTAAAAGTTTGATGCATCCAAACAAAAAGTTTCTGTAAAATGTTCGTTCAAAGGTTAAAATTCTTTTATTTTATAATCTGATACTTTGTTTTTCCAAATTCTGTCAGAGATTGTAGACATAGTCATTTTCTGGGTAATCTTAATTTTATTTCTTTTCAGAAATCAAGATTTATAATAATATTGCTTCCAAAATAACTTCCCACATCATACAGAATGTTCCAACAACACTATTTTTTCTCTTTATTTTCTTTCTCTTAAAAGTTGTAAATTTTGTTTTTGATCATATTTATGCACAATCTATATCTCTTTGCTCTTTGATTTGGCATCTGAATGGTAATTTGTAATCTTTCATCACCTTTAATCATGAATACACCATCTGCATATCTTATTTATTCTTTCCAATAATGTTTCATTACAATATTTTTTTTATTTAATTCATTAAAATTTCTATACATGTAATGAAAATATTTGATAAAATTCAATCTCTTTTCCTTTCCACATGATTTAAACATTGCTTAAATTACTTTTTGGTTATAAATGCCAACAAATCATCATTGTATGTGACTTTTCCTCAGATTTCACTGCAACATGTCAACTAATATTTATCATATTGTTCTATTATCTTTTCTAAATCTACTGAGTTCATTTACATTGTTCTTTTATTTGGGCTTTTAATTTTTGATTTGAGATGTTAAGATTTTGCTTAAAATGCTAATTATTGCAATACTGCTGTATTTTTAACATTTTCTCTTGCTTACATTTTGTAGATTGGTACTAACATTGTTGTTTTTATGATCTAGTAGCTGTAATTGTTTGGAATGGCAATACTAAATATTATTGTAGGTACATTTTTTAATGCACAATATCTCCAACATATATAATATTTGTGCAATTGTTCCATCATTTTCACTATTAGAAGTGATACTGGACACTATTTCATGCTTATCTTTTATTATCCAATATTTTCATTGACCCTATGTGATAAGATATTTGGATTTACATTTGTTATATTTATTGCACTTCTATATCTAAATTTCTGGATTTTTTTATTTATTCTTACTAATTGTCTTTTTCATATATTGCCTTATTTCACAGTTCTGTAAGATTTTGAATTACCTCTTTTATCATTCTGCAATTGTTTTTGTATATCATTTTCCACTTTCTTGAGTACCTCAGTCTCTTCAAATATTTTCTTCTTTGGAAATAACCTTTAATAACCATCACCACCAAAGCTTGTGATTTTAAAGTAAGGAGTGTAATTTTTTAAATTTATCCATCATTTTAATTTTCACCTAATATGTTTTTTGTTATTTCTGTCTTTGATATCTTGTGATTTTTCTTTACTCTTTATTTGCTGAAACAAAATATATTTTCATCTAGTGAATCAAATCTGTCTAAAAAAATAATGTATAGCAATGATAACCTAACTTTACAGCAATTTATATGTAAAACGAACACAGATGTGTGATAAAGATACTAATGTAAAATTTAAATACGTTAAAATAAATACACACATTAATTCCAAAATATAACTCAAACAACAAAATCAACTTATGACTTTGTTGAATTATTTATTTTTGATTTTATATACATAAATGTATTAGTGATAATAACTGATGTGTTTTTCTGGAATGATATGTATCACAGTTGTGGGGTTGAGAAAGTTTGATGCTTGTAAATCAAAATGTAATAATTTACTACTGATAAATACTGAACAAATGATAAAGATATGGGTAAGATATTATGATTTGGATCAATTGACTTTTCATATGTTCCAACAATGCATTGTGGTAGTAGAGGTTAACAAGTATACCTATATTTTGATAATTCTTAAAGTATCTGATTCATTATTTGTTTTTTAACACAGAATCATAAATAAAAGTACATAAAGTTTTGCACACAGAGTTATAAATAAAAGTACATAAAGTTTTGCTTTTGAAACAGATTATCAGAAAAAGACCTGATTTTTCTCCAACAATATTTATAAATATCAAAGCTATTTTTTTTTTGAGTCTGGATAAATAAATTTGGTTAGCATTTAACATAAAACTCACCATTTTGCATAATGATGTTTTTGTTATTTAAAAATTTCCTGAATAAGCATTTCTAGCAACTTTATCATTTTAATTTTTATCTTACTTCTTGACTACATCATATTATTAATATTTTTAATGGGTAACATCATACAAGATTTTGTTGGAGATGGTTGTTCATAGTAACTTCAGTTCAAACCATGCCAGAGAAACAGCAGCAAACTAATCCTTTATACGATATTTAATAAAATGAGGAAGAGAAAATCTTGATCATATGATTGACCAGAAATAATGTGCTTTAATAATAGCATTAATAATAGATTTATGACTTAATGATAGACCTACTTAATAGTTTTTTTTAATTTTTGAAAAAGCATTTTTTTTGTGTGTAAAATGTACTCAATAAATACATTAAAAGTATGCATAACCATCGAAAAAAACCTGAATTTGGATATATTTGTTATATTCAGCATATTTGCATTTAATTAGCAATCGGCATTTCAGTGCAAGAGATTTTTCTCGGGACAGTATTCGTATTCATCATTTGAGATGTTAATGCCAAGGAAAAAATGGAATGCCTTCAGCACAACCCCAATCATCAGTTAGTTTTCTAAAAATTGTTATTGTAAATAAATTTAGATCATATATTTTGTTTGGATAATAAATTTCATTGTCTCAAGATATATCTTACGTGTATGTATATATTATTGACTGACAGATGTTGACATGTTTTTATTTTGTTTTTATCGTTACTATCTCCAAAGAAAAAAAAATCTTGGGGAAAAAAAATAGTAATAATAAAATAAAAACATCTACCGATCATTAACAGAAATCAACAAAGAATTTTTTTTAGCCAAAGGGTGCTTTATCGCTATTTACATTTCAGATTATCTTGAATAAAAAAAATAATTAAGTAGGTCTGCAGAAACAAAATGTTATAACACTGAGAATAAGTTAAGAAAAGGCCAAATGAAATTAAAACAAAGGTGGATTGCAAATAAAAATGGAAGCTGGTTAAAAACTGAAAAAGAGCAATTTCTTAAATTTTTCAATTTGCTTTTTTTTTATTATTTGTTTTTAAGATTCTTTTTTTTTTAAGTACATACTTCAAAATACATCTTTAAATAAATTATTACTCATTTCCTTTAAAAATAAAGTATTAATATTTAAATAGGGGTTTGTTAATTGCATCTTATAATTATCACCTTTATCAATTTCTGCAGGATATAGATCTATCAAAGTTTAATCCAGCCTCTATTATCCATAGCCTATCTCCTTGACAACACAATAGCAGATGCACACAATCACCATTTTTTATGCTTTTTTATCAAGCTGTTTTTTACAGAGGCAAATCTCACCATACAGTAAAACCACTCAGTGCAAAACAAAGTGAAAATGCAGGAAGATTTGTGCATACAATTCCTATCTAATGCCTACTCATCTAATATCCTCAGACTAGTTTCTAGCTTGTTGCTTTCACCCATAAGGAGTCTCAGATCTGAGAGCACCATACCCAGATCTTAGGATCTAATGCAACTCTCCAACACCCACTTCAAAACTTTGTGTTCAAAATAAAAAGATAATAAGGTTTTCAAGTTAAGCAAGCTAAAAACTAGTCTGGGGATATTGGATCAGTAGGCACTAGATAAGGATTTTATGCACAAATCATCCTGCATCCATTGATTACTCTGGCTTGTAACGAGTGGCACTACTGTATGAAATTTTGCCTTTGGTGATCATGTGATGTATGATGATTTAATATCAATCCTGACAAGTAGAATTATGATGACTGTGCTCATTAAAAAACCAAAAACCATAAAATGTATGGATGCTGAACTAAGTACAGATCTATGCAACTATACAAGCTAATTAGCTTAGCATGAAAACATTAATGTGTTTTCATTTTGGAATCAAAGCTTTATAGTTAGCTACAAAAGTAAAAGGTGGATTCTGGAGGTTGCATTAGATCTTAAGATCTAGCTAGAAAATAGTCTGAGGATATTAGATAAGTATGCACTATATAGGGATTTTATGGACAGACCTTCCTGCATCCATTGATTACTCTGGCTTGCACTGAGTGGCACTACTATATGGAAAGTTTTGCCACTGTGACAATAGCAGATTATCTTAATGTCTTTTATAATATCTTGGGACTTAGTTTAAGGCTTCAAATGATTATTTATTATCAATTCAATAAATACCTCATGTCCAGATTTATTTCAGTATCTTGTTTTAATGATGCCAATGATATTAACTTTTTTTCATTATCACACATGTATCAATTTAAATACTTTTTTAAATTTACAATATACATCTTTCTATACTTTACTGAGTTATCTGAAGTCTCTCATTTTTCTGTTAAGCATACAAGTCTCAAATTCATAACTAAGAACTGGTAAAACATATCTACTCATAACATTCATTATTAAAAGTATAGGCACATTACATTTTAATATTATTTCTACTAAACCAAACTCTATCAAAGTTCAATTTTTTTATTATTTATATCCATCATGTTTCCATTTGTATTATAATATGACCAAGATATTTGCAGTTGTTAAGTTTATTTAATCCATCATTATCAATATTTATTTCATTGTAAGAAAATCCATTGAACATTAATCTTTTTAGGTTTTATGTCTTGTTTTGCCACAGGGAAGTCATATAGTTAATAAACTAGTTTTAAGAGTCTCTACCACTCCCTGATCACCAAGGCTAAACGAAATGAAATAGTATGTAGGTTGGAGTGAGTTGTGGTGGTTTAAGTCACCCTGGTGATGATTTTGCTGTTATCAGCTCATCCTGACTGTTACAATATACATTTACAAGATATATTTTTAATATATAGGGTATATGAGCACAGACTTTCACATGATCCACCACTCTCCACATTATCTCATAACACTGATACACTTGAACACATATTTGTTGAAAAGATAAATAATCATCAATATACATATTTCTTGCTAAACCAGCAATCATCAGTTGGTCCAGATTACCATCTCTACACATATAGCCTATAAGTGCTTAGATATATATTAAGATAGCCAAACCTCATACTTAAATAAACAGGCTTCAATCTACTCCACACTACAACTCTTCAACCATCCATCCAATTGAAAATCTGATGGTGGAATGCTCAAAGGCCACCCAGAGGCTGAGATTCTTGTCACACCCATGTTGACCTAAAGTCAATCTGACCCCTCAGACACAGGTATATAATAAACCTGGGTGTTTCAGTTAAGATATATTATTAATAAATACATTTTCAATAGAAATTCCATGAAATATAGTATTTAATTCCAAGGTAGAATGTCATTTGCTTATACTGAATATTTCCTATATATGTAAATAGAGGAATTTGAACTCAATGATTGTCAGTCTATTCATCCTCTATTCTATCTCAAGCAACAAATACACATAACCACACACATGCAAAAAAGTACATGATTCCTAATATATGTATTTCATGCCAAATCAGCACTCATCAATTGGATCAGATCATAATCTACCACACATATAAAAACAGTGCTCAGTTTACATAACAATTCCTTAAATTTTAATGGATAGGCTTCAATCTTTTCACCCTTCTAACAAGTCAACTATCCATTTCATTGAAAAACTGATGATAGAACATGGAAAGCCCTTATTGGATAATATGAGGGGTTAGATTGTTATAACATGCACATGGGTGTGACTAAAATATCCAAATCCAACAAGAGCTTTCAGCATTTCCATCACCAGTGTTTCAATAAAATGAATGGTTGAATAGTTGGATGGGTGAAGTTTCAAACTTGCCCATTAAAGTTTGAGGAATTGCAATCTTAATATAAACCAAGCTCTGATTGTATGTAAGTGTAGGGAATTATGATCTGGCCAACAGATGAGTGCTGGTTTGACATGAAATACGTATATTGAGATCATGCATCTTTTTTGCAGGTGTGAGATCATGTGTATTGGTTGCTTGAGATAGAGTGGATAATGAATAGACTGAAATATCCTGAGTTCAAACCCCTCTATTAAAATATACTATTGTAAAGTATCTGACAGAAATGTATAGAAATGGTAAATAAAATGTGTCTATGAAAATGATTGGAAACCTTTGATCACATAATAAGCTTTATTATGTTTATACAATTAATCTATTTTTATTCTATGTAAACTTTGAGCATTTTATATTTCACAGCTAAAAAATTTATAACAGAGATTAAAGTACCAAACTTAATTGCATTCATTTTTTTTACTTAAAAATTATCCAAGATCTCAACAGTATAAGTGATTGGGAAGAAGTAAAGATAGATTCAAAAATTGTGATTTTTGTGTGTGCTGAAATGTGCTTTCCAATAACTATCTTAATTGAAAACCTTGCAAAAAAATATATGAAATTATACTGCTCCTATAAATAAATAAATAAATAAATAAATAAATATATATATATATATATATATATATTTATTTATATATATATATATATATATATATATATATATATATATATTGTAATAGAATCTGGTGACAACTACTCCATGGATGATTGCATTAGAATATGTGACAATTGGGTTTATTCCATTAGAAGAAAGGAATAGATCTTGTAATTATCATATTTAGGATCTTTGGATAGAATGGAAATAATAATGCAATGAAGTAACTAACCAATGATCATGTCTACTTCTAATGGACTAGTTCTTATTACACACATTAAATTTAAATATAATTTAGATTAGTTCATCTATTTCTTATCTCTTTCAGATTCCATATATGTCTCAGAACTTGAACCCAGGGAGAATATTGCAATTAACTCTCTTCAGTGATGATTTTAACTTATGTAGGAATTATGGTATGCTTATATATGTCATAAATCAACTATAATACTCATTTAATCCTATTACAATGTTATAATATAAAAAAAAACCTCTGTGTATACATATATATGGTAATCGACTGATGAATGGGAAAGAAATAATTTTGATAAAGTAGAGACCATTTAATGCGAAGTACACTAACAATATTTATTTACAAATATAATATAAAATTGATAAACTTCTTTAACAAAATATAAAAAAAGATTATATACATATGTAAGTGTTAAGTATATATGCCTATCATATTAATAATTAAAGATATTCATTAAACCAACCCTTTTCTTAATAGGTATACATGAATAAACACTCATTATATATAAAGTAAATAAATGTAACAAAAAAAATAATAAAATTATTAATTCAATATTGCATTAATTGTGAAACTAACTAATTAATCAAATAAATGAAAATATATTAAATAACTACTGGGTTTAATTCCAATAATAGCATTTTCTCTCTCTGAAAGAACCCCTTCTTAACATATAAAAGTTAAATAGAAAAGACAATCCATGCAAAATGTTAATCATTTATACTGAATAAACATGCATGAACAAATGTTAATTAACAAAAAAAAAATAAACAACATAAATTTTGTATTGTAAAAACTTTATATATATATTTTTATATGGAATAGCAATAAAGATCTTACCTCTATCCCATATTTTGGTAAGCATTTTAATAGTTATCAAAACCAATATCATGTCATTATAAAAGGGAAGATTATTTAAATTTTATTAAAAAAAAATTTAAGCTAACAACCTTTTTCCATGTGTATTCTCGAATTTAGCTACAATGAAATCTTCCAAGTTAAAGAGATCTCAGTTTCCAAATACAGAAGTTAAAATATATATACACAATAATACATAATTCTACCAACTTAAAAAAATATCATGTAACAAAATATTTGTTCATGATGACTGGCATGATATTTAAGAATTAGCCAATTAATGTCTCTGATATGTAATTCATCATTATTTTGGTTGGGTTACTATGATAGGTCATGCATTCTTCAAAAAGATTCCTCAGCAACATATATGCTATTGTTGTTCTTGCTTTTATATCCATCTGTAAGTTTTAGATATGGCATTTGAGATTGTTGGCAGGCATTATACACTTAAACACTAATTCATTGCACTTATTCTGATAAGGGCAGATGAACACTTAAGCCCTACAACACTATTGAGTTAGCTGGCAAACATAGTTTTTCAATAAATTAATAATTTAAAGTTTCTTAATTCAAAGTTTGTTATTAAATGATTTTATGTGAATGGAATTATTCCATCCATGATATATACATAAATACTATATTAATGTTGTTATCTGTTCTTTTATTTGAATTTGAAGAATAGCATGCTATTTTTTTATATCAAATGTTTATCTAAATCCACAATTTTGATTTAATTAATTGCTTGAACTTGTTAAGAATGTTTTTATTTAATTAATAATTATGGCTTCTTGTAATCGTTTATATCACAATTCAGTAAATAGTTTGAAGTGTTCGAATAAACTAGCTATTTTCTTAATATTGAAGCATTCGATTCTTCTGATATTAAATTATATGGATTGTCTTATTTGGAAAAAAACAAAAAGAAGACTGCAAAGAATTAAGTTCATTTTTATTATTGTCGTTGGCTTTCATTGTTTAATGTGCTTGCATTTATTTCCTTTTCATCTTTATATATCTATTGTTACATGTATTATTTTGATTATAAGGAAAAAAAAATTACGTAATAGAATTATATATATATATTATCTTCTGTATTTGGTTATCTAGTGATTAGTTTGACATTGGGTTATTACTATGTTTATTCAGCCCGAGTCTTTTTAAAATGAAGTCAAATATACAGATATTACATTTATTGTAATATATACACATATTAGTACGATAGTTGATTAATGTTTTCTTCTGATTGGGGTTTTCATCTTTCTAAAAAATAAACAAAATCAGTTTGTTTTGATCCTTTCTTAATATATTAAAAAGTATACATTTGTTGTCTATATATATAAATAAGTGTGAGTTTATTTATTTTATAATTGAAATACGTTTAGTTGGTAATTAATTAAAATATTAAAAAAATTAGCTGGATTTGGTAGTAAGTGATAAGATTAGATTGTAAAGATATCCTTACAATATATTGAAGTGGTGCATATATGCTTGCATCATCTTACCCTTAAATCCTCTCACACATAATAATCAGCACACGGGTGTGTGCAATTGTATTATATATATATTAAAATAGAAAAATTAAAGTTAAAATTCAAGTTAAAGAAATAAATAATTATGTAAAATAAGTTAAGTAAACAATAAGTAAGGGTTTTCTAATAAAATTAATCCATTAACTAAGTAAAAATGGATGCCTTATTTTAAAATCTGTTGTAAGAATTAGCAATATAGTTATGGATCAACACTTTTATGGCAAGGACATGTCAAAAAGGTGTTAAATATAAAAAAAAGACAAAAGAGGTAGGAAACAAAGATAAGATAGAATAAGAAGGAAAAATAATGAAAAATTAATTGAAAACATATCAACTAGATAAATCCATTAAATTTTCTGGTGAAATTTAAAAATTTCCCAAGGCACCTTGAAGATGATATAGACATAAAAAGCATTGTTAGAGGTCAGTGGCCATCAATCATCAGAAAAATCAGAAATGTCACATAGAAAGAAAATAGATTTCAGAGAGGTGTCAGATATAGATATTCTTAAGAAGCTACATAGCAGAATGAGTAAGTAGTTTGATGAGGGCTTTTCCAATGTCATCAGAGGAAGAGAGCAGTGTGTCAAGATGAGATCCAGTGGGATGGAGAGGTGCCCCATGTTCAAATTGCCTCAATGCTGATAGATTTAGTTGCATGTTCTACCAATAAATTATTGCCATGATGAAAAAAATGCTCCACAATACCATCAAGAGACATTGTCCATCGTAAATAGACTTTCTTAAATCAAATTCTTGATCCATTACATGAAGATAGCAGTAAAATCTTATAAATTATTAACATTTTAAATAAAAAATGTTAAACAATTTTTTAACCATAACTATAACATATGTATATGCATTAGACTTTTAATTTTTAATATTTTTTAGATTTCATATTATTAATAATGTAAATTTTCTGGGTTAAAAATGTTTAATTATTATTAAGAATTCATCTTATTTAACTTGTAAGACTTAAAAGATGGAGGAATTAATATCATAATGCAAACACCACCTTGCGTTTCTCTTCATGGCATCTCAAGGGACATCACACAGCAAAAATAAGCGAAGAGTGGAAATGATAACACATTGATTTTTTTTATTTAGATTGCATCCCCCCCATCTTCTTAAGTAATGTTTTTTTTTTTTTTACAATTGCAAAGAAAAACTAGTGCAAGTAATGAGTGATATTATTTTTTAGTTTTAACAAATATATTTGCTTAGATGTGTTCCATATGAAAACTATGATATAACTGATTTCTTCTTATTATATATATGTTTTTCTATGAGTAAATCATTTTATTACTTAAATTTTTTGAATGACAATGCAAAATATATATGAATCTAATATGATGGACGCCACATTGGAGATTAATTATCATGGGTTAGTAATTTTCCCATTATTATAATATATTTAACTGGATTAATAACTATAATTATAGATAGATGAGCCAGAGCTCATATAAATTTACATTTCATTACCTAGGAATGTGAGCATTATAATTATAGAAATATTTTGTTACTTAATGTTAGCATAAATATAACTTAGTTTAATATTGTTTATTATACTCATTATTGCATTATTACATAGATGTGCATTATCAGTGGCTATCCTAAATATTTCCATGACCTTATAATATGATTTACTAGTATTTTATGCAGTGCATTCAGTACCTGCTATGTGCCTGGTGATTCTTTGTAAATAATTCACATGTATAAATATTATCATCAGACTAGATAGAGCTGTAGGACAGAAGATTTCAGCATCCCAATATCTTAGTGCATCCCCACACATATAATTTCTCATTAGATGAGCTTGTAGTTAGAAGCAGGAACATCACTGCAACCTTTGTTTTGTGATCCATACATCCAGATTGCAAAGTTGATCTCACATTATATGATAGCCATTGACCCATACATAATTAATGCAGACCTGTGATTTATATTATCCCCCCTTATTATGTATATGTCTATGCATATAGCCATAGCTCTATGTCACATTATATTTAGCTGATACCATAAGATCCCCAGGAATAATAAATTAAATGAATAGAATGTAATTAAGGTTAACCCATAATGGTTTGATATTATTTTTATTACCCTGTGGATAACCAAAACAATGCTCTTATTTTTGTTACTTATGCATTTTACTGTTATCCATGATTCTCTATATGTAAAGTCCCTTAACAGCCCCCTCACCATAATGTATACATAAGAAATCCATTTTGTTGATTTATTTGTTATTAATAAACATTAATTCATATAATTTATTTATTATCATTCTCAATACTAATCGGAATCCTATAATTAGTTAGGTAATAATTAAAACTATGCATATCCCTGAGCTAAGCAGAGCTATATAAAAATAGGAAGCTGTGTTAATAATGTCAAGGTCATTAATCATGTAGTAGACTAGGAAGCTTAGGCAAATGTTTCAACTAGGATTGTGGGGGTAGCTATACCATTATGCATAATAGTTGAGACCGCCTGGCTGATCTTTCAGGCTTGTTAGCAAATACCTTTTTCACCATTACAGGTTTTTTGAATATAATATGGACACCAATGTAGGACTTTAGAAACACTTTTCATATGGCTCTGAGAATACCTAGATATCAATCAGAAAAGAATAGCCCTGAAAAAACATATTGTTTTTTTTTTGTATATATACCTGAAATTTTTTATGTAGCATCATGTGAGGCTTTTGAATCACTTCTCATAACCCAGAAAGACACACATATATATTGACTAGAAATGGATAAGTCTCAAAACAATTTTTTTAATAACATGTACCAATGTTAGAGGTTGAACCATTCACAAGCTGAAGAGTGTATTTTTGTTAGTTCTGGTATATAATACAGAGCCTTGAACAACTCCTGACAAACCCACTTTTTTATTAATCTAAATATCAAATTACCTCATGTATAGCCTTTAGACATATAGACAAACTTTGAATTTTTTTTTATTCTGATTAGTGATGATGAAAAAAATATACATATATTAACAGATGGCTTATATAGACAGAGCTAGTATGTATACACATATATACACAAAAAAATAAAGCACCATTATTCAAAGAGATTAATAATGTATAATAAAAGATTTTTTATTTGATTCTTTGCAGATGGATAGAGTCATACAAGACCAATAAATAAACTACAAAATGTAAAAGTAGGAAAGAAAATGTGATGGGGGACAGCAATAATTTTTTTTTTAAAATTAAGGCAGAGAGAGGAAATTTTTTTTTTCAGTGTATTAAACTAAAGCAAAGTAAGGTACTGGGATAGAATGTGACACTACAGAGGATGACATGAGAAAGTGGATACTTAATGAAATAAAGAATAAAAATGCCACAAATGAAAGATAGCTATAGTGAATAGGAAAGGGGATCAGGCAAGACCCACAGATAGTAGCATTCAGAGGGGACACTAGGGAAATCCCAGTTGAACATTTAGAAAGATTAAAAGAAATTCTGTTTATACCAATTAACTAATGTACAGGAAATAACAATCACTGCAAACTATTTGAGTGGCACAGCAAGTGATTGATGGATGGGCATTATACACTGACCATATACATTCCAATAATATTAAAGGTACTTATTAAAGACATTTTGGAAACACAAAGGTTGGGCCAGGCAGACACAGCAAATTATTAAGTTTATTAACAATGTGACCAATGAAGTCTCTGTGTTCACTCCAACCTAACTATATTTCATTAAGCTAAATCCATGCCCCTTAAAGACACACCAATATCAAATGAGTCCATCAATAGGGACCAAAATCCACTAGAGGCAAAAAAATTATTGGCATAAATGACTGAATGAAGACAAAAAGGGGACTGATGAATCCACAGTTTTAAGTTGGAAGATTGAGTATGGATCCTGGTTAATCAAATAAGCAATACCTTAGGAAGCCAATATAAAAATTCTGTCCATTGTATGATGGTCTGTATACAATAAGAAAAAAATGTGGAGATAACACCTCCCTACTAAAAGACCCAAAAGAATTGATAGTATCATTCAATGCCAGAAGTTTTAAACTATACCAGGACCAATCAGACAATCCAGATGGATAACAGTAAATGAAAAAAGAAAAGGAAAGGTAGAGGACAACATAAAAATAAAGGGACAAATAATAAAAAGAGAAACTTATAGTAAGATAATATGATAGTGAATGTAGAATAATAATTAGTAATATTTACTGAGGCTATAACCTCGATAATATGCGTATAAAATGTGATAGTAGGGACCTCTACAGGTGTTTTAACCACAAGCTTAGGCTATGAAAGAAAAGAGGGGATAATCTCGATAATGTGCATATAAAATGCGATAGTAGGGACCTCTACAGGTGTTTTAACCACAAGCTTATGCTATGGAAAAAAAGAGGGGAAGAGGGGAACCCTCTTTTCTTCCATAGCATAAGCTTGTGGTTAAAACACCTGTAGAGGTCCCTACTATCACATTTTATACGCATATTATCGAGGTTATAGCCTCAGTAAATATTACTTACATAATCAATGTGCGTTTAATAAATTAATAATAATTAGTATAAAATTATATAACAAGCACACGCAAACACACCAGCAGGAGAAATATTCAGTGATTCCTCAATTACATGGCAAAAAAATATGTTAGTTTTTTTTCAGTTTTTTTTTTTTGAGCAACTATGCAGATATGAAGTGGTGCATATATGCTTGCTTCATTTTCATTAATTCTGCCATATTTCTCTTAAATCCTCACACATATAAAACAACCAGTGTGTGTGTAATTATGAAAAGTAAGATAAAAAACAATAGAAAGAATTTGCTAATGGAATTAATTCATTAACTAAGTAAAAATGGGTGCTTTATATAAAAGTTATAAGAATTAGCAATAAGCTATGGTTCAACAACTTTGTGGTGAGGATGCATCAAAAGGTTGAAAATGTAAAATAAAAAGAAAAGAGGAAGGAAGCAAAGAAAAGATAAAATAAAAGGAAAATGAGTATAAAAAAATTAATGGAAAACCTATTAACTAAATAAATCTATTAAATTATCTCATGAAATTTAAAAGCATCCCAAGGCACCTTGAAGAGTATATAAACTCGTAAAAGTATTGTTGGAGGTCAATGGCCATCAATCATCAGAATGGTCAAAAAAGTCAAATAGAAAGAAAATAGATTTCAGAGAAGTGTCATATATAGATATTTTTAAGAACCTACATACCAGAATGAGCTAGTAGTTTGACCTCAGCTTTTCCAGAGTCAACAGGGGAAAGAGTAGTGTCCCAAGATGAGATCCAGTGAGAGAAGTATACTATGTTACAGTCATCCCAATTCTGATAAAAAGATTTAGTTGCAGGTCATCCCAATAAATCATTGCCATGTGGAGAAAATGCTCCACAAGATCATCAAGAGACATTGTATAAACCAAGAATGAAAATTATAATACATTGATTTGTTTCTTTAGATTTTCTCCCCTCTTTTCTTTAGATTTTCTCCCCTCTTCCCATCATCTTAAGTAACATTGTTTTTCTTAAAGATTGCAAGGAAAAACTAGTGAAGGATGATGATTGATATTATTTTTTAGTTTTTACAAATATATTTGCTTAAGTGTGTCCCATATGAAAATTATGATAAATAAATAAGTAAATTGATTTATTCTTTAATATATGTTTTTCCACAGGTAAATCATTTTATTACTTTTTTTTGAATAACAATCCATATTTTCAAAATATATATATGTATGTAAGATTGCTCTATACGTGTAAAACTAAAAGCAAATTGCAATTATTCTAATTTATGAATCCAACATGACAAAAAATGTATTGGGGATTAATTATTATGGGTTAATAATCTCTCCATTATTTTAATATATTTAGCTGGATTAATAAACTATAATTATGGGTAGATAATCTAGAATTCTTATAAATCTATATTTTGTTACTAGGGATATGAGCATTATAATTATAGAAATATTTCATTACTTAATGTTAGCATAGGTGTAACTTTGTCTAATATTATTTATTTATTATACCCATTATTGCATTACTGCATAGATGTATATTATCAGAGGCCATCCCAAATATATCCATGACCTTATAATATAATTCACTATAATTCACTAATATTAATTTATGCAGTGTGTCCAATACCTGTTATATTATATATGTGCCTGGTGAGCATTCATAAATGATTCAAATGTATAAATATTATCACTAGATTAGGTAGAGCTATAGGACAGAAGATCCCAGCCCCCAAAATATTAGTGTATCCTGTCCATATACCTTTCTCATTGAATGAGCATACAGATAGGAGGATCACCGCTATGACCTAGGGCATCCATCTTTATTTTATGAATTATACATTCAGATTGCAAAGTCTATCCCAGTTTATATAATAGCCATTGATACAGACATAATTAATGCATTCCTGCAATTTATTTTATCCCATCATATGTCTATGCCTATGCATACAGCCATAGTCCTATGTTATGTTATATTTAACTCAGATACTGTAAGGCCCCTAGGAATAATAAAGGAATCAAATGTAATTAAGGTTAAACCATAATGGTTTGATAAATATTATTTTTATTACCTTGTGGATAAATAATATGACACCCTTATTTTTGTTACTTATGCACATCACTATTATCCATGATTCTCTGTATGTAATTTTCCACAAACAGCCCCTCACCATAATTTATGCCTAAGAAAGCCACTCTGTCAATTTGTTTGTTATTAATAAACATTAATTCATATAATTTATTGTCATTCTCATTACTGATTAGAATCCTATAATTAGAATTATGTAATAATTAAGTTAAGAGTCTATGCTTATTCCTGGGATAAGCAGAGTTATATAAAAATGGGAATCTGTGTTAACATCAAGGGTGTTAATTATGTAGTGGAGACTAGTAAGCCTAAACTAGGATTGTAAGGGCAGCAATACCCCTATTATGCTGGTTGAGAATCCCCACCTGGACTCTTGGGCTTATTAGTAAACTATACCTTTGATCATTACAATATATATATATATATATATATATATATATATATATATATATATATATATATATAATATTTAAACAGCATTAAACTGTTGCACATGCGCTTTGGATTTTAACTATAAAATGAATGAATACTACTAACACTTCAAACCCATGATAAAGTCTTTTCTAAAGACTTTATCATGGGTTTGAAGTGTTAGTATTCATTCATTTTATAGTTAAAATCTAAAGTGCATGTGCAACAGTTTAATGGTGTTTAAATATTACAGTTTATAAACATCGTGCTATATAAAATAATTGACTTATATATATATAATATCAATATATATAAAATAATTGACTTATATATATATAATATCAAGGGACTTAAACTCAAACTTTTAAACTCCCTACATCTATCCAATTTATTTTATACAATGGATACACATGACCACATATATTTTTAAAAGATAAATAATCTCCAATATACATATTTTATGCTAAACCAGCACTCATCAGTTGATTGAGATCACCATCTTCCACACACATATACAATCAGTACTCAATTAATAATAAGTTAGCAAATTTTCAACTTTTAATGGAAAAGGTTCAATCTTTTCCATACTTCAAGTATTCAGCCATCCATTTCATTAAAAATCCTAGGATAGAATTAGAAGTCCTTGATAGTGTCAGGATTATTGTCATACCCATGTTGACCTTAAGTCAATCTGACCCCTCACACATAGGACCATAATATGTTCATTGAGTCACACAGAAAAGAGATGGATGGAATACAGGCTCAATATGTAATATTTAAATATATGTATATTATCTATACTAAACTTAATGTAATTATAAGGGAATTGAACTCAAACTTTCAAACCCATACATCCATTCAATATTCAGCCTATATTCTAACCATCCCTCTACTGCATAATTAAATGGACGTATTAAGGTACTTTGTGTGAGGGGTCAGATTGAACTAAGATCAACATGAGTGTGACAATAATATTGGCATTATCAATGGCTTTGAACATTCTATCCTATGATTTTCAATGATAAATGACTGAACTCTCGGAGACTGAAGAAGTTTAAAGTTTGTCCATTAAAGTTTAAAGATTTTCCATCTTAATATAAACTGAGCACTGATTGTATATATGTGTGGGAGATGGTGATCTGAATGAAATGATGAGTGTTGGATCAGCATGAAATACATATATTGGGAATCATTTATTTTTTACATATGTATGTGGTCATATGTATCGGTTATATGTGTATCAGTTATATAAGATATATTGGATAGATGTAAGGTGCTTGAAAGTTCGAGTTCAAGTCCCATATAATTACATTAAGTTTAGTTTAGACAACATACATATATTTAAATATTATATATACTTTTTAATATAATGTATGTAGTAATATTCTACTTCGTTATATCCTGATGAATCGGTTATATGTGTATCAGTTATATAAGATATATTGGATAGATGTAAGGTGCTTGAAAGTTCGAGTTCAAGTCCCATATAATTACATTAAGTTTAGTTTAGACAACATACATATATTTAAATATTATATATACTTTTTAATATAATGTATGTAGTAATATTCTACTTCATTATATCCTGATGAATATACTGCGATGCTAAGTATTAAGAGGCATACAAAATTTCTTTCCTATTTATGCTACTAATTTATACAAAATTGTTTTATATATGCATATACCTAAATTAATACCATTACTTTCATCATAAAATTATTATTTTCTTATAAATACTACTAAACATGACCCATAATACTATTTATTATTCTGCTTAAATATCATGCAAATAGTTCAACGTAAAATTATAAGTAAAATATCAACAACACAAAACATTCTGAGAAAACTATCTCAATTTTATTTATAATTTAATTAATATGAATACTATTTGTTTTGATATTTAATTATAATATAGTCTTAATAGTTCTACATATACAAATAGAAAAGCAATTCTTTTTTTAAATCGAATTATTATTTAAAGTAACTATTTCTAGTTGTATTAATTTTTAGTAGTTATTTGATATGGTATATAATATTTTATTTTTACTATTTTATATATATATATATATATAACTTAATATTATGTAATATATGGAAAATGAATGCCTTTTCCAAAGTTATTTTTAATTGAACAAATCAAACTGAAAATATAGTCATTGAAATATATATTTTTAAGTTCTTCCCCCTTCACATCAACATTTTTTAAGCATAGCCTATATAATTTTTAATAGTTATTAATTTCCCTAGAAAGATCTCTATAATTTTTAACATGTCTGCAAATTGGCCAATTCTGTCACAGAAGTCTTGATACTGACTTAAGAAAAAAATATTCAATTAAGTGAAATATTGTCACTTCAATGAATGATTCTCACCCAACTGAGATAGAATCATTTTATGACATCAAATACTTTTATATATAGACAATATAATTAAATATAATTAAATTATTTCCAAACTATGGTTATCACATCTGTCAAATTTCCCAACCGTTATCAAGGTCAATTACGAAGACTAAGTTATATATAGATAGAAAATGAATGATTTAGTCTTGATAACAATTGGAGGGATTTGGCTTAATATGATAAACATAGTTGGGAAGTAAGACATAGGATAGGTGGTACATTTATTGGCACTCGTGGCTTATTATATATACAATATACAAAAAAAAGAGATAAAATGAAATAGGCAAATATATGATGTGATTCAATCTTTATACCTGTCATTCCAAATCTGGAATATATTTCAAAGATTAATGTTCATTGTTTAATACTATCTATCAAATGGAATTGCATATTTATATTCACATTATTATGATCAAATATATTAAAATCTATTCAATTATTCACGAAAGCTATATTTTCAATTTAGTATCTTAAAAATTACAGAATTTTCAATAAAAATTTAAGACCAACTAAATCTATACATATATCTATAAAGTACATTGTACGTCTACTTACAATCACATGAAGATAAATTTTATAGAAAAATAATAATTAAAAAAAATTCAGAAATCAAAATTAACATTTAATTATATATCAGCTAATGCATATAATGAGTTCTCTCACTCTCTTTTTTTATTAAGCTAAGAAAAAAATGTTTGAAAGCCTAACCAATCAAAGAGTGTGTAATTTGACATTAAAAGCTGTAGTGATTACTTTTAATAAAAGTTGTAATATTTGTTCAACAGCTTTCTTTTAATATTAAAAAAAAAAGTTCAACAGGTAATACTAATCAAACTTTTCATTTTTTTTTTTTTTTAATTTCAGTGAAGGATTTTTAATTAAATTTCCTTTTATCATCATTGGGTAAACAAGAAAATTGCAAAATGGAAAATAAATAAAAACTTGTGCCAAAAAACATCTTACAAATATATAATAAAAAGTAGAATCTTTCTACTATGTTACTAGTACGTAAAATCCCCTTGGTGTAGTGGTTAATACATTTTGCTTGCCATAAACTGGAAGTTGAAAGACTTTTTTTAGACAGATAACTTTTTTTATTTACATATCATATTGCTAAGCCATCTAGTTAAATAATTGTGGTTGGTAAGTAAATATTCACGTATTATTTTCTGAAAAGTAAATAGCATACCAATTTAGATACATTAGATATATGTTGATACATCAATGATCATTTATAAAATAAATTTTATATACCTCAGAATATATAACCTGTTAGCTAAAACAAGACCAATGATAATAATAATAATGGTGTTCTTATTACACTGTTGTAATAGCTATCAAAAACATATAGTAATTAAAATAGAAAAATTATAGTGCTAATAATAATAACTAAATTCCTAATAAAATATCTAAACAATAAGACTATTACAGGATTTTTTCATATCAGAGTTATCATCTTCAAGTATTTTAGATCCATATACTGTAAGTTTGAGTGATCTGTAGATAACATATAGTAATATGCTACAAAATTCTCATTTCTATACTAGAACCTGAATTTTACCTTCATAAGTGAAGATGAGAATTCAAAGTTGAAACTAGCCCACTTATGTACTTTTAAATCCTTATCTTCATTGATGAAGCAAAATCTAAAAACAGTTTGGAGTTAAAAATTTTATGACATTTTATTATTTAATATCTATTGAGGTAACCAAATAGATAGATGGCTTTAAAATTGGTAGAAAAAAAATGTCTTAAACTTTATACACAAACACATTACAAAATTAAATCGTAGCTACAATAGAATTATTTGAAAACATTATAAAAAGAGTAAATATTGTGATTGTATTTTAGGATAAATCTTCAAGCTTAAGAATTATTTAAAAAGAGTGTTTCATGAGTTTGATCAATTACTAATGATAGTTACTGCTAGCATTGCCACAGGCCATCACTTTTCTGAAATTCCTCAATTACTTTCAAAACAAAAAGAAAACTTTTATTTATGTCAGTAGCATCATCACAACAACATCACTAAAAGATTGATTTAATTTCTTGGAAGCTTTGATACATGAATAGTATAGCCAAAAATTAATGAAAATAATAGTTTTGATGCTACAAACTCAATCACGGATTAACTATCACAAACACATTGTTTAAGCAGCAAAATCATTACAAAGAAACAAGAATGCATACATACTAAAAAACAGCATTTAGAGATGGCATTATAGTCAGGAACTTGAAATCAAGAGAAGTTCATATCACACAGAGCATTTACAAGTGCAGATTGTTAGATAAATCATAGATCATTATGATCAACATTAAAATGATAGGTGCATTAAAAAGTAGACCTTATTCTATTCATATTCACAAGCAAATTGACACTCATTCTTTAGAAGTATCTGCTATATTTATTAAATTGCAATAGTTTTTAAAGAATAACATTTCTAATTTGAACCACCAGGATTATTATTTTAGTAAAGCATGAAGGTCTGTTAAGGAGAATGTTATGAACAGAAGTAAATCTATTCTGGGGTTCACTAAAAAAAATATGCCTGATTTTTTGATAATGATATTATAATTATTATTAATTAGAATAAAAGAACTGTGACATTTTCTGAAAGCAAAATTTTAATGACTGACAAGAAAGCTTAGAAATGTTTGATGAACTAAAATTGCAAAAAGGTACAGGTATACACTAACCGTGGCTTCTCTAGATCTTTTCTGATGCACTGAAAGCAACATATGAACCTGAGAACCTGTATCACACTCTTATTATAGCAATAAATGACATTCTTTTATATGACAACAATGTTATTTTAAACAGGTGGAATATTTTGATCATCTTTTGAATAATGATATAAAAATCGAGACAACAATTTCTTATTTACATTTTGATAAAAATCTCTATCTTAGTGAAGTAAAAATTTCTCATTGTAATCTTAAGAATGGAAAGGGTTCAGGTCCTGATAAAAAGCTGAGAAGAGGTGGTAGTGTGTTAGCTTCAAAAATATTGTATGTATTCAGGAAGTTGTGCTATCTAATGTTAAGGATGCTTCTATTATTCTAATTTTTAAAAAATAAAGGCACTAGACAAAATTGCAGTAATTATCATGGAATATTATTATTATTCACTATAGCAAAGAAAATTTCAAAGTCTTTCTTGAATAAATTGCTTCCAATGATAGATGAATGGTTACCAGAAATTAAATGTGGGATTTAAAGAAAGCAGAAACACTATGGTCATGGATTTTGTTCCCAGGAAAATATAAGAAAAGTATTAGGAACAAAATAGTATTTATATATTCCTTTTATTGATTTGGTCAGATATTTGATTCAGTTAATTAAACAAGTTTATGGCACTGTTTGAAATTAGTTGGTTATCTACCACAATTTTTTCATATTATATAGTTTTACATGATAGAATGAGAATAGTGCTATTACTATAAGTGGAAAATGTGATATATTTTAAATAAGAAAGTCCAGAATATGTATTTGCTCCAACATTGTTTTCAATTTTTATGACAGATGCAATTGGAAATGTTTAGAGGGGGCTTAATAAAACAGGAATAAAGAAGTAATAAGGATTGATGGTAGACTTTTAAAATTTGGATCAATTAAAAGGAACAGGAAGAATTAAGTTTTCTTGGAGTCTAAATTTACTGTATGTTGATGATTGCACTAATTTTGTTTTCAAAAGACAATTCATGTCAGGTGTTGGTAGCCAAGAGGTCAGTGCAGCTGCCTTGCAAGCAAGCAATTGCTTGCAGACTATTGTTGTGGGTTCGCCTCCCAGCCGATGCTTTGACATATGGGGAAAAAAAGACAATTCATAGAATGTATTATTTAAAATCTTTGATTTATTAATTAATACTAAAAAAATTATGTTCTTCTTATCAGTCAGCAATGGAAGAAAAATTCTCAGTAACCTTTGACTTGGTTGTTATTAACTTGAGAATGTAAAATGATTTGTTAGTCCTATAAGCAGAAAGTATGGCACAGACTTCAGTGTATTGCTGGTAATTTATTGTATGGAAGTAAAATTTGGATACCTTATTGACCCAGTATAAAGTGATTAGAAAAGTTTCATTGAATGATATTCCATAAATTTTAAAAATATTATGACAAAAACATAAAACTAATTAAAATGTGTTTCTCTGTGCTAAATGTTATACTATACAATACACTGTTATAAATCACACTTTTGTCAGATTAGATATATAAAAGGAATAAACAATGCAGAAATTTCTAAGAGGGTGTTTTATGGTGAACTTAAACATGATTTTTGTGGCAAGTGTAGAAACCATTTACATTATAAGAATTATCTCAAAGATGTTTTTAAAAAGTGCAATAGTTATTGTTGTGGAAAATAGAATACATTGAAACGCTACAATATGACAGTGTGTTTAAGTATTTTAGAAAGAAAAGTTGTTTTTTTTATTGAAAAAATTACAAGACACCATTACAAAATATCAAACAAATAGAAAAAACAAAATAGCATGTTCTATATGTAAAAGTGTATTCGTGGTTCACAGATTGAAATCTAGAGACATTACAGAACAGTTTTTTTTCTTTTATTCCATTGAAGTTGAAATAATTATACTTGCTTATGATTGGCTACTGCAATATGTACCAGAGGCTATTATTTTAAATAAAGTTGTTGAATTTATTTTTATTTGTTTTATATTTCGAAAGTATTTCATTGTCTTCATTTCACTAAATAAAATTACTGATTAAATATTTACTATTGCATATATAGAAATAATGATTTTTTTTTAAAAAAAAAATAACATTTATATAATAAACTGTCGAAAAAATCCCCAGATTAAATATAAACCATAAACTTTTATTATTATTATTAAAAAATATTTTATCAAAACTTAATAGAAAAAGACAATTAAAAATAAGTATTTAATCATAAAGACTAATTAGTATTTAAATTACAAAATGAAGTTAGCAGGCATTTTCTAATTTCATTTTACTTCATTTTAATTAAAGACTGAATTAAAATATAGAACATTTTCAAATTAATTAGATAAAAAAAATGCAAATTTTAAGGTAACAACTGAAATAAAAAGCAGATTCATGAAGAAAGCTCTAAGAACAATTTCTAATTTCAGTTCAAAAGGAAAAAAAAATGTGGAGGGGGGGGGATTGTGCAAGAACAAATTAAGTATTTAATATAGATGATAAAATAGATCATATTAAGAGGAGGATGACAAGTAGTAGTTAAATTAAGCCAACATATCTTTAGGTAAAAAAAAACACACATAATTAAAAGAGGGTGAAAACACACAGAAATAACCAAACATTTTATTATTTAGGAGTTTATGAAAACTTCAAGCATTGGAAATGAAAGAGTTTGAGCCAGGATCCATATACTATGACCTCCAGAATTTTTTTACCACTGAAACTGTGTAGGATTGTGAAGACACTTAAAATTGAAAAGGCAAAACCAAAATGAAGCAAAGGTAAAATAAACTTAAATAGTTGCCCGCTAGACAAAGATCTCTCTAAAATAATGTTGCTAGGGTGGATAAATACTGACTACTGGAGTTTACAGTTTTCTCTCTTATTTTACTTATTAGTCAGAAATAATCAAATACTCATTCACTGTCCAATAAAATAATATTATCAATAATTTTTTAAAAGATTGTGTAATATTTGATATTCAAGTGGCAAGGTTGAGCACAAAAATTTCATTATATTAACCAAAGCAAAATTTCCAGGAGTCTTTATTACAAGTCTACACCTTGCAGGAAGAGGTCTAGAGATAGATTATTTTTTTTGTAAATGCCCATGCTTTGAAACCTGAAATATGTTTATGCAGCCAAATTAAAATCTCAGATCTTGACCATGAATCACTAAATAGGCTACAATAAAAACACTCCACTTATCTTTAATGTAAATGATTTTTGTTTTTATTTTGTAATAAAGCATTTTAAGGCTATTAGATTATATTGGTCAAAAAGTTTTAATATAACATAAAGTTAGTTTAAAACAATGAGGATTGCCAATTCCTCTACAAGCTTTATGATAAATGCTTAGCCAGAGCCAGCACTTAAAATATCTCTGTCAGGAACTCCTTCCCAACCCTCTGACCATGGTTTCGTGCTTTGGCACTCCTCAGAGAGGGTAAGCATTTATCACAAAGCTTGTAGAGGAATTGACAATCCTCATTGTTTTATACTTACAAGCTTAAGAGATATGGTCATGTGATCTATGACTCTTATTTTGGACTATTTATAAAGTTAGTTTGTGATATTATAACAATATGCCTAATCATAACACCATTTTTAAAATTACTTTACTGCTCTGGTTTTCATAAGCAAAATAACAAAGTTGGTTGAGAATACATAGATCTTGACCTCCAGAGTTTGTCGTACATGAAGCTACTATGCAAAACAATTAATAAACTAAAATTAATTCCTATTGTTCAGATTATAAATTTTATAAAGCAGGTAAAACACACAGTTAAAAACTGCAAACTCATTATTTTACAATTAATTAGCTTGATAAAAAATATATTCCCATTGGCTGTTTTTGTTTAGAGAGATGATAGAGAAGCTTTTATTTTGCAATGAATTATTTAAAAGATGTATTTCTTTTACCTTGTGTTGTATATGAATATAGATAAACATTACACTTAAATTAGAAAACTTTTATTATTATTTCAAATTCTAAAGCAAGTTTGGTAATATGAAGCTTATTTTTATTAAACAACTCATTACACATTGCTATAAAAATAATATCTTCCATCAATTAAATTTTTCAACTATAAATTGAATAGGTACAGAGAACATAATGTTAAGCATTCAAACTTTTTTTCTGTTCAATGTGTATGCATTTTAATTACAAAAGAGGCTACATTTATATTATGTTATAATTCCAGATTTGAAATTCCAAAATAAGTTGATAAGAGAGTAGCAAGCAAAGATAAACTACCACTAATGATCAAGCATTATGCTTGGCTCCAACCTGTTTTGATAGAAAACTGAATGTATGCTTATATTGATAATAAATGATTAATTGACACTAGGAAAGAAAGATGAGTATTTTCATTTTTCTCATCTCCAAAATGTGTTTTTTTTTTCAAATGTCACTAAATTGAATTTTTTTAAAAAAAATTCAACTAATAGTTCTGGTTAATATTTAATTTTACATTTCCCTTGTTTTTAGTTGTAATTATAAATTTATTAAACGCACATTGATTACGTAAGTAATATTTACTGAGGCTATAACCTCGATAATATGCGTATAAAATGTGATAGTAGGGACCTCTACAGGTGTTTTGACCACAAGCTTACGCTATATTTGTATATTTAAAGGTTGAATAAAATAAGTCACACTAACAGTATTGGCAATAAATTTATGACTCTATACGGCAAAGAAATACATATCAATGTAATATATGTTTACACAAAGAATCATAAAAAGGAGTAAATAAATATTTTGAAGGAATTTGATATTAATTTACTAATCATGTAAGAAAAAATGCTGGACTTGAATGAGGTGTAAATGACTAGAACATCTAAGTTAAAATATTGTCAAATTATTTTATATTTCAAAATTAATATCTATAAATGGTTACATTGATAAAAATGAGACTGTCCAAAAGTACAGGAAAAAAAATCATAGCAGAAGTAAATATTGTAAGATCACTACAAGATTTATAAAACCAATATATATCAAGTTTCAGTAAAAATTTTAAGATGAAAGATGCCACTTGGGTGCAGAAGTAGTTTGGACATGTGATTAATATCACACCAGCGAATGACTGGAAGCAATTCGTAATCTTAATAACTGGGTTTGTTTATTTGAAGTGTAAAATGCAATGGAAGAAGTATCATTAATTGGTGAGTCTTATCTAAGTATTCTCATAGATTATTTACTACTTAAAGGTTCCATCTCTTGTGGACTATGTGAATATTTTAGAATAGATTGAGATAATACTGATATTTTCTAAGATAATGCTTCAATTTATACAGTCAACATGTACATTGAGTGGTGAATATGAAAATATTACTCATCTCCTATAACGGCACAATCACATAACTGTCATATTGCTAAGCTTCTGTGAATCATTCTTGAACAATGAAATTTTTTATCAAAAAGTACAGGATTTTCTCTATTAAAAAACTTCATATTTCTCAAGTCTATTATTATATAATTCAATTTCACACACAAAACAAACAGATTTTGAGACAAATGTAGGCCATCTTAAAACTAAAATAATTTACACTATCATTTTGTTTTATCCCTATAAGAATTACATGCAAAATAAAAATCACCTAGGAGTGTGTGCGTATGTGATTCCATTCATTTATTTTTTTTTTGAACACAAAATAAAGATTATAAATTAAAAATTCAACTTTATTTTTATTTCTATTTATTTCTTTTTTACTCAATTTAATTTCTATTCTTTTGACATAGATACACTCAAGTTAGATTTTCAAAATATTTACACTACAAACAAATGGCTTTTTAAAGCAAGATTCTGTATTGCTGACGAGCAAAGACTTCTTTAGTGAATATTTCTTTTTTTTTTTTAATTATAATTGATTTTAATTGAATGATTCATCTATTACCGAGTAATTAATTTTGCATTAATAAAAAATTCTGTAAGATAATGACAATGAATTAGATAAACTGCACGTTAATAATAAACAATTTTATCATACATATTTACCGGCAAATATTAATAACACACATTCAGATATATAAATTACTTCTAAAACATACGAGTCAAAGTATTCTTAAATATGTATAACGATTTGGTTTATCAAACCACATGTAAGTGCATAAATGAATAAATAGTTACATCTCATAGAATTACTTCGTCATTTGAAGAATTTCCAGTTCTGGGATAAAATACTCTATAGTGTCAAATTGGTACTTGATTTTCACTATCCATTATCATAAGTAACTAGTTATCTATTCATTTGCATACTTGTGTGTGGTTTGGTGAATGAACAATGTCATATTAACATGTATTATATTTGAATAGTTTATACAAAAACCTTCAGACAAAAAAAGTTAGTGAATAATATTTAATGTTGAATATTTGAAACTGTTTATAGTTTAATAACTGCAATTGTAGGACTGTTTAAAAAATAATTATCTAAAGTAACTGCTATATAATAATACCAAAAAATAGATCTTAACTGTAAATGATTAAAAAAATTAGCAGCATGTAAGTCAATGATACTAAAATTATATATTGTGTAGATATTGTGAAAGATCTAAAGGTTTAATTGTTAGTATATTCTTACATTACTTCCATGAATTCAGGATCAAATCCAAGTTTCAGCAAGCTCAGGATGTTTTTCAGATCATTGGCCCAGATCCATTTCTCCTACGTATCCACTGTTAGTTATTAAATTACGAGTAACAATTCTTAGAAGATAAAATAAATTCCAGGTAATAGAAATCACTCAGAGGTCTTGATGCTTTAACTACCTTTATAAGACATTCCATTTTATATATGAAGGAAATATTTTTAATATATAAAGAAAATATATTATGCTAATTTTACTTAATGACTTTCATAAACCAAAATAATTATTTACATAAAAATCGAAAAAAGCTTAGTGTGTTGCTAACAATTTTGGTCAACAATATTAATTATACCAAAATAACTGCACTCTACTTTGTTTACTGCACAAACTCAAAATCTGTATATACTATACTTATACAGATGTAAATTTACAGGGCAACTGAAAGGTCTCTTTTTGTTTTCAAACACTGTTAACACAAAAATCACAGAAGACAATTTCACAAGATAATACAATTTATCTATTATTTATAAAGTAATGTTTTCAATTTTTAAAGATAATTTTAAAAAATCATCGAATAATGATATCATATATGTTTTGTATTTTTTAAAAAAGACAAAATTACATCAAATTGTGAAATTGAAAATCAATAATCAAAATGAATAAAAAGTAAAGACAATTCATCATGACAGATAAGTGGCTTTTGATTTAAAAACCACAAAAAATATTATAGCACAATTAATGATAACTGATTATACGACTGGTGTATGATGATATTAAAAAGCGAACACGCAATTCAATTTTTGATTCCTAATGAAAATACGAAATTGAATAAAATATTTGAAATGATAGCATGTTTCTTTTTTGAGGTTTAAACAAATTATTTAAAACATTAAAATAATTTACTAATGAAATTCTAATAATAATTTTAATTGTCATAATTAAAGTCGTCATTTATGAATTTGCTTTTGCTGACTTTATTATTGTTTCTTTATCGATAAAACTTAAAAATCCAAATGATCTTATGAGTAAAGAATCAATTATGTATTATTTATTGCCAGATTTGTTAATTTCAAAATTAAAACAATTGTAATATGTATGCATATAAGTATATATTACATGAAAACAATCAATAACTATCTAACCCTGAGTATTATTAGGTTTATGTATATCTTAGTTTAAAAATATATACAATATGAAGCAAAAAGCTGATTAAAAACTTACTCCTATCCTACTGATATACAATGATTTTGGGAACAAATATTTAAAATAATACTTGAATAATAAAAGCAAATTTATTACATTGTATTAAATAAAGTATTCAGTATATGGGAAAAGATATTACATAAACATTGTGATGCAAACACTAACGTAAATTTATACAGCATTTTTTGTGGAATCAACTTAATAAATGCTTCCAGAATAATAAAAAAAAAATATCTATTACCTGTATTTTTAAACTATTGTTTCACCATATTGCAAATAGTGACATACCTTCAATAATATATAAACTTAATTCAATTAGTTGCATTAGCAAAGCAAAAGTGTGGCCATGCAGAAAAATATTATCAGAGTCCAAAATGTGGGGAGCTACCATGATGTAATATTCAAAAACAATCTAGAATAAGTAAACATAATTTTTTCACTTTTAAGAAACTGTTTATATATATATATATAATAAATGGAAACAATGCTTCTGTTGCATATATGGACTGTATTCAATTCATAAAAGGTAGAAATGCCTTTTAAAAATCTGTACAATGCAAGTTCCCTTCAATTTACAGAAATGTGTGGAGAATGTAAGTTTCTAAATAATATATTAATCTGAAATAAAATAATAAAATGGTCATATTATCTTTTACATTTAAATAGAAAATTCATTTAAAAATAGAAGAAATTTTCAGATATTATGCATATGAATAATATTGTCATATAGTAGTAGAGTTTTCATTTACTGCAGACCATGATCTAGAATTTGAATTCAGGATAGATAAACTTGAAAATTTTTACTTCCAAATATATTTAAGGTTTGTTTTTCCAAATATCCAATTCTTGGCCAATTTATTAAAAATTAATCAGTAATATGGTATCTAGCTAATCATAGCTAACACAAATGAAAAAAAAACCCAACCCATTAAAATCCTCAATTGAAAAGCTTGGTAAGTAATATCTTTATTATCCTTCTCTATAAGACTGGTGAAGCATATATTGTTTTAGAGTAAATTTTATAATATAAGTTAATATAAATACTTTCATGAGTCAGATTTGTAAAATATTTTTTTTTTATGTGTCAAAGTATTGACCGGGAAGCGAATCCGGGCCAGCTGCTTGGAAGGCAGCTATGCTAATCATAAGGCCACCAACGCTTGACTATATTTGATTTTCTGAAAAAAATAATGATATATAAGCCAATAATATTTATTATGAAGCATTTATTCAACCAACTATTTATCATTTAATATTTTTATCACTTGAAAAATAAATGAGCCACTGAAAATATTAACTTAAGATGTAGCTTCATACATATATTTCTGACTTATAATAAAATTTTAAAGTGACTATATTTGCCTAAATACAGCGTTAGTAAAAATGTGACTGATGAAGTTTTGTTTTGATGTTGTATAGTCTAACATTCATCATTTTATGTTTTACTTAAACGTTCCATTATCAGAATCATAACAAAATAATCCATACTTTGTTGATCTCAAAAATTTCTTTATTTAAAACTTTATCTACATTATTTTATTTATAAACAATATCAATGAATTCAACGTTGAAAATATTTATTACAGAAATTCCACATAAAAATTTCATGACTTACATTGATGTTTTAGAAAATGTGTGTAAGTATCATAATACCAAGAATTTACCACTTCTTTTACGACTTGTGAAAACTGCAATATATTATAGCTTCACTATTTAATGCGAAAAAAAAAGTCGCATATTTATAATTACAATTATACTTTTTATGTTTTTATCATTTTTTTTTAATATTATAATAAAATCTAAAATATACATTAAACTAAAATTTTTACTATTCAGTTAATAATGACAAAATACCAATTTTCCAACTAATATATGATTGGATAGCTGTGTTGATTTTAAACTGACTACTTGAGTAAACAAATATGCTGTTTTAATTCATCTAAAAATTATTCGAATTTGTTCAAAAAATTAAAAATACTGTTAATGTTCATTGTACATAAAAATATACATTTGAATTAATTAAAAAATTAATATAAAATATAGTCTTTCTGACAATTTTTAAAAAATTATAAAAATAATAATACGGAGGTAATATAATTTTCTTCTTCTTCCTTTTCCTATGTATTGATTTCTACTTTAACATAACATACCATTTACAACGTTCTTAAACACTTTATCAATACAATTTATTTATAACAAAAGTAACAGTTTCGATTTTCCAGTAGTCATCATCAGAGCTATGATATTCAAATATATAATTATATAATTAATACACTTATACATATATTCATATACATAATTAAATACACAAAATAAAAGAAAAAATAAATATAATTTTATTTTTATTTTATTTATAATGGTCAGGTTAAAATGTATATTTATTTTTGTTTTATTTTGTGTATTTAATTATGTATAAGTGTATTAATTATATAATTATATATTTGAATATTGTAGCTCTGATGATGTCTTCAGGTGAGTCAAAACTGTCAGTTTTGATATAAATAAATAGTTTTGATAAAGTGTTTAAGAAAGTTGTAAATGATATGATATGGAGTAAACTATAATACTTCAAAAAATGATTGACTTACTCAAACAGTTTTTTGAAGTCATTGAATACAAGCAAATTTATTATATTTGAACTGCAGATTACAATAAAATATCATTAATAAATAATTGATGACATATAGACTATCATTAATTCACAAACCTAGGTTGAGATCCTAATTCATGTTCTGATATTTGAAAATATATAAAGTCATTCAAGTACAAACCTATAATTACATAAATAAAATAGCAAAATTTAAACTATCAGAATAATTTCAATGTAATTTAATAGCAAATATATCTTTAAAATTAACTGAATAAAAAATAAAATGTATACATTTAAATTCATTAAGTGATTGCAAAATAATGTGTGTTAGAAATTTGAATACAGTACTGTATTGTAATAAAAATTGTACTATTTGGGTATAGTTTATTTTTAAAAAATATGCTTAAAAATTTGCTTAAATTATTAGCAAATACTATACTGATTAAAAAAAAACATCAAGTGAAAAAAATACATTTAAATCTGTTGGACACTTATATTATTTGAATTTTGTCATTACTATGTGGATTCATAATAAGAAAATGAAGATGTCTTTCAAAAGGAAATTTTATTCACAAACCATAAGAATCATTTACAAAAAACAAAGGACATTTACATATCAATCTCAAAGGAGACCAGTCAACAAAATCAGAGGTTACGCTTGTATATATAAACAAAAAGCAATTAATTTCATATCAATTACATTAAGACATTAGTTATCACCAGAAATTGAAGACATATAACTTCCCATTCCAGAGATCATAGTAGTGGCCCATTTACATTAATCTGATCATGTATATCACATATTTTATGGTGTTAGTCAATTCAAACACATATAAGTTTGTTTAATTTATGAACATGTGAACAATGATTAAAACCATATTTGGCTATTTAGTCTATAGAGCTTTATCTTATCAAGTGAAGAACATTTCCAATGTTTCTGTGTGTATTAATTTAACATTTTAAATGTCGAGTGATTAATCATTATGAACCATGTATGAAAACCATATACTTTATTTGTAGATCATGAGGTTAGCCAATCCAATATAGGGATTACATTGATAAAAATTACTTAAAAGCAGGTTTTCATAGAATATGTAAGCCTGAAAATTACACAAAATATATAATAGATTCTTTACAATAAACAAATTGGTTACCATTAAGCAGTATTAAAGCAGTCTTAATATATTTATTGGGTCATTGATTAAAACTGATCCATTAATCAAATGAAAGCCCTTTCCTATTGTTCATCAATTAGGTGAATAACTTTATAATGGCATTTTCTAGTTCTTGGATCTCTTCCATATAAAGTTTATCTAGAATGTTTTAGGTAAATGGTTCATTCAAATTTTCTCAGTATCTGTGGATTTACAACTTTATGTTTTATCAAAAATTGTCTAATCATAAAAATTACTAAATCATGTTTTTTTTCTTTTTGTTTACATTTTAAAGATAAACATGTAGTATTGGAATTGCAAACTTTTTGGTTGTACAGAAGTGAGTAAAAAATAATGAAAAAGCTATTTTGCCTTTTTATCAATTCATATTCTTTAATAAAAACTTTATTCTGAAGTTATACTTCTATAGAAAAAAAAGATTTTGTAACTATGTACAGACATTTATCTGTCATCATTTTTCAACTTTGTTTTTCTTTATAAAAAAAAAAACAACTTTTAGCATAGGATTGGCAATGTTTTTATTTTGATTGTCATTAATAATTACAAATAATTGCTTATTTATATGTTATATTTTTGTATTACTAAAATCCAAAATAACTTATAATAAAAATTGACAATTTTTTGCAAAACTGGCATAATCATCAAAATAACCATTTTCTAATTTTTTGTGTGTTCACATTTAGAATATACATTTTTACATTAGAATTGCAAATTTTTTAGTTTTATATTTTGTACAGAATTGAAAATAAATAAACTATCATTTTTTTTTACAATTCATTTTTTTTGAGTACAAGTATAATATATATACTTAAGCTAGATGTAATTAGAGGGGATTTAAACACAGACTTTCACTCTCCCTTCAATCATGTACTGCATCTCATATAACTGATACACATGACCAAATACATGTGAAAAAAATAAATGATCTCTAATAAACATATTTCTTGTTGAACAAGCACTCTCAGTTGGTCCAGATAATCATTTCCTACACACACAATCAGTGCTTGGTTTATATTAAGATAGCAAATCTTCAAACTTTAATGGACATATTTCAATCCTCTCCCCTCTGCCATTCTTCATGTCATCCATATCTGCCCATTAATGTTTGAAGATTTGCTATCTTAATATAAACCAAGCCTGTTATTGTGGAAGCTGATGATCTAAATCAACTGATGAGTACTGTTTCAGCATGAAATGCATATATTGGAGATCATTTATCTTCTTTATATGTATGTGGTCATGTGTATTGGTTGTATAAGATGGAGTGGATAATTGAAGGGAGCTTGAAAGTCTGGGTTCAAATCCCCTCTAATTAATTCACCTTTTTCATAAAAAGAAACTCCACTCAGAAGACATTTTTATATTGAAATAATTATGTAACTTAATGCTAACATTAAAACTGTTCTCATAATTTTCATTTCTAACTGTAATACAAAACTTGTGAAAACTACATATTTGTACAGCTTATGGACAAATTAAAATCTTCATAAAAACTATATTATGTAGACCATAGTCATTTACCACATTAGGTTATATCAAATAACTTGGGAACTATACTTTGAATCACAATTGTCAGCATTTACTTTTTTCTATTTTGTTTCTTTTAAATAAAAAGTGTAAATAAAATCAGCAACATTTTGATTTTCATATAAAATTACTCATAATCACATATCCATACCATTTGAGAGTAAATTAGACTTCTTCATAAAATATGTGTTACACAGATGTTACAAAATTACCTTATTCTTACATCAAATGGCTGATGCAATTATAGTTGTACATTGAAACTGTCACCATTTTATTTATTGATTTTTTAAATTAAACTTTTAGTATAGTATTGTATATATTTTTATTTTAGCTGTCATATGGAGTTGCAAGCAAATATATATTTATATGGTTTATAGATAAATTAAGTATCATAAATGAGTATATTATGATTTTTATTTTTTTAACTATATGTATTTTAAATAGTGTTCCAACATTAAAAATGTGCTGCCATATTTTTCTGATGACCCATATGCAGTTAGTTCTAGTATGGAAGAAAACTGTAAGTTAGCAATAACTTTCTAAAAACGAGAAGATAAAAGAAATTTTTTGCTACATATTTTATTTGTAAGAAAACTTATATTTTTTTAAAATATGAATACACAAAATATATTTATAATATTAATAAACTTCAATATGCATTACTAAAATCTCAAGATTCCTGAAAAAAAAAAATCACTCTTTCATGGATAAAGTTATCTATCTTTTTTCATCTTCTAAAAAAAAATCTGCCCAAATGTTATAGATGAAATGAATACTTTGATTAAAAACAAATAAATATATAAATAATACTAAATTTCATTATCAATAAATTTGAAAAAAGGAAAAATATTTATGAGGATTATGTAAGTAATTATGTATTCAAATAAATAAAAAATAAATTAGTCCTTTATGCACAAAACATAATGTGCTGCATTAAAGAATTACAAAATAATTTATTTGAAATTAATTACTACAATAATAGATACTTATTGTAAAATATTACTATTTAAATAATATTTTGATTATGAAAACATTATTCAATTGCAAATATATGTATTGCAAGAAATATAATGGTATCTTTAAATAAACAGGGAACCATACTATATATTTATATTTTTATGGTATTCTAATAAGTGATTATATTTACATTTGCATTGTATTAAAAACTAATAACTTATAATGCAACAAGGGAAGATATAATTATTAATACTTTTTATTATTAGTATGCAAATTATTTTTAAAAGAGAAAAGATCAAGACAAAATTTAAAAAATGTGTGTGAATAAATGAAACTAATCTTAATTTAATTAATCTCTTTTAAAGTAATATTTTAGAAATACATATGCAACTTGTCAATAATTAATCTAATTTATTTATTCTTGTCGAAAGATGAAAGGAAATTATATTGCCAAGTTATAATAATTAATATTTCAATTATAGCAATATTTGTCAATTGAATAAAATTTATTATTTTCTCAAAGTGAATTAAATGTATTCGAAATAAATTAAGTCTAATGTTTATCATTTTTATACAGTTGAAGGCAGCTTGAAAGCCTGAGTTCAAATCCCCTATATTTACAATTAAGTTCCAGATATAAGAATGCCTGTAATTCAAATCTTACACATTAAGCCTGCATTCTGCCCACCCCTCTTGTATGTATTTAAATGGATACTGTCCTATACATGAGGGGTCAGAGTGATTTGAGGTCATGGGTATAACAACAATATTGGCATCAGCATGGGATTTGGACATCCTACCATAAAATTTTCAAGGGTATGGATGGCTGAAGAGTTGGAGTATATTGAAGCATGTCCATTAAAGTATAAATATTTGCTATCTTAATATGAACTGAGCACTGATTATATATGGGAGATAATAATTTGGACCAACTGATGAGTGCTGGTTCAGCATGAAATATGTATAATGGTGATTATTTATTTATTCTACACATGTGGTTATGTGTATCAGTAATATGAGATAATGTGAATAGTTGAAGGTTGCTTGAAAGTCTGAGTTCAAATCCCCTTAATTTACAATTAAGTTCCAGATATAAGAATGTCTGTATTTCAAATATTAAATACTTATCCTAATAGTTCCCATGAGACATTAGCTATTATAGCTCACTAATTAAGTGCCCCCCCCCCCCCAAGTAGATCATAACAAAAACAGTTAGGATCATTATTTTTATAATTTCACTTGCTGAAACATAGGCATAAATGACATAACTATTAATTTGTGATGATGATATTTTAATGCTATTTATATTATTGGACTATTTCCATCATTTAATATTAAGTATTGAATATTTTTTTTAAAAAATAACTTTCTTTAAATATTCAAATTACATTCAACTGTTAGTAATAGCACACAGGTTAGTATATGCACAATGTTGCAGATATTATTCCCCTCTCTTCTTCAGGTGTTACTGATCTGCTAATACTATCACTGGACAGGCAAGCATCATCTGAAAAGAGAGAATACCTCTCAAATCATTGTGCATATACTAACCTATATGCTACTACTAACTGTTGAATATATTTAGAATATTTAAATAAAGTTAAATTTTTCTAAAGACACTCAACATTTAATATCAAATGATGGAAATAGTCCAATATATAAATATTACTTATGTAGTTTGCAAGTAGAATTTAAAAATATAAACCTAATATAAATGGCCATGAAGAAAATTATGATCTCATCTAAAATTTAATTAAGGTGATGATTGATCTATGTAACCCAAGTTTATACCATTGCAAATTGGCCTTAAAATGAAGTTAAAGGAATTATTATATTTATTGTATTTAATGTTTGGGCTATTTTCATCATCTAATACAGTACTGAATGTCTTTAGAAAAAATTAACTTTATTTAAATATTCCAAATACATTTAACTGTCTTAGATACTAAGAAGTTGATAAAAATAAACAATTAACTAGATTCAATATAACCAATTATTATAATAGTTCCTTCAATCATCCACCTTCTTTTTCTTCCTCTCTCCAACAGACCTTTTCAAAATATTCTGCCTTTTAATCTAATTTACTTTCCATGACTGAACTTCTTATAAAATCATGAGAAATAAATCATTTGATTACTTTTAGTTTTTATTTTATTTACTCTAATATACTTTGAATTCTCATTTCAAAACTTTCAAATATTTTCATACACATATAATATGTGCAGATATTTGCATGGAAGTAAATTCATGTAGCATCAAATGACTGCATTAACAATTTAAAGGACAAAGAAAAATCTAAGCAGATAATCTTTACAACATAATCCTTTAAGAAATCAAAATCTCTTTCTTACATATCATCATCAACAGTATTTTGTCAAATGAACAGGTTCATAGAGTAGTCACATCATCAATTTCATTCATTTTTTCATTTTATTTTCTTCATTGCCCAGCTCTCCAATTCCACGTAACTCTTTCCACTTCTTATATCATACAATAATGTCAATCTCTTCTATTCCTTTCTTCTTACTACCATTCACAATTCCCCCAAAACATCTTTCATTAAATATATGTCCAATCCAGTTTTTTTCCTCTGATTTCCTCAAACAATTTTCTTTCTTCATTACTTTTCAAAACTTCATCTATTATTTTATTCATCCAAATGATTTTTTCTATATTTCTCCATGTCCACATGTCAAAGCATAATAAACAAAATACCAGAGAATCATAATAAAAATCACTCATCTCTTAATGTAATATATGATAAAACAAAAGCAGCTTTGTCCTATAGATGGCATTAGGGTAAAGAGTTAATATATGAACTACAGATAATGACTTATCAAATATTGCTACCTTCTGGAAAGAGATGCAAATAAAAATAATGTAAAAAGAATTTTAAAAATATTTACAATAATAGATTTAAAAATTGAATTAGAAGTGAATGCTTATTCAAACTGGTATATATTATGTATCATAGTGATAAATACCACATATTACAAATATAAGTATGCAAATTGGATATAGACTTTTCTATAGTTCAAATTTTCTGATATTTTAATATTAAGTGAATAAAAAAATATGGAATTGTCTGGCATAGATCATAACTTTATACATTAATAACTGAAAACAAAATTATAACTTAAAGACAAAAGCAAAATGGTACAAATTTGAACAGCTCATTTATGTCATAAACTATCTGATTGATTATATTCTCATATTTTTTATTTAAAAAATAAAAAAAAAAAATCTTTTAAACTTTTATATCATTTTAAACCAGTATTAATCCATTGCATGATGGTCTTTTCAATCTTAATCCAGATTTTGTGATTCATGTCTTAACCTTTTGAACGATGATTATATAATTGGCTGAATGAGTTAAAAATCAAAACTTGTAATTGGCCAACTCACAACTTTAACAAAATATATTGTTAAAATAGATCACTTTTAATAATATAAATACGTTAGTTTCGTTTGTAAAAAGTATATTACTGAATTTTCAGATTACGAAAGCAAACGAAAATCTTTTCAAAAATAAAATTTGATTTATAATTTAAAAAATATTCAATTGCGGTGAAATAAAAGTAACCACTATTCAACCAACCAAAAAAGATTGCTGACGCAATCTTTTTTTTTTTCACTTTACGTTACGATCAATATGTAGCAATAAATAAATAATTCTTGGTAATATCTTAACTATTTTTCTAAAATAATTTGATTTTTAGTATTATTTTATCAATAATAATTTGTAATTCAATTCAAATATTGTTTAAAATGTTGTAAACATTCGTTTATCATTTTCGTAATAAAAATCAAAACAAACATAACTTTTTACTTTTTGGCAGCCATTACCCTTTCTGACAGAAGTGGGACAGCCAATAAGATTCAAGAAAAGTTGGTGAGGAGGTGGTGCTTTGGTTTTGTTTGACATATATGGTCATTTTTATTGATTTTTTTACTTGTAAAATAACACTGAAGAGGGCACCATCTTACAGAACTTTTGATTTTCTTTCTAATGACGTATCATATGTATACGTGGGATAAAAAGTAGCCGATTTAGAGTGATGTCAAATCTTCTCGTTTTTAGACGAGTCATGCATTATAAGAGTTAATAACATATTATCTCATCCATATCACATATAAAACTATACAATATTTTGGATTGATTTTTACTTCCATCTAAAAGTCTTTTCACTGATATAACTCAGCCCTATTTCTCAGCCTCTTAATTTTTCACTAATATCAGTGTTAACTGTTTATTTTCATACTCTACATATTTTGTGGGTCTTCTCTCTTTGGTGTAAAATCTGTAGTTTATTTTTTATAGTGACCATGTTTCAGATCGTTAATATTTAAATCTTAAATGTTTTTAATAAATTTGTTTTATCAGAATTGATAAAACAAATTTATTAAAAACATTTAAGATTTAATACACTTGACGAATATAGTGAAATTAAATTCATAACACTATATAAAAGAATTGAACACAAAAAAGTGATAACATATTTTATTGTCAGACCCACAATCATTTAAGACTTATGAGAGGACTTATTTTTTTGTTTATATTTTGAAAATGAACATGTATAATTTTCATTATTTATTTATGATTACATTTGCAAAACATTTGTGAAATATTTACTTACTGACAAGATTATTTAAAATTAAACAGAAATTTTGTTTAAAAGATTTTGCTTTTAAAATAAAGTTTAAAAAAATAGCAACAATTTTAAAGTGGGAAATTTGATTGGCTGAAAAAAAAAAACATCTTTATAACCACCACATCAGTTATTTTTTGACATTTTAAAAATAACTTAAATGGAATTTTAAATTTTAAAACAGAAGAATTTCAATGTTATAAGGTATCTTAGCAAAATTTGTTTAGAGTTTAAAAGTAGAATTACAACAACTTTTATTTTATTCACATTATTGACAATCACAGCAGTCAGGCAATAAGGAAAAAGTACTGTTCTTATTATATATTTCAATTCATTAGTTTTTTTCTACATTTGAAAAGTTGAAATATTATTTTTATGAATGATTTTGATATAAAAACTTATATTTATAAAAAATAATTTGAAAGCATCCCTATCTTGAAGAACTGGACTATGTAAATGGACTTAAATATTTTTGAATATCAAATAAAACAAATTTAAATATTATTTAATATTAACATATTTATCAAGTGTATTTAAAAGATCAAAACACTAAAGTAATAATGCTATGATTATATAATATTTTGTATATTGAAAGCAATAATAAAAACTAAATTTGAATTACAAACACTATCTTTTATGTGGGAATGCCCAGAACATTTAGATAAATATTAAAGAATAAAAGATAATTTGCAGGTAGAAAATAAATTTGAATGGTTACTAGGGGCTGTTAAAAAATATAAATTGGAAAAAGCATAAAATCAAAACGTACACAAACTTATCTCAGTAAAATCTCACATATCATTAACTTACTCATCTCACATTCTAAACTTCTCTTTTCTTGTTTGAAATTTTTTTGACAGTACACTGTGATTTTCTAGTACCATAGTGATAATTAAAATTGAACTTTTAAATGAATTTTTATACAAATAAAAATAATTTTTTAATTTGAAAATTATTTTTTATTGCATTAATCAGTTTATTTCTGTTTTTCAAAAGATGTAAAATATCTTATGTGTATCCTAAATTAATTAATAACATTTATACTAGTATTTTTGTTGGTTGACAATTTTACAGTATTTTTCTTTGGATTTTTTTTTTATTTACAATAACACATTCCACTTTCTGACCTTAAAAATCAGGCTTATGGCTAAAACTATTAATAGTTTTTAAAAATAAATACATTTTCTTCACCACTAAAATTACAAATAAACAGGTAGACAATCTAAAATGATAACTCAAGTTTTATAAAACATAATCAAGATGCTTTTATGAAAAAAAATGCCTTCATTGTACAAATTTTAATCTGGCAAAAAAGAGTTCAGGGTTCAATTTGTTCACAGTAAAAGCCTTCACAGTAGCAGATATACTGCTACAATAATTGATTTTAATATATATACTTAAATCTAAATTAATTACAGAAATTTATTTATTCCTTTCTATAGTTCAAAGTAAACGTTTAATATATTTCGAGCATTACTGATTGCTATGTTATTATAAGATAAATAGTACAATCTTTTACATAACCAGTTTTTGCAAATATACTAGAATTCAAAATATTATTTTCCTCAAGAATTTAGAACTGTTTATTTTACATTACAGTAGTGATTAGTATAATTAAAATGCACAAAATTTTAAAATGTACTTTATAGCTAGAAGTAGGATTGCCCTGTTTATTGATTACAACAAATGTTCAGTATATATATATATATATATATATATATATATATATCTTAATGTTTTTATTTATATATATATATATATATATATATATATTAAATAAAAACATTAAGATGTCTATATAATTTAGATGAAGAAAAACTATCCTTTCACTTGTACTACGAATAGACAGCACAACACAATTCATTGGCAATGTTGAAAATAGAACACAATCTAATTTAAAAGTAAGATTTTTAAAACAGCTTATTATTAAAGGTTCAAATTATATATCTTATGACAGAGAAAGAATCTCATTTGTAATGACCTGTGATAATAAATTACATTAGTTTATATAAATGTAATTATTAAATAGCATAGCAATAAGATAATCTATGTAACTTAGATGGAGAAGTGGAAGAATAGTTGTCTTCTGTTTAAATTACATACGTATAAAGATTGTCAAAATTTTTTTATAGGTATGATTATTTAATAAACATTATTAATTAAAAAATACATTTTTGGGAGCATATAAGCTTAAAAGACCTCACGACACATTTAATTCCAATATTTTAAAGTTTTGTTTCGGTACTACAATTTTTTGAAGCAGTCCGAGAAAGCTTCAGACTATTCTTGATATTACTGAAATGAAATTCAATTTTGATTGCCTTTGCAGGAAAAAAACCTTTCTGGATACAGAAATAATAAATAGCAGTATAATGATTCTAACTGCTATGACTATACCTACCAAAAATCATAGAATGAAAGGGGTATTTATAACAAAAACCTTTAATAACTGAAATACAGGATTATTACATACCTGCATTAATATATGTAATATATAAGGTATTTGAGCACAGACTTTCACACAACCCACCACTCTCCACTCTATCTCATAACACTGATACAATTAAACATATATATGTCAAAAATATAAATAATCACCAATAAATGTATTGCATGCTAATCCAGTAATCAATTGGTCCCAATTATCATCTCTGTACATATATGCATTAAGAAAAAAAATTAATTCAAAAGAAATATAATAAAATAGTAAACATTTTAACAAAATAAGTTTCTTAAATAAGGAATAGCAATCTACTATATTATTGTACTCCAAGATCATTACTACAAGCAGAACATTTCAAAATGTTGGTGCAGTTGTTGAGAAAAATTGAATATCAAATTTGCTTATATGGAAAAAAAATTTAATATAGAAGTTAGCAAAAAATATATATACTATTTTTTTGTATAAATTATTATCTATCATATATATCATGTGCTTCAATAGTCAAGTAATACCTTTGATCTCTAAAGTGATTACCAGCTCCATAGTTTCAATGAATTGTCTAGGATAATTTTTTTATTTTTGTTGGGAGTGAGGGCTGCAGAGAGATCAGCAAGTTTCAGTCTGTTTATCCTCCACTATATCTCAAGCAACTGAAACACATGGCTACACACATGCAAAAAAAATACATGATTCCCAATATACATATTTCATGCAAAACCAGCATTCATCAGCAGTTGGATCAAATCATACACTTACATACAATAAGTATTCAGCTTATATTTAGATAGCAATTCTTTAAATTTTAATGGACAGGCTTCAATCTTCTCACTCATCCAACTACTTAACTACCCATTTCAATGAAAACCAACAATGGAGTGCTCACTGCCCCTATTGAATTTGATATTGCAGTCATACTCATATAATCATTATGCTTATCTAACTCTCATATTATCTCACTTTATGAATCCATATTTATTAATAAAAGAGAAATGGGCTGAACTTATACTAAGATGTAATTGATTTCCAAAACAATATGTAATTTTAAGATAGTATGTCATTTTCTTATACTGAATGCTTCATATATATGTACATAGAAGGATTTGAACTCAGAATTTTTCAGCCTATTCATCTTCCACTCTAAATTGATATAATGTCTACATATATAACTATAATATCAAATTCAACAAGGAATTTGAGTATTCCATCTCCAGTTTGTCAATGAAATGAATAGTTGGAAGAGTGAAAAGATTGAAGCCTGTCCATTAAAGTTTGAAGATTTGCTATATTAATGTAAACCAAGTAATGATTATATATATATATATATGGAAGATTAAAATCTGACCTGATGAATGGTGGATCTGCACAAAATACATATATTGGGGATCATATATATTTTTTGCATGTGTGTACTCATGTATATCAGTTGCTTGAGATAGAATGGAGAATAAATAGACTGAAAAATCCTGAACAAATCCCTCTATTTACACATTTAGACTGGCCACTTTCATTAACTTCTCAATTTGGACCACCAGATGTAGCATGGTATTTGATCATGGCTGTGATAACTCAATGGTTAATCGATTTTTCAAGTCCCTCTTCAAGATAAAAGATGAGGATAAACAAACTTGTTAGCCTTGGTTAACTGACCAAACCAGGAGCAAGGTTGAGGCTAGAGACTTAATTTATGTATTTCTTAGGCCTAAGACTTGAACTTTCTCCCATCCACTGAATGAATAATATATCCCATCTTTCACCTAAGAATAATTTAAACTTTAACTATGTAGATCTTTCATACACCCTATATATTTAATGTATAAACTTTGCATTAGTTCCATATTGGGTAATTAATTTATCTATATCAACTTGCAAATATTGTTATAGTCCTCCTTGGCCTTTGGGGCAAGATAGTCATTAATCAATGGAATTTCTAAACCTTATATATAGGTTTGACTTACTTTATATTCCTAGCAAATTATGCATATGATGCACTGCCTTAAGGCATTAGGGTAATCTTTGATTTTATTTATATATTTATGTTGCTTTCATACTTGCATTAATTTGCCTATCATAATTTTCTTATGCAGCTCTTGAGATTATATTATTGATCTAATACAACTTTTGATTTTCTATATACATGGTCTGCATACCATATTTATATGTCTTCATTGAAACTTTTTTATTGACATAATTTTATGCTATCATTGATTTCTCTTGTACCTACTCTAAGGTATAAATAAAGTTTTAATTTTGAAAGTAGAAAACATTCAGTATAAATTGGTTACCTTAGAAATAATAGGTAACAGTTGTTGTTGTTTTTTTTAAATAAAAAAAAAAGAAAAAAAAAAACATTTTCAATATAACTAACGGCAGAAAAAAAAAAGATACTCTGGAAAGAGACTATAATAAAAATAGAGACAGAAAACGCTATATTTAGTTCAGAAGTTTAAATTTTAGGCAGTATAGCAAAAAGAGTTGATGGAAATAGTTTTGTTTATTATAGAGACCTGTCTTCTGACTAATAGATAATGAGAATTGATCCAAGAATCTATAGTTCTAGCTTTTTGTATATATTTATAGCCACAAGGAAGCGCACACATATATCTATATGCATTACCATGAGTAAAATTTACTATTATGAACGATGGTTCAGATTATCATCTCTACACATATATACTATAAGTGCTCAGATATATATTAAGAAAGACAATCCTCATACTTTAATGGACAGGCTTCAATCTACTCCACACTCCAACTCTTCAACTGTCCATCCAATTGAAAATCTGATGATGGAATGCTCAAAGGCCATCCTGAGGCCGAGATTCTTGTCACACCCATGTTGACTTAAGGTCAATTAGGTCAATCTGAACCCCACATGTACAGGACATAATCCATTAAATACATATGCAAGGATGGGCAGACATCTCTATAATGTAATAACTGAAACATAGGCTTATTTATACCTGTGTCTATATATATGAAATATTAGGGTATGGTCATGTACAGGACATAATCCATTAAATACATATGCAAGGATGAGCAGACATCTCTATAATGTAATAACTGAAACATAGGCTTATTTATACCTGTGTCTATATATATATGTAATATTAGGGTATGAGCACAGACTTTCACACGACCATACCGTAATATTACATATATATAGACACAGGTATAAATAAGCCTATGCTTCAGTTATTACATTATAGAGATGTCTGCCCATCCTTGCATATGTATTTAATGGATTATGTCCTGTACATGTGGGGTTCAGATTGACCTTAGGTCAACATGGATGTGACAAGAATCTCGGCCTCAGGGTGGCCTTTGAGCATTCCATCATCAGATTTTCAATTGGGTGGATGGTTGAAGAGTTGGAGTGTGGAGTAGATTGAAGCCTGTCCATTAAAGTATGAGGATTGTCTTTCTTAATATATATCTGAGCACTTATAGTATATATGTGTAGAGATGATAATCTGGACCAACTGATGATTGCTCGTTTGGCATGAAATACGTATATTGGTGATTATTTATCTTTTCAACATATATATGTTTAAGTGTATCAGTGTTATTAGATGGAGTGGAGAGTGGTGGGTCGTATGAAAGTCTGTGCTCATACCCTAATATTACACATATATATAGACACAGGTATAAATAAGCCTATGTTTCAGTTATTACGAAGGATGGGATATTCAAAATCAAAGGTTTTTGAATTAAATCCCAGCCAATGAAAAAATATATAAAAAAGGCAGATAGATAAGTTGAATATAACTTTAATGTTTTGATTCCAAACTATAGTGATCAAATATTACTTGACAGCATAACTAATTTACACACACAAAAAAAATGGTTTAAGTGCTCAAAATATATATAGAATACATTGGTATATATACATGCACAATTTTTATATACAGACAAATGTAATATATATATCTAAAATTGCGTATACTAATATATACACACAGTATACGAGTGTGTTGGTATAGAAAAAAAATGGATGCAAACAACACTAAGTCGACGAAAACACGACAGAACTTTAAATACTGTTTCAATTCTTATAAAAGTTGATCTTTGACCTTAATCATAAGATTATTAATTATCATGTATTTATACATACTTAATATCAATCAATAAACTTAAAATATTTTTTGCAAGGTCACCCTGCCATCTTTCTGTGAGCTCTTCCATTCATTTGTTTCTAACATTATCACGTGAATAGTAAAATCACGTGAATAGTAAAATGTGTTAGAACAGCAGCTGCAAAGATTAATATGCCAATTAAGTTAAATCTAAAGACTCTTTTATCTGACATTTTAAACTGCCTTTGCTTTAGTGGATTCATTACTCACAAATAAGGGAGTTTTATAAGAAATACTTTAGAAAATATATAACTTAATAAAATTATTAAACTTATATATAAAGTTTTTTTTTTTTTTAAATAAAAAATATAATACGTATTTGAAAACAAGTTAAAGAGTTAAAATTTATATTCTTTAATGATATTATTTATCATCAGATTTTTATTTGTTGCAATTAATTTGATTTTTATTTACTTTTAAAAGGCGGGTTAAATCCTGACATGGAATTTGTTCAATACAGCAGTGATAATTAACAGAAATTAATATTCACTAAAACTTTTTCCCCCTTAAAGATGGGAAATGACAATATTACTAGCTTTATTGTGTAATTAATTAAAAAATACAATCAAATGTTCATTCCTCCTTTCTTTTAATTTAAAACAAAGTTTTCAACCTGCATAATGTTTATTGGATTCCCAGTGGCTCCCTTTAGCAATCAAAAATTTGCATTCAAATGTTATTTTCTCATGCAACAGTTTACATCACTTAATTCTTCCTGGATTCATGATTGCGGCGGTAACTCATTTCCTGAAATTAACATAAAAAGGTTGAGTAACTATAGCAACCAATTGCTGTGTTTTTGAAAAAAAAAACAGCTGCTATGAAATGAACTATAAATCAAATTTTATGAATATTTCAAAGTTAAACTGGAAAGCTTTTAACAAATCAAAACTTCTTGTGTTTTTTCTCTCCATTTTGTCTCCACAGACTAATTTTTTATGTTCTATAAATATTTAATAGGTAATATTTAAATATGAATTAATTATAAAAATATAATAATTAAATCAATAATTGCTTTAAAATTATTTCCCTCCTGATTAACATATTTAATGACTGAACATTATATCAAGAATAAGTCATTCATGAATGGTCCATCCCAATAATGTAATCATCATGTGAGATGAAGGACAATAATCCATTTGGTGAAAAGTAATTAATTTATTTTTGATTTACCTCAACAGGTGGTGCAATTAACTTTAAATGAAAGTCTAAAACTACTGTCACTTTGCAAACTAAGAATGGAAAAAATGACTTTTAATGTTATTAGTGCTAGCCTACTCTTAATTAAGATGATTTTAATATTATGCTGGTCCTATGTAGATTGTTTTTTTTAGCAATATGATCAATTTCTTTTTTAATTCTATATAACTGCACTACAGTTTCATTCATATTAAAACTTTTATCTGTACCCAATGGAAGATCATAGTTAAACATTTCTTATATTGTAGCATTGTGATTAAGTAATGTATTCTTCATAAATCAGTTTATAAGGCTTTTGTTGCACAATAAGTTAGATTTCTAATACATATTTCAATATTTTTTAATGACCAATGTGTAGACTTCTCTTGTGTGAATTGTAATATATATCAAGTGCAATAGAATGCATTGATAGAAAAGATAAGTAAAGTAATACTATGATGGCTTAGCACTTTCAAGAGCTTATTGTTTCTTCATAGGATAGACTCAAATCAGAACTGATCCCGAACACTATATATAAAATTAAATGCTCCCAAACTGGATGCAAAGCAACATACTATGGAGAATCTTAGACATCTCTATCAACATGCCTTTCGCAATACCAATACTTATATAAAAGAGCATCTGGTAAACCTTAATATAGCTTTATTTTCCTGGAACACCAGAACACAACAGGACATATATTTAAACCCACATCTGCAACCATTAAATATATTGAAATAAATGATGCAAACTAAAAAATTAGGAAAGCATGATATATAACTAACAACACATATGCTATGAACTGCAAAGATTTATGCTTCCTCCTCTACAAAAAATAGACTGAATTTTATTTACATAAATTTAAATACCATTGGCCTATATAAACATTCCACTTTCTTCTAATCTGATTCTACTATGAATATGAGGACACAATAAATTCTCAAAAATACTAAGCCATAGTAGTATTACTTTGCTCAGCTTATCTATTGCTGTGTCCCAATGCACTGAACATATATAATAATTTTTTTAATAAGTGATCCATTTTGCTATCATATTTAAATTTTATAAAAAATGAGAATAGTAGTTTTAAGAAAAATTTGATCAGTATCAGAAATGATATCACTTAGCATATGTAAATAACTGTAATCCTTACAATAAACATATCAATTGATTTTTATTCTAATGAGAAGCAGCTTTATGGAAAGAATGCTTTTTTGAAATTGTTTTTTAAGATATCCCAGTCATTTTATGCTCTGCCTAGTAAGGAAATAAGTCTATTTAAACTCATCAACATCACAATAAGTTTATAAACTATATCATTTTTTGTAAAAATAAAATGGATGTTTTACTACTGTATGTCAAACTAGTTTTCTATTAATATGAGATAAAACAAAATTTAATCAAATAATAGTTTGGTTTGCTAATTTGAAAGTAATTAAAATATCTGCAATAATTATTATTTTTAAAAAGAATGTTCATTAGACAAACAAAAGCAGTTAAGATAGTGGTTGTAAAGAATATTCAAATAAATTTTTCCATATTTCAAACAAAATTATAAATTTATTAAAGTAAGAAGATGAAGAACAAAAACAATAGGTGGACAGTAAGTGACAATATTGAAAACTATTAAAATTTATAGAAAGAATTAATTTAATACTTGTTATTTTTTAAATAAATATAAAAAAACAAGTCAGAGTTTATAATTCCAACCTTTTTCTCCCTATTAATTGCAAAATGTGTGCATACATGTAGTATGCTTAGTTAATAACAATAATGTAAAGATATGTCAGTATAATATTTTTGAAAGATTAAATTATCTTATAGTCTAATTTTGTCATTATTTCTTAATCTATAAGTATGTTATGTTTGCATTAAAGTTTTATTTTCTTGTAACAATATTTTATTCAGAATAAGTCAATTATAATTTACATGATGTTAAATGAAAACCAAAATGCTTTCTTATTAATTTTTAGCAATTGAAAGTATGTTTTTAATATTTTAAAGAACATGTTGGTTAATTGAATGTCTGCTCAATATAAATTTATTTTAAAAATGTAGATGTATTGACATATTCTTTTTTTTATTAGCAATAGATTTTTTGTTTCTAGGCAAAATGGAATTCTATCCACTTATTTCTGCCTAATATGCTTTCTCTTTTATTTATAAAAATGATGATTGAAATTTCAGAAGAGTTTTGTTTCTTGACTTTATGCTTCTATTAGAAACATTTTCAAAAATAGAAAAATAATATGCAATAATGAGAGTTAAAATATAATGGTGGTAAAGTATCATTTAAAAACAGAATTAATATTATGAAATTAAAAATAGCAATAGGGAGATAAAAAAAACTAGTTGTTTCTAATGAAATAGACTAAAATTAGGAAAGGAAGATATTCTTAGGGGAGTGATGTAATCACCCAAGAATAAAATAGTAAACAATTAAAAAGGAAATTAAGCAATGATCCCAAATGAAAGATTGATGCATCAAGCAAGATTAAGCACTTAGATAAAAGGATCTAGTCTGCATTCAATATTCCATGATATCCTGAGTAAATGTCATAATTGGGATTGATCTAAATTATGGTTTTTGAAAGCCATATAATTTATAAATAACTTGTAACTGGTTTGTTCTGTGTTTAAAAATCTACTTTATGTTAAAAACTTGTGTCAATTTTATATTTGTTTAGTTATTAATATCTACTGGATTAAATAATTTTATTCACATATTTTGCTCTGGCATATTTTTTAAATTGATTCTTTCAGTGAAGATATGATTATGTTTTGTTTGATAAGTTTTGATGTAGATTATTTATTGACATAATATGAAGACTAGTAATCCAAAATAACAAATTACTGAGTACAGATTAAAACTTTAAAGAAGTATTTACAAGTATTGTCATAATAATTGCTGAAAATTAATTTAAATCTCTAAAGAAGTATTTGACAGCATAGTTAACCATAAATCTGAAATTAATATAGAAACAACCCATTTGAGGATAAGTAAATTTGGTGTTAGTAACTTATCCAACTGGCTTATTTATACGAAATATAAAGACAATTGTTTTATAGAAAAAAATACAAAAGATGATGTTGTGAAAGGTGATATTTGTTCTTCTCATGTATTTCATAATATTGAGATTGAAAATTGAGTTGCAAACCTGAAATACCTAAAATCCTACAATATATAGATGTGGTCAAACAGTTAAACAACCAATTTAGCTGCATATAGCCTAAACATACAGGTCATTTTTATTTATAGAATAGATAAAAATAGAAAATGAAAACATATAGAGATAGTAAAACTCAAGAGATTTGCAAAGAGGTTTGCTTGGAAGATTTTCTGGAGGAAACTGTTAAATCATTTCTATGATGCAAGGCAAATAAAAAATCATAGCAGCACGTACAGACCATCACTAATCTATTGAGTCAAAATACATCAACAACTGCATATAAATTACTTCCAAGTTATACAAAAGAGTTTCATCAATCCAATGAATTATATTCCAAATTAACAACTATTTTGAGAACAAAGAAATCAGAATTATCACATGTGAAAAATATAGAGTGATAAGAACACATTATTACATCTAGAGAAAAATTACCATATTAAAAACAAAAAAATTTCAAACAAACAATTTCAAAACAGTTAAGCCAGAAAAATTGAATCTAGCATCACAATCAGCAAAACTGATATGAATAACCTTCATAAAATAATACACTATGAATTTGTAATAAACCCATAGTGAGAGAAATATGCAGTAAAACTGGTGGGTTCCTTATGTCTCAGAAAAATTAAACTAACTGCCCAAAGTTAGTGAAAACAAAAATAAATGCACATGGAAAACTTATTAGAATAATTGATCCAATTAATGTAATGGTTGAGATTAATAATCATTGCAAGAAATTACAGCTACTCATTGTAAAAGTTTCCATAAAATCTTTAATAAATATAAAATAGTTATTCCACTAGGCATAAAAATATGTATGATTAATAACATCACTAGTGAATGAAAATTTATAAGCTAAATTCCTTAAATTTTTCAGATCTATAGTTGTGTGAGTCAATAAAACTTTTGCATGGTAAGTTCTGAAAGTTGCTTTTCATATAAAAAAACAAAAGTCAAAGAAGAAGCTGCAAAAACTTATTATATTTCAAATGTAAGAAGATAATAGTGAGGTTGGGTGGGAAAACATTTTTGTAAAAGTGGATATGAATGCAACTTTTCATTAAAAACCAATGTTATAGAAATCAGCAAATCTTCTGATTATTATAATTCATAAAGGATTGTTTAAATATAATACCTTCCCAAGTAAAATTAGAAGTGCTAAAATGTGAAATGAACTCAGTAACCCTAAATTTTTACAATTCAGAAAGACTGTTACTTAATAGATTAAATAATGTATATGAATAACTCTCAAAATTTAGAGCCACCCTTAACTCCAAATAATGTATTTTGTATGCAAAAGAAATTAATCTTCTGGTTACATTATTATAAAACACATATTATAATATAATCTTCAATACTTTCTCTTCCTCTTTCCTTCTTTATTTTTGCCTTTTTTATATAACATAGGTACTTTAACCCAGCCTGCTATGTGGTTGCTAGAGGCGCTGTTTCTGTGTTTTCACACAGAACATACAGGGTAGGGGCCTTGAAAGCAGATGACGAAACAGTGCCTCTAGCGACCACATAGCAGGTCGGGTTAAAGTACCACAACATATAATAAGATCTGATGAAGACTGTTAAGAACAGTCAAAACTGTAAATAATAAATAAATATATTTTGCTTTAAAGAGTAAGTAGAGTGAAATGTTATTGTATGTTATATAAAAACACATATAAGACCTGATCCAGAAAATTTTAAAGTATTTAAGAAAACTCAAAAAGATAATGCAGGCTTTAAATCTAGTGATATTTTTTGAAAATTTTTTAAAGAGTAAAAACCTTTGTAGCCATACCTTTACATGTTTTACTTTAAAAAACAACAACATTGAATCTGGAAGAAAATGCAAAATAATGATTTTCAAAAAGAAAGCATTGTCCATATCAAGCAACATACTGGTTAATTTTGATAATAGTAATGGTAATAATAATTTATGCATCAGGTTATAGATTGAAGTAGTATTCAATAACATTTTTTTTTCAGATAATGACAAAGGCTAACAAAAGATTATAACCATCTGGATAAAGAGGCATTAGTAATAATGTTGGCTATTTAAAATTCCATCAACATTTATATGGGTAACCATTTAAAATAATAAACAATCACCAGCTGATATTAGAGATATTTGCAAGAAAAAAAATAGTGTTCACTATTTATACCCTAGAATGATTTACTGGTTTAATCTATTATTAGAAATATAATTGTGAATCAAAATTCAGACAAAGCATTAGATAAATATGTTGACAAATTATCATATTTACTAAAGTTGACACAGAAAAAAGGATAGCAAAGCAGAAATAAATTATCTAAGAAACAAAATTGGTCAACAGAAAAACAATAGCACTGAATTAAAGACAGTTCTACTAGCTACCAGACATTCAAAAATTAGATAAAAGGTGAATGATCCAGTAAAGAGCTAAAAAAACCCATTAACAAACATATAATGAGTGAAATTATCTAATAATGTCATTTAAATTTATTTTAAAACTATTATTAAAAATTGCCACTCCTCACTGATGAGACCCATAGGTCGAAACTGGTCTGGGAATGGGGACAATCCAAGATAAAAATGATTTGAATGCCTTCTCTTGTAGTAGCATTTATCATAAAATAATAAAAAAAAAGGTTGTTTAGAGATCATTAACATGCTCTTAATTTTACATATTTGTAAGTGCAAGCTATATATATATATATATATATAAGTCATGTGACATCTGACTTTTTATTATTAATAATAAAAATGGTAAATGTGTAATTTCCTTTTAATTTTTACTCTTTATCCATGAGTGTCTTTAGTAAACGAAATATATCATTGATTTAAAAAGTTTCGGTTACCTTTAAACTATAATTTTTATGTGATTACAAATTTAGAGCAAAATTGAATAATAATCGTCTTTAAAGGCAGTATCTAATATATAATACTAATACAAAAACACCATGTAAATGAGTTATTTAATACCATAATTATACAATTTTGATAGAAATATGAATGCTATCAACTTTTTGAGCTATAAATATGCCTTATTTTAAAATATTGAGAGAAGGAGGGATTAACTATTATAATATTTTTTTAAAAATCGATAAGAAAATGTTATTTTTAAAATGTCCTCTCTTGGAACTCACTAGGGAACTAAGACATCATCAAATTTATATCAAAAGACAAACGCATTCATTCCTAATTTTTAAGGTTGGAGAATAAAAATAAGAAACCAATATGTAACATTGTTTTCAGGTTTTTATTTATCTAATAAAGAGAAGTTATTTTATAATTGAGGATATCTCTAAGCAATATTTTATTAAATTTTTTCTTAACAAATAACAAGAAAAAATAATAATAATATTCATTAATTTTTATATTGCAACACTTTCTCGTCTTTTTTAAATTACTTTTTTTAAAGATTGAGTAACTAAAGTTCTTACTGTAAGTATAATTTTAAATATTGAATACATTTTCAACCTTTTCTGACCCATGCTTACACATAATTAAATAAATGGTTGCTTACAAAATTGAGAAGCATTTGAAAATCAGAAATGACAAGCTGAGATATAATCTAGGCACCTTTAGCTTTCGAGCCCCTCACTTTACGACTATGCAAAATTACAGAGGGTATTTTCTAAATTTATATTAATGGAATGCATAATATTACAATTCTAATATTCTACATTCTCATATAAAACTAAAAAATTACATAAACAGTACTTTATTTATTTATATGAACTAGAATAGAAACAAAAAAATTATAAAACATGATAAAATTTTTTTTAGCTTATATAAAAATATACTTTAGTAAAAAAAGTCTTATACCAACCTGAAAACATGTAACATATTTGTATATTTTTCTAAAGGAGTTTTGAACTCAGTTACTTATAAATTAGAAATCATTAATGTTTTAACAAGCAATTTTGATAATCAGGTATAACCAGAATAAAAATCAAGATTGTCCATGTATTGAACTCATGCTTTTATAAATAAAAAATCATGAATGAAAATTTAATATCTTTTATGAACAAATTTACTAAATATTTGTACTAACTACTTTCTGATAATCCTTCATTGATTTTAATTTTGAATAACTTTTAAACAAAATAAGTAATTAAATACTGTTAGGATATTAATTAAAATCTCTTGGTAGATGTACCGTTTTTCCAGATAAAGTAAAGAGTTATCAATTGTCAGTTTTACCGAATATTAGTTCAGAGTGAAATAACAAGTTGATAACTAAAAATTTTTTTTAAATACTTTACGAACATAATCATATTTTGAAGGAGTCTCCTAACTCTCTCAATATATATATATATCATTAAATTATGAACAATAATATAAAGCAAACAATTTTATTATTAAAACAAATATAAATTCAAAATGGTAATTGAGTATATCATCAAACAAAAATAACTGATCTATATGGTAAGTAATTATAAAAAACATTAAAATTTTTTTTAAAATTTTATTTCTTTTAAAAAAATTGTTGGCTTTTTTTAACTACAAATAAAAAAAATTTTCAATTGCTGTAATTAATGTTTTTTTAGTTGCTTACTTTGTTTTGTTAAACAATCTAACTCAAAATTTTTAAAGATATTAAATCTTTTTAAAAAGATCAAGTTTAAAAATAAAACAATTCAAAGTCTAGAAATTTATCGCCTACAGCGTTGAATTTTTTCATTATTTAAATTGCATAAAAATATTTCTCAACAAAGTACTGCTACATACTTTAGATTTAACTACAATGTCAAATGAGCTTTATTCTATAAACATCATGAAATGATACACACTATTCTTAAGAAAATTCCCACTTTTCAACTTTACACAAAAAACACAATATGTCATATACCAATATATGATAATAATGATAAACTTCACAGTATATTTTGACATTAATAGTTACTGTTTATGGTAGTTGGTGTTGATGAAATTGTATAAAGATATTTCTCAACAATATGGGATGTATCTATGAACATCATGAAATCATATACTATTCTTGCGAAAATTCTCACTTTTCAACTTTAGTCAAACAAACAAAATATATCATATATCAATATATGAGAATAATGCTAAACTTCACAGTATATTCTGACATTAATAGCTACTTTTTATGGTAGTTGGTGGTGAGCATGATCTTATCTTTTTCTTTAAACAGCATAATCAATTATATATACTTAAAAACTACAAGATTGAAGATTATTTTCCAAAGAATTGGTTATCTAAAATGATGTCATAACATTATCCATGTTTTTATAAATACTATATAAAATATACTTGTAACACTGCAATCAAGTAAACCTCTTATTCAAACCATTGAGATCATAGTGTAGTCACTTAACCAAATTTCATTGATTAAATATGTGGTAAATCTAACAGGTAAAAAAAGAGAAGGTATTAAAGTAAATAATAACATATTGGTGATTAATTATAAGTAGTTAAATGTTACAACAATTGAAAACTACTAGATTTGAGAAAAATTACAATTTGTTATAGTGAAATAATGATTGTATACCCTCCACAAGGTATTAAAAGAGGATAGAAACTGTTTCATACATTGTCTGAAAGTGATGTAATGAATGTTATTGTTGACTGTCAAAATTGGCAAGAAAATCAGGTGTTTGTATCTCTATAACACTTCAGATATATTATTCAGTTAGTAAAACTTTGTGAATATAATTAGGGTTAGAGATAATATGTACTTTAATAAATGATTAGTAAAAATTGTTAATATATTTCTATTAAGTGGTTTGTATCCAAGTTGTGAGATGTTAAAAATTTGGAACCTGTCAATTAAAGTATAATAATTTGCTATATATATATATATGAAAAACAAAAACAAGTTTTATATACGTAAAACCTGCTATCGCTTGTATTAATGATCAATAGATGGAGCTTTACCTAGACCTCCAAAACAAATGTATTTTGTTTACATAAACGTCAGAGTCAATATTCACTGTCTCTTTCATTTTGCTCACCCTCAGATCAGCTGATTTTAAGATGATTTGCTCTCATCAGTGAAGGATAGGAGTTAGAAACTAGACCTAAACACTAACTCCAAGTGTTTATGCAAAACGTTTCTATCAGTTTGCAAGCATGAATTTTTTAGACACGAAAATGTCTTCAAACTCAGCTTATCAAACCAGATAGCTATATGGGTCTGATATCAGTTCAGTTTTCCCACATAGTCAAAGCTTCTGCAATCTATATCATTGCAAGAAAACTTTAAAGGTACATTTATAAAAAACAAAAACAAGTTTTATATACGTAAAACCTGCTATCACCTGTATTAATGATCAATAGATGGAGTTTTACCAAGACCTCCAAAACAAGCATATTTTGTTTACATAAACATCAGAGTCAATATTCATTGTCTTTCATTTTGCTTCACCCTCAGATCAGCTGATTTCAAGCTAATTTGCTCTCATCAGTGAAGCATAGGAGTTAGAAATAAGAAAGATATGTGTAAGAGATTGTGATCTGGAAAACTGATGAGTGCTGATTTAACATAAAATGTACATCTTGGGGATTGTTTATTATTTTTAAAATGTGTTGGATCGTATGTTTCAGTAATGCATGATAGATTTTAAAATATCTAAAAATGATGTATATATAAAGTTAAATTGTAACAGATGCTATATGATTTACTTGACAAAATGTATGTTTCTAATGCATCTATAGTGTGAGAAATAGGTTTGACTTCTGGGGTGATGGATGGTTGTAAAGGGATTGAGCAAAAAATGAGTGATGCACTGATAAAATGAAAACTTAGATTTATTATATATCTATATTTTGTATAACAGTTCAGTTTCACCATATAGTAAAAGGCTTTTACTATATGGTGAAACTAAACTGAATTCAGACCCATATAGCTATCTAGTTTGTTTGACTGGATTTGAAGATATTTACGTATCTGAAAAATTCATGCTTTCAGGCTGATAGAAATGTGTTTCATAAATGCTGATTGTAGAGTTGGTGTTTAGATCTAGTTTCTAGTCTTTCTACCCTTTACTGATGTGAGCCAACTAGCTCAAAACCATGGTTTAAAGGTTGGAAACAATGAAAGAGATATTGAATTCTATCCTTCTCATCAGCATTTACGTAAACAAAGCTTAATAGTGGGCTATTGATAAAGCTCCATCTGGTGATCATAAAATGCAAGCTATGAGCAAGTTATGAAATTTATAACTTGCTTTGTTTATCATAAATGTACCCATGAAGGGTTTTGCAATGATATAGATTGCAGAAGCTTTTACTATATAGTGAAACTGAACTGAATTCAGACCTATATAGCTATCTAGTTTGTTTGACTGGATTTGAAAATATTTACATAACTGAAAAATTCATATTTTCATGCTGATAGAAACATGTCTCATAAATGCTGCTTGTAGAGTTGGTGTTTAGATCTAGTTTCTAGTCTTCCTACTCTTTACTGATGTGAGCCAACTAGCTTGAAACCATGGTTTAAAGATTGGAGACAATGAAAGAGATATTGAATTCTATCTCTCTCAGTGTTTATGTAAACAAAGCTTGATAGTGGGCTATTGGTAAAGCTCATTCTAGTGATCATATATATATATATATATATATATATATATATATATATATATATATATATATATATATATATATATATATATATATATATATATATAGGAGATTATGGTCCAGCCCAACAGGTGAGTGCTGGTTCTGCACAAAATTCATTTATTAGGTGTCATTTATTATTTTTATATCTGTATGGTCATGTGCATTAGTTGTTTGAGATGGAAGAATGAATATAAACTGAAAATTTCTAACTTTAAATTTCTCTCTTTGATATAATAAACATTCAATGATATTGCTCTCAACAAAGTTTAAATTATACGTCAAAAAATTCATATGCAACAAACTATTATCAAATATTGATATGATTGTTTCATGCAAAGTAACATAGCACTCTTGTAGTATCCCAATATAATGAACAAAGTATTTTTACCTATATATGTCAAACATTATAACTATTGGATTTTATAGCATGAAATAAATGTAGAACTTTTTATATACTAAGCATTTAAAGGTTATGATAAATCAGCTTAAGGCAAACTTGAAAGCAACTACAAATTAACAGAGTAAACATGAATAAATATCAATTAATTGTTATCCTATAATAAATGGGTTAATGCTAAACTGGTAATAATGTAAAAGCAAATTATTCTCACTAAAATGTAAATGTGATTTATCATATATAAATAATTAGAATTAAAAAAAATCTGTGTCAGTATTATTTATTACTGAAAAATCTAATGACCTTAAAATTTGTAATTTATAAGTACATTGGGATTCTGCTGGGATTCTCTATAGTTAGCTGAATTTGTCTTTGAAAAGTTTGAAAAACTAAATAAGTAACAGATCATTATGTAAAAATATTGTTTATATTATCCCCGGGAGTTAAAATTAAATAAACTTGTCTAATAATAATAACAGTTTTTATAAACAACAACAACAACAAAAAAGATATGTATAATTTTTTTAAGATAAAATATTTTATTAGCTATAATTTTACTATTTAAAATTTTTGATTTGGTAATTTATAAATAAGAAAATCAAATATGTACATTGAATGAGATGAATTATTTTTAAATCTACTGCTAGTTTAAATATCAGGGTCAACTTTTATTTAAAATCTAAATCTAAACTATATAAACATCAGTGAATATTAGATGTTAGCATCATTAGACTTATACTACTGACTCCTGACCTATTGGATTTCTTGTAAAAACAATTGACATCCATTGCAATTATTGTGTGATTTATTTTACTATTCAAGAAGTAAATAGATTTTAAAAAGTCTAAAATTTTTACTGCAATTTAACTTCTCTAATGATTATATAAATCTTAAATTGTAATAAAAATTAAGAATGGGCATACATTTTGAATATTATACTGAAAATTTTTATAGCAATTTTTATAAAAAATATGTTTTTGCTATGTCAGTGAACTCTGGGTTCCATCTTTTTCTGATAGTTCTGGCTTGTGTTTGAGAATTGAGAGTCCTATGTGATGTCATTATTCCATCTGATTGGCTGTCACGTAAGCATGTTTAAAGCATATCTGTTTGAAGGTGTTTAGCTTTCACGTTATTATAATATTAGAATAATATTTTTTTAAGAATAGTTTTAGCAATGGAAAATAATATTATTCAAGTAAAGTCAGTTTGAATTTCTAAAACCTCAGCTGAAACAAATGTATTAGCATAATATAACAATTGCCAAAAAAAGAAAAAAAAAGATTATAAAATGCTGATAATAATGAAGAATCACATCTAAATAAAGAATTAAGAATATTTAATAATTAATTCTTATTAAATGTCTAATATAATCACTTTTAAAATGTTTGAAATATTCTGAATCTCAACTCACAAAGAAACAACAAATGATTGCTATAATTTGTAAGTGCATCATAATATAATGAAGATGATAAATGAAATACAATATAGTCATTTCTTAAATTGAGACAATTACAATTTGTCTATATCTTTATTTTACATTTATAGTGACATTTCTAAAATGGAATATTAATTAAAAAAGAAAAGCAAATTTCATTATTTTATTTTTAACTATAATTTTTTGTTTGGCCTAAATAAATTCTATTTTTTTTATAATGTTCTCTTTTAATAAATCAAACACAATTTAATCTTATTTTATCTTTCTTAAACATAAGGTATACTAATAATAAATGTTGTATATTTTCTTTTCTGTATTTATTCATGAATTACAGTCAATCTAAATATTTTCTTCTTCTTTTAAATTCTCTGTTCTTCTGTAAACAACTTTTTTGCTGAAAAAAACTGCTTTTATTGTTAATAATTATTCAATAATTATGCAGATTGAATAAATTAAACTTAATATTCATTTTTTTGTACTTATATATGAAACAAATTCAAGAAACTAACCATTTGTTTATTGTTATTGCCCCAAATGGTTTATTACAACGACAGAGTAAAGGACTTGAGAGGTAATGGTTCCTAAATCAAAATTCAATCAATTTTTACAATTTAACATCACATGACTATCCAAGCAATCATCCATTTGATTATAAAATAACAGACTTGAATTAAAGCTTTTGTTGAACAAGAGTTCAACCAATCATTTCCAGTGATGGATTCATATATTCTTTCACACAACTAACAATTCAATTGTAATAACAGTAAAAATATTTAACTGTTTTTTTTAAAAAAAAACATTTTTTTAACTATAAAACAAACTCGTCAAGCGTTGTTAGCCGGGAGGTCATCGCAGCTGCCTTGCAAGCAAGTAGTTGGTTGCAGACGGTTGTGGGTTCGCGTCCCGGCCGATGATATGACATATGAAAAAAAAAACCTCTGAAGAAAATATTGATAGTTGAAACTATTGGTTAATTCAGATATTATTGCATGAAGAAATGTGCTAATATATATATAATTTTTTCTTTTATGACTATTATTCTTCATAAAAAACAACAACAACATTTTTTTAAAGTGATTATTTTAGACATAAATATTATTTTTATATTACATTTTACTTTCAATTTCTTTGAAAGATTCATTGATATATTTTGCAATACTTATTATATCTAACCAAATAATTTAAAATAGTAGTTACAATATTCCAATATAAACTACACATTTTTGTAGAATTGTAGCAAAAAATAAAAAAAAGAAATCAAATTTTAAAAAAATGCTGATGAATAATTTATTTTTAAAAAATGAAATATATGACATATACCAAATGAAAGGTCTTCATATTGAAAAAAACTTATAAATTTAAATCGTCTGCAGTTTAACCAAATTAAAATTTTAATTTAAAATTTTAAAAAGCACCAACAATTAATTATCATAAAAGGATTTTCAAGCAAATTGAATGAGTCAAGACTGTATAATCAAGAAAAAAATTCACAATAAAAATTTTAACAGTGAATTTATTACAAAAATATGAAATTAGTACTTTATCTCATTGAATATATTCCAGTTTTTTGTTTAAATAAGTATTTTAAATAAAAGTACTCGAAATATAATTTTTTCCACCTTAGTGTACGTAAGTTACATATACAGCAACTATTTTTTTTGACTATATATGTCTGCACAAACATGAATGATATGTTATATGAAAAAGATTTGATAAATATATATCACACCGACTTATAATACGTAAAGTATCAAGATTTATATTGTTTTTTTTTTTTTTTTTTTTGAGGATAAACTATTTATATTTAATTATGTGTGTTGAAATATATATATACCCTCACATATTCAGTAGTAGAAATATTTATACAATTATTTTTTTAACAAAATTCTATTTGGTATGTTATATAAATAGTTGTTAATTATTTTAAGCGAATACCGTTTTATGTATTGATTGGAATTAATTTAAACTATAGGAAATCTACCATAAAACAAGTCATACTTTAAAAAAAAAATAAAACTTTGGATTAAAAAAAATTAGATAAAGCCCGATGTTTCAGTAAGAATGAAATATGAGAATTGATATAATTTACATATAAAATACAGTTAGAATTTATATAATTATATATCAGAATGGCTGCAAAAAGGAATTTGCTATTAACTGAAAGGAGACCCTTTGAATCCTCTTGGAGGCCTTAAAGGAACCGAGGAGGGCAATTTCCTAATATCCACTCCATACGTTCTTGTCGTTGCAGCTGTTATTACTATGTGATTATTCATATAGTATGCAAACATGGATGGCCTGCTCACGTTTAGCCAGCGTGGTGAGTTTGTTGGCTTTTTATCTCTGAGTATAAAATCAAGAAACATCGTGGTTTTTCTTCTCAGTTGCCTGATAAGATAGAATGAATGTACGTGTAAATGATAAATATTTTTCCAATAGATATATACAATCATGACAGACAAAAATAAATCATGGCCCTTATTCCCAGTAGGCTGTAAAGTCACCAATCAAAAACACTTTTGATTAACTAAATAGAAATATAATCTTAAATTTTTAAATCTAAGTAATAATATATTGAATCAAAATTTAATCTCAGAGTCGGTGATATTTAAATATATAAGTACAACTGCGTGATTTAATTCTTTTTTTAAAAAAAATAATTAATAAAAATAACAAATAAAAATATCTGAAAAAAAAAAAAAAAGCATTAAAAAAAAAGTAATCATCTTTATTTTTTGTCAAATTTAAAACGCAATATACATAATAAGAATAATCAAGTTTATCGTAACAAAATATTACCAAATTGATTAAGAGACATGCAAAACTCACTATTTTCCAATTGATCTATTTGATATTAATAAAAAATGATTTTTACACACAAAAAGTATTATTTTTGAACAAGTTTCAAATTTATAAATAATTAAATTGCAATGTTTTATTAAAAAAAAAAACTGCTCAAAGTTTCTAAATATTTTGGCAATCAATGTGTGTTAGATGGAGATGATTTGCTTACAAAAATCAGACCAATCGTAATCAAATATATTTTTAGTTTCAGAATATATCTTTTATTAATTTGCCATGTCTGTGTACGTTTCTGTCAGTATTTTTTAAATTTACTGCAGGTTGAAATAATTTTTTAAGTTTAACAAAATGATGTGTATTTTTTATTTTAAATAATGCTTTTGAGTAAACAGTACTAGCTGTCTAAAAGTAAAAAAAAAAATCCAACTAAAAAATAAAAAAAAAACTTAATATCAGTCAATTTGCCATTCTTGGAAAATATCAAAGATCTTAAGAATCTAGACTTGTTATAAAACAATTGGAAAATGCAAAAATACTATTGTTTCATAAAAGCATTTGAACTTTTTTGACTTTTATGATTTTTTGAGCCTGAAATGTCTTTTTGAAATAATAATATTCCTGAAATTTCCAATTGTTTTATAACAAATCTAGATTCTTAAGATCTCTGATATTTTCAAGAATAGAAAATTAACCAAGATTCAATTTCTTTCTATCTTTTAGTAGAATGGCATTGTTATTTTTCTACTTTTTAGTTGGTTATTACTGTTTACATAAAAGCATTATTTTTAAAAAAATGTTTTTACATGCTATTATATTCCACCTACACACCATAACAATATGCTAGATAAAACTATAAACTTATAAAATTAAAAAATAATTTATTTTTACATTAGTTTTGTACTAATTAACAAAATTTGCTATATAAAATGTAATATATTGTTTAGTTTACTTTTTACAAGCAGTATGAAACATACTTGGGATATTTTCTGTGTAATAAATCCAGCATTGATTTAACAATTAGGCTATATTACATTGATATTTTATTATATTCTTATTTTTATATCACCCTGATATTAAAATGATGCTTGATTTTAAAAATAAGACCTTAAAATTTATTTCCATTTTATTTGATATAATGCCATTATATGTAATATCTAATAAATTATTTTTGTATTGCATTTGTAATGTTAATATTTTCATCTCAGTAGCCTATTTTCTAATTAAGAAATATTTTACGATTAATTTGAAACATTTTATTGAGTATGAAATGAATCACCAAAAGTTTTATGTCTTTATTAATCATGCATTGATAGATAGAAAATCAAAAATATAGCATCCAATCAAGAATTATATCTGTATAATTGAGAAAAAAATAAATTTTACTTGATTTAATTTTAAAATATAGAATCATAATGAAGATTTATTGTCACTGCAATCTTTATTATGAAATTTTTATGACAAAATCTATGTAGGTAAAAGATTTCAATAAAAAATTAAACTTTTAATAAATATGATGTTTGAAAGTTGTTTTACAAAAAGATTGTAGTTATATTTTTGTGCATATGTGTTACAAGCTATCAATATATCAAGAAAGGAGATGAAATCTTTTTCTTAGGAAAAAAATATACATTTCTATTCACACAAATCTTTCCACTAATGTTGTTTGAAAAATAAGTATTATATTTTTCATTTATTTACTATTTTTTATAAAATTAGAAAGTATTATGTTTTAATAAAGTATATGATGTTTATTTATAGTATTTATCAAATTTATTTAATTTTTAGAAAAAAACTAATTGTTGAAAATATATGTGATGTCCAGACAGTGGGAAATTTGATGTTTAGTATTTTTAATTCATTATTTGCCCATATGCTTTTAATAAAGTTTGAGTAAAACATAATGATTTCACAAATAATACTTTTTTTTTCATTAAATACATTTTTAGACTAAAGTCTGTTCTGAGTTTTTATGTGTTGATAACATTATTGATATTTTTTGTTTGTAAAGTTGATATTTTATTTTTAAAATTAATTTTATTATCTGCATCTCTGATTTTAATGAGATTTATGTCAAACTTAAAAATTCAATAAGTACTTTTGCATTAAAAATATAACAAAAAAAAATAAAAATAGTCCATGATTATTTTCCAAAATAATGTTTAAAGAGCTAAATAAAAAAGTTTAAATTTCATTTGCATATAATGACTAAGTTTATTTTTTATGTTATGACTATTTTTCAATTCAGGATTTTGTATGTCAATACATTAATACATAGTACTTGATTTAAAGTTGTTTTCTGAGTAAATTAAAAAGGATAAGATTTACAAAGCATAAAAGAAAGATTTTGATTTATAATACGTCTGAAAATAATAGATGATAATTATTTATTATTTAAATTTATTAAAAATAAACAGCAACAATTTTATAATATTATATTACATAATCATTAAATATTTGTCTATGTATTAAACATATAACAAGGCAAGGCACTTTATTTCCAACCAAACATTATATGCTGAATATGCTTTTGATTTTAGCTGTCAGATTTATAACACTCAACTATTCCACAGATTGCAATAGGCATCTTTATAAATTTACATTTTATTTATCTAAATAAGGTCATTTACTTGTTTCATTTTTTTGACAATTGCACACTTCTTTTTTATTAATTAAATGGGGTTCTTTAGCAATAGCCCATGCCTCCTTATATTTTTACTTCCTATCTCTCAATACAAACTGCCTTCACATTAATCAGATCAAACTATGACTCATCTTATTCTCACATTCAAGAAATATTGATTTATACTGAGTGTTCTTTTTTACTCTGCTGAAAACATCCTTCTGCTGAATGATCATCATAGCAATATTGGCCCATAATTTTCTATAATATGCTGCTTTTCATGTAGGGGCATTGCATGAAATTTTAGGAGTCTGCTTCAGTGGTATTTTATTTCATATTATTCATAGATTTATTTAGTAAAGAAAGAGTGGGCTATTGCTAAGGATACCCAACTGATTAAAAAAAAAGTAAGTGTTCTGTTGTCAAAAAATAAAACATGTAAATGAGTTAATTTAAATAAATAACACATAATGAAAATTGGAATCATTTGAAATCTTCAGAATAGTTGGGCACTATGAATCTGCCAGACAAAATTAAAAAAACATGCATAGCATGTAATGTGTGGTTGGAAATAAAGTACTTTTTCTTGTTACCCATTTAATATGTAGGCCTAAATATTACAATAGGCACAAGAAAAGTGAAAGTAAAGGTTATAATCATTAAATATATATTTTTGTATGCATATGTGTATGACGTCTTATTTACAAATAAGCATATTAATAAGAATTTATTTTAGAAACTTGTTGAAAAGATCTAAAAAAACTATCTCGTAACAAAAATATATTATTTTACAATAAAATTAATCAATAGCTAGTAATAAGATGCAAAAACATTATTTCTATTTCTTATATTTTTAAATTTTCTTAACTCTCTTCAACCAGGGTTTTTTTTTTTTTTAAAAGCTGAACTAAATGTTTTTGTTCTTTTAAATTCAAGAAACTAGATTATATCAAATCCAAGGATTTATAAGAATTTTTTTTTCATATTTCATAATTTAAAAGTTATAAAAGAAAATATTATTTACTATACTTGTCATCACGTGTTTCATTGTAGCACTGCTGTATCATAGACTTGAAAAATCATGAAATTACTTATGTAAAATCTACTACACTTTAATTACAGCTTTGGTTAATAGTGACAAAGTTTTATTTTTTTAGATAAAAACTATTGATAGCAAAGACAAATATATGGATGAAAAGTCAGTAACATCGGTGAATTACATTAGTGAATATTAACTGCAAAACAAAATTCAAAAAAATAAATTGTTTCAGAAATAATTTGAAAGAAAAAGCATGCAATCATAGTATTAGATTGATTTAAATATGATTTTTAATAGTATTGTGATAAATTTTCCCACATTTTATTACCTTTAATTTGAACAAAAATCTTTTTTTTTTGTTTTTTTAAGAATGTATATATATATATAGTATTATTTCCAGAAGCTTCCATGTAATAAAAATATAATAGCTAAATAGCTGACATTTTAGTACAATAACAAATACTTTACTCAGATCTTCTTTCTCAAATCATAAGAATGTGTGTGGTGAAATCATTTTCTTGAGCTTATCATAGATATTAAAATAACTAAAAATAATATTTTGATAAGTTTTGATATTGTTTCCCTTTTTACTAGTGTACCTGTAAAGGATGCTATTGAAGTTTTGAAAAATATTTAATTGCCAGATTTTGTTGTGAGTTTGATTGAACACTGCTTATTAAATACATTTTTTTGTTTTTGATTGTCAGATGTATAAACAAACATCAGGTTTAGCTATGAGTTCACCAATTTCTTTAGCATTTGGCTTTTATTTTTATGAAGAACTTGGAAAAAAAATAGCATCAGCTATTCAAAAACCATCTGTATGACTGATGTATGCCAATAATACCTTTGTTATTTGACCTCATGATAAGCATGCCTTTGGTGAATTTTTAATTTTCATAAATTCATTTTATAACAACATCAAATTTACTATGGAAGTAGAAAATAATAACCAACTTCCATTCTTAGAAGTTTTACTTGAAAAAAAATAAGGATGGTTCTTTATCACATTGTATATATAGAAATCAAACACACATTGGGAGATATTTACATTTTTCTTCTCAACACCACCTAGCACAATTATTTTCAATGGCAAAAACATTGTTAAATCGAACTAAGAGACTTTCTGATGACAGCCATTTTTGCAAGTATATTTATGCTATTAAAAATGCTTCTTCATACTGATTTTTATCATAGGATTATTAATAGGGCTTTTTTATATAATAAGTAAAAAGACTTTGATACTTCAAAAATTAAGACTTTTTTTTTCATATATAATTGGAGTAACCGATAAAATTGGTAATGTTTTAAAAAATAATATTATTCACACAATTTATATTACTTTTTAAAAAATTAATGAATTATTTCCATGCCCTAAAGAGAAAATTCCTTTGGAGTGTCATGATGTATATAAAATTCCATGTGGAGTTTGTTTACTTTCATACATTGGATAGATCAATTGTAGAATAAACATAAGAAAGAACACATTTTGACAGTTAGAGAAAAATCTAATACATCGGCCATTTATTCAAACCTTAAATTAACTAACCATGCTGTAAATTTTAATAAAACACATATTCTGGCAAAAATTGAACAATATGACCAGAGAGAATAAGGGAAGCTACAGAGATTTTTAAAAGGCCCAAGAGCATAAATGAAAAGTTTGAATTAAAGAAAATTAACAATATTTGAAAAAAGCTATTGGAGAATAAAATATTTTTTAAAACTTTTCAACCAATATAATTTGAGAATGAGGAGAAAATAACAAAAGGAAAAAATAACGATTTTAAATCTCACCACACACATTCTTATAATTTGAGAAAGAAGAAACTGAGGAAATTACTTGTTATTGTACTGAAACATCATCTATTTAGCTATTATATTTCTATTACATGGAAGCTCCTGAAATATTATTATGAATTCATAATTTATCCATGAGAATATTAGAATACATATATATCATTAAAACCAGTCAACACAAACAATCCCAATAACATCTATCTACCTACCTACCTACCTACCTACCTACCTACCTACCTGCCTGCCTGCCTGCCTGCCTGCCTGCCTGCCTGCCTGCCTGCCTGCCTACCTACCTACCTACCTACCTACCTACCTACCTACCTACCTACCTACCTACCTACCTACCTACCTACCTACCTACCTACCTACCTATCTATCTATCTATCTATCTATCTATCTATCTATCTATCTATCTATCTATCTATCTATCTATCTATCTATCTATCTATCTATCTATCTATCTATCTATCTATCTATCTATCTATCTATCTATCTATCTATCTATCTATCTATCTATCTATCTATCTATCTATCTATCTATCTATCTATCTATCTATCTATCTATCTATCTATCTATCTATCTATCTATCTATCTATCTATCTATCTATCTATTACTGAAGATAAACATTTGTTGCTAACTGAAAAGTCATCCTTTGATTTCTGTTTGAGACCTCAAAGGAATGGAGCAGGGCAAATTCCTAATGTTTTCTCTATATGTTCTAATCATTGCATCTGTTTTTACTATGTGATTATTTATATAGTAAAGAACATAAATAGATAGCTCATCAACATGCATTACTCCATACTGGAAATTTACTGGATTTTTATTTTTCAGTTAAGATTAAGATACATCATGACATTGCTTTTATTTTTTGATAGTCATTAACTTAAATATTCAGTTGAATTTTCTTGAAGCCAAGATAAAGGTGTGTTAATGATATATTGTAATATATATTTACAATAATGATTGACAAAACTAAATTATGCTCTTATTTCCAGGAAGCTATAAATTTCCAACCAAAGCAATTGTTTGCAATCAAAAATGAAGAGTACTATAAACCTTCTAATTGTGAATCCAAAAAAAAGCATTCAATAATGATATTTTATTTAGTACTTACAACTTCAGATCACTTTTAAACAAAGAAAGATGGTATAAATTATGAGAAGTATTGTTGAATATTAAAATAAAATGTTGGACTTTCTGAAATTAAAAGAAAAGATGAAAAGACAATTGAGATTAAAAATGAACATGTACTTTATTATAAAGATACAAAAAAATTAGTAGTACAAGTTAGGAGAATTCATTGTAAATAAAGAGAGGAAGAACAGGTTTATGTTACAAGTTCTTATTGTGATGAAAATGTAAAAAAAAACCAATTATATAGATGTACAAAATGCATAACAAATGTAAAAATGAAAATGTTGTAAATAAATTTGATCCAGATTATAGAAACGAAAACAGATTTATACATTTTTTCTTTGAGAAAAATGTTAACTGAAAATGTTCTTAAATATGCACAGCAAAAATCATAATAATAAAAGGTAATGAACAGCCACTTGTATTCCCCCCCCCCAAAAAAAAAAAGGGGAGAAAGGAGAAAAACTCTCTAAAATGAGTTTTGCAATAACAATACAAACAAATCTGTGAAAAACAAATACATCATAACATAGAACATGCTATTCCATTTTTTTGGTTAATTGATATTTTGCAATGCACTCTTTTAATTTCTTAAAAAAATTTTTATGACTGAAATACTTCAACACTAAAATTAACTAATAGCTTTGCAATATATTCTATTCTTTGTCATATCTTCGCAATAAAAGCAATTGACACAATACATCTTTAAAAGAGATATTTTTCTTTATTGAAAAACATACTTGAGTTTACCATAAAACACTCTCCTAAGATATTTACATGTCCAGTCGAATGAAGGGACTTTAGAGCATCACATTTAGCAATCTGAAACATATTGATTGGCTGTAAAATCATGTATTTTTAAAATTTCATGGAGCACCCTTAAATGAAACTTTTCTAATATTATTATATTATACTGATAAAGTGTGCAGATTTTACTCCCATATAATAAATTAGTTAAAATAGCAGATCCAAATAGAGTTAGCATAGTTGCAGTACTTATTTCTATGTAAAAAAAATCCTATATTTTAACTATTCAAAAGTAACAGTACATTAAGAATCCATGATGTATCTCAACATCTAAATTCTTTTATACAACTGCCTAGTTATTTAAACTGGCTTACATTTTCAAATTGAAAACAATTCAAGCTAAAAATTGTGGAGGAATTATTTTTTCATTTTCCATCATTAGCTTATAAAGAAGTTGATCTTTTGTACATTAATTATTTAGCCAATGTCTTTATAAATTGTATTCAAAACATTAAAAACATTTTGTAAATTATCTTTTGAATTGGAAAAAAATAGTACAATTGTCAACATACTGTAAATCCTGAATAGAAAAAGTTCTTACTTTCACTTTTAATTGATTTAATTAAAACTTTGTAAGTCACTCATAAACAATTTTAAAGACTCTGCCATAAAAACTTGAAAACAATGTTGGAAGAAATACACATCCTTGTTTGACACCAGTTTTTATTTCAAATGCTCTAGATTATCCACCTGAATTTATGAAATTTCCTCTCATTTCATCATGTAAAATCTGTATAATATGAATACATTTTTGGTGAACCAAATAATTTCAAATAATTCCACAGATAAATTGAATTAACTACCTGGATCAAATTAATAAAAAGAATATACAAATTGCTTCTTTGGTTCTGACACATTTCTTGCATTTTTCAGGCAACAAAAACAATGTCTATAGTGATTATTGCTTCTCTAAAATCATATTTGACACTCTGGTAACCAATCATCTCTAACTATGTAACCTATTCAACTAAATTCTTGAAAGCATCATTACTGCAATGTATAATAATGATATTCTATAATAATAACTGTACTTTTGTCTGACCACTTTTAGAAGCATTTTTCAAATTGGTTGACACAACTTTAAAGTCCTATATATTCCTTTAAAAAATTCCAACACTTTTGAAGGTAACATACCACCATAGTATTTCATGAAAACTTGCAGTCCTTCTATTTTTTTTTAAATATAAAGAGCTGGTTTGATTTCATTAAGCTGGGTATATTGAAAGTCATTAGCTTAATTTTTGTATCATTGTTTAAAATATGATCAAAGCACTTCTTTCACCAGGTTCAAAATATCTTCATGTAAGAGAGTCATTGCTGAATTTAATTGGATTGTGATACCATTTTTCAGATCCATATATGTTTTTTAGTGCATCAAAATAAATCTATAGTGACCAAGATCAGCAGAAGTCTGTATTTTCTTTCCAATCCACCAAACATTTTAAATTTTTTCCAATCATTGAATTTCTGCCTTTATATCTTTATATTTATTATAAACCTTCCACAATTAATCCATTATTTGTCTAAGCAGAAAATGTTAGATTTTTTTTAAAATTAAATTATTAATAAAGAGGTCATTTCTAAAAAATCAAAAAAAAAAAAAAACAGACAAGATTATTTTTTTTAATGAGCTCAAGAACAACAGATTTTTTTGCCCTCACTCTGGAAGAGAATTTTACTATTATGATAGTCATGAAGATCCACATTAATAATATTTGTGTTTAATAACTGTTGAAATTTAGTACCTATAGTATATTCTTCTAAAGAATGAACATCAATTTTTTTATGAGTATGATTTCAATCATATCTATTTTTTAATATGGCTTTTGAAATGTTTTAATCTAGGATCTGTTCAACAATCTGTACAAATATAAAGTGAACTTCTTTTGTATTATAATTCCTAACTATAATGTAATAGATATTAAATGCAAATGTTTTTTTGTATTTATAACAAACAATCAATGCATTTGTCATAAATTGAAAATAACAAACAATAACAAACCATTTTAATTTATCACACCAATACAATTATTTCAAATAATTTTTAGTCCAAGTTTACTATTTTTACCAATAAGTACATTAAAGTCTTCAAAAAAAAAGATCTTTTAATAATATTACTATAATAGTGCTATCAATAAGAAATATAAACTTTTTCTCTGAGTTAATTGAGCCTCAGTTTGGAGCATATGCACTAATAAATTGAGGACTAGTGCCATTATGCAAATCATGTTTTAACATTATTAACCTTACATAGACACAAAAAAGAAATTCAAAGAATGGGAGATATAAAATTAGACTTTATAGACAATACAACACCATGCATTTGTTTTCACTGCCTAACCTGCCTTTTCAAAAAAATTTCTACCCATCTACCTGTTGTATTTACCTCTTTTCATTTGGAAATGAGTTTCACTAAGAGCAGCTGTATTGATCTTAAATCTTGACAATTCCTTAACCATTAGTACACTACTCCATTCTGGACATGGAAAGTTTGTATTAAGTGAAAATTGCATATTCCAAGTATCTATATTTAAAGAAATTTTTTTTAATAATACATACTTTTAGTACTACCATTGTGTCTTGCTATATTACTATAACTGGTAATATTATTATTCTGATTCTGCTATGACATAAGAACACCTTAAGCCCTTGAAATGCTAAGCACACTTAGCATATATTACAATTTGTAGAAGAGAAGTCTGCATAATTTTCATTACTATTCTCATTATTTCTGTTTATATGGGAAATCTGCCAACTGCTACAACCATGAGGCAGTCAATTTTTAGACCCCATTTTCTAGGCCATTGCATTTTTATCATAGGCATGTGAATACCTAAATAGGGATACATTTTTTCAAGCTAAAAACTTCTGACTCACTAAAATCCATTTCCAAACAAACTCATTAGTGATTGTACCATGTTGAGAAAAAGACAAGAAATAAATCAAATCTGCCAGTCTATTAAACATGTGCCCACCATTGCATTCTTAATTCTAGTGAATGCTTGAGATAAAAAAGAAAAAAAAGAGATGTCAGAAGTCATTAAAGGATGAAAACAATATTGCTTGATTGTACAATCCCATTGTTGTAGGTAAAGTAAGAAAAATCTGATAACATTAAGAGGTTCACAATGACTGTCATCTATAATAACTTAATTGACTGAAGAATGAAAAGAATACAGCAAGATTAAATTATACATAAGAGGATACAAAAATAACTGACATTTTGTAATACAAATTTTATATTTATTTTTAGTTATTTCAAATTAAATCACTTTAAAAAATGTAGTCTATTTAGTGCAATGTACCAGTCTAAACCAGCTTGTCACTTTTATAAGTACACCCGGGTCTCGTTTTATGTGGATTTATTTAATGCGATTTTGAAGTTATGCGATTCATGCTTCTTCTTAATATCTTTGCATGTGGTTTTCTTTTATGTGATAAAAATTATTAGATCAGAATATGAGCTCCAATAATGTGCTATTACTTTAAATATTATAAATTTTGCACACTCACATCATATTTAAAGTAATTGTGCATTATCGCAGTTCAACTTCCATCTAATAATTTCAATATTTTCAGCACTTTATAATAGTACTGTAATAAATTTTATGCAATAAAGAACTTTATAATTCACTTAAAATTAGTATTTCCCTATTTTATATACACATATTAAATTTTACAAATTATAATGTAAATCTCTTCAAACATTATAGATGCCTATAATATGTATATGTTGTTGTTTTTGCACTTTAAATCACATTCTATTTTTGTTTTTTAAAAAAAGAGTACCTAATCAATTAATCATTTAGTGTCCACAAGCTTATTTTTAAAAGGTGAGTAACAGCGATGGGCACAATTAAATTTGACAATTAAAATATGATTTTAAATTGTAATTAGCTATTTAAAAATTACGTAATGTGATCTGAAAGATGAAATTTGATTTTTAAACAGAATTGAAAATTAAAGACAAAAATAAGAATTTGATTTTTAATTGTTAGTTTTAATTAAATTTTGCCCAACAGTGATGAGTCAGTGTCTTTTTATTATCATAAGTTTAAGTTCTTATTTTTATTTTAAACTTTTAGTTTACCCTAATGGAGAGGAAAATACACCCAAGAAAATAAATTTCTTTGGAAACAAAAATTTCAATTTTAGATCGCTTAGCGATATGGAAAGGATCAACAGCGATTGGAAAACATTTTAGTTGTATTTCTTCTTGACTTCATTTAAGGAGAAACTACAGTACCTCACATCACATCACATCATGATGAATCTGATGTCTCAAATTGTGATAATTATTAAAGTACCATACATGTATGAAAAAAATGTAAATTACGCATAAAAAATATATTGTTTTGAATAAAATCAAATACTGTAGTTAATAAAAAAAGTAAAAAAGATTGTCTTGTATCAATTTTTTTCAAATTTGAAATTTTTTATTAATCATATTTTATTTTATTTTTTTTATGCAAATTTTAAAGTAATTTTACATTGTTGCTTTGCTTTTATGCGATTTTTGCAAAATTACAGTACATATCCCCCATTTTTCAAGGTAAGTTAAATCTATTTTTGTGTGATTTCTTTTGTGCATGTTTTCTGAGGAACCTATCTACCGCATAAAATGAGTGATGCATTTTAATGCTTTTGACATTTCTATCTTCCCCTCCCCTCTCCAAAGTTCTAAGTCCACAAAAAAAATTGAGACATTTTTTCATTCAAGAGACTAAAAATCTCACAAAGTAAAAGCAATTAAATACAGCTGATAGATAAGCTGTGTCAGGCTGAATATAACTAAAAGATGTTTCAACTCTCAAAGATTTTGAGAGATGACACTGTTGAGGTGGAATTTACACTCTTTTCTTTGCACAAAACAGAATGTCTACATTTTCTTGCACCACATAAATGTTTTAAAACTTCAGATAAAATGTTTGATCATTACAAACTAAATCTGAGAAAAAATTGCTGTTTTCATTAAAAAAAAATCAGCAATAATTCCAACATTGGAGAAATTATAAAAAAAATTGACAAATATGTGAAATGCACTTTAGAAAAAAGGTGCTATGGGTCACCACAATTTCACATGGTGATGTCATTTGGCAGATTGATATAGAAGGTTTCTGCAAAAAGTATATAATAGAAAAACTGTATACTATAACAGGAATGCATACCAGAGAATAATTGTGATTATTTTTGCCCCCCCCCCCCAAGTTTGTAATATTTTTAGTAGATTCAATTCATGAAGTGTTAATTGATTAGTGAGATGTAAGATGTGTATTAATTCAAAACTACAGACACAAACACTTCAATGAATGTAATTTATAAATTGCAAATCATTTTAAAATATTAACAGATTTTGAAAATGATTGAATCTTGACTGAAATCAATAAGAAGAAAAACAACTACAAAAAATAGTCATTTATTAGTAAATTGTCTGTGAAGACAAAACAATATATGAAGAAAAAACAAAATATAAAATTTTTTGAAAATTATCCATTAAGAAAAATAGCTAGAATTTTATAAAATGGTAATAAAAAGAGACAGTAATGATATAAAATAATAAGAAAAAACAAAATTTAAAATTTTTTGAAAATTATCCATTAAGAAAAATAGCTAGAATTTTATAAAATGGTAATAAAAAGAGACAGTAATGATATAAAATAATATAATTGTGAAATGGCAAGGAAAACTATAGAAGAGAAAAAGTCTAAAAAATGTAAAACAACATCTTCAGCAAAAAAAGAGAAAATATGGTATTATTATTTAAAAAAAGTGATGACATCATAAAATATATTGAAGAGTTCTATAACACATATAAAGCAAAGCATCTTCTACAATTACAAGATTTTCTAAATTGTCAAGAATTTTAAATGAAGAAATGAGACATGAAATTATGTATCTGAAAAAGAAAAAGGCTTCAGGGAATGATAGAAATATTACAGATATTTTAAAAAAACTAGTTGAAGAAATAAAAAAAATTGTTGACAAAGCTACTTGGTAAATTTCGAAATAATGCAGCTGTTGTAGATGATTATAAATTTGCAACAGTACAATTGATATTAAAGAAAAATATCAAAAGATATTATGAAATGACAGATCCACCAAAATTCCGTCACTTCTATACAATATCTTTAACCAAAAAGATTATAGGTAAAGTTGGATTTTAATTAACCTAAAGAATAAGATATATTTAAAAGTGGTCTTAGCACAATAGATCATAGCTCAGTATCAAGAGAAGTTACACAGAGAGAAAGAGAATCAATGAATATGAGTTACCATTAATCTTTGGATTTATAAATTATTAAAGGACATTTTATCTTATAAGCAATTCCATGGTAATTAAAGTTTTGGATTATCAAACTATAGAGGCAAAATATTACCATATTTTGAAGAATCTTATCAAAATATGTCATTAATTATTAGAATACAAGGTGATAATAAAAATATTGAAATTGATAAGGGTGTTAAAGTAGGAAGCTATGATAATAAAAACAAAAAGAGATGATGTAAGTCATCTAGATTTTCAAATTAGGTTGTTATTTTTGCAAATAATGCTTCAAAGTTTCACCATATATTGCAAAAGTTATTGGATGAAAGTAAGACCATAGAACCAATGATAAATGCTAATAAATTAGAATAATGTTTAATACACTTTTGAGAAGAAAATGAATAAATTGATAATTATAGATTAGAAAAAAATTAAATTATAAATATATTGGACAGATTAGTAATATATATATATATATATATATAATATTAATCACAGAATTAAATTTAGATGGAGTCATTTTAGTAGAATTAATTTAATACTAAAATGAAATATCAGTATGTGATAGAAATATAAAGTTTTTAATACATTTATTTCACCAGTTGTTATCTATGTCTTTGAGATTTGGTCAGTTAGTAGGTAGAATAAAACAGAGAGGTCAGAAGTAACACCCAATTATCCTGATATCAGTGAAAGAATAAAAAGATGGAAATAGATTTGAGTTATACTTATATATTGCTAGAAAAACTGATAATAGATGGACAGTAGAAGTTTGAAATTGAATCCAAAGAGATTGTAAATGACCTAGAAAAAGGCAACGTGAAATAAATGAATGAAATTTAAAAAGGTTTCCAGGTGAATGTGGAGAAAAAGCTATGTATCAAAGAAACTGGCCTAAACATGAAGATACCTTCATCTTGCAATGAATTTATCATTATTGGTGATTCTATACATAAAGAAATTATGATAAAAATTATATGAACACATTTATTGAAAAATTATTTGTGTTGTAAAAAAAATATCTTTGCATATTAACCAAAAATGAAAAAAAAAAACATATTTAAGGTTAATCATGCCTTGTATTCTTTAAGTAACCTATAATACTTTTGATTGCTTAAAAGTCTTCTTTGATAATATATCTTTTAAATATTAGTCTGTAAAGAATATGTTATTGAAAAATCTGAAGGAGACTGATATAGAAGAGATAACAATGCATTCTGCAAGTGCTTTAGAAGGAATATAATTTTTTTTAAAATTAATTGTTATTAAAATGATCTTTAACCTAGGAATTGTTTTAATGATCTTTTGAGATATCTGCATTTATATAATAAATAATATTTCTATAGTGTAGTTTTCCCTACACCATTTCACACAAGATAGGAACTTGTTTCTATTCACTTTTAGCATCTTGTGGTGAAGTGTAATTATAAACATATGACCAAAGACATGTGAAAAAGATCTATGATTCCCACGGTGCACATTTTGTGCCGAACCAGCACTCATCAGTTGACACAAACCACAATCTCTCACACAGGTCTGGACCAACAGGTGAATGCTGGGTCAGCATAAATTGGTCATCTTGGGGATATCTTTTTTACGTGTCTTTAGTCATATCTTTATGATTACATCCCTCCACAAGATCTTAAAATTGGATAGACATTATTTTCTATTTTGCATCAGAGTGTTGTAAAGCAAAAATACACTACAGAAATATTATTTATTAATGGATAATATCTAGTCTAATGAATGACTAACAAAAATTATTAATTTGCATTTATATATTAGAAATTGAAATGGATTCTATCTTTACCTACTTAAAAAATTAAATTAAAGGATTGATTTTTTCAAACCAATTGTTTTACTGCAGAAAGTTCACTATAACATATATAATGTATTACTCCCCGATTTAGTTTAAATATTATATAACTAAAATTGAACAATAAACTAAAGGCATTTTTCAAGTCAAAAATATATCTCCTTTGGCAGAAAAATTACATATTTATGAATATATAATGTTGAGTACATAGAAAATGGAAAACAATAGAGACTTACTCCCTTACTATTGAAGTAAGAACATGAATTTAATTACGTTATAATATATCTCTGACATTGAGATGTTGTAAGAAATTATATGAAGAGAGTAGTCAGAAATGGCAGTTTTAACATTGAGAATAATAAAATGTTAATCATTGATCTTCAAGCAGAGAACATAGCATACTTCTATGTTTATAGACAGAAAACTACATATATATATATATTAATACATACACAAATGTAGTAGATATTTTAAGTATGCAATAAAATATATAAATGCTAAGCACACAATTAGAAAAAAAAATCTAGTTATAGATATAAATTAATAAGTCTAAATGCAGTTAATTATCTACTTTATTTTTACCATTTTATTACGTCAGTGTTATAATTAATTTTAACTGCAAAGTAGAAAAGAAAAGCGGAATCACCGAAGAATAAAAAACTATTTTTCAAAATGTTTTAATTTTTTTAAAAATTACTTTTAATTTCTAATTGTAAAATAAAAAACAAAAATGAATAAATTAATGATATTTTTTAACAAAGAAGAAAAAAGTAGATGTGCCTATATAAAGAAAAGTATATAGAATATTTGAAAAGTTAATATTAATAAAATAAATTTAGAGTTCACCAAAATATTTGCATATATATAAAACTTTAGACAATAAAATTAATGTTTACTTAAATTTTTAAAGCAGAGTTTAAAATGCTCTAAAAACAAGAAGTTTATAAAGGAGATAAAATATCTATTATGGCTATATAAAAATTGTAATATGTATTCCAAAGTTCAATAAAGTTACATTCAATCTTCTATAAAATTCATTACTTTATAACATCTTGAATTTATAAAATTAAAAATATAAAAAGTTGTAATTAGAAAAAAAAAAAAAATCTGGGCAGATAGACAAATTAGTTTCCAGCTATGGAAGATAAATTTTTCTTCAATAAGTGAGTGACGACATAGAAAGCGTACAAAAGACAGTTAAAAGTAGATATTTATAAGAAATCAGAATTCATATTTTTTTTAAAAAAAATATTGTTCACTTAACTTAGATAAACCAGATGTTCAAATAATCAGACATTTGGTATTTTCTGCAGATAACAAAGCCAACTAAAGTATAACAGTGTCAGAAATTTTCATTGATGGTGATTTACCAGTAAATACTGATTGCATCAATAGAAAGAAATACATTGCACTTAAGTCAAGAGAAAGTAGAAATCAAGCTACCATTGATGAAATAATACTTTTAAATATATTTTCATTGTACCAATAATAAACCATATCTAAGCATGTTTAGATATTTCTTAGATGGTTATCTAAGGTCAATCAGACATACTTTGCCAACATTTTCTAGATATGTAACACCTGAAATAAATAAATAACTTTCTGAGACCTCATATGAAGACAAACTACAGTCTGCCTCCTGTTGAATCAATGAATATGTTAAACATGCTAAAAGTTAAACCTTTTAATGCTATGATGTTTACTTATAAAACAAAACCTAAAAAATAAAATAAAAATGGAATGAAAACTATCTGAAAAAATATTGATTGATAACCTCACAGATGTATAGAAAATCATTTTAGATAAAGAAAACCTCTTGTAAATTAATAATGAACATTCCAATTAAAAAAAGAGCATCCAAATGTGCTAGGTATCCACTTCAAGAATCAATAAATATATATATATATATATTAATTCTAATATTCTTATGGATAAATGAATTCATACTATTATTTCCAGGAACTTCCATGTAATAAAAATATAATAGCTAAATAGATGACATTTCAATATAATAATAAGTACTTGCTTCACAGCTTCTTTTTTTTCAAATCATAAGAATGTGTGTGATGAGATATAAAATCATTATTTTTTCTTTTATTATTTTCTCCTCATTCTTAAATTCTATTGGTTGAGATGTTTTAAAAAAATATTTATCTTTCAATAGCTTTTTCCAAATATTGTTAATTTTCTTTGATTTACATTTTTCATTTATGCTCTTAGGCCTTTAAAATTTTGTTATAGCTTTCCTTAACAGTCTCTGGTCATATTGTTCAATTTTTCCAGAATATATGTTTTATTAAAACTGATGTCATGGTTTGTTAATTTAATATGTGAATCTCACCACACACATTTTTATGATTTGAGAAAGAAGCTCCAAGGAAAGTAAATTGACTAATAATAAAATATAAATCTACATATACTTCTTCTTCTTCAGTAATTTTGCTTATTTATATACAACAATATATTTTATTAAATACTCACAATCTTCTTACACCGTTAAGCAATAGATTGAGATCTGAAGAAGACTGTGAGAAACAGTCAAAACTGTTATTATATTAATAAAAAATATTTGCTTAAAGATACAAGAAGACTGTGATTATTTAATAAAATAATAAAATGTAGAAAATCTTAATCAGCCAATTGAATAAAGTTATGTTTAGGCAATCATGTGATTTCTTTTATGAGTAACTGCTCATTCAATACATGAATAAATTAATGGAAATAATTTGAAAGTTAGTAACTAATTTTCAATATGTTAATTAGCTCTTTATAAATAAAAGATCTAAACTAACTTAACACTATTCACAAAAGTAGCGATATCACAATCAAACTTTACTATATAAATATATTCAACAGTATTAGTTAAAATGTTCTTAAATTATGTGATCAATTTGTAATAACAAAATTGTTTATTAAGATTTTATATTAAGAACTTATAAAATTAAAACATCTATCAAGCCTCCCTATATCTTCATAAATCTCTTCATTTCTTAAAAATGTGATTGGATAATAATCAAGAAGAGTGCTTACAAAAAAAAATTAAAATGAATTATTACTTAATATTGAAAACTTTAGCAACTGATTTATACTCCATGATTGGGATAAATGCTGAGGTAGGTAGGTTCTTTATTATAATGATGTAGATATTCATAATTTTTGAGTCTGGATCTTACTTCAGACATGCAGACAAAGTAAAATATTAAAGATATAAATTGCTTGAGAATGAACCTATTTTTGATATTGTTATACAAGTACTAAGTAATAATCTATGATAATTTTAGCTCATTGATGATATTTAGAAAGATTTACAATATTTAATATGCTAACAAAGCTATTTTGTAAAGCTACTATGCATTACTGTTGGCAATGATTTACTAAGAAGTTCTTTGGATTTTTAACAAATATTATTGCATCTATAAAAGTTAAGATAATTAGAATTTGTGAAATAGAAAATGCAATTCATAAACTTTATAAAAAATATTTTATAGAGACATCATAATTATCATTGTCCTTCTTATTGATTAGTTAAGCATTTAAATATGTTTTCCATCTGATTGATAAAAAACACTTATATTAAATCTGTTATACACATTATAATCTTGATTTATATATTTTTGCTATTCAAAATATAATCCAATTCTTCTGTATCTTTACTATCCACTTTCACTTAAGAATTTTTACAGACATGTGCACACAATAAGTAATTATAATTTATAATTTTCTTTCTTTGCAAATTTTATGAATCTTAATCCAAATCATTTATGGTTACATATTAGCGTGTATTAACTGCATGTTTATATTTATATGTTTTTTTTTTCAAACTCGTATTAAAATCTTTTTTGACATTTTCAAAAAGAAACCTGTACATTTAAAAATAAAACCACTCTGCTTCTTTGTCAAAATGAAAGATCTTCAGTACTAAAGTATAATTCTGCTGTAAATAACTTATCTTAATACTTTGTCTAACATACTATCAATTTGTATAATGTTGTTATTTCATTTTTTATTTATAATGAATGTCATTCTATATAATATTAATATCATTTATGTTTTTTATTATTTTTTACAATCCTTTTTACAACCCAGGCAATTTTGATTGTCCCAGCAATCTTCTTCAGAACTTCTACTTATATTCTCAAGAAGATGATTGCTGTGGTAATGAAAACTATCTGGGTTGTAAAAAGCATTGTAAAAAGTAATAAAAACATAAAAGATATTAATATTATATGGATTTGAAAATCCAATAAGAAAGATAATGTTATAAATATTATTATATTTGTACATTATAATTTTATAGAAAAATATTCATATTTTTAAATCTGCAATATTTTTTATCAATTAATGAATTTTATCTTTAATTAAAAATGATCTGCAAATGTTGATGATCAAATACAAAGCAATACCAAACTGAAAATTATGATTCCTTGACTGTTACCTTAGTGAAAGATTTTACAGAATGTAGCATATGAAAATGATAATTGTTTTTAACTGTTCTTATATTGATTTATGAATGATTTAGTTAATAATATTTCTACTATCTTGAAGTCACACCAATAACATACAATTACTGATACTTTATAACAAGTGCAGTTCCACATATTGATAGTTATCATATGATCCACACACATACATATAATTTCACACATTCATTCTATTTTGAAGAAAACTCAATATATGACTAAATAAAAAATATTCAGATTTCTAAGACTTAGACTCAATTAGTTAAAAAATAAATACACCGAATAAATGACCCAAGCATAAACTCACACATATAGATCAATACATTTTTTATAAACATTTATTTATGTATTTATATAAACATTAATTAAAATACAAATGTATTCAGGTAAACTAAGAATAATAAAAAATGGCAGTGAATTATTAAGATATGTACATATACATTCTATATATTTTCTTCTAGTACTTTCAAATAATACAGAGAATTAGACATAAGTATAATTTATTAATAGATATAACTACAAATCTGCATTCTTTTCGAATAATATTTTATTAATTTTAATTATTTGTTTCATTTTGTTTTCAAGATGATAAGCTGTTTTATAAGTATATTTTTTTTTCATAAAAAATGGATTACAGTATTTAACAAATAAAATATAGAAGAAAGATGATTTTTCAAATAATATCTAGAAAAGGCCTTAATGAAAAATATATTTTGTTCAAGGATTTATTCCAGTTTCTATTGTTCATATAGAAATCAAATTGTTGATATTAAAGAGTTTTAAAAAATAAGAATTCGAAAATAAAAATGTGTTTTTGTAATAATATATTTCCAGTCATGAATAATTCAAGACAGTTTTTTTATTAGCTAAAAATAAAATAATTGTGTCTGAAAAAATAAAAAATAAATATTTGAATGGCTTTATTAGTCAATACAGAATTTATGAGACAACATAAAACATGTTAGCACTAAAATAGTTCCTAGAACCTCACTTCACTCTACGACTGCTAGCTAGAATTGATTCTAAACCCCTTCCCATTTCAGAATCTTACATATAACAACACTGTGCTAAATTTCATAGATTGGAGTGAAGAAATAATTATTGCCTAATCACTTCGAGAATTAAAAATTATTTCACTAGTTTATATTTTATGTCCCAGAATATCATTAATAGATTAATATTATCCTGGATTTAAGTTATTAATGTCAGAATATGTGAATAAAACATCTAGAATAACCATAACTATATATAACGGTATTAATTCATGCTAAATGACTAAAACAATAATAAATGACAAAAAAAGGTAAATATTCAAAAATCTGCAACTATCAAATCATGCAACTTATGAAAAAGCATTCATTAAATTTTGACAACAAAAAAAAACAACAAATAAATAAATAACAAAAAAATCTACTTGGAAGGTTGTCAAAAGAAATCCTTTTGCAATGAAATATAGAATGTTACTTATAGTTTTCAGAATCCATAGATAAATTGCTATGACAAGGCTTTATTATATTTAGGATACATTTAAAAAATCTGTTTTATTATTATTACTACTTTACATTTAAATAATTTCATTTTTATTACACAAAATAACTATCTAATTTAATAAGTACATTTTTTGCCTGATATTTATAGATGTATGTAGGAAAGTATTTTGAATTTAGTGTTTGTCGGAAAGTTTGTTATAAAGGCATTTTACTTCGAAGATAGTCTATTTCCAACATCTATAATGAACTCTTAAATGTATTTTAAAAAATTCAAACAATTTAAAGTTTTAAATATAATTAATTATTAGCAATTTTAGAGAGGTTTGAACCCAGATTTTCAAGCCCTGTAGTCATCCACTACATTGTATAAAACTGATACACATAACCACATACATGAGAAAGAGATAAAAAATTTTCAATATACATATTCATGCTGAAACAGCACTCATCAGTTGGTCCAAATCACTATTTACTAACATATATATAATCAGTGCTCAGTTTATATTAAGATATATTTTCAAACTTTAATAGACAGGCTTCAATCTTCTCTACTCTTCAGCTATTAAGTCATCCATATCATTGAAAATGTGATGATGGCATATTCAAAGCCCATGTTTATCGTTTTTGTTGTGTCATACTGATATTGATTGTAAGTCAATCTGAGCCCTCATATGTAAAAACTTAAGCCCATTTAGATACACAGAAGTAGAAAATATAGGCTGAACATGTAATATTTAAATACATGTATAGTATAAGTACTTTAATCAAGATATAATTAGTAATATGCACACACATTAATGCACAATATTTCCAAATAGCATTATTCTTTTCTCTTCTTCCAAGCATTGCTGACATGATTAGTAACAATGCTAAAATGGAAATAAAACTTGGATCTTGGATTTGTAAATACTAGATCTATGATAATGCCCTGAGTAATTTAAAGTGATACTCTATCTAAATAGGTCAGAATAGTTATTAAGTAGAGCATCACTTTAAATTTAGCACTCACAAATCTAAGCATCCTGGGTTTGATTCCAACATTAATACTATCATTTTTCAGACTAGAAAAACCTGCAGAAGAAAACAATATTACTCAAAATGTTATATATAACCTGTATGCTATTACTAACAGTTGAATGTGTTTGAAAAGCTTAAATTGAGTATAACTTTTTTTTCTAAAAGCACTTAACACATAACTCTAGATTCTGACAACAGATATATATATATATATATATATATATATATATATATATTCAAAATTATATATATATATATATATATATATATATATAAACAAAATTTTGAATTGATGAACCAATACATCATAGTTTAAAAATATTTATGTCATAATGACACTTAATACTGATTTAAAAATAACACTAGTAAAAGTTGTATCATAAAAAATTGTGTAGCACTTAAATTTCTGATAAAGTTAGTTTGATGATCAAAATTTGCATACTATTTGATTAAATTAGATGGGCATTAAGATACATAAAAACTTTTATTGAAATGCAATCAGAAATTATATACATTTATACACTTTTTATAATCTATATAATCTATCTTTGATAGTAAAGTGAAGATCAGTATCACTTTTATTCATACATTAGTAATATGTTACTAATATATGTACACGTTATATTTTGTATATACACACAACTATATATATCTGGATTTTTTTTAGCATTATCAATATATATATAATCAAAATATTCTAAAATATCATTACAAAATTGAATATGCCTATATAAAATTAAGCATAAAATCTTCACTATACTTATGGCATTTTATGCAATGCTACTCAAGATAGCATAAAATGCCATAAGATAGCTATAGCAAAGATTTTATTTTTAATTTTATATAGACATATTTACTTTTGTAGTGTTATTTTAGAATATTATGATTATTATTATATATATATATTTCATTTGATATTATATATATATATAGTGCCAACAAAAATTTGATGTAAATTTAGTATGTGGTGAAATGTTATGTATATATTTTTTTATTCTTAATTGGTTTTAATAGATTATGTATTAGCCTAAGAGCATGGAAATAGGTTGCTATGACAATGAACTATTAAAGCAAGAAATATGTTATTATTATTGCAGCATAAAATTTTAAATTAGTTTTATTTATTTAAAATGCATATATATATATAATAAGGTTTATGTTTTAGCACAATTATTATTTTTTATATGTATTTTGGCTATTGAATTCATGAATAGATTATAAATAATACACATACATATTTAATGTCTTAAATGTGTTTGTTGTTATGTTTATATGATAAATGTAATATTATATTGGGAATATATATATATATATATATATTAATAAAAAGTCAGATGTCACATGACATATATAGCTTGCACTTACAAATATGTAAAATTAAGAGCATGCTAATTAGCTCTAAACAAGCTTTCTTATTTATTTATGATAAATGCTTCTACAAGAGAAGGCATTCAAATCATTTTTATCATTTTTTTAAAGAGACCCATAGGTTGAAACCGGTCTGGGAATGGGGACAATCCAAGATAAAAATGATTTGAATGCCTTCTCTTGTAGAAGCATTTATCATAAATAAATAAGAAAGCTTGTTTAGAGCTAATTAGCATGCTCTTAATTATATATATATATATAATTAAGAGCATGCTATATATATATATACCTATTATATATATATATATATATATATATAATAGGTATTGCCCATACAGTATTGTAAGAATGTGGTGTAAATTGTTTTAGTTTGTGTTAAATTAAAAAAAAGTACTATTTGCATTTTAAAATGTGAATATTGTTTGTTATATGTAATGACTATGAAATATTTTTTTTCATTTTATTATTATTATTGTAAAAAAGACTTTAAACATAGAATGCAGAGTGATTTCAGTATAAGAGTGAATAAAGAGCATAATCTTAGTTTTGATATGTCATTTGTAAGAGTAAAGAAATTGCATGAATTGAATTCACTCTCTCACATTCTGACTTTCATAGAAGGAAATCTAATAATTTTTTTTCTATTTATTTTAAATGTGCTTATTAACCTAGACATGATTACCAAAAATTTGTTAAAGGAATGAGAAAGTAATTCAAAGCAATCAAATTCATTTTAATATTTCCCTACTAAATTGAATATTGTACATGAATCAAATGGATTTTAATAATGGAATACAAAAGTTAACAACATAATATTGTACACAGAAATTGTTTTCAATTGCAGATATAATTTTATAATATTAAGAAAGTGATTTAATGGAGGATTTAAATCAGTTTATTTGTACAGCATATTGTTATAAATGGAGATAGGCGTCTGTTCATTCATAATATTATTATAATGTTAAATACTTGCTAAATGAAGGATAAAATTTAATGGAAAATACTGGAATTAAAAAATACACATTGTTTTGGATAACTGTTTATGATAATTTTACTTTATTGGGATTAATAAATATCATCAAATTATAGTTCACAGAATAAATATTGAAACTGTCTTGTTAATTTGAAGTGTCATATAGGAAGATGATGATCAGGTCTTATGTTAATATGTATATTTTTATGTATGAAATGGCATAATATTTATAAATACAATTGATTTCTACATATATTAAGCTAGATAATTGTTATATATATTGTACCCTATTCTTAAAAAAAAAAACTACTGTGTTAAAGAGAATCCTGCTGAGATAACAATAATGTATTACAGTTAAGTTGCATAAACAATGACTATTAAAATAATATTGATTTGACTAGCTCAAGATAATAAACAAATAAAGTTCTATCAAAATAACAGATATAATTATGAAACTTTCTACATGAGTTATTCAGTAAGGTACATTGGCTTAAACATTGAGAATACATCCCAAAAGATACACTCCTAATGGCATAAGAATATTACCCCACCAAATTCACACAACAAAGGTACCATGTAATACTCTCATGTCTTTAAAACACAAATATAATAATCCTAAAATATGATTTATAAATTTATTACAAAAATAGCAATAAATTAATTACTTAATATTTTTTTAATAAAATATTAACCAATAACTTTGCTCATCATCATTCAATAATAAATTTACAATTCTCCAAAATAATAATAATAATAATAATAATAATAATAATAATAATAATAATAATAATAATAATCATCATCATCATCATCATAGGTTCAATTCTAAAAAAATAATAACCAAATGAATTAATTAATTAACACTCTGTAGTTAAATATGATGAAAAACTTTACATGATATCTAACAACTCTTACAAAATAAATACAACAATAAGCAACTAAAATAACTTAATGACTATTAACATTAAATCTAATTAACAATTACAATTTAATAATATATATATATAATAAGAATTTAATTTAATAATATATATATATAATAAGATTTTAAGTAAGCATTATACAACGTTTCTTTGTTTAATGTGGCATTCTTAAAAAATATATATAATGTATTCTAATATTGTGGCAATATCAAGTATCTCTCATTGGTGTTGTATTAATTTAAAAATAATTACCAATGATCATATCTTCTATGATAATAATAATATACTTTGTTAATCAATCAAATATAATAGAAATAATATCTAAATAATCTTTAAGTATCATGTGCCAAATAAGTAATATTTCAAATTATTAATTTCAGTGGATCATGCATGGAGAATAAAAAAAATCAAATAAGCAACAGGCAGATAAATCACAACCTGACTAAGGTAAGATTCAAAACAATTAAAAATTTATTTACAAATTAACAATAAATTTATAACATAAAGGTAAAATAAGAATTGACATTATTTAACATAAAAAAAAAAAAAATTACAATAAATCTTAGCAATGAATACAAGAAATAAAATAAGAATAGTCTTCACTCCAGTCATTTCAAAATAAAATAAAATGAAACTTACAACAGTAAAATAGTATTCTATCATGTGTATTGGGAACAGTTACAATAAATTTCTCAATTATTACGATGTAAACACATTGAGCTGGTATTTTTCTGCCAGCTCATATTCATACATATATACGCACATGTTTATATTATTAAAATCGCGTATATATATATTATTTTATGATAAAACTTATATTTTTTTGTACTAAAAATAAATAATAAAACTTATTTTTTCGAAATGGAATTTTAAAAGTTTTGAAATCAATTAAATCAAGATAAAAAAATAAAAAAAGATCTTGCAAGTTTTTTTATTATAAAAGTTTGACTTTTGTTTTATTTCTAATTCTTAGAAATTCTTAAAGATAGAAGGGGTAAGAAAGTATAGAATTTTTCTGTAATTAGCTCTATTGTTGAAATATTGATAGTGGAGGTATTTTTGTGCTATCTATTACGCTCTCAAATTTGGAAGGTTTCCTCAAGATTATAAGTAATATTGAAAAAAAAAACAACTATAAATTATGGGATTGCTTTCTGTTTGATTATTAATTGGTATTTTGCTGAAATTAGTGACTGATCTATTGGTTTTGATTCAGCTTGGACTCTTTGACAATTTAAAACCTGCAAAGCCAAATTAAATAATTAAAAAGTGTAGAGAATATGTTGAGTGGCTAGAGGTATCTGAACTTTCACCTTTGGGGAACCTCTCTTTCCATCACCACCTGGAACTGCCATCGGAAATGCTGACATTGTATAGGGCCATGTAGAGCTAGCTGAGAAAAATGGAGTAAAATGGAAATCTAGGACCAACCATGACAAGCACAGCATGAAATACTTCTCCCATAGGACCAATACACTGATTGATCAGGGTAACTAGACTTTTTCTTTTATTACAAGAAACATTTGCATGTTAATATGTAAGATGTCTAATGACATAATAGAATTTTGAAAAACTTTCACTTCAATCAGATATAAGTTCAATAGAAAGGGTATTTTATAGATTTGTTAAGTACATATATTCCACTAACTTAAATTAACCAACATTATATATTGTAACAAGCATAGACGTTCGTTACATTGTTTTTTTTTATATTTATTAAACATGAAAGTAAATTAAAAAGTTCGCATTTAAAAATTTTCTTTAAGAATTAAAAATTGAAATTAAATATCATCTTAAACTCGTATATATTAAATCACACAGATAAAAAAAAATTATTAAAATAAAACTGTATTAAAGAAAAAGTATTTTAAAACTAAATTTTAAAAAGATTTGGAGATAAAATTATATCTTTAAATATATCTTTGATTTGGAAAACAGGTTAATTAATCAGAAATGGAAATGATAAATTTAATTAGTCAAATGTAAACTAGCCTTGGGAATTTAAATGTAAAAACATAGGTCAGATAGGAAAACAATAGAAACAAATAGCCAATGAAAGAAATCCATCGGGAAATCGGACCTCAGTGAAAGGATCATCACATCGATGACATAATGCCAAGTCAATCCTTCAAATATGTATAAAAGGAAAATTTGGAAATTATTAATCAGTGAGTGAGTTAATGATTTATTACGATGTGAGAGATATGTGTTAGTGCGGAAGTGAAGGAGAAGGGATTGAAAAAAGACGCACGATTCAATCCCTTCAGCTTTGCTAAGAAAGAAAAAGAAATGAACTATCGTTTTTCTACATTGAGGACCAGTTAAAGCAAAAAACCTCCGGATGGATAAATAAATCGGACAACAGAATACCAATCTTAGGACGGCATGGGAATTCACGTTAATGGCAAGCAACAGATAAAGATGGACTGTTTTAAACCGTAAGAACTTTATAAATAATGAATGTTAAATTAAAACTTTCCAAATTTAAATGATTGCAATATTATCCTATCTGACCAACTTAATTTATTAATAATGTTATTTGATGTATTTCTTTTTTTATATATATTTAAAATCATTTCCATTTATTTATTTATTTTTTGTTTTTTAAGTTTTATCATGATTTTTGTTTTTCGTTAAATTAATTATATCAATGTTAAACTTAAGTCGGGCATGAATGGCTGTATAGATTTGTAAAGTTATATTAGGGGAGGGTAATCTTAGGTTATTTGTTTCGTGGTTAAATTGGGTCAATGGATTGGATATATTGGTGTGATTAGTAGATGGAATATTGATTCGCTACGGGCAGAATCGCTTCATACACCGCAAACTTCCGTTTGCCTATGGAAGGAATTATAAGTCAGATACCGCAGTTCCTTTCTATGGAGTTTTTTGTTTTATTGCTCTTCTTTGCAGATAGATGTAATATTCCTATCTCATGAGAAGCAATTTCTTCTCTTAACTTTTTGTGCTGCCGTATTTTATTACATTGAATACATCGATATATCAGATGAATTGATGCCAGTTTGACTACGAATTTTAACCTAAGGTTAAATAGGGATAGAATGTTTATTTTCAAAAGCAAATTTATGTGGTCTATTCATACTTGATCCTAAATAGAAATGCATTAAATTTAAGTTGTTTATAGACATTTGCATGGATTGTTTATTGGTTAACTATGTTTTGCATTTCCATATTTGATCAAAATATATAGACATTCGATAAATAATGATACCTTATGGTGAGTATCAAAAATGTATTTATTCGGATGTCTTTTAAGTCATTGGTGACAATGCAAGTATCTTATGGTGAATATTACTGGGTTACTTATAAATTTCCCTCTGCAATTGCCAGTATCAATGATTTTATATTTTGATCGTTTATGTTTACTTTGGAATGTTTTTGACCGTGTAATCTATGTAACCGATCTATAGCAACATATTAAAACAAGCTTTTATAATCCCATCTGTGCAAACTTAATTAAAATGTAAACTTATAATATAATAGAAATAAAAAATGTAAATTAAAATCTAAGGTAAAGTTAAAAATAATGTTAAATGTTAAAATGTAAAACTAATTTAAAATAATTTTAAATCTTATATATATGTGCATAAATAAATGTTTGTATGTTAATTACTGGCAGTGGCTTATTTTATTTATTTTTTAATGTTGAAATCTAATTAGATAAGATATGATATTATTAAATCTCTGCTACTCCCTGAGCTAGTGACATGGGCTAATGACCGGAATCAAAAAGGAATCAAATTAAAAAAGAAAAAAAAATTTTTTTTTTTTTTTTTTTACTTACGTATCTGCCTACTTTATAAATTTTTCTAGGTTCAAATGCCTAGATGGCGCCCTGTAGTGCAGTTTACATTAAGTCTCCTTTCTCCGGATCGTTACAATATATATGTTTTATTTTATTAATTAACCTTACTTTTCTTACCTATCTTCATTATACTAGTAGGCTGTATTTATATAAAATTGTATACTTGATCTAAGGGAATAAATATAGGGTTTAACATTTGCAAGAGAAGGTTTGAGCATTGCTATCAAGCACGCTCTTATAGTAAGTCACTTTAAATCCACTCTAAGTCTGTATATACCATAATTATTGGTAATTTTCTATACATTTGGATAAAGTATGCACATGTTCCTTCGAGAATGAGTAAGAAATAGATAGATTGGTTTGATTAAAAAATTGTGAGGGGAGGAAATAAGAAAGAAAAAAAGATAGTGTAATAAATATTTTAACATTAATCAAGTGCCTGTTTGATTTTATTTAACTAGTTAAGTATGATATGCATCTTATAAACTTTAAGTCTGATATAAATTATTTTATAAATTGCATTTGGTGATTGCCGTTCATAAATAAATAATCAAATGTGATTGTGGAAACAATCTGGTTCCAAGCTAGTAATGCTTGGTGGCACCATCAAATGACTACTGTATTTTAAATAATCTTTGAAAATTTACGGAAAAATCAAAATATTATGACACAGAGAAAAAAAGTTTAAAAAATGGCATCTTTGGGTGGGGCATGTTAACTAAATAAATGAACTGAGGTCAGGGTAAAAGGTGGGGGGTAAGGTAGGTTTGAGTGGTTAAAGTGGGGAGATTAGTGTTAGGGTTTTGAGTTTCAGAAGTAAATTTAAAATATTTTAGATAAAAATGCAAGATAGAATTAAAATAAAAATGTTTGAAAGAGATAAAGTGGAGACTCTATTTGAACACTTGGAAAGTTTAGAAGAGTGTTTTTGTATGCATGAGGCAAGGAAAAAAAAATAATATGGCAAGTAATCTTTTGGTGGGAACGGCAAGAGATTGGTGGAGAACAATACAGAAAAGACCGGATGATTTTAAACAGTACAAAAATAAATTAATGCTTATGTTTTGGAATATAAAGTGACAAGAAAAGATATGAAGAGTGGTAGAATTAAAAAGATATATAAAAAAGAAGAGATAGGATATAGACAGTTTTTTTTTAAAGCAAATGGTGAAATTGAGAAGGATGATAGAATATCCTATTTCTGAACAGCAGATTATAAGTATTATAAAAAAAATATGCCAAAAGATGTACAAGAGATATTAGCTATCTGGAGGTGTGAAAGAATGGAAGATATATTGGACATTCTTAGAGAGGAAGAAAACATATAGGAAGAAAAGAAGCAACAACAACTACCTAAGTTGTTAAATGTAGTCATCGAGGAAGAAAAAAAATACAAATGATGGTGGAACAAACTTGTCCTATGATAATGATAAAAATACAGGGAATAGAGATCCAGACTCTACTAGAGATGAAGAGTCAAATCACAGTAATCTCATATAAAATATTTAATATTTGTTGTGATATGCCAATATTTTGAAGCAGTGAATAATTATTTTAATAAACTTTTGGGGAGAGACAATTAGAAGCTCTCCAGCTTAAGGTTTGTCAATGCTCTTTAGTATATATAAATAGCTGCTTTGCTCATTATTATCATTATTTCATTCATTATAATTGCATTATGTTTAGTAAGGTTTGCCTAATGAATTATCAGCTTATAAGTTATTTATTAGTTAGAGGCAGAATAATAGTTAAGAGTGGTATTAAAAGTATATTTTTAAAATGTTATTAAGGCCATTAAATATATTTTCATCTCCCTAACTTAATCTTATAACTGTATATGAATACTGATTCAGTATATTAATTGGATTAGTAATTTAGTTAACCCTTTACTTAGCATCATTGCTACATACTGTCCAAGAGCAGGGTCAAGTTAGTTTCGGCAGAGAAAAACTATCTATTTAGGCGCATTAGATAATTAAATTATATATACATATTTGTATTAATCTATGTGTTGCAAGGGTGTTCTTACTAAGCACCATTGGTGTATTAATGTCTTGATAAACTAGAAGTGAAGGCTGCTTCTGTTCCCTTCCATTCAGGTTTAGACCACAAAGTATATTACTGAGTTAAAGGCCAGAACACTTAGAGTAGCCAATCTGAGCTCCTGAACTATAATGTTCTCATTTAATTGTAGCAAGTTGTTTGGTCCTAGGGCACTGAGTACTTGATGCTGAAGCCTGTGAGTAATTGCTTACTTGCACCATGACTTTCATTCTAATATTTTGATAGTGCCACAGTCTTCAGATACAAATATAAGGGTGAACAGTTCTTCTCTCCCTTAATAATAATGTCCAGCATTAGTCTGAAACAGTAATCTAGTTTCCATAAAGGGTCTGCATTTTGAACTTAAAAATTAATTGCTTCTTGGTAATATTTAGATGATCTGCTTAATGCTATAAAAAATAGTCATCCTGGTGGTTAACATTTTAACCCATAATGCTGTCAAACCGAAGAATAAAGTTGGCATATCAAAATGTAATAGACATGATTTATTAACTGCAGATAGCTTTATAAATTCAAATTACCTTATTAAAGGTGAGTAACTGTATCAATATTATCTCATCATTACTGTAACACATGCACACATAAATATATACTCCTAATACCAAATAATTACTGTTCTTAACTTTTGTTTAATCCTTATTTAATTATTTATTTTAATAAACTTATTTAAACTTATAAATAGTTTTATGACATTCCTCACAATCCAACTATTGATATGTATAGTATGCCTTCTGTAGTTAAATCATAATGTGTTAAGTAATCTTTAATTGCAGATAAAGTATTAATTGCCCCAAAGTCTCATGTTTCTCTCTTTGCTGAGACAGCTTGTAAAAGAAATGGAGACTGAGTGTAACCTCATAAATGTCATTTGTAGGGTATTAAATCTTGGAGTGCTGGTAAATGAGTTGAAGTTTGGTCAGATTTGAGGTCTCACCATGGCATCTAGATCAGTTTTGGTGTATCTTGCTTGGATTCTGGATTTTATTGTGTGAATGCAGAATTAAATATATACAAAAGTAGTTTATGTAGTTGCAAAGTGGAAGTGATCTACAGATAAAGTAATAGCTGTTAAGATAATATAGTTAGGATAATAACAAGCAATAATAAATTATCATTAAATACTATAATGTAAAAAAATCTTTCTCTAAAATATAATTTAAGAGAAAGTAAATCTATTTGATCATCTTATTATAATTTTTTATTGACTAATTACTTCAATTTTTCTTTACAATGAAATCTTAAAAGTCTCTCATTAACCCATAAATAATTTCATAAATACTAATATTTGTGGGATATACCTGCCATATAAGTAATTCACTAGTAAGACAAATGAGAGTCATTATAATAACCTAATAAATAAACAATAAATATTAAAGTGCAAATATATAATAACATTAATGAAGATATAATTGCCTAAACTAATGAAAATTATTTTAACAAACATGATAAAAACTACCCCTCTCTCATATCAATGAAAATGTATTAGTTACATTAAAAATTGTCCACTTTTATCTAACTTTTGCAATGTTATAGATAATAAATCAATCGCTGATACTCTTTGAGTACTAATAATTATCTGTTTAATATCAAAGAAATTTAAAAGTGAGCCATTTATCGTTAATTAATAAATTATGATTAACATGAGAGAGTGGTTGTTTTATCATGTTTTTTTTTAAATGTCTATCATTTGTCTAGGGAATTATATTTTCATTCATGTTGTTATGCAGTCTCATTACTACATATTTAATAATCATGATTTATTTACTAGATTATTAAAACTATTATATATATATATATATTATACAGATTATACAAATGCCATTTTTCTGAAATGACCTGTTATCTAATTAATTTTATAAATGTGACGGTGGAATCAAAACATCATCGTTTTTCATCACTAATCTTTTTCTAATAATTAAATACTTTTCTGATCAATTAAATTATTTCATGATACAAGCACAAGTTCTGTATAAGAATACAGTGTTTATTTTTACTAAATGATTATACTGTTTTCAAAAATCTTCATGAGCATCATAGTTTAAAAACAACAGTAGCTAAAGAAAATCAAAAGGAATATAAAATATGAATAATTCTATATTTTTTAAACTATTACTTATGATAAATCAACTGACTACTTGATCATTTATTGTTAATGAACAATTTGTAGAAGCAAAAACTAAATGTGTCAGCAGTATGAGATAGCGTGGATAGTTGAAAGTCATGTGAAAGTCTGAGTTCAACCCCCTATATATTACATATTGGGGTGCAGGTATGAAAAAGCCTGTAGTGTAGGGAAACATTCATATATTAAAATATAGTGCTGTAAGGTCTGCCCATCCCTCATATATATATAAATGGATTAAGTCCTGTACATAAGGGGTCAGAGTGACTTATGGTCAACATGGGTAGGATGAAAAATTTGGCACCAATGTGGGCTTTGAGGGTTCCATAATCAGATTTTCAATGAAATGGATGACTGAAGAGTTGTGGGGTAGAGTGGACTGAAGCTTGTCCATGAAAGTATGAAGATTGACTATCTTAATATAAGCTGAGCATTGATTTATATATGTGTGGGGGTGATAATCTTGACCAACTGATGAGTGCTTGTTTAGCATGAATTACATATATTAGTGATTATATATTTTTTTAATATGTGTGTGATCAAGGGTGTCAGTTGTATGAGATATCATGAGTAGTTGAGGGTTGTGTGAAAGTCTGAGTTCAAACTTCCTATATATTAAATATGTTCATTATAAATTTTAAAACCAGTCCAAATTTTATCTTTTTCATATTTAAATGAAAATTTCACTTCTTCATTCTGCTATTTGAACTACCCAATGAATGCTTTCAGTTTTCTCAGTTTTCAGCTACAGTGTACTGCATATTAAAAGTTTTGTTTTTGTGCAATTCCTTTCTTCTAATTACATTTCCAGTATAAAAATTAAATAAAAAGGTGGTAATATGACATCATATAACATTCATTTTCCTATTTGAATTAGTTTTATAATGAACTGTTTTAACAAGATTTTTTACTCCACAAATTTTTTTATTAACTATGACATGTCATTGTCAAATTTTATGGTAATAAACATGTACATCTAGTAGTTTTTTTTCAATAAAAACAAAATATATGGCTTGAAAAACCAAATAAGTAATACTTACTCCAGTGGAAAAAATAAAATACTGAAATAAAAGAAATTTGATATTTTATTATAAAAATGACAGGAGATTAACAACTCTAATCTTAAAGTGAGTTTAAAAAGATTTTAAAAGACCTATAAAAAGAGCTCATTTGAAATGTATGCATAATATAAGTAAGTTTGAGGGAGTAAAATGAGTGAAAACAAGCAATGCATTGAAAAAACTGGAATAATTTTAGAGAGAGAGTTTCATCCCACAGCAAACTGATAATGATTAAAATAGTGATAATATATATATTCATGTCATTTCAGTGTTCTGTTGCTTATTATTAAATTTTGAAGAACAATTGTAACACTTTTAGTATTTAAATAAATAATTCATTGTTGAGATTATTAATGAGCAAGCGTAGGAGAATATAATTCATTGCATGTGAGTGAGATATCTATGCTCTATAAACTTACCCCTCTCACACTGCGACAGATCAAAATATATTAAATTTGACTTTATAGATATAATAAACATCTCCATACTTCCCCATTCTTTTTAAATACATATAAATAAAGATATAATAAAAGACAAATGACCACCAAGATGCATTTCGTGCTGAACCAGCACTCATCAGTTGACCCAGGTCACAATCTCTCATATACATCTTTATTATATGCAAAGTATTTATCTAGAGTAAATTGTTACATTTTCATTTACTATTGTTAAACTTCCTCCACTCACAACTTTGACGTCATCCATTTCAATAAATACACTAATGACTATTACTAATCATTTTCTAAACTAGAAATTATCTCTAGCACAGATATAAACTTTAAACTTCTGTTAAAGATTAATATAACTGTTTTTTGTTTGTTTTTTTAATTTACACACACGGAGTTATTCACCTTTCTCTGTCCCGTGTGTGGCTTCATTTGATAGATTTTTTTTTTTTTTTCAAAATTAAATAAATTCTAAAAAATCACATTTCAATATCACAATTATTCTAAAAATTAGATTTTAATCCAAACAAAGCACTGTTTAGTTATTCATCTGTCTGGAGAATCATATTAATTTCAGAAATGAATAATATGGCATTTGTATGTAAAATGTAAATGAATTAATAATATCAGTTATTTAAAAATCAATTTATATTAAAATATATAGGCTGGTTTAGGTTTGCTCTCTGGCTGTTATTGTTCTGGATAAATCTAAATAAAAAAGACCTAAAATACAGTACGAAGGGGCCATTTTTTACTATAAAAGTTATTGAATATAGCAGCTAGAGGGCAGTTCATTTATTATTTAAAATAGACTTGGTAAATTTTACATGCCATTATACTTATTCAATATTAAAATATTATTTATTCTTTCAATGCATTAATAACATACTCATGATTTTCAACACAAACTGTGAATATGATGTGAACATATTGGATGTACATTTGATTTCTAAAAATAATATTATAGTTTATACTCTGTAATAAGATATTTACATTATAAATAATCATTGCAGAAGTTTCATCTATTATGGATTGGAAAACCAAAATTATTTCCATAATTAAGCGCCCATTTTCATCTCCAGATAAAAACTTTGACTGAACACAGAAATCTAAACAGAGTTATATTTCTCTTTTCAAAATCTTTTATAAATAGAGTCTAATATATTTATTGTCATTCTTGTAGCTTTCCTTGTTTTATTTTATTTATTTTGTTTATTTTTCTAAATTTTTCATTCCTAATATCTATCTATCTATCTATCTATCTATCTATCTATCTATCTATCTATCTATCTATCTATCTATCTATCTATCTATCTATCTATCTATCTATCTATCTATCTATCTATCTATCTATCTATCTATCTATCTATCTATCTATCTATCTATCTATCCGTCTATCTATCTATCTATCTATCTATCTATCTATCTATCTATCTATCTATCTATCTATCTATCTATCTATCTATCTATTCATCCATTCATCCATCCACCCACCCATCTATCTATCTATCTATCTATCTATCTATCTATCTATCTGTCTGTCTGTCTGTCTGTCTGTCTGTCTGTCTGTCTGTCTGTCTGTCTGTCTGTCTGTCTGTCTGTCTGTCTGTCTGTCTGTCTGTCTGTCTGTCTGTCTGTCTGTCTGTCTGTCTGTCTGTCTGTCTGTCTGTCTGTCTGTCTGTCTGTCTGTCTGTCTGTCTGTCTGTCTGTCTGTCTGTCTGTCTGTCTGTCTGTCTGTCTGTCTGTCTGTCTGTCTGTCTGTCTGTCTGTCTGTCTGTCTGTCTGTCTGTCTATCTATCTATCTATCTATCTATCTATCTATCTATCTATCTATCTATCTATCTATCTATCTATCTATCTATCTATCTATCTATCTATCTATCTATCTATCTATCTATCTATCTATCTATCTATCTATCTATCTATCTATCTATCTATCTATCTATCTATCTATCTATCTATCTATCTATCTATCTATCTATCTATCTATCTATCTATCTATCTATCTATCTATCTATCTATCTATCTATCTATCTATCTATCTATCTATCTATCTATCTATCTATCTATCTATCTATCTATCTATCTATCTATCTATCTATCTATCTATCTATCTATCTATCTATCTATCTATCTATCTATCTATCTATCTATCTATCTATCTATCTATCTATCTATCTATCTATCTATCTATCTATCTATGTAAATATAGATTATAGATTGATATTATCATCAAATGATGTCATATCAAGCCATTAGCAAATAATATTTCAAACTGGACAGGAGAAATGAATAATAAGCTGCACCAATATGTTGTACCATGAACTACATTGCATATTTGAATGGCTGTTGTGCAAAGAATCAGGTGATAGTGTTGATTTGACCACATCTAATCATAATAATAAAGTTTTTAATATTTAATTTTGGTATTAACTTTCAAATAATATGCTTTTGCTTTAGTTAATTAAATAATATATTAATTAAATTTTTGATTGTACTAATTTGCAGCTGCCTGTAATTGACTATGGGTCTTATAACTGTGAAAAAAAAGGACAAAAGAAAATTTAAAAAAGCTAGATGAATGTTGCAATGAAAAATCAAACAAATCTGTAAAACTCATATACACCAACATATAACATATACTTATTCCTTTAGTTGAAAGATTTGACATGTTGAGAGGCTGTTTTATTAACCTCTTCTACAGCAATTTTTTTCTATAATACTTCTATATCTAATCTAATAATAGTTTTTCAACTGTACTTATATTTATTCACCCCATTTCCCTCCCACCACAATAAAAGCATTTTTTTTGCATCATATATATTACAAGAACATGCTGCTTCTTTCACAGAACCCATGCTCAAGTTTTATGTATATCAATTTCCAAGCAAGTCTTTATTTATATTCATTTTACATGCTATCACAGACATGCCATTGTACTATAAATTCATTACTATCATCATGTGCTGAAAGCTAGAAAACATTCCAATTGATTTCATAATCTTGATATCCTATTTTCAAAATATGAGCATCTTTAATTAACCTTTCTTCATTTCCTTTAAATTACAATAATATAGTTGTAGTTGTATTTCCATATAATGACTGCCCTATATGTACTATTTTTAATTAGTTAAATGAAGCAAATTAGCAAAATATAATCTGTGTTGTGTTACAATATCCAAATCTGTCTTTCTATTCGAAAAGCCCTTTTATTCAAAAATATTTAATCAGTCCATACTTTTAAGCTGATGACAAGTCAAAACAAAAGTTGACAGATGTTTTTCTCTTATAACTGCCTGGTAAAAGAACCGAATTTTTGAATATTAATTTATTAAAATACTTCTTTTTTTTTTTTACAAATTGCTTTCAAAACAATAATAGCTGTGATTTTTTAATTGTGAAAAATAACTACCATCATACTATAACCCTAGTTAGCAAAAATGAATATATATATATATAAATACTAAATAGTATAATGTCCATACTATATAAAACTAGAACAATGCTCAGTATGGTTTAGTGAAATGATATTGTAATGGATACTAGAGCTCAAGACATACGAGTCACAATTCCTGTTATGTCATTTCTGGAGCTTAAATTTCTAGTGAACTCCTGGGAAATAAAGTATTTGATTTTTTTTTTACTGGAATAATAAACATTTAGAATTATTGTTATATAAATATAATACTTTTTAATGCAGCCACATAACCAGAATTCAAAAAGTTAGCATTCCAACTATTACACATTAATAATATTATATGATGTAATAGTTATTTATGTATTTGATATTAAGTTATTCATTTACCTAGAGTGTTAAAATGATTACATATCAACTCTGTTTTGTAAATTTATAAAACAAGCTGATTTGAATGATGCTACATGAATATTTCTGTTGAATTTGTTTGCTCTAAAAATATCAGTCTGATAAACATTTCATCTCCGACTTTGAAAACATAAATGAAAATGAATTCATTTTTTATTTACAAGGTATATTTGGCATTAAAAGGTATTTTATTGATATGATATATATATATATATATATATATATATTAAATCATAAGTACACATAGATAATTGCTCTTCATATATAAATCACATCATTTATAATCTGAGTGTTGTCTTGACAATAGATTACAGACATTTAGTTGGTTAATTTTAGTTTTGGCTGGGATAGTATATAAAAATGAAAATTTTCATGGGCTATAGCTATAATATTCAATATGATTCAGTTGAAATGTTGGAATGTTAGTTCTTTAAATCATACACAGATTTATGTAGATAAGATGCCATTTACACCCATATATATATATATATATATATATATATAAAGTAATGAAAATCAAACAATTATAAACTATTGACATATTCTATGTTGAAAATCTTCTGAACATGCAAAAAAAAAAAAAAAAAAAAAAAAAAAAACAACACACACAGAATGTTATTAACGTATTAGACTTCTCATATCAAAAGATAGACAACACATTATTGAAAAAGAGTCAGGAATATATTTCAGTATTTGTTAATTATGTTATGAAGCTTGATTAAACTATTTAGATGTTTAGCTGTCATTCTCATTGTGCTAAAAAAAAAAAAAAAAAAAACATAACCAATCTAAAATATGTCAATAAAGCCAAAAAAACCTTGATGTTGTGAAGACAAATATGTATCACTTATGCATTAACATCTTAGAAGTTAGTAAAATAATGTTATTTGTAAAGATTTTGGTCAAAAAATACAGTTTACTAATCAGGTCTTGATGTTTTGATTTTTATAATAAAAAAAGCAATAAAATCATTGAATATATGATTGATTAATGTAATTTTATAGTTGTTCATTCAATATCAAAAAAGTCAAGGGAGAGAAGGATTAATTTCTATAATCAAATTCAATTGATAAAATTTACCAAAATATTAAATTTGAATGGAAAAAGATATATTGAACAATATAATCTTGAAAAGCAGGAAAAAGTTTTTATAAATTCAATGTTTTTTTTATAGATAATATATTTTAAACAATCGAGTAATGGTTTTCTAATTGTGTCAAACAAGGAAAGCCCATTTGATCAAAAAAATGTTTATACATAGTGTAAAAGTACTATTTATTATTAAAAATTTCATATGTAGAGTTAATTATCATGTCTACATACATTTCTCGAGTTTATTAGCAAACCATTTTGATTTTCAATGATTCTTTTGTTCAAATATTATTTAAACATCTTAAGAATTATTCATTTTTGTATTCCTGACTTTAATAGTTTTATCCCATTATAAATTATTAACACACTCTTTTTTTTTTTTCATTTTACCAATATTTATAAATTTTTATAATATTTATTTATAAAGGCAATATCTCTACAGTTCTTTTTAAAATAAACTGTTTATTTTCAAAAAATGTAACAGTCTTGTGTTTTTTAAGCCAATAAACATCACATGATCACCATTATATTACTTTAGCTTGCAGTGTGTGGCAATACGTATTGCCTGTTTTAATAACAGTTATAAGCAAGCATAAGAAATTGTGATCATGTGATATGCTAGCTTGTAGTGTGTGGAAATACGTGTAGTGATTTTTTCCTGTTTTAATAATAGTCTTGTTTTTTTATTAGAAAGCTAAATCTGATGTAATCACATATATATATAACATAAATTCAACAATAAGAACAGTGAAATATTATTATCTCACAGGATTATTATTTCAAGCTTAATTAAATATATATATATGTTCATTATTTTAAAAAATATTTACTGGTAAATGACCAAAAATATTTAATAAACATGTGAATTAATGTATGTGTGTATGCATATGCACATAAGTAAAAGACAAACAGTTTCAAAAAATCCAAAGAAGAAGGAGGTCTATCTAAAATTTTTTCTTATTTTACCGTTAAATATAATAATGCCTAAATATCATTTATATAGGATGACTACTAGCTAATCTGCTTAAGAAGAAATTTCTAAGCTTGCTAGAAAAGTCTCACTGAAAATGTTAAAATTTTACATGGATTTTAATCGGTTGTATACGATAAAATGGATAGTTAAAGGGAGCTTACAAGCCTGTATTCAAATCCTCTATAATAACATCTAAACTCCAAGTATACAATTTATACTTGTATTCAAATATTATGGATTTAAATTCTAAGTAATAAGCATTACAGGCTGGTATTTTAATTTCTTCTGTGTTATGTGTGTTATATATATATATATCATTGCTAAAAATTTTAAATATAAAAAATAAATACGATAAAAAAATTTCTAGTTGAAACTAAGAACGAGTACAAAAATCAAAATGGAAAACAGGGATGTAGAGATTTATTTTATGATTACATTCCTACCACCACCACCCCCCTTTTTTTTTACTTTAGACCAGTGTTCACTTTCACTTTTATATATTCACACACACAAACACACGTTCACAATTTGAAAAAGAAAAAAAATAACTTAATTAGATTCAATGACACAAAATTTCATCTTTTGTGTTCTCTGAACAAATTAAAAAGTATGAGATATTTAAAAAAAAAAGAAGAAAAGCAAGGTGATGACTGGTTGCTATAGAAACCAAAAAAAATAATTTTTATATTCTCAGAAGAGGTATTATGATAGAGTAGAAAATGAAAACAGGGTTATAAAAAGAAAAACTTTTATCTCAGGTTCTAAAAAAGCAATTGTTACACTTTAAAAAAAGAAAAAAGGTTTCCCTCAGGGAAACTACTAGAAAATAAAAGAAGCACATTATACCATAGAATACAGGCTTATAACAAACAGGAGAACACCCATAAATATATATATTTTTGTTAAATTCCTGGCCAATCAAAATGGCAGTTATAATTTTCATTTCAATATAAAACCAACAAAAGCCACACCAGTAAGTAAGGATTACCATAAGCTTTAGACTTCCCATTAAAAAAGAATGATTTAAAAAACACACAATTATAAAAAAAAGTAAAACCTAGCTGCTCACATTTTAACTATTTTTTAATTTTATTTATATCTTTTTCCTTAATAAAAAAAAGACATAAAATTATAAAATTTTCAAATAATTATTTTATATTCAAATGAAAAATAAAAAAAACAATTTAAAAGATTCCTCTCTACAGAAATAACAACTGAAGATCAAATATATCAGGCTAGTCATATGTAAAAACAAGATATTAGGATGAAAAACTCATAGTTTCGATCCATTTGCCAACCAAAAATTGAATAACTAGCTGGCTTGGCTTTGGGCCAATGATCTAAAAAAAAATCTCTGTTTCCATGGATTTGCTAACTATTATGTCTTGAGACTGTCTAGTTAGTTGAAATATTTATTTTTTAAGTTTATTGTATGCTACCTTTTAATGAGCTTTAAGATAAACAGTATCATTAACAATTCACTAAAGAAAAAAAAATTCACAACAAAAATAATTTATAACTTACTTTAATAAATTAGTATGTCCCAACACAATGTTTTTTAGACATTATTTTTTAGCAAAATATCAATAATTCTAAGTCAATATGTAATTTGGTTATACAGAATGTCTTTTATATATGTAATTAAAGGGATTTGAACTCGGAATATTTTAGTCAAATCATCCTCCACCCCATCTCAAACAACTGATTCACATAATCTCCCATACATAAGGTCATTGGGTGATCCATCATCAGTTTGTCAATGAAATGGATGGTTGAATAATTGGAAGAGTGAGAAGATAAAAGCCTATCTATTAAAGTTTGAGAAATTGCTATCTTAATATAAACAAAGTACTGATTATATATATGAGTGGAAGATTAAGATCTGGTCCAACTTATGAATACTGATTCTGCATGAAATGTGTATTTTGAGGATTAAGCATCTTTTTTCAATTGTGTAATCATGTATGGTTATTTGAGATGTAATGAAGAATAAATATATTAAAAATCCTGAGTTTAAATCCATCTAATTAAAATATCAATAATTTATTTAATAACTAACAAACGTCATTCTATTACAATACTTCTTAAAAAAACAACTTGATCTACATATCAAATTTTCTGCACTCATATTTTTGATACCATCCATTTCAAATATACACGTTAATGATTAATATTAATTATTAGTTAGGGTAGATATTATCTTATCATTCTTTGCCCAGATATAAACTTTAAATCTTCATTAAAGTTTAATATACATGCTTTTAATTAAATATAAAACATGGAATAGTTCACCAGCTCACTTTTTCATGTATAGTCTTTTTTGATAAAATTGAAACTTTTACTTTACCACACATCTTATAACATATAACTAAAAATACATAAAAATTATATATATATATATTAAACTTTAATTGAGATTTAAAATTTATTTATTAGAAGTGGATACAATCAATGTTGTGAATGCACAAAACTTGATACTGTAAATAAACTTATAATAATTTAATATTAATAAGGATTGGACAAAAAAACCTGTATAAAGTATTGTTATTTGGGAATATGCTAATTTAGCATGAAATACATCTTGGGGTCATTTTGTTTTTAGATGTCTTTATCCATATACCTTCAAAATATGTGTTGGAGTGTGAATTTTAAGTATTTTGTAAAAAAAAAAATAATTGACTAAGCTATGGTAGCATGCATTATAAAAATTATAATAAAATCATAATTTTAAGCAGAATAATATAATATAAATTACAAAGATAAAAAAAAAAATAAAACAATGAAGTTTTACTAAGTGTTTATATATATATATATATATATATATATATATATATATAATTATAAAAATATAATATATTTAAAATTATGTAATAATCAATGAATTTTACTAGCGCAGTCTCAGATTGTAATTTTATTTAGAAGGAATAAATCTTCCTCACTAGCATAATACATAATATTAAATCAATGATGTTACAATATTCTCATTCCAGACACAAGAATGACCTATATAAGTGCATTTAGCTTTGAAAATAAGAGTACCATTTTTATTTTCTCAAAGGCTTTATCTTGTCACTGGAACAAGAATATCCTTGTATTTAACATCTTTGATTTAATATTATGTATTGTGCTAGTGAGGAAGGTTGATTATCTTCTAAGTAGAATTATATATAAAATTATAAATAGCTCTTTTGTAAAAATATACTTGAATTTATTTTCTTTTTATCTTTCACAAAATTCAATTAAGTTGTTCAATTTTGATTTTAACTTCAATGAAATTTAATAATAATACTGGAAAGAGATCATTGTTAGAATAGAGGCAGTCATTTAAAAACAAAAACTAGTATTATTTTTATACAAAATATATGAGTTGCTTAATTTTATTCTATGAAATAAATAATTTTAATGCAATGTTTTATTTAAATAAATTTTCTCACTTTTTATTAAATACACCATTTTTACAATTTTTAAAAGAAAACAAATATAAATATTAACTTTTCTTATGATAGATTTTTTATAAAATGAAGCTGACTATATACAATCCAATGGAATAAAAAGTTTGTTGTTATGATAGGTATTTTTATTGATGTACTTAATAACCTCTATTTCATCACCCATTCTTGAACATATGAAGACATCTTAAAAAACAAATGACTCCCCACCCAAGTATACTTTGTGCTAAACCAGCACTTATCCAAAGACCCCACAATCTCTAACATATATCTTTATATGCTCAGTATTATTTATATCTATCAATTTAAAGTATCAATGAGGTAAATAGTTATAAATTGTCGAAGGACCAAAAGATGTTAGAAGTAACTGCAAATGGCCAAAAAGAAGTACCCAATAAAGAATATTTCCCGTGGCTTCCCACTTTTTCCGTGTTTATTTATTCTCTTTCTATACTTTTTTATCATATTATTTTCAATTATATTTGTTTTTAGATCAGTTTGTTTACAATTGCAAGACTCTATTTAAACATTTTGGTCTTTATCTCTTTCATTTGGCTAATAATAAAGATGATAATCGACAAAAATAATATTAGTGTTAAAATGATACTATTTTACAATTTTAAAAACTATAACCCGACAAATTTTCATATACTAAAGAATTTTTAAAAACATTATCTTAAGTAAAGGGATTATAAAAGTAAAAATAAAAATTTAGGCAAAGTTGTTTTAAGACATTTTCAGTCTAACTTTATAACACCTTTATTAATTTTTCTCCGAAAGTGGTAGTAATCTAACGACATCCCTAGAAGTCATAAAAATCATTAAAAATATAACAACTGAATAATTTACTTTTCATATATTCATAAGATGTTTTAACACTGGAAGTGACAGAATTGGAGATGTGAATCATAGGGGTTGAGTTCCAATACCTACCACTCTACCCCTGCACTTAACCATGTAGGAGTTAAGATATGATTTAATTGTGTATTATCACTAAAACAAATATTGCTGACATCACTAGCTTTCTAAATGTGTAATTTCTTTTTCTGTTTCTACAAATCTGTCTTTATCTAATGATATGAATATGAACTGTCCAGTCAAAAGCAGTGCTAAGCCATAGTTAATTTGTAATATTGTTAATCTTTCTTTTGGAGCAAACTACCCTCTCTATTGAATTATAAAGTAAGTACAATAAATAAAAAGTAATAAAAAATGAATAGAATTTTTCTGACAATATTAAATTTGAAGAGAATGGCATAAGTCCATAAAAGTTTTTATATATATAAAAAATGAAATGTTACAACTTTTAGATTCTGAAAATGATAATTCTATCATGAAATTTAACAACAAAAAAAAATCCAAAAAATTTGTCTTTAATGCTTTTATAATTGACATCTCACTTTCTAAGAAAGTTATGCATTAATATCCAATGATATCTCTATCTTCATGAAATCAAAAAGTAATAGATGTTGAGAAAATTTATAATTAAACCAATCTAATTAGCAGTAATCCGATCTCAATAAAAACAATGCTGTGTGACTAAATAAATTGAAAAATGGCTGACTGGTTTATTGCGTAGCAATTTATAAAAAGTTTAAAATCAGGAGAACAGAACTGGAATATAATCCACAGACTTAAATTCTAGAGTCAACTGATGTGATAGAATCACCACAGGATGAAATAACAATTGATCTATTACACTACAAAGAAATCTAACTTAATCTTTTATAGAAGGCTTTTATGCCAACCAGTCATTTACAGTAAACTATTTTTTTAATAAAAAAATTGCAGATTATCTTAATTATTGAATATATATAAAAGTAAGATTCAGTTTTCTTTACAACTAAAACTACTAAACAATGTGTATGGTTTATCTGCATATGCTAGTATCCTACAGTATCCTAACAAAAGTTATTAACATAAAAATATATACTTATGTGTATAATAACTGATGTTACCCTGTGATTCACACTATATTAGCACAAAGGAAATATTGAGTAAGATATCTAAAATTAAAGTCAATACTGATGTGTAACTGATTGCATTATATTCACATTATGGATTGCCAATACAATTTTTTTACAACAATTTTCATTCAGAAATAAGATCAATGGTTTGTTCTCAGTAATATCACTTCTGTGTCAAATTCCACTCATATTAATTACCAAACATTAAAGAATATAAGATAAATGTTAAGAAAAATCTAAGAAAATACTGAAAAAAGTGGTAATAACCTAACATATATGCTCAATGCCAAATGCAAGCAGTTTATGTACTATTTTCTTCTTCAAATAATTTATATTAACATTTGGTCCCGGAATTAAATAATGTCTTCTCTATCAAATCAGATATCTCTCTTAAGTGCAACAATAAAAATAACTAACAAGAAAAGTGACTAAAACATTATATTTATTTTATAAATAAAAGCTAATATATTGTAACATGATAAAAATGATAACACTGGAAAATGATTAATATAATCTGAATAAAACATAGTACAATTATTGGTCACTATTTTGTGATGGAAGATTGATTATAATATGGAATGAGAATATAAAAAACTTTAGTATGTATCAGAATTGAGATGTCATTCATAATAAAATCAATCTAGCCTAAATGTGGAGTGCCATTTTATATTAGCCCCAAAGTTGATGTGGCATTTTGTACTGATTGCCATATGTACATGATCATCATCTACCAGCATTGGGTAGCTATTTTGTATCAACAATAATGGATTTTCTCCTCCACTATCGCTCTTCATTGATTTGGTCAGTGCTTGTCATAAAACAAAACAAAAATTGCCCTAATGATTTTTAGACAACCGTTTATTTCTGGCACTATGTGGAAATAAGAGATAATGAAGAAAAGCCCTTAAGATTTAAATATTATTGATAATAGAGCAAAACATGCATCAATAAGTAGTGACTCTATATAACCTGTGTAAAACTATCTAGCTCAGTCATTCATCACACTATGCAATAACAATATTTTCAATAAATAATTATTTAGATTGTGTATTACACTACAGTAAAATACTAATGACAATCTTTATTAAATTCTAATTTATTCAGATAACACTTAAAATAAAAGAAAGCAAACAAGATTATCACCTCAGGTGTCACCATATTATTCACTATCCCAAAATAAACTACAATAAGCAGTGAAATCATATATTCTCCTAAATAATGATATATGCCTAAGATATCTATTTGATTTATAATTGAACAAAAATTCAAATCAATAAATAACTAAGTTTTGATATACTTTACTAATCAAATACTAATTTATTACTGTGCATAATAAGATAAATTTATGTTAACATTTAATGATATCTCTATTTAAATAAACTAGTTCCTAAATAATTATAACATTTTGAGAATGTTTTATACACTTACAATATTTATAATGTTTAAATAAAATAAACCCGTACTCAGTTTTACATTTAATTTAAAAAAATGTTAAAATTAATATTAATATTTTATCCATACTTTACATAATATCAGTTACCACTTAGGTTATATATTAAAATGAAATGCTCTACAAGATCTCATTATCAATAAATCTATTAGATAAGCTTGTATTTTCTAATATCCAATCATATCGTTATGTCAAATATACCATATGTTTCTATTGTATATTTACCAAATTAGAATCACTGATAGTATTCATCTAATTAAATCTCCAGTCAATTAATTATAAAAATGGATTTTATAACAATTAAACTATATAAGATGATTATTGGCAGTTGTCCAAGCCAAAGATAGATATTAAGTTATAATAGTTAATAAAATTTATAATCCCCACTTCAAAAAAGTGTAAAGGTAATTAAGACAAATCATTATGCCTAATAACAGAACAAAATCTATTAAGATTTTTGTAACTGTCCAAGATAAGCTCTTTAATAATTAACATGAACTAATGAAATTATTTATACTACCAATATTAATTTTAGAGAAATAAAAAAATATTTCAATTTAATGACAATATAAAATTCATATTTATAATAAAATAGACATTTTTATAATTATATCTTACCAATATTGGTTTGATCTTAGATCAAGATATAAGTATAAAAAATTACCCACACACTTAAAAAAAAATTAGACAAATTTATTGGGTTTTAATCAATTTTATATTTATTGATTTATAATGAGAATTAGTAAGATAGCAATAAATAAAATTAACAATAAAAAAATATAAATGATATATGCAATTGACTGAAATTGTAATCAGTTAAGAAAAAATACAAATGCGATTTCTCTTGAATATATCTAATTAATTTGAAAATCTATCATTCTATTAAAGTCAATAACAAACAATAAATAATAATATGTATAAAACTCAAAAATGTGCTATATGACAGTAATACTATATATAAACTGACAAAAAGATTCTGAATATCTTTCTTAGACTTGAAATAGAATATATATAATGATAAAAAAATGTGATCAAATAGAATTGATTTTTACTTATTCATTAATACAATTTTTAAATAATTAAACGAGTATGGAAATCCATTGCATTTAAATCCATGTAAATGAATATCCCTGAATTATATCTTCAATAGTAATAAAAAATGAATATTTAAACACATGAAAACATCAGGTCATATACTGACCGATACCATCAGATAAGAGTTTAAATAACAATAAAAAAAAGAATTTCTCTGACTTTTTATCATGTGAATCATATAATAACAAGTATACTATTTGATCTTATATTTTAAAATATGAACAAAATATACTTTTTTAAAGGAAAATATATATACACATAGATATCATACCAAATAAGTGAAATGTCTCATTTTTCATTTTTACCCACAGTTCCATTGTAGTTCTTGAAGCCTTTGTTTCTGATTCAAGTGCCTAGAAATAATTCTTCTTGAATTAGAGAGGACAAGCATGGATAACAACAATCAGGATTTGAATTCAAGTACTTTTTTTTAAAATTCCAATATTTTTCTTTCAAGTATATAAATATATCCAACCTTTTTAAAAGAACAGATACTCAGGTGATGCAAAACCACACATTATTGGATTTATTTTCTTTTTTCATTGGTAATAATATACAAAGAGAATTCTTTCAATGACAAAATTCAGTTACATCCAAATGAGTAATAAATGCTAGCATTTTTTTTCAAGTTAATAAGATGGAACTTCGTTTGCTTAATAACACATAGAAATTTAATTAACCAATCATGTAAAATTCATTGATCAAAATATGATATCTATATACACATCATGGGGTTTATATTCATCACAAATAAATAGATGAAATCCTAGATTTTAACAAAGGAATTTTTTTTATAGCTTACTTGCAAGACTACACATTCGACGGGTTTTGTATTACATTTTGCCATTTCCCATGGAAATTTCATCAACAAACTGCTCCAATTGAATGAGAAGACGGTTAATTTTTTTATTGTTTTATGGTTTTAAAATTTAATCACTTTAGAAAATAAATTTGATAAACTTTTAAAGACAAATATAAATGTGTTTGTTCTAAGCAACGATATAATTATAAGAACTTGAGTTACAGCTTTTCACTTCTATTTATAACATATCTTTACTAATGTTAATGTTGTTAAGACAACTTTTCAATATAACTCAATGATCATTTGATTCAGTTTAATAAAATTTGCCTCCAATTAATAAATAAAATGACAACTTTAAAATTATTGGATACAGTAAAATTAAAATCCTGTTTTATAATTTCAATATTATTTTTCATTTTTAAGCAAAAATAAAGAATTTATATTACATTTTTGATACTGTTTAATGAATATATATATATATTAACAAATATTTATAATAATATATACCAATAAACTACTTAATAAACAAACATATATAAAACATTACAGATTTAATTTTGTAATAAGTAAGTTGTTGGTGAATGTAATAACAAAATGGATGCTTCTTAAGGATGTAATATAATTTTCTACTACTTCTTTTCCTATGTATTGATTTCTATTATAATATATCATACCATTTACACCTTTTTAGACATTTTATCAATATTTTTATTTGTATTAAACTAATAGTTTCAACTGTCCTGTAGTCATCATCAGAGCTATGATATTCAAATATATAATTATACAATTAATACACTTATCCACATATTGATATACATAATTAAATACACAATATAAACAAAAATAATTATACATTTTAATATGACCTTTATAAATAATCATTTCCCATTTTATTACTTTGCCTTTTAAATTATTTTAACAATATTTTATATTAATTTATTTTATATCACTTTATTTTAATTTTTAAAATATTATTTAATATAATAATTATAACTTTAACATTTATTTTACTATTTAATGTATATTATTATCATTTTTCTTATATTATAAAATCAACTTCTAATCTTGTCTTATTTTTATTAAATATTTCTATCAATTAACTTTACCTACATTACAAATTATTTTTTGTTTTTTAGTACAAAAATATTTAGCTTTTGTTAATTCTATTTCCAAAACCAAATGGCAAAAAAAATTCAAATTTTATATTTGTTTAACACTTCCTCTATTGTCATTTTCTTTAACTTTTTTCTTTTAACATTTTCACATTCTAATTATTATTAACAATTGTTTATAAAATTATTGTTCTTACCCCAAAATCCCTATTAAGACTTGGTTTTATATTGTTAATCAAGATTGCCTCTTTAATTTTCCTATCCCTTTTATTATTTGTGTAATTAATCATTTTTATACAATTTTTTTCAAACCCATGACCTGTTTCTAATGAATGCAAATAAATAGGTGATCTCTTATCATATTTATGTTGAATTAATCTGGTATAAATTGAATTCTTTATTTCTCCCACATAATTAGTTTTTATATTTTTACTTTTATATGGTTTGCATTCAATTTTATATACACCATTTATGCTTTTTTTATTTTTTTTACATACTTATTATCTAATATATTAAGTATATTCTTCCTTCTTTTATTTACTATCTTAAATTTTATTACATTATTAACCTTTTTGTTAATTCTAATAATTATTCTACTCATACTTTTTTACAATAATATTATTATAAGTTTTAATAATAATAATAATAATAATAATAATAATAATAATAATAATAATAATAATAATAATAATAATAATAATAATAATAATAATATTCTGAACACTTTATTTGATAATGAACAAATCTGTAACATTCAATTAAGACAATATAATATAAAGACGTTATCTTGATTATTGTAATAACAATTGTAACCTAGTTGTAACTGGAAAACTTGTAGCACATAATCTACTATGTAACCATTAATGTATTCTTTTGAGACAATAAAGGCCTTTTGAAACATCATCATCATCATCATCATAATAATAATAATAATAATAATAATAATAATAATAATAATAATAATAATAATAATAATAATAATAATAATAATAATAATAATAATAATAATAATAATAATAATAATAATAATAATAATAATAATAATAATAATAATAATAATAATAATAATAATAATAATAATAGTAGTAGTAGTAGTAGTAGTAGTAGTAGTAGTAATAATAATAATAAAAATGGAAAATGATTATTTATAAAGGTCATATTAAAATGTATAATTATTTTTGTTTATATTGTGTATTTTATTATGTATATCAATATGTGGATAAGTGTATTATTTGTATATTTGAATATTGTAGCTCTGATGATGACTGCAGGTCAGTCAAAACTGTTAGTTTAATACAAATAAAAGTATTCATAAAGTGTCTAAAAATGTGAAAATGGACACATAATAATTAGTAATAATGATTTTATTTAAGTGATCTTTTTATAATTGATTTAATTATTTTCTCATATTTATTTATCTATTCACTTATTTATATTTTTTATAAAATTGATCATAACCAATTTATGATTTGATGCTAATATTAATAATAAATTTTTTTTTTTTTAATATTAGGTTGCCATGGTTATCTAGTTAACATTTATATTTCAAGATCTCCATTATCTATATATCAAGTGAAATGAAATTAAACAAGATCAACAAATTTATATATATATATACACTGTGACATACAGCACTAATCTGGGCTATACAATATATATATATATAGACACAATTTAATAAGCACCTATTTTGTTATAATGCAGATTATAATTTTAAACAAATCTGAAATAATGTAATAACTTTAATTAAATTTTGGAAATAATTACAATATGAAAAATGCTTTCGAAAATATTGGTGATTTATACTTTGAAAAACAAACAAACAAACAAAAGCATTGATAAAGTATATTCCACTGCAAAATGCAAATGTTTTACACGATTTTAGAAAATAATATGTGGCTACCTGAATTATATTCAGAATGATTATAGGATGAAATTATTTTTGTTAACCAGTAAGTAATTCTATGAATAAAAAATAGATGAAAGTTTAAGGTAAATTCAATTTTGTTTATGCATGTCTATTCTAATATTTAAAAAAAAGATCTCAAGTTTGAGATAGTATAAAAAACACTGTTATTATTTATTATAGATATATATATAATGAAAAACAGAAAAAAATGTGTGTAAATTGTTTTGTTGCAATTTCAAAATTAAAATTAATAAAGATACATATTTTACTTTTCTTGTCATTTTTAGATCTGGCAGTCAATTGTAACGTTAGATCAGTGCATGTTTCCATTGTATAAACTACGATTTTATCACAAGCAATTAATCATATTGTATTCCTGATATTTTGTTATTTTTATATTACAAAACATGACCCAATAATAACCTAGTGTTAACTTATTAAATTAAACAAACTGAGAAAATCATGTAATGCAATGTAGATTTAAACAAGAGATACAAGATTATTTTCAAACATAGCATAAAGTCATAATTAACAGAAACAGATAATTTTTCAAAAAGATCTTTTCCCATTTTTAAAATAATAAGTCTTTGACAAGCTTGTTGTTAAAATTTCATAACATTGGAAATATATGGATAGGATGTTAAAATTCACAAATTAATATGATTTGTAAAATCAATATTTCTAATGTGACCTCAGGAATAAATTATTCAAAATTTTAAACTTTAATTGCATTGTAGTACAGACATCATCATATCTTCCTGAAAATTTTACCTCTTGCCAATTTGCATAGAACTAAAAATTATTAGAACATCAGAAATTCATCACTAGAGTTATGCAGTGATCAATGTGTTCCTGATCACAATTGTACAATTAATAAAAAGTTTGGCTATCCAATTACATATTGTCAAAGATATATAAATCCACAAATTGTCATTGCACATGTGTGTTATTTATTTGAAAATCAAAGTATCAGCAAAACAAGATTTTTGCAGATTGAAGGAGTTATTGAACATTTAATATCAAAAGATTGGACTACTCTATTTAAACACATTATTAACAACAATAGGGAAATAATTTTTTTAATAATTATTGGTGCTTGACCAACAAAACAGTCAGTTGGTGATTATCCATTACCATGAAAAAACATATTCTTGTAACAATATCTTGGGAAATGTCTTCACAAAATTTGATCTCCAATATAATCTCTTGCAGCTACTAGTCAATGACTAAACCTCTCAGTTAGTGATAATAATAATTCATAATGGTTTATTTAAATGTAACTATCTGCCAAATAATATATTAGTTGCTCCAGTGATATAACACTGAGTAGTTAATCAATTGACTGTTGCAATACCAGGGGCTTACCACATTTTTACGACTTTCTGTTGGTTGTCAAAATATTGGAATAACTCTTGATATCTGATGATTAAACAAATTCAAAGACAGGTGAATTGAAATAAGCCTAAATAAATGTAAATTTAAAGTCTAGAGAATGATTTTTTTAAGTATAAAATTGATAAAGAAAACACACATTTTACAAAATAAAAGTAATAACAATTCACAATGTGGAAATTCCTATAACAAAAAGTCATCCATTCAACTAAATAAAGTAATGGTAATATCGTAAGATGAGAACTCCTGATAACAAAATAGGGATTCATCTATTTTAAGCTTTGTTAATTACTAAGAAGTTACCATAATTTTGAGACATCCAAACTTCTGTATAGTTTATTAAACAGATTCAATCATGACTGGATATTCAAAAATAAAAAAAAATATAACATCTACCTGGCCCACATTGCTCAGAAGTAGTATCCATTTGCATTGCATTACTAATAGTTTTTATGACACTATATTATTAAACAAAGTTGGTGCAAACTCTACCTTCACATTTATCTAAAAATTATTAACAAAGTCAGAGAAAGATTATGCAATGGATTTTGATAAGTGTCATAAAAATTTCTATGTTTTTTACATAGTATGCCATTCATATTTTAGGCCAAACATAAACCATTATCAGAAATTTTTGCATCAGGCAAAGAAAATTTGCCAGATTACCTTCTAGTGAATGTTGAAGTAAAAACAGTTTTGGTCAGAATATAACTTTAATTTTGAACATATTTAAAAAGTTAAAATTTTTCTGTATACACAAAGTTGGTGGTATACAAATGGATCACAGAAAAAATAGTCAATCAATCAACAATTTGTTAATACCTTGGATTTAAAGGAAAGTATAAATAAATTAATACATCTGTCACTCTTAAGACTACCAGCAATTTACACCAGATACTTAAATGGATCTGTTAGGCTGACTATAAAGCTGCATTGTTTGACTATCAATAGTAGTGACATTTTTGGAAACACATTTCCAAGTACTACAAATTTTAAATATCAGACTGTTTATGAAAATAAAAATCCTGGCCAAACTTCATATTTAGTGGCCAGTCTAGCCTTGGAATTGGTAATAAAACTAAGGTGATCTTTGATAATATTACAAATCAATCAAAATATGCATGCAAAGAATAAAACAAGTTATTAGCATGATCCTGATGGTTTGTGAACAAGTATGAATGCATCATTGAAAAGGCAAACAAATAATTCTCAATGCACATAAATAAAGGTGGTCAAATTACAACACTTCATGCTATAGTTTCCATTGATGTACTAAAAACTATGACCCATATATGAAATATGAATAATAATAGAATATGATAATGGCACAACATACATATGTATTCAAAGAATTCTGTAACAATAACAATAATAAATAACTGTTCAGTCCTCTATTTCCTTCTGAAAAATGATGATCAGACTAAAATATTTTTCAAAAAATAAAAAGAATTTTAAAGAAGACAATGACAAGCAGTTAGAATCCCAAATAATTACTTCTGGCAGAGTGACTACACTTAACACAGTTACAAGTAAGATACTATCTAAAGTGCTACTGAATAGTAATGTAAGAATAATTCTCTCAGCTTTAAAGTTTGACTAATGTCATGCATTTAGAATAATGACTGATTATGTCTCCATAATAGTTATAGTCAAAATAGATTACACTTCTAGTGACATAAAGAACAGTAATTGTAAGACAATGAGGATCAGACCAGATGATGATCAAGTAGAATATTATCCCAAAAATTTACTGATACCAACTCATATGATATTGGAAAAAATAAAAAGATAATCCAAAGATGTGGGATTATATATTTTAAAATAACTTTCAGATGAAATAAGCTATATCCAGAATAAGTAAATACTCACTACAAAAATGAATTTATCCAACAACTAGAGATTTCTCAATGTCATATTTAAGAAATAATGCTATTGTCTTGCATTGGTGGTCGAGAGGTCAGCGCGACTGCCTTGCACTTCCAGGCAGTTGCCCGGGTTGCGGGTTTGCATCCCAGCCGATGCTACAACACTTAAAAAAAAAAGAAATAATGCTATTGACTGATTTGATAACTAACAGACATTATTAGTAAATTCCATAAAATGGTCAATCAATATAGCTTGAATAGTTAATTTATGATTATTTACAGTATAGTAAAAGGGAAGTACTTGAAGTTTATTTGAGAATGGGAGATTTACTAATGTCAGTTTATGTATTTGAATAGTTAACTCACAATATCACATAAACATAGATGAAATTACAACATCTAGTATTTACAAAGCAGCAGACATATAAGAATATGAAATAAGAAACTACTGATAATAAATAAGTATTAGATCTTCTATGAAGATACCAATAATTATTGGAAGGGTATTTTTTGGAGAATCACTTTCCTGGGATTTCATTATTAGGTAACAAAACCCATGTCTATTTTTATTATCTTTGAATTTAGTAAACTTATATTGTTTTTATGTGCATATATATCATATATAAATAGTTGTAGAAATGTTTAAGTTAGTAAACTTATATTGTTTTTATGTGTATATATATCATATATTAATAGTTGTAAAATATTTATGACTTTAACATTTATTTCATTAATGTTTTATTATAGTGCATAATAGCTATAATAGCTTACACTTTATAATATATGTAACAATTAATTAATCTATTCATTCAGCATATTGAATATTTATTATAGGAAATAGAGGGATTTGGACTTAGGATTTTCAGTCTTTATTTATCTTCCACACCATCTCAAACAATCAATACACATGACCACACATATATAAAAAAATAAAGATCCCCAATACATGTATTTTGTGCAGAACCAGCACTCATCAGTTGGAACAGATTATAATCTCCCACACATATATACAACCAGTATTTAGCTTATATTAAGATAGCGTTTTCTTAAATTTTAATGGATAGGCTTCAATTTTTTCACATTCCAATCATTCTTCTATCCATTTCATTGAAAAACTAATAATAGAATACTCAATGCCTTTGTAGATTTGATATTGTAGTCATACTTAATGATCTGACCAGGGCTGCTGAGAGAATTATTAAGTTCTGGAACAAGACTAATATGGCAGCCTTCACTTACACATAGACACATAAATCAATAATGTCACAATTGTACATTTATTAATTGCATTCAAACATGCAAAATATATTAAAAAGAGGACATATATTTCTGTAAAAGATAAAAACAAACAATAATATACATTAGTATATAAACAATAATGAAACAATATATATGAGCCATGAATTTAATACTAGATTGATTACAAGCTCATAACAGTTATTATAATTAAGATAAAATTGCTTTTATATTCTGCTAAACAAAAGTGCTTTCCTAGCCTTTTTTCTGCCAAAATTGCAAATCACATAATCAAAATCAATCATTTTTGCAAGTTCAGATTGCCAAATCTACCAATCACCTCAGTGACACAGCTGATCTTAGATAACTTTTTTATCAGCTTTAATTTGCTGAGTTAGCACCCTGAATAGGCAACATTGGCAGGAATTGTTAACAGAATATGGGGGCAGACACATATATTTGGAAAGAGTCCTTTCAGCTTGCATCTTTTCAGGTAATTCAGTAGCTCCAATGGACTCAGTTGGTCTTCTTCAAAATTTGATTTATGAAGAGATTGCAAATAATTTATCTCCATTACGATATATTTACTGATATCAGTAGGACATTGATCTACCAGTAATTTTGATTTTTCTTTCAGTCCATTTTGAGGAATTGATAAGTATTTCCAGAGAAAGCTGAACTTCTCAAAAATGTAGGACATTGATCTACCAGTAATTTTGATTATTCTTTCAGTCCATTTTGAGGAATTGATAAGTATTTCCAGAGAAAGCTGAACTTTTCAAAAATGTAGACTGCAGCATTGAAACAAACTGTCAGTCCACCAATGACATTATCTAATATTACATAGAAGACAGGCTTTCTGAAATATGCTTTCTCAGGGGATTCATCCATTTTATTTTATTTTGATAAATCTGATTCTTCTGTAAAACCTCTATTATGGAACTTCTTTCTTTTGAATTTATTTCACCCTAAGTTCTAGAAATTTTCACTTCTATGCACAAATTAAAAGCAGCATTATGCTTAGCTTCATTCCACATACCTTTTTAATTATTCTAAAGATTTGTCAGTTCTGAAATCAAGTTTTTTAAGTTGGATATTTTGACATCCAGGGTTGCATTTTTGGACTGAATAACCTTGTTACAGATATCAACTGGAACTAACACAGACATCATCACACAAATGAATAATGTGATATAAGACAAAGCTCCATTAATCTCCATTTTTGTTTTGGCAATTAAGTTCAACTCCAAGAGGTTTTCTAATGATAATTTAATGCCTGGCAGGGGGAATACAAATGCTTTATGTTTTCAACATGGTCTGGCTATCATGTATTAGACATGCCATGAACAGAATAGCCAATATAATTCTGTAAAATTTCCCATCACTGTGGACTAGAACTAAACACATTGTAAACCATTTGCACAGATCCAAAGTATGTTATGGCTTTAGGAATACATCCTGCAGAATCATTTCCACACAAATTAATTAGGTGAAATCCACATAGTAAAAATAAAGCTATTTAACATTGCTCACATGTTGATGCTTGTATTCATTCATATTTTCCTGCCATGTTGGCTGCATTGTCATAGCCCTGTACATGGCAATCTGACAGTGATATATCACATTCTTTCAATGTTTTTGCTATTATCTGTGCTATGTCATATCATGTTTTATGGCTTGTTTTAACAAAATTTAAAATTTTTTCTACAATTTAATACTGGTTTTTAAATTGTATTTACATAAATCAAAAGAAATATTGTTTGTTTAAAATGGGATAAATCTAGTATGGAATCAACCATAACAGCAAAATACTTTGCAGTCTTCCTATTCTCCAACACACATTGCTTTACAAGTGAGGAATTTTCAGCAATTAAGTCATTTTGAGAACTGGCACTGAGATAACATACTTGAAGTTATTCTCCATTTTCTTGTGATTTTTAAACTTGCAACACATGTTATTTTAGAATTGGATTCCAATTAGACAACAACTCCAAGACTTCCAGAAAATTTCCATTATTTTTTTTATGATTGCCAATCAAAGTAAAACCACATTCACCAAGACATCATCATCATCATCAACCATTATCAATCCACTGCAGGATGAAGGTCTCTCCAAGTTTAATCCATCTTCTCTGATCTTCTGCTTCTCTTCTCCACAACACCCCTGCACATTTTCTTATTTCATCCATAATTCATTTCATAATATTGTACCACTTGACAGATTTTGTTTCAATTGATGTCTCCAATAGACTGTCAATGCCTTTGCAGATGACATGCATCTTTCTAGTTTTTACCAAGCCAGACTCTAAGAAGAGTTCAAATAAAGTTTACATAACTACAGAACAATCTAATATGAATTGGAATATAAGCAGGTATTCTTAAATTCAACCAATAATAGTAAGTATAGCTATGATTATGGTATGCATTGTACTGAAAGCATGCTTAGCATGGATAAAGCCAATTTTTAAAATAACATGTCTATCTTTTCTTTATAAATATCTGGACATCTATATGTTTAAAGTTACAAACGCCAAGTAAAGAGATAAGATATTAAATGAATTACGTGATGAATAATATTTGTAAACTATGAAACAGATTAGTTTATGCTGCATATATATATACTTATTGTACAAATCTATATGTAGATGTTTTGGGCATCACATTGTAGAGATTTTAATTAATATTGTAACAGTACTAAAGTCATTTATTTTTCTGTAAACAAGGGAATACATTTATTACATCAGACAATAATATTAATAAAGAGAGCAATGATGTTTTACTCTCTATTATATATATATATATATAACTGTGTTACTAATGTGTGTATATAGAATCCACATTATTAAACAAATTAACTGTTTCAAAGATGGTTTCTAAAAGTAGAATCAATCTACTTTTTTATGCTTTAATTTAATTGGCTTTCTAAATTAACTATTTACTGAGTAAAATTAAATTTTTGGCTCTTTGTTAACAGAACTTTTCTTTGAACGATTTACCTTGATCAAATACAATATATAGAATATATATATTTCTGTCCTTTTAATCTATTCAATAATATACCCTTAATTATCTAACGACATTTCCATCAACTCGAGCATTTTGTCTTTCTATTAATGAATATTTATATACTAATATTCGGTGACATATCTATACAGCTAATTTATTATTTGTTTAATTACAGTGTCTATCTGTCTGTTCATATAAACTATATATAATTATTTTTATTGTCAATAATTATTTTTATAATTATCTATTTGTCTGCCAAATTTCTCATCAAAGTAGGCTACTCCATATCAAATGGCAATTATTCAAGATATTTATCAATCTCTCTTGTCAAGAGAGCATATTTGATGCTTATTTAAATATTCATTGTTTTACTTAAAACATTTAAATTTTAAGCATACGACCATAAAATATAATGACTCTATATTTAAGTCAATAATTGAGATAAAAATTTCAACTAATCAAAATCTCCCAAATAAATATAGAAAATTTTCAACCCACTAACCATCAACAATTGATTAATAAATTGATATATTGATGAGAAAATAGAGTATAAAATAAAAGAGGATATTAACATCACAGAATGAAAGTTGACAAGTACAATAAGGCATGTCGATTGCTTTATCATTTCTCCATATTTAATTTAGAGATAAATTAAATATACAATTAATAATTCTTTAATCAAATCATCAGAAGTTTTACAAAATACAGGAATATTTTTTATATTGGCACTGTTTTAGACATCATGTACCACAGAAAAAGAAAGAGAAAAGTACATGCTAATATAATATTTTTTTTTCTTTTAAAGATAAAACTATAAAGATATTCTTAATATCTTTTAACATTTTAATATCTAATACTGTATCATGATTTTTATAAAGCTTATTGTTTCATTAAAATTCTATTCTGTTCCATTCAAATTTTCAATTGAAGTTTCACAAAGTAATTTAAGTACAAATTTTTATGTATAGATGAAGACTTATTTAGTATTAGAATAATTAAAAGTGAAAAAAATAAGTTAAATGAAATACAGTATTTAAAAAGAAAATTACAAATATAGAATGTAAAATATGTTTCAGTGAAAGAATATAAGATATTATCACATAGCCTACTAAAAAGTATCTGACATTTGCTCCCTATCCCCTAGCCAACTAAAACCCTTCTCATGATTGTCCTCTGCAACTATTCCTAGAATCTTAAATAATATGCTTTGATATTTTATAATAGTCATAGCCAACCCAAATGTCTTCATGAGTTGTTATTTATTCTATGCACATAAACAAATAAAATAAAATTATTGTGCTATTTCTTCTCTTTCTTTTAAAAAATCTATTCCCATGTTTACTGACGTACATCTTAAGTGATTTTGTTTAATGAAGCATGACTTTTATGTTTTGAAAATTTCATTTTTGAAAAAAAAATGTTTCAAAATATAAGCGGATCCAAAAGTACTTACAATTTATTGTGGAAAAAATATTAAATTGGGATATTTTTTCTATGTGAAGTATGTCATATAAAAAATGTTTTTCATCACATTCCAAAAATGCATTTTAATTCAACATTCCATTGTAAGTATATTAATTCCATTTGAAGGTTTTTAGAATAGTGCACACCTTAACATCAAATGGAAAAGAAAATATTACAAATATTTCACCATTTATTTATTTCATTTATTTATTTATATTTCATTTATTTATTTTGAGAATTTCTTATCATTACTGAAGTTATTTAATAGATGAAAGTGTGTAGCATTGTTATTTCTAAGCTGATTTTCAAGTGAGACTAATTTTTTGTGAAATGTATTTATACAATTGCAAGCACCAGTTATTAGATTGTCTTTCCCTTGCAACTCTTTATTAAATTGATTAAAGATTTTCAGTTAGATCTATTAAAAAGACATATATCTGGCAACCCATCATCAGTTCTTAATTTAAGAATCTTTTTTTATGAATATATCAATTTCTTACCATAAGCCAAAAAACCATTTCAGACATGTTTCTTAATTTAGCTATCTAACATTGGTAAAATATATTATATCACCATATTCTGAATTTAATTTGCTGAAAAATTTCTTAAATTGTTGCTCAAATGTAATTCAGTATTTTGTAACAACATTCATACCATGATTTTAGGATAATACTTGTGCACATAAAATCTGCTAATGCTGCACACAGAGAATAACAAAATACACCACTGCTTTTAAAAGCTTTTGATTTCTGCTTTTCTATGAGTCATATTATACCTCCAAAATATTTTTACTAATCACTGCCAGGGCTCCATCTGCAATTATGACTGAAAGTGCTTTGGAATTCATGTTATTTTCCATAAGACAATTTTCAATAGACTGGAAAATCTCTTCTAGAAGTCTCATTCAAGTTTAAAACTTTTAGCATTTCTTCAAGTACTTAAAAATAATCATTTATACCACAAACAGATATCATAAGTAGAGCTATTTAAAATATGTGCTCTGATCAAATTCTGTTATTGATCTTGTAAACATAATTAAATTTAAGCTGCAATGACATTAGCTTAAATAGTGTAGTGTGATAAACATCACAGCACTATCTTTTTTACTCTGGTTGGCACAGGGTGGCACTACTATATGGGGAGAGTTTTGCCTTGTAGTGTAATAAACTGATGCTTGAAATTACCTTTCTTTTTTCTGGAAAAACATCTTACAAAGACTGCTTCACTAGTTCACTATCTGAAAATGGCTTCATTTTTTTGTAAACAAAAAGACAACTGAATAGCTTGCTCTCACAGTATTTGATGGTTGTTGTAAGGTTGCACTAAAATCCATTTTCTGAGTCTGTAGTTGTAATTTAAGAATTATGAATTTAAATTTTCTCATTCTATTACTGAAATTTACATATCAGCATTAATTTGATGTTTTCTCCTGATATACTTCGTGAATACGTTCATTATATTTCTGCAAGTTAATCATATCAATTTAGAATTCAGATATATGAAGAAATAATATTCCATATGATCATTGTATTGTTTGTTGTTATCTTTCATTTTTCTTTTTCTTGAACTTATTTGAAATGCTTAAATAATTAATTTATGAATATTTCATAAATATTGATAAATACAAATTGAAATAATTAAATTTTCTTGATAAATGTATGTATAAATTAAATTCAGTCAAATTAATGGTGAGACTTTGAAAAATTATCTTTGAAAATGATTATTACAATTTTCATGCATCAGATATTTATATTTTGAAAACCAAATTTAATTTTATTTTTAACTTCTTCAACAATAAAGTATTTGTTTTGCACTATTGTTATTCAGATAAATTTCATAATTATTTTTCAAAATAAACATTTCAAATATCACATTAAACCACTATTACACTTAATACACTAAGCACAATTTATGTATCTGTTGTTATTCATGAATTAAGCAATTTTTTATGATATATTTGCTCACAAATGTTCCTGAAACAATTTTTAGATGATATGGCCACATTTGCTGCCATGCCTCATGCACATGTAACTTAGTTGTTGGAGAATCATGATCGGATATCTAGTATGGATTATGATGATACAGTTATATTGCAAAGTTATTTTAATATATAAAATAACAGGCACTCTTATACCTGGAGCCTAATATAAACTGAGCACTGATTATATATATACGTATGGGAGATGATAGTCTAGACCAACTGATGAGTGATGGTTTAGCCCAAAATACAAATATTGGTGATTGTTTATCTTTTCTGCATGTATGTGCTCATGTGTATCAGTAGTATGAGATAGTGAAGGGGTTTGAAAGTCTGAGTTCAAACCCCTTATAATTTAATATATAAAATAAATTTTATAGATCAAAATATATCTGATTTTAAAAATAAATAAAATATATAATTAATTTAAACATGTCTAGTCACAATAATATTGAAAAAGAAGCATAAATGGGATGAAATTTATTTTGATACATAAACATCCAGCAGGCCCTAAAATTTAATATCCAGAGCCACATGTAGTCCATGGTTTGTGAGTTAACCAGGTCTGTTTTATAATATTTATAATAAGACAACTAGCTACATTTGTTTCATAATATATATATATTTATTTAGATGAGGTACTTTGTTAAATTTTTAAATCGAGATTTGTGGAACATAATTAGTTTGAATTCTATTTGAATAGCAGATATGCTATTTATTTAGGAGAGGGATAGAATATATTAAGTTTTTATGATTCACAACCAACATATAAAATTTTGTATTCAAGATAAGTTTTTTATTACTTAGTTTTTATTTCATAATAAAAAACTATTATAAGAATGATATCAACCTTTTCATCTATTTATATAAAAAATGAGAAGGGGGGGGCAAGTAAAATTTGTGACGTTATTGAGTGAGTGGACCTGATGTTATTTTTATAAGACTAAAGAACAATTTCAATTTGTTTTAGATGGTAATAAACAATCTCTAATTCATCATTATAAAACAAAAATTAAAGGTCAACATTTATTTTTACTATCAGTCAGATGACAACGAAGTCATATTCGGTATCCACTAAAGCCCCTCAGGTCATTAAATGATACTTTATTGATATGCATTTGAAACATTAAAAAACTTCTATAATATGATTTTAATCTCCTCTTCATTTTGTTGCTGTCTGCTTCCCAGAATTAATATTCATCTTCCAGCAGTAGGGACAATACTGATGCAGAATGTTTTATGCTAATTCCCCTCCCTACTAAATTTGCAATTTTCAAATATTTAATTCCATTTCAATCACATTATTTGATAATTACAATATCCAACACAGATGAAAATGATATTTATTAAGATAAAATCATTGACAAAAAATAAAACTGAATTAAATCTTGAAAATTTATAATGATAAAAAATTTAAACATATAACGTATTTTTTGTCTGTGTGAACAAATTAACATCGATATGCCTATGTCATTATTTGATCTTTTATTACTCTACTTATGGAATAAGTGGACACACTTCCATATCTTTTAAAAACAAAAACTTTAGTTATAACTTTACTTGTGGATATTAGTTCTATAAGTAATATTTGTTATACTTAACTTTGATCCGGATATTTCACGTTTCCATTCATTCTCATCAATTCTAAAATACCTCTATTCAGATTTTGATCTGTAATCTGCTATCTTTATATTGCACTTTTCTTAAATGTTTAAGTCTCTCTGATAAATTCATACATGTGTTTTATCATCATTAATAATTTGTCCAAGGTATTTGAAAATATTAAGTTCTAATTCTTTAATAGTGATAATTGTTTCACCTTTCTAAACATTATTCTTTGAATATATATATATATATATATATATATATATATATATATATATTCAAAGAATAATATATATATATATATATATATATACATACTATTAACTTTGGTTTCTCTTGTTACTTAATAGATCTTTTAACATTTCTTGAAATTCAGAAGCATTGTTTGAGATCCTATATGCAAAATTAGATGAGTTAATAATTTTGTACTTGTTTTCCTAGAATTAATCATGAAAATATGCAATCATTATAAAAAGTGTTTTATTGTAGAAATGGAATCACTCTATCACGCGATTTTACTAATGTTTATTTTCTTACAGAGTATACAGTCTAATCACAATCATTGTTAACCGAGAAGTCAGCACAGTCGCCTTGCAAGTAAGTAGTTGTTTGCAGATGGTTGTTGGTTCACCTCCTGGCAGATGCTATGACATATGGAAAAAAAAATCACAATCATAGAATAATAACTTGTGCTTTTGATTTACATAATTTACATATTATAAGAAAAGCACAGCAACTGTTAAAAAGAGTGTACGTATTTTTAGGAAAATAAATAAAGATGCAAACACAACACTCTAACAATATATACATAATTGTATAAAATTATAACATTATATGGTGTATGTATTCTCAAAAATAAAGTGGAAAATAAATATACTAAATAAAGAATTAGGATAAAAAAAACGAGTGGAATCCATTAAGATAAGCAAATTTTAATTTCTGTGCATGATAATTGATTGTATTAGTAAGATCCAGAATATCTTATGGCTTATGTTCTGATATTTAGAAGATTGGTAAAAATAATTAATCTGGACAGATCTACAAATACAACAAATACAGTGGAACTAATGAGCATATTGACAATTGTTAGAATCAAAGAATACAATCATTTTAAAAGTTTGACAAAAACTTTTTGTTCTACCATAACAATACAAATGATCTAAAAATTAGTTATAAGCAGAGTTTAATTTCGAGTGGAATATTTCTAGACCTGAGAGTTTTTTGTTTAAAAAATTGACAAATTTTAATAATATTTTAGAGTAAATTTTTTAGAAATCTTTTGGTGCAATTTTTGATTAATAAGATAAGTTTTTATACTTTATTATAACATATGTATTTTTAAACTCTATATAAAAATTTATTTGCATTGATAAATTTTGTTAATCTATATAATTATCTGTTATTTTTATAACATTTTATTATAAACATAGATGATTTTTTGTGCTGTAACAAATAGCTTTATACACTGAATTTTAATTTAATAGATGGGGGGGGGGGAAGATGATAAAATAACTTTGTTTTACAAAATCATGTAATCAAAAGATTACTATAATTGGAACATTTGTTTTTCATTAATGATTGGATTGTTATTATTTGGTAATATTTATTCTTTTCACCTTTCCAAAAAATGTTACTGTATAGCTATCTATAATTTCCATAGTTTCTAAGATGGTATCAGTCTGAACAATTATCATTCATTTGGAAATTTGTATTAGTATGCATCTTTTTTGCATCACTTTTAAAAAGCTATTTATTTGATTCACAAATTCAATTTCTGATACCCTACTGACATAAACAAAACTTTGGAAGAAATAAATTTCAAACAATTAAAATTAATTTCTAACAAATCTTAACAAATAAAAATACTATTAGTAAAAGTCAAATCATTCAAGAATATTTAAAAGATGATGATGATGATGATGATAATAATAATAATAATAATAATAATAATAATAATAATAATAATAATAATAATAATAATAATAATAATAATAATAATAATAATAATAATAATAATAATAATAATTAATTCAATGCTTACTATTGTTAAAAATTACAATCCAGTAAAATACAACAAAAAAAGTTTACAATTGATACTTATTGCAGTTCAATAACCGTTAAATTATTTTTATTTAAGAATCTATGTGATTTATTAAAAATATCAATATTATTGAAATATTTATTATAAAAACATAGAAATCTAATTAATACTAATATTTTCAAACAGTACAGTATACAAAACACTTCTTTGTTTTTGCTATTCTGGGGATTCTGTGAAGTATTTTTGTCTGCAGTTCAGAAATATCTATTTCTCCTTTCGCCATTTTTTGCAACATAACAAAGTTCCAGATTTCTTTTTAAGTAACATCAGTTTCTAAAATTTAATGCTGAATATTTTAGACCATGTTAAAATGTGAGAAGGTGTCAGAATTTCATATAAATATATCCATAATAAAGTACTGGAATCACTAACATTGCAAAGATCATCAATTTAATGTTCGAATTAAAATTATTACGTATCCTTAAAATAGGTCCTAATATTTTATTTACTTTTGCCATATGCTGTAAAAGATCTATTACTAAAGAAAATTATTCTGAAATCTGTATGAATAATATCTCAGGGAATGTATTGATTATGTAATGTATAACTATATATATTTTTGCTTGATTTTGTAATAAGTTACAATTTTATATTTGTTCCTATTTATATTCATATCAATTTTATTAGATCAGGTATGAAAATTTTTTGTAAATCTAAACGAACTGAGAAACTTGAAACTTTTGTACATTTTTTTATGTCATCAGCATAGCAAGGAATATTTTACTTCTATAAAATAATGTGAATCTAAAGTAAAAATGACAAATAGATCAGAATCTAATACACTTTCTTGTGGTTCTCCACAGATACTGTAACTGCAATTAGATCATTCATTATTAAAAATGATATAATGAAGCCTATCTAATAAATATGATATAAAAAGCTCAACCAGACTTGTAGATAATCCATATGTGCCAAGTTAAAATAATGAAGATTTATAATACTCTTTGTTAAATACTTTATTTAAATTTACATAAATAATATCTACTTGCTTTAGTCATTGTAATCAAATATGCATTGATTGATTTTTTTTTATTAAATATATATGCTGATAGTGAGGAAGCCATTTGAAAAAATAAATAGGTAGATTTTAAAAAGATACTTGATTACAAAAAGTGATAGGTCTACATTCCTTCTAGATCAGTGTTTCCCACATGAGGCCTATGCACCACAGAGGGGCAATTCAATTGTTACAGGGGCAATTCAAAAATGGACTCATCCAGAGTTTAAGTTAACCATATGGTGACCCTCAGCCACTACTAGAGCTAAGTAAATGTCCAGTACAAATAACTTCTGTCTGTCATGTTCATAGCCATGGTTTCATTGTTAGATGCTAAATTGAACTACTGGTTAGGTTGGGACTGCACTTTAGCAGTGTTTTTTTATTTTATTTTATTAATGACTTTATTATTGTAACAAATGTTTATAAAAGAATTTTATTGCTATAAAAGTAGTTCTAGAGGTTGTCCTTACAATGTCTAAAAATAGTCTTGGCATCTTTCCTATGTCATGATTGTGTTTTCTTAAAAGTTCAGCCTTGTAATCACTGCCCATTCAGCTTTTCTTTTGCTTATTATTCTAGTTCTAAACTTGTCACACTATTTGAACATCAGTTAAAGCATTGTTTAGCATGTTTTGTTCCAAGCTAGTTGTTTTTGGATAAGTTTCATCTATGTTGCTCTAGCTATTATTAATGCTAACATTTACATTGTTATTGTCAGTATTTGTTGGAGGCAACTCACCCTGTTTCATATTTTATTTAGTTAGATCAATCATTTCCCATGTCAGCCTGAAGGTCATCTGGGGTGCATGAAGTTGGTCACTGTCTTGTTTAGTTTCTTCGTATAAGATTGGGATAGAGATATATTGTTGGGGTTGAGCTTCTCACAGTGGTGAAATCTCCATTAATGATGGCATGTCTGATTAGGGTAGTTAGTGATTGTTTGATTTGCTATATTGCTTGGATTATGTTTCAGCTTCCTGAAGGGAACTGAATCATTCTAAAATATGGGTTATGTTATCCTCTTTTCTCTTGCTTAATGGCAAATAGGTCTAGGTTTTTAAAGCCTCTGCAGTATACCAGAAACCAATTAGTAGGTAAAGCTTCCAAAATTTCAGTCATTCAGGTAATTTGTTAGTAAAGCTATATGGTTCCGAGTAGGTTATTTTTGTTGTGTTATTCTGAGGAGGGTTGAGTGTGTCTTTTGCTATTTCAGCCCTTAGTTTTGTTATCCATCCTATTGTCAACAGTGGTGGTGTGTCCATGGGACTTATCTCACTGTGTGGATTAATTTGAGGAACGATTCTACTTAAATTTATATATTAGGTTATATGTTTGCTGATACCTTGTTGTTTTGATGGAATGCAAAGACAATCCATTTGATTGGGCATGTCTGTGCATCATGGAAAAGCTTATTGTGACTGTCTTCACTTTCAAATGGATGAATCAACTTTGAGAGGCAGTGAGGCCATATTTATAACTTACATAATGTACATAGAAAATGTGATTTTGCTGAAGAAATGCTGTTCTGTGAATCATTAGAAAGCACCACTATCTCCAAAGATATATATAGTAAGCTAAAAAACTATTTGGATGTCAATAATATACCAATGAAAAATATAACATCTTGTGCTGCAGATGGTGCTCCTAATATGATGGGAAAAAATGGTTTCTTAAAATTGATGAAAGATGAGAATGCAGAAATGCTTTTTGTACATTATGTTATTCACAGGGAAAATCTTGTAACTAAAAACATTTCTGCTGTTCTAAATGAAGTGCTAAATTTAGTCGTAAAGTGTATCAATGTTATTAAAGCTAGTGCCAAATGTGAATGTCTCTTTAAGTTATTTTGTGAAGAACAAAATGAAGGTCATGTGAAACTTACACTTCACGCTGAAATAAGACGGCACTCAAAAGGGAATTGCTTGAAAAGATTTATGGAACTATTTGATATGCTTAGTGACTTTTTAAGTAACAAAACTGAAATGAAAAATCTCTTAATGATCAATGGTAAGTCATTTTCGTGTTATTTAGCTGATATCTTTGAAAAACTAAATATATTAAATAAACAACTTCAAGGAACAAATAAAACTTGTCAATGCAAAAGCAAAGATATTTGGTTTTATTACCTTTATTGAATTATGTCACACATATATTTATAACAAAAATTTTGAAAAGAGTCATTGGCTCCAAAAATGTGAAGTGACTGATACCGCTATACATGTTATTATCGATCATCTGAAAATTTTATCAGCGGATTTAAAATAAAGATTTTCAGATTTGAAACAAATTGATTTTCCAGCCTGGATGATGCAGCCAATGTTAGTGGATTTGTCTGACATTTTGAATATGCAGGATTAAGAAGAACTCAGAGAAATGCAAAATGAGTCATTTAAAACTTTATTTGATATAAAAAAAGCGATGACATGGCTTTGTGAGGAAACTGAAATCAAATATCCAAATGCAACCAAATGTGCAAGAGAACTATTGCTGCCATTTCCATCTTCATATTTAGCTGAATGCAGATTTAGTGCCATAAATGATTTGCTGCTAAAAAAAAAAAAAAGGCTGGATATAAAAAAAAAACGGGGAGATTTGAGACTGAAGTTGACTAAATTGGAACCTGACATAAAATCTTTTTGCAGCAAGCATCAAGCGCAAGGATCTCACTAAATTCAAATAATAAATAATAATAATAATTAAAATAATATAGAAAAATATTTTATTAAAATTATTTTGTACTTGAATTTCAGTTCTCCATTATATGTTTTGAAAATTTACTTACTGTGTTTGCTCAATAATTTCCTAGTTATTTCGTCCTAAAACCTATCATTCGTTTTTTTTAATGAATATTTCAATTTTTGAATATTAAAAATTATATATATGTCAGGGAGGCATAAGAATTTTAGAAAGACTTTGATAAGGCACAACACAAAAAAGGTTGGGAAGCACCGTCCTAGATCCTTTTTTTTTTTCTATACAGGTATAACTTTTTATTCTATAAACAATGATAAGTTTTAGATTATAAAGATAAATCAAATATATATTTTAATATAGACGGAAAGAACGTACACATCTTATAGAAAAATGAGTATGCCATCCCTACATTTTTTTTATTTTTAAGTTGAGTAATTGATGCAATAATTTTGTCTATAAATATTTCATTCAGATTTAAAGGTTTATTGTTAACATAAATTAATGTCTACAGCTAATAATCTTACTACTATTATTACAAGAAATACCTTCCATACTTAGATTAAATAATGATGAAAGATCATTAACTACTACGCTGATATCTTCATTTTGTAAGGTATTGAGAGGGGGAGGATGTAGATGCAAGGAATTTAATACACTTCCAGAAATCTTTTGGTTGTTTTTTGTCAAATTATTTTCAACACATCTGAAAATCCTTCTTTTTAATAATCTTTGTAAATAATCTATATATACTAAAAATATGCTAGTCTAATAAAGAATCTATAATTTTAAAATATTTATGAAATTTTAATTTGCCTTTAATGCATTTAATAAGAACAATAGAAAAACAAATTGGGTACTTATTATGAATTTTTTAAATAGATATAAATGTATTTATATGTAATTTTCCTATAAACTGCCAGTTGCAACTGAAATTCCAATAGAATTATTATATATGTTTAATTAAAGATTGCAAGGCTTTATACAGACCAAAAATAATCATTTTTGTAAAGCATTATTTTAATATTGTTAATATTTTTGATGGATTTGTATTAAAATAGGTTATCAGTGCTAAAGATGGATGAAATTTATCTTCTTTAACAAGAGGCTGAATAAAATGAGTACATATAAAGTTAGGTTGAAAACAAAATCTAACATAAGTCCATAATTATTACAAATATCATTACTTTGCTTAAGATTTAGTATATTTGTAGCAGATAATCTTGATGATGTAGAATCTAGTTGGTTATATTTAATACTTACAAATTTAGATACAATAAGGTCATCTACCATCATAATTAATCCTTCAAATGCCACAAGCAATTCTTTACCTCTACTAAAACAATTATTAAACTGTAAAATACCCATTTTCCAAAGAAAATAGACATTACCAATTAAATTTTTATAACTGAAATTAATTGAATCCCAAATGCATTCAATGCCTGAATTTATGCATAATTCTATATACTTAAAAATAAATTTAACAGCAATGGTAACCCTACCTTCATTACTAGCCATATTCAGCTTTCTATCATATGTAAAATGTTATAATGATTATCAAATAATTGACAATCAAAAATATCTTCAGCAAACTACATTTCTGTAATGACAATTATATCATAATTTGTTAATATAACAGTCCTTAAAATTCTTGAAACTTTTTTATCAAGCCTCATGAATATTAAAAATAACAATTAGATGTACTACTTCTATTCATTATTTTGATTTGTAGATGAGCTAACCTTTAAAACATTACTATGTCATTCATTGAAGTTATTACTTGAACCTTTATTTAACTTTCTGAAGAATGGCCATAAATTAATATCATTCATTTTATCATTAAAAAATTTAGGAATAGACATAAAATGAGGCATATTTTGAATTAATAGTCAAAATCCTGTGACACACCACTGAAGCTTTTAATTCATTTTCTAAATAGATTTTAATCTTCTTTACTGAATTGATTGAGCAAAATCTATTAATAATTTTTTTTTTAAAGTGGAAATTTGGGTTAATGTTTTCAGTGTGTGTTTAGAATTAATACCACTCATTATTACTATTACTAATAATAATATAAGTATTATTAATAATAATAATGTTTTTTTCCTCAAATGTGGTTCATACCCTGAACTTTATTCAAAGGAAATATGTAAAAGTTTGATAGCAATTTGTTAATGCTACATATAGACTGTCATTTAAAGATTGTATGCTGTATAATAGTTGATGATAATGCAATATCATATTAACTCCCATGTATTCCTTCACATTCCATAAAACACTGACATGCACTATATTAAAAATTCTATTAAGAAATAAATAATTTGCTCACTCATTCTATAAATTACTTCAGCCAATATAAAAATATAATTTTAATTCTCCAAAAATAAAAAGAATAAAAATCTATTACTATATTACTCTTTTTTAATGATATGAATAATTATTTAATTATCTATCCCTTTTAGAAGTGAATCCATTGCAAAAATTTCCACAAATCTCAATGACCTTTAGTTTTAAGTTTTCTGCCAAGCACAGAAGTCACAATGACTTTTGTACAGTTATTTCCAAAAATCACTTCATCTTCAGGTTTGATTTGACATGCTATTATACGTTATTTGAAGGAATTACTGCAATTATATAATCTACTGTCTTTGCTTCAATCCCATTTATCTCAAATGAGTATTATTTAAAAAGCAGAAAGACATTCAAAAAATCATATCAGGAAAATACAAGGCAAAATGTATTATATCATCAAATAATCTGACCAATTGATACCAGTAATAATTACCAAATACAATATTTATAAGAAAACTTTTAAACAAAAATGTATAGTCAGCATAAAAAGTCATTGATGAATATTTCTCTACATCATTATAATAAATTCATTGAAGATCTATCAAAAGCTAAAAAAATCATAGGGCTAAATTAAATTCCATTTTAGTAAAGTATTTTCATAATATAAAAGATATATTACATTCATATAACTTTTAATTAAACATACAAAACTTAATGCTACAGATAATAATATATACTAAGTTACAAAAATACAGATCAACAATACATTTGTGGTTCATCATATCTCTCATTTTTGTATAGTCTGTGATAGTATGCTTACATAAGGTGTACTTGGAAATTTAACAGATGTCTTATTGATGGTCATATAAAAGTGATAAGCTTGATGATACTGGAATTTGAACTGGTAATCATTTCTTCTGTACTGTTAGAAGAAGAAATATTCATTTATTGCATCTTCCAATTTGTGATGTCTCACTTATGTAATTGATCAAAAGATCTGTGAATTCTTTCATATTAGGTTTTTATGTGGCGTATATATGACTTTATTTATTTTAGTAATTCTGATTAGCAATTATTTTATGTTTGATGTAAAATTTCTTGTACATATAGAACCAGGAACTTGAAATATGCTCTTAATTTGTGAAAATTCCTATTTTTAGGCCAATATTGCATGACTTTCAGTAAATGATCACAATAATATGGTAAGGTTAGATCTTAACAAAATCCCAATGGTTATATTTTGTGTTGGTGCAGAATGCAATTCAATGGTATAGCAGATCATGGTTTAGATGATCCTAGAAATTTCAGGTGTTCCATGAATGTAGATTTGTTCTCAGATATTTTTCTTTATTTTTGAGTCTCTTCCATATATGCTTTATTGTTTACATAAAATTCAGTTTTTTTAAATGCATTCTCAATGAGCTCAGGTCAAACCTAATCCATTTCTAGATAATTTTCTAATTTATTTGTTGAAGTATAGGCAATTGATTTCTGAGTGATTTTGCCTTTCATGTGAAAAAAAAAAATCTTGGTAAATAATGAATATGACTTTTTTTCTACTAAATGTTATTTTCAATTAAATTTATATGCTAAATTATAACAAAATTACATTTTTTTTCTTACATAAAAACATCTCATTACCGAAATTTTATTTAAAACACATTTAAAATGCTACACCTAAAAGAAAATCCAATAATTATTTAAAAAAATATATATATATTTATTGACATTATAAAATTGTACAGATGCATAATAAAAAACACTTTGTTAATGTTGGCTCATCCATTGCTGGCATTGGTCTGGAAAAAGTATGCAAGAGCCATTCTCCGCACTAGCAGGTTATAAAATGAGCAGATACGTACTATTTAGTTGGCATTGCCCACCCCTGCCAGTGCAAAGAATGACCCAATAATGCTAACTTATCAGCTGGGATAGATGTAGTATGAAATCAATGCCCCTCTAGAAGAATCTGACATGTTGCAACACAGACTACTTCTTCTACAATACACTACAATGTGGATATATCGGGTCCAAAATTCATGTAGAGTCTGTAGGCCATACTAGTAGGCTCCATGTATTGTTAAACAAAAATCTAGAGGATAGTATCTTATCCTTGTCTTGAAGAGCTTTGAGCTTATCGCAAAATATAGCATTGGGATCCGGTGTTGGTTGTGTGAACTTTGTCCTGCACCTTGTGTACCAAAAAGCATATGTCAGGAAGATTGATAACCTGATTACTGTAAAGTCTCCAGAGAAGAGACAACCCCTGATGTCCAGGATTTTATCCACTGCTATAATGCAGTGTTGAGAGATAATTCTTCGAATACTGTTATAGCCTGGACATACATTTAACAGGTGATTAAAGGACTCCTCTCCTCTAGAACAGGCATGACAAATAGGGTCTATTTTATTTAGAAACCGTTTGTAGTATAAGAATGTATTAGTTGGCATGGAATCCATATTCACCTTAATCAGATAATCCAAAAGTTTGGGCTCCAGTAGCAGATATTTAAATATTGAGGTGATTTTATGATTGCTGCACCCTAGGTGAGCATAAATAACTGTATTAACAGGATTCAGCAGGCAATGTGCCTGCCAGATGTTGATTTTATTATTAAACCCTGTTATTGAGTGCCCGATATATAGAGATTGTTGTTTAATAATGGTGTCAAGCCATGTGTGTTTACTGGGGGGAGGTCTGTCAGTAGGTATTACAGTCTCTATAATATTTGATAGAGGGTATTTTTTCCCCAGATTTACTAAAAGTGAATGCCCTTTTTGGAAATTAATTGTCTGTATTGAATGGAGACCCATACCGTTCTGTTTCCTGTGAAACTGAAGTCTGCGGATGAAAATCCAATAATTGGTCTGGTTTTGATACAATCTACAAACTCTATATTAAAATAGAATATAATTTTCTCCTCATCTCTTTGAAATATGAATTTTTTGCCCTACAGTACAGGTTTTTTCATACCTGCATTTCTATATGTAATATATAGGAGTTTGAACTCAGACTTTCACATGAGTCTCAACCATTCATGCTATCTCATACCACTGATACACTTGATCACACATGTCAAAAAATAATTAATCACCAATAAACATATTTTGTGCTAAATCCACACTTGTCAGTTGGTCCAGATTATCATCTCCATATATATATATATATACACACAATCAAAGCTCGGCTTATATTAAGATAGCCAATCTTTATACTTTAATGGATAGACTTCAAACCACTCCACCCCACAACTCTTCAGCCATCCATTTCATTGAAAATCTGAAGATGGATCATCTTTTTGATAGATGTGCTGTTTAAAGATATGCCAATTCATATTTTTCATTGCTCTTGGATTAATCTAAATTAAACAGTGACTAAGGAGTTTTTAAATACATTCACATTTCTAAGACAATTATCATATATTACAATAAAGTAATTTGCAATAGCCAATTTATTATTGATAAAATGAATAATATTTTGGGCAACATATCCTTAGTCTCACATTGCTTCCACAATAGGCAGAATCATTTTTATATGAGGTTCTATAAACAAATCCTCCACTTTTACCTGAATATGATGCAACAAATAATCAAACAACCAATGGAATATTGCTAGAGATTTAACAGCTGCACGTCTCCAAAAAAAATATGTCTGCCCATCCTTGCATATGTATTTAATGGATTATGTACTGTACATGTGGGGTTCAGATTGACCTTGGGTCAACATGGATGTGACAAGAATCTCAGCCTCAGGGTGGCCTATGAGCATTCCATCAACAGATTTTCAATTGAATGGATGGTTGAAGAGTTGGAGTGTGTAGTAGATTGGAGCCAGTCCATTAAAGTATGAAGATTGTCTATCTTAATATATATCTGAGCACTTATAATATATATGTGTGGGAGATGATAATCTGGACCAACTGATGATTGCTGGTTTAGCATGAAATACGAATATTGGTGATTATTTATCCTTTCAGCATATATGTGCTTGAGGGTATCAGTGTTATTAGATAGAGTGGAGAGTGGTGGGTCATGTAAAAGTCTGTGCTCATATACCCTATATTACATAAAACAATTGTGTAATTGTATAATGATTGGAAACTTTATTATACAGGGATTCCTAGTCTTCAATTTTTATGTTCATGTTTTAAATACTGTGTTATTCCTTATCTTATATGCCGAATTATACAATATCAACTGCAGTTTCGTTTGAAAAAAAAAAAGCTTTACTATTTTCTCAGAATTACTTGAAGATGTTATATTAAGTAATAATGATAAAAAAAAAATTGTAAATTGTTGATCGTAATATGTATATGGAGTTTTGACTTAATACAAACAAATTAAATTATTTTAAAAAACTAAATTCATATAACTCTAAAAATGGTAAAGTAGTAATTGTAGTAATTAATAAAAAATAGTAACGTGCAACATTTTATATCAACGTGCATAACATTTATTAAAATTACAACTGTTTTTGTAATTACAAATGAGGGGGGGGGGTACTTCTCGTGGAGTGAGTTTTGCAGGAAAAGTTCTCTTCGAAAAAGTAAAAAAAAATCTGAATTATTAAAAATGTTTTTATAAATATTATTATAAACAGTTTTTAAAGAGAGGAAACAAAAACTTAATTATTGATAATCATAAGCTCTCCATATAGCTTCATTTATCAATAATTTACCCTGGTCACATGATTAAGATCACATGACTAGTCCAAGCAAAAGGAATAGTTAATCATTTATATTAACTACATTATATATAAGTAAATAAAATTACAAAGAATAAACATTTTTTACGAAATAAAAATAATATTTAATATAGTTCAGAATTACTCTCCAAGTTTTAAAATTACTTTCGAAATATAAATTCAGGATTATAATGCTAAATATTTATATTATATTTAACAGCTTAATTATAATAATGTTCAGCTTGGTTTGGCGCAATATAGAGTGGCAGACTCTGGGGGTCAAAGTCTAAAGATTGCAATCCAGCTTTACTACTTCCCATACCCGAATTTCTTATGAACTAACGAAAACCATTCGATTTTGTTTTTGTTAGAATAATGATGAAATTTATTTTTTAATAAAATTTAATTAATTATTTTAAAAATAAATGTTGTGTCGATATTAAATTTATAATAATAAAAATAACTATTCGTAGTTATTATTCAGTTAAAAGTTGCTTTTTTTTTAATATCATAATAAAATATCTTTAATTTCATATTATTTTTCGTTTGCTAAATAACATCAGAAAAACATCGAATTGACTAGTAAATATTACTAGTGCATATCACAAGCAAGTCGAAATACAGAATTTAGTTAGAAATTTTTAAATTGGAGAAAATTCTGATAAGTTCAGATTTTTACCAGGTTATGGCTATTGCAAGTGCGTAAATGTTTATATATGCATAAAAATATAGAGTATGTAGGAAGTTAAGATGTACAACCAACACTGTTTTTTTTTTTTATATTTCAAAGCGTTGACCGGGAAGCAAACCCGGGCAAGCTGCTTGGAAGGCAGCTATGCTAACCACTAGACCACCATCAGTGTTTGCCCACAATAAAAGATAAAAATGTATTAGTTTTATTTTAAAATTAATTAAAAAACAAGGTATTGATGATAGATGAATTGGCTATTACTCATATGAAAATGATTTGTACTAAATTTATCTTCAAAAGAAATCATCCAGCTAACTATCCGATATTGGTCAGTAAATAGATATGTAGATGTTGGAACCTTGGAAATAATATAAAAAAGAAAAAGTATAAAAGTCACCAATTAGCAATTGATTAGATAGATGCAAAGAGACTCTTCCAATAATTAGTGATATGTAATAGACTATTCGTTTAAAATTTTTTCTTAGTAATATAACAAAAGGAAAGGAATAAAATTAATATTTCAAAGTGGAAATAAATTGTGTTATTTTTTAAAAGTCTCAACAATTATTTTTAAAATTATAATTAAATAGTTTAATAAGATAATACATATTTCAGTTTTCAATAGTTTTAAAAACTAGTAACCGATATTGCAAACTTATTACTCATTTTATTTTACAGGCATTAAAAAATAAAAATCATATGGTTTCTTTTGATTCAAGATTTTTAAAAAAGATTGCGTAAAAATAACTATTTTAATAAATATTTAGATCAGAAGGTGGGCCAGAATGTTGCGATTCAGTAAGATATCATGAATTGTTATTGCATGCAATAAATTAAATAATTTGGTATTTAATTAGATCTTAATATTAGGGTTATTAAGTCTGCCCAATTTACAATTTAAAATGCCAGTAATATAACATAAATATACTGAAAAATTTTGGTTTAAGGATACTCTGTAAGTTTACAAAAATATAATGGTATTTCTGATCAAGGCAAAACTCTCTATACAGTAGTGCCATCCTGTGCCAACCAGATTAATCAATGGATGCCAGAAGGCTTGTGCATAAAATCCCTATCTAATGCACAAGCCTTCTTGTATTCATTGATTACTCTGATTGGCACAGGGTGGCACTACTGTATAGAGAGTTTTGCCTTGTTTATAAACAATTATGTGCTAGTATAAGAGATGGTGATCATGTGATGCTTAATGGTTTATTACTGATCAATTAATATATTTTTCAGTTTTCTAAATATGGTAATACTGAATCTTCCATTGTAAGAACACATCATTGATGGATTAAGAGTATGAAGTGAATAAATGGTAACAATTAAAATTCGTGATTAATTTGGGTTGATGTTTAGAAATGAGATGTAGAGCTAGCACTATAATAACACAAATGCACAAGAAAATTTTGATTTAAGGATACTCTATAAGTTTCCAAAAATACATTGGTAAGAATTAAAAATTTATTGATATATTCTTCAACTTATTGAAATGTGACAGTACTGAACCTACTACTGTCAGAACACATCATTGATAGATTAAGAGTATGAAATGAATAAAATGATAACAGACTTACAACTAATGATTACCTTATAATAATTACAACAAAAAGAGCCTAAAACAGTAATATTAAATACATTAATTGAAAGAATAAGTTTGAAACAGAATGTAATGCAGAGGTGCAATTATTTAAGTCTTTCAGAAGGAACAATTTTCTTCAAAAAAAGAGTTAAAAGTTAATAATGCAATATGATATCTAATCAGAGTTAGGCTTATATATGATATATGCAGATATAATTATGTTTGAGAAATTGACTTATTTTTAATTTGTTTTTCTTTCTTTCTTTATTTTTTACTAATTCTGGAATTAGAATATCTATACTCATTTGCAAATTGCAATTAATGAATTGACCAATTGCTACTTTTCCTGTCAAAAAGCAATAAGGTAATTAATTATAACACAAGTACTATGACTTCATCGATGTCAGTGATTGTATGATATTGTCAGAAATCCTTAACACAATCTATTCTAGTGTCTTACTATTGAGATTTGAATTGTTAACATGAATAAATTTACACATAATTAAAAAATCAAAATAGTTAAAAATACTGCATTTTAACTTCTTTAAATTAAGATCAGTGAAAATCAGAAATATAAACTGTGTTTCATTTTTAAAGCATTTTCAATAATTTAAAAAAAACAAAACTTTAAAAAATAAACTGAAAACTTGAAATATTAGATCTAAGAAATACTAGTAATATAAGAAATCTTGTTTAATTTAAAATCATTTGAATCTGGAAAAAATAAATGAATTAAGCTATAACTTAAATAATTCAAAATATGCAAAAAAAAAATAAATAAATAAATAATAATAATTGTTTTGGTTCTTTAATTCAAAATTAAATAAATAATATAAAAAAAATTTCATTATAATTATTTACTGCAATATTTTGTATATATATATAGTGACATCTCTTCATTATACATTCTGAATAATCATGAAAGTATTTTCTCTATCATAATACGTGTATATTTTTATTAAATTAAAAATCTGCCTTAATTTGAGAAAAAAAAAAAATTTTTTTTCAATCTAACTTGCTCTGTTGATCCCCCGCCCTCCCACAAAATAGGCGATGTGTAAACACAATTGAAAAAGTCTGTCCTATTAATATAAACAGACACAATTCCATTAATCCAAACGAAATTAATATGCATTTATATATACTATCATATTATTGGAACATTATCCCATAATATTTTGCTTTGCAGTAGGCCACAAATCTTTAGAAACTATGACTGTGTATTTTATTCTTTTCCCATTTTATAAACAAATTAATTACAAAACTAAAACAACTTAAATATTTTTCTTATTGTCTTGAGACTTCATTTGATACTTTTATATTTATTATTAAAAAAACTTGAAATAATTAATAGTATTCATAAAAAAAGTTGCTTGAGGAGTCAAGTAATTGTTTGAGTACCAAAGTGACTGACTGAGTGCAACAATTTAGATTGTCAACATTGATCTGATTAAAGACAACTAAATTCTTGGTCAATGTAATTAACTTTAGAAAAATAAAACAATATTGAAATAATTTCAGCAAAGAAAATTAAACTGGCAAAAGCAATTATAATTATTTACTTAATAGATATTAAGATTCTTAAATAGTGTTTAATAAAAACAAATAATTTTTTTGAGCAAACATGAATGCTCTAATATTTCTGTAGTGTAATTTTCACTATGCTACTCTCATGAAAGGTAAGGACTGGCTTCTATAAAAATTACTAACATGGATGTTCTTCTAATCATGTAACCAATAATCTGTAACACACACACACACACAAAACAATTAGATAAATGTTTACATTATCATATGCAAATGATTCAAAATGTTAGTACAAAATTAACAATCTAATTGGCAGAAATATTTTAAACTTTGTATTAAGAAATATTTAGTTATCGATTATTATAAACTTGATATATTTATAAAAAAAATTTGTGCTTGAGTTTAAGAGTTTACATCAGCATTTCTAATCTCCAGTCAGCAGACTGGCACCAGTCCATAAATTTTTGTGACTGTCTGTAGGATTCTTGCAAAAATAAAGCAAATCATTTTAATCAAATTTGTATGTCTTAATCTTCATGAAAAAGAAAGTCTTATTGAACTATCTTCTGATATTACTTTGAAATCCTAATTTAAGGAAACTACTTTGATTAAATTTTGGATATCTGCATACAATGAATATCCAAAGTTTAACAAAAAAACTTTTAAAATTACTGCTGAGTTTTCCTACAACCTATGTATAGGAAAAGCTGTTTTCATCATTACTGTTTAAAAAAACAAAGTACAAAAATCACTTGGATCTGCTGCTACACTTATCTATCCGAAACACCCTTGTAGCCAATGATCGAAAAAAATATAAGTGAAAGGCAGGAGAAAATTTCACATTAAAAATTAAATATCAATTAATGTTTAATTCTTGTTTTTGTGAATCTATCTCTTATTTATATTCTATACATTTGTTGTTTGTAATATTTTGATAATTTATTTGTAATCAATACAAAAAAAAAAAAAAAACTTTTGCAAAGCAACTTAATTTGTAATTTCGCTGCTTTGCCAAAAAAAAAAGGTAGGGAAATGTTGGCCTACATTATTATAAATATAAATAATAAGCATAAAAAATTAAAGAAATAAAGTCTACTTATGTGATGCATAATTAAGATTATGGTTTTTATTAAATGAATCAATATAATAACTACATAAAATTCCCAATCATTTGAAGTGCATAAAATATATTATATTCAGTCATAATAGTAAATAGAAGTTAAGAAGACAACCTATAAAAGTTACTTGTCAAAGCCTAAAATAAATAATCCTCAATAAAGACAGGTTGAGCTTAAAAATTGGCTAACCTATGTTTTTTATTTTATTTTCCCAATTGAAAATATTCTTTTAGTTCCACAAAAGTGTATGAAATTAACATATTAATTCAGTGAACTGAATTTTATTATAGCAGATAAAGGGATTTGAACTTAGTATTTTCAGTCTATATTTATCTTCCACTCCATCCCAAACAACTGATACACACACAAAAAAAGATAAAGAATCCTCAATATTTGCATTTTATACAGAACCAGCACTGATCAGTTGGGCCAGATCATAATCTTTCAGACATATATGCAATCAGTGTTTAGCATAAATTAAAATAACAATACTTTAAACTTTAATGAACATGCTTCAATCTTTTTACCCTCCATCACTAGTTCTTTAATAAATGAATGAATGAATTGTTGGAAGGGTGAGAATATTGAAGTCTATCCATTAATGTTTAAAGAACTGCTATCTTAATATAAGACAAGCACAATCACTGATTGTATACATGGGTGGAGATTATGAGCTTAACCAAATGATGAGTGCTGATTCTGCATGATATATATATATATATATATATATATATATATATATATATATATATATATATATATATATATATATATATATATATATTGAGGATCATTTATCTTTTTCACATGCTAGTGGTCATGTGTATGTATTTTTTAAGTGGAGTCGAAGATTATATAGACTGGAAATCCTAAGTTTAAATCCCTCTATTTACAAAAGTGTGTGTAATAATAATAAAAATACTAACCCAATGTTTATTCTCTCTCTATATGTATAGTATTTATTCTTAGTGATCATTTCATTTATATTTCTCTTTTAAATGAGAATATTTTCAGAATTTTACAATAACCATAAAACAATTAATAAAAAAGTAGGAAATATTGTACTTTAACATTTCTAATACTCACACGTAAAAATGAAATTACATTTTTATTATTTTTACCGTTAATCAATAAATTATTGACTTTTTTGTTCATTTTTATTAAGTGATTTTTTATTATCTTTTTTTTTGTATTTATATAAAAGTTTCAGTAGATTTAAGGTCTAATCAATGATTTTATTGTTGCATCTCTATACCAGTTAAAAAATTGACCAATATCTTTTCAAGGATAAGTGTATTCCAGAAAAAAAATTCCTAATTAGCTGTCTAGACCAATGGTGTACAACCCGTGGGTTGCAACCTTTCAGGGATCATAAAAAATTATTGGGGATGTCAAAACATTTAAGAAATTCTCTTATTAAGTTTTGAATAATGATAAGAAGTTTTTTTTTTTTTTTGAAAAAAATTAACTTTTAAAAACAGATAAAATAAATTGTTTTTATATAATAATTTTGTTTTGTAAATATATCATTTGTTTATAGAAATTTCATTACAAATCATATATGCTAAATATTAAAATATTATTTAAAACTAGTATCGTTTTATTAAGAATATCCCTACATACTTATAATTTAAGCATGGTAAAAATAAGTAGTAGTTCATGCCAAATTTTTTCCAAGAGAGGGGGTCACTAATGTATAATGGTTGCACACCATTGATCTAGAGCACAATCAATATAGTAAGCTTTTATTTTTATTCTATATTAAACTTTTTTATGGTTTAGTAATCATAACTTAGCTCAGTTAAATATATATTTCGTATTATGATATATGTAGCTTTCAGTTTGAATAAAAAATTAAAGCAAATTACATTATTTTGCATCATAATTATTTAAAATATTTTAAAAATTATTAAAAATACTGAGTTCAAATACCTCAACATAAATATATAAGAAACATTTAGTATAAGAAAGTTACATATTGCTTATAATTACATATTGTTTGAGAAATAGGTTACATCTTAGTATTAAATTCATTCTATTCCTCTCCTATTAATATATATATATATATATATATATATATATATATTAATAGGATAGGAATAGCATGTTTTCATATATATATATATATATATATATATGAAAACATGCTGGTCTAATAATATAAGCAGTTAGATTGATGTAATGTCTACATGGATATGACTACAATATCAAATCCAATATGGGCTTTGAGCATTCATTGACAATTTTTCAATGAAATGGATGGTTCAATATGTGAGGATTGAATTTTGTTCATTAAAGTTTAAGGAATTGCTATCTTAATATAAACTGAGCACTGATTGTAAATATGTGTGGTATATTATGATCTGGTACAACTGATGAGTACTGATTCTGCATGAAATATGTATATTAGGGATCATATATATTTTTACATGTATGTGGTCATGTATATCAGTTGCTTGAGAGAGTGGAGGACAAATAGATTGACAAATTCTGAGTTCAAATTTCTCTACTTACATATAAAAGTAATGAAGGTTTTTAAAATTTTAAGAAAACTACTATATTCAGAAATAAATATATATATATCTGTGCTTGCTTGAACATTTTGCAGCAAATTTTTACTTCACAAAATGGGTATTATAATTTTTTTTTAAAAAAAAGCATTAATAATTATAAAAATTAAATATATTTTATATTTATTAATAAAAATATTATTGCAATAAACAAAATTATATTTGAAATAATAAAATAAACTTTTAAAATAAATAAAATTTTTGTCTTGATAAGCAAAATGTAAAAATTTGCTACCATAATGTGCAGTGAATGAATGAAAAAAGCTCTTTATGTTTTCTGATTGCAACTGCCATCTATATACAAAAACAAAATTTAAAATATTGATTCTTTGTCATTAAAAATAAACTGTTAAGCAAGACAAAATGATCAAATAAATAAATAATACAAAGTAATTTAAATTCAGTTCAGAAACAAACAAATATCAAGAACACTATACTAATCCAGAATGAATGTGGATGTGGAAAAAAGTTAATGTTACCTTGAGCAAATTAATACTAAAGCATCAATCATCAATGCAATTAATATCTACAAATTACCCCATTTTAATACAGTTATTTAATTAAGTATGATAATCAAATAAAACTCATTTTATTAATTAATCTTAAATATTATATCATACATCTAAGTTTACATTATTAATAAATAACTACACCTAGAAATATATGTAAACATACAGGATGAACGAAATCATGAATTACAGTGATTGGAATATTTATTATTAAACCACAAGAATAACTATCTAATCACTCTATAGGATACATATATTTGAGGAAAAAATTTTCCCATTGATTTTCACCAGTTGTTTATTTAATATAGTAATATGCCTTTTTAAATTAATGGTATTAAATCAACTGATTAGATATTAAAGTACCAATAATCAATGCACCAAAAGATTTTCTGTAAACTTATTTTATTAATTAAAACTTGAATATTAAAACATTATAAAATAAAATATTCCTTTATTTATAACAGGGAATTGTTGGAGAAGCTATTGCTATCCATTGGGTTACTTATAAATTCCAGTGTGACTGTTGGTAAATAAAAATGGCATTCCACTTTTTTCCTTAATATCTATAAGAAGTCTAGATGTTTATTTTATAGTGAAAATTTATCAAAAAGAATGTTTTACATATTTAAATCTATAAAAAAACCATTGTATTAAAAAAAAATAACATTGCTCTTATAATTAGTGATAGTTGACATTGATAAATTTATTAAATAATAAATTTTCCATAAAATTTAATTTAATTTTTTTGATGGATTAAAATGTAGCAAATGTGAAACAAAAAACTACCAATTATTCAATAACCTATTGTTAATCTTTAGCATAGAATTCCTAAGTATTATTATTTCCCTAGTACATATAATGTTATGTGAGAGTGGTTTTATTAATATTTCAAAACAAAGATAAAAGCAAGGAAATAAATTTTTTTAAAATAAAATTTTAATTAGAAGTGAAGTTTATGAATTTGAGTGATAATTTAACCAAGAATTGTTATTACTAATAAACATATTTCTCAAATATGTGGAAATTTTAACTTCTGCCAGTACATTTTTCAATTAATTTGCAACTTCTTAATATTTAATTAAAATCTCTGAAGATTTCATTTCTCATTTTTCAATAATTATTTGAATTTACTGAAAACACAATTTGCAAAAATATGTCAGATTTGTTACTATATTTATGGCTAAATCATTTATAGTGGTTGATTACTATATTAAAACATAATCCTAAAAAGGCAAAAAAAAATGCTAAAATTTATGAAACTTTATTACATTTAAAAAATGTCAACTCAATAGCACATGGTTATATTATTAATGAACAACCTGTATTTTTTGAAAAAATGTTATAAAAATATTGAATCTACTTGAACAATAACTAACTTTACAAGAAAATGAAACCAATAAATATATTCTATTAATACAAAAAAAATATAACTTTAAAAATGAAATAGGACATTTTACTGATCAATGAACACATTATTTTTAAATACATTCCATACTAATTATCATTATAATTCATAAAAGACCTACAAATGTGTCATGTAAACTGAATTATTTTACAATATCATAGTGGTTATGTGTTATAAATACCTTAATGTGGAAAAATTGGTATTACATTACTGTGAATATTTTTATTGTAAAATGTTTTCAGTGTTATTGCTAAAAATTATTAACAACATAAATGATATTACTAAACAAAAATATCATTTATTGAGAAAAGTTAAATCAAATTTGAAATCAAGACATTTCACAGGGAAGTTACCCCATTGTAGTTATAAAGTTCAAATTAGCAGAGAAATTAGATTTTGTTCACATATGTGATGGTTTAATATGCATTTTCAGACGTTATTAAGTATTGTATCACATACAGTCTGGTCATTTTCCCAATATTAGCCATTAAATGTGTTTTTTTTTATTGGTAAATATAAAAAATGTATCAACCCTAATCTATGATAGTCTAATTCATCAGACATTAATAAAATGGCTGCTAAAAAATTAAAAAGAGCATAATTGAAATATGTTAATTTTTATTGTTTCTTATTATCATTATTAGCACAATTTCTACAATTATTATCTTAACACGAATTTTTTTTACAACTTTGAAAAATTATACAGCATGTTAACTAAATGTATGAGAGATAAAATTGATTTCTGTAAAATCCAAATGCCTTTATTAGTTATTCAGTCCTAAACAAAAGGATTTCAAACACTAAATATTATATACCAAGACTTTTAGGCTCATGCTAAATGTATACCAATCCAAATATAATTAGTTATTGAGGAAGTTGAAAACAAAAGATCGATTTTTTAAAAAAAAAAATTGTGAATAAATATTGTATTTTCAATTACTCTTTCCAATGCAATTCTAAGTATATCTGACTAAATTACTTCCTTTACTCTGCTCCAAATTCACACTTTTATCCTATATAAAGATTTATTCCAACAACAACAAAAAAACTTAATTAAATTCTTTTTCAGATTCAAGTTTAATGAGTTACAAAACAATCTCTATCTCTTGTTTAAGTTTGCTTCCCTATTGCATTTTTTTTTTTTTTTTGAATTTATTAAGACTTTTTCTATGATCTGTTAACAAACTTTCAACAGATTCAATAGTCCTAACACATTCTATAACATATTCCAATTGCCATTTTTAAACTTTCAACCTTTATATTTACCCTAATTGCTTAACATTAAGTAAGAGACAGCTCAACTCAGTTTTTTTCTCATGTGTCATAGCATCAGCCAGGAAGTGAATCTGCTAACCCAGGACAACTGCTTGTAAAGCAGCCATTGCTGACCTCTCGACCACCAATGCTTGACAGCTCAACTCAGTTTGAAATGTAAATATGCAATGAAGAGTTAATGTAATTAATATTTGTGAGTGTAATACATAAGATACTGTCCACTATTCTAGTGATCATTACTTTAATAAACAAACAAAAATATGAAATTGATTTCAGTTTTGAATTTTTAATGTTTGTGAAATGTGTGCTATATACTTCCACATATCCTCCCCAAGGATTAAGTTGATGGTCAGTGATAAAGGTTTGAAGTACCATTATTCTAAGAATAGTAAGTAATAATTTTATGAACTTATTATACTACCTTCAAAAATTAGAGAAAAAAATAACTCCCTTATGCATTAGCTCTGAAATAAATTTTACTAATAAAAAAATTATTAATGCTAAGACACCAGTTGTTTTAAATTTTATTAGTAAAAATATAATGTTTCAAAATAGATATGATTTGCAAAGAAGTTTTAAATGCAAAACTTAAGCAATGCTCACGTCACTCGAAATGTGTCATTTGTAGAGGTCAGAATTTTCTGAAACATCGCTTTCTCACATCAGAGTCTAGAATTGCAGCTAGTTTTATTTGCATTTATTTTTGCTCCAAACTGTATCAGTTTTATTTAAAATTTTATTAAGTTTATCCCCTCTATTTTCCAACACCGATATACCATCACTAAGTTTAAACTATTATATCATCTTCTTTCAATACTAACTTCACTCATATTAGAATGACACACACATAAACAACAAACTGGTGATGTAATTAAAGGCGTTCGATGGGTTACTATTTCTGCTAAAATTATAGTCTTATTATAATTATACATTTAAAAAAATTGTAATTTGTAATAACAAATGATTATATATATTTAAAAAAAAAAAACTAAATTACGACCAGATAACAACATCTTTCAATTAGAACACTTTTTTACAGTTACATTAATACAAAAGATGAAAAAGAATTTTGAAAAAAAAAAAAAAAAATACTAAATTTATTGCGATCTTCAAAACTAGAATACAATTTTATCACATTATGAGCAAACAACTTTGCCAAATAGCTTTAAAAAATTAAATGAAATAGAAAAAAAAAAAAAACATCTTCCCAACTGCAGAGTTATTTGCAAGGCAAATGTATTTCAAAACAAAACTGATTAAAATGCTGATGATTTCAAAACTAATTTACATAGTATTTACTACAATGATAAAATCAATTTGTTAAGTGCAAAAAAAAATATACCATACAATATCAAATTAAAGCACTTCGGATATTAAAAAAATCACAATAAATCATGAAAGAAACAGATACATTTAACATGAAAAAATAACTAAATCTAATATATTCCTTATAGAAAAAAAATACATGAGCCTAGTTACAAATGCAAAATATGCTTAAATATGTTGACTCAGCAAAAAGAATGATTTAGATGTGCATGTACATATATATAAATATTTAATAAAGTCTTAACATTTTCAAAACGAAATTTAAAATTCATGAATCAAATTATTTATTTTAATTCCTTCATAGTTATTAACTTGTTCAATTTATATAAAATAACTGTTGTTGACTTTTACCATCTATCAAAAAATAAAAGATATGATTAGCAATCCTAAATGAAAACATCACATTTATTTATATGCAAATAATAGGGATTATGAAAATATACATCTCAACACATCTGTTACAACAGTAGTTCTTAATCTTTTTGTACAACTGTGAAAATTTAGCTACAAAGAAAGTTTAATTCTAAAATTTCATGATATGATAGCATGATTACTTAACATGAAGGTTATAATAGTATCAGTATTAAAAATAAATCTATGTTTAGATATACATATATATATATCAGAACCAAGAAAAAGTTTTTAATTATTAATTGTAATACTTAAAAAAATGCATTTTATTTTACACACAAAAAATGAAAATGAAAAATGTATAAAAAAACTTAGCGAAAGAAATTGGAAATTCAAGTGGCATGTAAAGGTTTTTTTGTTATATTTTTTAGTCAGATTAGACTTTTAAAACATATATATATAAAGCATTTAATGTGGGGATATTCTTAATGATGTTTCATCATTAATCTTCATACACACACACACACACATATATATATATATACCTGTTTATTGGGCTATCCTAAAGAAACAATTAGAATATCATGGTAGATTGATTAAAATTCAATTACATTTTTAAGATAATCTTTTTTAATTAGAATTTCTGTATTCTTTACTATGTATATATACATACATGCTTGCTTTTGATATACAATGCTAAGCATATATATATATATTGTACCGGGTCGAACCGCTGAAACCACCTACTTATACGTATATATAAGTTTTGGCCGGTTTCAAACTCCTTCACAATACATTTATAATATTATAAAGGTTAGGTGAATGAACCGGCACGTTCGAGCAAAATGGGAGATCTTATTAATAGCTTTAACTATCAACAATGGCCCATCTCGGCTGCTAGATTCAAACCCCTACCATCCAAATACTTTATTTGTTTCGGGGTAAACCCCGGGGCGCCAGCTAGTCTGAAGACTAACATATTCGGGTAGTAGGCTCATAATCCAGTGCTCGAAACAATTCCCTTAACCAGCCCAGTCTAATTTTAATCAATGATATTTATTGCTAATAAGATATTGATAAAAAGAATTGACCGACAGATCAAATTTAAATTTAAAAATAATTTATTTCAATCAACATCAATTAAGTTTAAATATAATTTACTAACCAACATCAACGCATTCTAAACATTTTATAAATCCAAATTTCACACACGCACATTTTAAATTTACATATGATAGGATATTTCATGAACAAAGCAACATAATCTTAGACATTTAAATTAACTCTCATTCGCAAAAATAATAATAAAGCATTAATGACATTTGAGACTCTCGCACACACATCAATAGTTCCTTTTATGTATGATAGAGTTCATATAATGTTAATCTTCAATATTTACGGATTACAGTGGTGACTACTACTGGTAAATAATAATAATAAAACAGATACCTAGGATTTTTTTTTTCTTGTCGGTGGCTACTTCTGCTGCTTCTAATGGATTGTATCTAACCGGTTAGATTTTGTTTATGGAAGAGAATTTATGGTAATCCGTTGGTTTCTTCTTGGAGACAGCTGCACGTTTTGACGGAGGGTTTCTGTGTTGTTATCCAGACATTATTTCTCAGGCAGGTTTTGATGGTCTTATTGGACTAACAAGGCTGGAGCGCAAGCGTATATTTCCAAAAGCTTTTCAGCACTGCATTTCTGTAAACTGACACAGTAAAACTAGACTGAATTTCAAACTCCAACTGAATGTCTGATAAACGAAAAAAAGTCTATTTATACCTGCGACGTGTTTTTGTTTTAATATCCTCCGGCAATACGTGTTGTCGAAATTCCTTTAGATTAATTATTATGACAACGTGTTTTTCGATTGAATATTTTATTAGTAGTAGCTATTTTAAAATGTGTTGTTTTCCTATCTTTAATTAGCAGTCCACCACTGTGTTTCTTTTGAAATACATTTCATTTCTTTATTCAGTTTTCTTTTTTTTATATTATTCTTACATGCATACTTTTGTTTACATTCGCACGCACTAATATAATCTATTACAATAAACTGGAATGAAAAGAGATTTTTATATATTTTTTAAACTTTTAATTTATAATAATAATAATATTCTTTAACTTTTATGAAACTCTTAGTTTTTTTTTTTTTTTTTTTTTTATAGGAAAACTCCCTCTCCCCTCTTTAAAGTAATTAATTGTAACTTTCAAATTCTTTTTTCCGAAAGATTTTGATAATAATTTTTATCCAAAATTATTTTATATACATGTGCCAATTTGGCATTGGCACATTACACCCCCCTTCGTTTTAGAGTAAAATGCGTCATTTTTGACCATTTTATCTCTTGCAATTTTAATTGTTGACTATAAAGATTTATTAATTTTTTTTATTCTAGATAATTCCTACACATGTGTATATGTGCAGCATAATTCTACACCTACTAATATTCTAGATATCGAGTTATTACTGGACTTGCTTACAGGGAATCTATAATAAATAAACCCCTTTTTGCACTCACCATAAGGTGCAGCAGTACCAAGAAAATAACCTAAAAGGATATCTGGATAAATACATTTAAAATACTCATCATAAGGTATCGTATTTACCGAATATTACAGTGTATGTGCGCGTATATACCCATGCATACTTATTTATTTACTAACATTTTTCTTGATTAACATGTGCGTTGATCACTTTTCCTAAGTATTGACCATTTCAAATTCTTATTTTTCTAGAGTGCATGTAATATTAAGAGAAGTAGGCAGCAAAATATAAGGCAATTCAACACACAGATCGACTTTGTGCTGATTTAAACCAACTTTTAATTTCTTGCGGAAGTCGTGACTACAGCATGGGCAACCGTTGTGCACAACGGATCATGAAAAGGGACTTTAAGATTGCGAATGGCAGGACTATCTCTACTGCACATTCGACTTACTAAAATATTTATTTTATTTGGTTACTGGGAATTTTTCCTCCAGATTTATTAATTTTTATATGCCAGGACTTTTCTACTGGCGCATCATCATCAATATTAATTATTTTTCGCACTACCCATCTGTAGAACAAAGTCACCGTAAGACAAGGCTTAATCCAACAAAAGTCAGGCCTGGAATTTATCTCCTTGCTCAAATACTCGCACACACCTCAATCCTAATTTAATACACTTTTCTTTTTTTTTTTTTAACTTTATTTAATAATGTTTTATTTCCATTAATACGTTCATTATACACTTATTTATTTCATTTAAAAAAAAAACATTTTCATTTCGTTTGTCTATTTTGATTTTACACATTTATTTTGTGAATGTCACGCTCCGCTAGGTTCTAGACTTATGAGCTGGGATATCAATAGAATCGATAAGACATAATCGAGGGTTTTGACATAAATCATTTTATCGTTCCTTTAACATTTTAAAAACTCTAAGATTGTTATTTATTTACTAAGATTAACTTTAATTTATCATCATTCATTTATTTTTGATTTATTATTTTAATTTTAAATAGAAGTTTCAGATTTAAATTTAACAAATTATTGACGTTAGAATAATCATATTCGAGTTCATTGTCCATTTCCGGTCCTTTTTGTTTATTTCCTTTACTATTCCGCCCGATTACTAACTTTTAAACTATGTCCGGTGGTTCCTTCTTTCTTTCTACTAACTCACTAACATAAATTATACTCCATATTCTCACTTCTATCTCTGGATTAAAATCTATTTTATCTCTTTTTCTTTCCGTTTTATTTTCTGCCTTGTAAATTAGAAAATTTTTAAGCTTCACAGACCTCCGTATTTTTTCTAACCGTGAATATTTTTTTTTACGCTTTCTCTTTGTTTTAAATCTATGTTTAAAACAAATACTAACTTTTACATTAACCTTTTTAAATTTTTGTGAAAACTTTTCTACGCTATTTTCTAACTTGAACTTATGTCTCTCTTCTATTTCTTGATCTATTTTTTTCTCTGTGTTAGCACTATCCTGTTCTGCTTTACTTTCTATTTCAGTCTGTGGGCTATTTTGACTACGATTTATTTGATTTACTTTCACAGCTAAATTTGTAACTTCAACTTTTATTTCTTCAATTATTTTTCTATCTTCTATCTTATTTTTTTTCTATTGCTTGGTAAGCAGTCTCTATTTTATTCTCTACTTGTGTTTTAATTTCAACTATTTCTTCCCTAATTTCTTCTTTTATTTTATTCTGGCCCATTTCGATCCGGTCCTTTAGCTTTTCAAGCATTTCAGCTTGCCCTTCCAATTTACTCTTCATTTCATTATTTTGGTTTTTAAGCTCTTCGGCTATTTTTTTATATTCTTCTGCTGTTTCTTTTTGTTTTTCGAACATGCAAGTTAATAAAGCTATGATTTCCCTTTTTTTTGTTCGGGATATTTTCTATATTTTTACCTTGAGTCTCCATTTTGGCTTTATTTTATTTTATAATTTATAATTTTAAACACTTTTTTATCATTATTTTTGATACCGTTTTATTTTAATAAGTTTACTAATTTCTATTTTATTTATTTCTTTCTAAACTGGAAATACACGCTGACTCCGCTCTCCTTTGTCCGTTTATCCTACCTGATCTTAATGCTTTAACTCCGCCCAAACACCCAACTGTCATTTATTTAAACAGAACGTAAATAGCACAAAATCTCTTTTCATTTAAAGAAGTAAGAAAAAAAAATTCGGTCAATTCTTTTTTTTTATTTTTAATTTAATACATTTTTACCTACGTAATTTAGATTTCTTTAAGGTTTTTATTTTTAAACAAGAAACACAAACATTTATTTACTGTTATTTCTTAGGTTCAGCCCCACGTTGGGCGCCATTTATGTACCGGGTCGAACCGCTGAAACCACCTACTTATACGTATATATAAGTTTTGGCCGGTTTCAAACTCCTTCACAATACATTTATAATATTATAAAGGTTAGGTGAACGAACCGGCACGTTCGAGCAAAATGGGAGATCTTATTAATAGCTTTAACTATCAACAATGGCCCATCTCGGCTGCTAGATTCAAACCCCTACCATCCAAATACTTTATTTGTTTCGGGGTAAACCCCGGGGCGCCAGCTAGTCTGAAGACTAACATATTCGGGTAGTAGGCTCATAATCCAGCGCTCGAAACAATTTCCTTAACCAGCCCAGTCTAATTTTAATCAATGATATTTATTGCTAATAAGATATTGATAAAAAGAATTGACCGACAGATCAAATTTAAATTTAAAAATAATTTATTTCAATCAACATCAATTAAGTTTAAATATAATTTACTAACCAACATCAACGCATTCTAAACATTTTATAAATCCAAATTTCACACACGCACATTTTAAATTTACATATGATAGGATATTTCATGAACAAAGCAACATAATCTTAGACATTTAAATTAACTCTCATTCGCAAAAATAATAATAAAGCATTAATGACATTTGAGACTCTCGCACACACATCAATAGTTCCTTTTATGTATGATAGAGTTCATATAATGTTAATCTTCAATATTTACGGATTACAGTGGTGACTACTACTGGTAAATAATAATAATAAAACAGATACCTAGGATTTTTTTTTTCTTGTCGGTGGCTACTTCTGCTGCTTCTAATGGATTGTATCTAACCGGTTAGATTTTGTTTATGGAAGAGAATTTATGGTAATCCGTTGGTTTCTTCTTGGAGACAGCTGCACGTTTTGACGGAGGGTTTCTGTGTTGTTATCCAGACATTATTTCTCAGGCAGGTTTTGATGGTCTTATTGGACTAACAAGGCTGGAGCGCAAGCGTATATTTCCAAAAGCTTTTCAGCACTGCATTTCTGTAAACTGACACAGTAAAACTAGACTGAATTTCAAACTCCAACTGAATGTCTGATAAACGAAAAAAAGTCTATTTATACCTGCGACGTGTTTTTGTTTTAATATCCTCCGGCAATACGTGTTGTCGAAATTCCTTTAGATTAATTATTATGACAACGTGTTTTTCGATTGAATATTTTATTAGTAGTAGCTATTTTAAAATGTGTTGTTTTCCTATCTTTAATTAGCAGTCCACCACTGTGTTTCTTTTGAAATACATTTCATTTCTTTATTCAGTTTTCTTTTTTTTATATTATTCTTACATGCATACTTTTGTTTACATTCGCACGCACTAATATAATCTATTACAATAAACTGGAATGAAAAGAGATTTTTATATATTTTTTAAACTTTTAATTTATAATAATAATAATATTCTTTAACTTTTATGAAACTCTTAGTTTGTTTTTTTTTTTTTTTTTATAGGAAAACTCCCTCTCCCCTCTTTAAAGTAATTAATTGTAACTTTCAAATTCTTTTTTCCGAAAGATTTTGATAATAATTTTTATCCAAAATTATTTTATATACATGTGCCAATTTGGCATTGGCACAATATATAACAAACTAATGAACAGCAGTATCTGCCTTTTATTATCAATATATATCACAATATTACATAGTGTTAGAGATCTAAATTATATAAGAAACAGACAACTTTCCTGTTCATTAATTATTTAGATTCTTTAAAACTAGGTGGCTTCGTTTAAGAAGAAGCTACAGTACATCACATCACATCAAAAATACATATATTCACTCATTCCTATGATGCACATTAAAAACATACTGTAATATATTACTATAAAATTTATCTAAAAAATATTTAATTTTGAAAATTAGATTATATATTTAAATAGAAAAAAAATCATTTGGAAGAAATCAAATAAATAAACTGGTTAAGCACTGAAATTTTTAGAAATGGTATATGGGCAAAGTTTGAAAAGAAACAATTAAATAAAAGAAATAAAATAAGTGAATTTATTTTATAAAAAGATTGAATCTTAAAAATAAAAGATATGAAGACACAACAAATAAATCTTGAGCTCCAGAATTGGAGATTTTACCACTGCCATAAAATACAGTTTACAAAATTAAAGTGACTTTCAAATATTTTGTGTAAATGTATGTTTCAAAAGAGATATTGTTCAAAAATCACAATAAACTACATAAAAAGAATAGCCATAGTTTAAAAATATGTAATCAAATTAATACATAACATAAAATATAATTAGGCATCTTGCTTAAAGCTTAGACAGAGGGCAGATGTAAAAGAGAACTGAAGATTCTAGTACAATAACAGCAGGATATAATTCAGTACAGTGTGATTATTTGTTTATGTATGTGTTGATAATGCATGTGTTGACTTATTTATTTATGTTAGGATGTAAAAGAGCTAAATATATTTGCAGAAAGCTGAATAAAATTATTATAGAGAGTCTAATAATCAGATGAGTCATTTAGTATTTACAGTACCACAAACTCATACAGGGGCTGAATTTATTCTTAACAGCATTTATCAAAACTCTACCAGTTTGACAAAAATTACTAAATATGAGAGATGGCATCATATCAAATAATGTCTTTTATATATATATATATATATATATATATATATATATATATATATATATATATAACAAACTAGTATTGTGGGCTTATATAAGTTTTTAAAAATCTGACAATCATTTTATTATTTGCAGCTCATATGAGATTGGCTGCCATTTTTGATGATTGCCATAACCTATTTTCTGCCACTTATTTGAAAATTTTCAAAGTCAATCATTTTCTAATAAATGACATAATGGTTATCATATTCACCTACTATGCTCTTGATTTGAGATTCAAATATAATGTAACTTGAAGTTCTGTAGCTTACTTAAACAGTGGTCAGTAAGTGGATATTCATTTATTACTAAATAGATAGTAAACATCAAGGGTTTCATTATGTTAATGATCTGAGTATTGAAAAAACTGATTACAAAATAAATATAAGACTATGGTAAAAATGCCACATTCACTCTTGATATTGAATACATAATATTCCTAAGGAATTTAGTATAGAATTTTTCTTTTTTTTAAAAGAATGCATATCAATTTAGAAAAATAATGACAATGTTTTAATTTATCATGGCTACCTGTATACTGATCTTTATAGAGCAAATTGAATTAGCTTTAAATTTTGTAAATTAACAAATTCCCCTTTGTTTCCTAATTCATATATATCAGAATACTACAATAATACATTATAGAAACTTTGAAATACTTTGATTTTATTTTGTATTAACATATATTGCATTTTTTAAAAGATGACTACAGTGGATTTTCAAAAATGGTTCATGTATATCATTCAATTAATTTAAGGTTATGGTCCTAAATTTATAGAAATATAAGTTTTTAAAAATTCAATCTTCAGCTGTTATATCCTTAATTTTATATTTCTATCATATGCATTTTAACTCTTTCTGATACTTCTAATTTTTTTATACTAGAAGTATTAGTAAGAAGGAATTTAATTACGGAGTTCTAAGCTCCCTTCAGCCATCTACTCTATCTTATACAAGTGATATATATGATCACATAATGTAAAAAGGATAAATGATGCTCGATATATGTATTTCATGCAGAAACAGCATTCATCAGGGTTGTCTGCATCAAAATTACCTACACATATATGCAATCACTGCTTGATATATATTAATATAGCAAATCTTCAAACTTTATTGGACAGTTTTCAATCTTCTTCACTTCCCAACTCTTCAATCATCCATATTACTGATAATCTGATTATGGCATGTGTTGACTGCCAATTTTGTTGTCATACCCATGTTGTCTAAACCATTCTGACTCATCATACTAGAATTATTATTATGCATATGTCTTCTTTGAATTTTCATTATCAAATATAATGATATAGAAATGGAAATGATTTACCTTTTTAAACATTCATCAATACAAAGAACAATAATTTTTCCAAAATTTTGTTTCTGAATTAAAAGTATATTAGAATTATTCTTTTAAAGGTCATTATTTTACAACTTATAAATTAAAATTTTGTGTTAGTTTTAATTGATGTAAAAGTACCAAATATATTAGTTATAAATAGTATTTTATAATAATTTATTTGCCCTATGTGGCTAATCAAGGTCTAAATATTATGGCTCCAACTCTGTCACAATAAAGCCATTTGATTATTTATTTAATAATGTAAATACATAAAAGCAGTCAACACTTAAACAATATAAATATGAATAACAATCTCAAACTGTTGTCAAGGCAACCTCTTTAAACAATAAAGATGGAAACCATTTTTATATATGGTGTAATATATTTATATAGATACTAAAGATTGCTACTTGACTGCAAAGAGTGAAATCATTAATTCAAAAAAGTTTAAATAAACCTCATTAAACAGATAAGTATGATAATGTATTAACTAATAGAAAAAAAGTTGTCTTTTATTATTTACAAACATGTCTCATTTTTCCACTGCATACTAAACAAACATTTACCACTGTAAGGGCTTTTGAAAACTGTTGTTTATTTAAATAATCTTGTATAATAATATAAGCAACTATCAGCCATGATAATAAACTTAGATTGGGTCAATGCTGAGTATATCTAGACATTAATTTAAAATTAGAAGCAGTCTACTTCATTTGTAATAATGGTCAGCATTTGAATATTTAGAAATCATCAATTAACAGAGGTAACTCAGAGAAGGTTGTTGCACTAATTATTGAAAACAAGCAATGAATATGTAATATCATGATTTAATGGGCACAGATTATATGATTTTTATTTATTTATTTTTAAATAATACAATTACATTATTTTACAGTTACAGCACAAATAAATGTCATAAAAATTACTAATACAATGTCTTCAGAATGTTTCACTTCTATGAAATTAGTATTTGTGATAGTTAGATATTCTTTTTATAAAACATTTAGTCTACTAAATTTATATATTTGTATTAATGTAACTGAAACATGTCTTAGAAATATATATATAATAAATCACATTTAGACCTCAGGAAAAGTTACAAATATTGATGTAAATTTTATCGTGAATATTTTTTGAACCACATATTTTAAACAATGTTAGACTTTTTATTATTGTTCCATGGACTTAAGTGTACATCATCATTTAAAATAATATAAAATTGAATTTCATTTTTTTTACCAAAGTCACTGACTTTTAATATTATAGTCAATTTAATATTTAATAAAAATGATATTAATTATTGTAGTTGAAAGTAAAATTAACAACAACAACAACAACAACAAAACAACAAATAAAAATTCATTTCCTGCCATTTTCTTTTTTTAAAATTTAGAAATAATATCAGAATTGTTTATTAATTTGTAAAGTTAGATGTTTTCTAGCATTGATAATGTTTTAGTTTTGCTTTATTATTATTAATAAAACTAAATAAAAAAAACAATCATTTAATTTTATTGTCTTGTTAATGATTTTAAATATTTAAACAGTTGGATACTTAATGAAAAAAATAATACAAAAATTCTGTCAGATAATGAAAATTATTCTTCACCTATAAAGTGTGATAAACAGAGTAGCTAAAATTCAATAAACATTAATCACAAATACTATTTGCCAAGCGCTTTCGGTATCATGTACCAGAATATTGGAAATGAAGGGTTAATATTCCAGTGCATGCTCAGTGGAACACTAGTGTTACACTGATTGATAATGTTTTTAGACTTCACAATAAATCAAATCTCTTTCAACTTCATCTTGCTATCATTTGATTCATTGCAAACAGTAGTAATGTTTTGAGGATAAAACTCATGTCTACAACTATTTCATGATTTGAATATGGTGAAATGAAAACTAATGTAGTAATGTGATTACAACAACATGTTTATCAGTATAAAAAGTTTAAAAGTGATTTACAGGTTAATTCTGTTTTTTCAAATCATGAAAGTAGTTGTGGACATGAGTTTTATTTTTAAAATATCACTATTGTGTGCAATGAATCAAATGATAAAAAGAAGAATTTGAAAGAGGCTTGGTTTATTGTAAAGTCTAAAAATGTTATCAATCAGCATAACCCTAGTGTTCCACTGAGCATGCACTGTAATATTAACCCTTCAGTTCCAATATGTCACCATGATTCTGGTACACAGTACTGAAAGCGCCTGGTAAATAGTTTTTGTGATTAATGTTTTTTGAATTTTAACTACTCTGTTTATCACATTTTATGATCACTATCTCATACTAGCACAATAATTGTTATTAAACAATTCAAAATACAGCAAAACTCTTCATATAGTAGTACCATCTTGTGCTAACAAGAGCAATCAATGGATGTCAGAAGGCTTGTGCATAAAATCCCTATCTAGTGCCTACTCATCCAATATCCCCAGACTAGTTTCTGGCTAGTGTATGGGCACTGAATTGAGTTCAGACCCATATGACTATATAGGCTATTGAGCTTGGATTGAAAATATTAATAGTGTTTTCAATTTCATTCTCATAGTTTTGTAGTTAAATAGAGTTAAAAGGTGGGTGCTGGAGGGTTGTATTAGATCCTAAGATCTAGGTGCAGTGCTCTCAGATCCAAGGATCCTCACTGATGAAGGCCACAAGCCAGAAACTAGTCTGGGGATATTGGATGAGTAGGCACTAGATAGGGATTTTATGCACAAGCCTTCTGGCATCCACTGATTGCTCTTGTTAGCACAAGATGGCACTACTATATGAAGAGTTTTGCTGTATTTTGAATTGTTAATCACATTTTACATGTTAAGAATAATACTTAATGAAAGGAAATAATAATAAATATGAGTTACTACTACAATAATTTAAGAAAGTAATTTTTTAAACTGTTTTATTTGGAATATTACTTTATATGAAGCAGAGATATAAACATTAGGTAAAAAAAAGAATAAAAACTAGGGGTTTTAGAGAGTTGGATTTGTAAATGAAAGATTTTCCATTGTAAAATTAAGATTAGCAATGTAGAAGTGGTGAAAATATTAAGTAAAAAATATTCAATGAGGAAATTATAAAAAAAAAAAAGACTGACATGTATTTTGTGGCAAGGGAATTGTGATGGATATTTTGGAAAAGATTATATCCATTATCTCTCAACTCATTCATTCATTATTATTTAAAAAGCAATTTAAGGTTTATTATAAAATATTTTCATATATTATATTTTGCATATATAATACAATGTATGAAGTGGTATTATTTTGTAAGAGACATAAATCAGTCTAATTTATATCACAATACAATAGTTGAAAAGCCATGAAATGGGGATCTGACACATGTCTGAAATAAATCTTTGGAATACAAAAATTATACTACAAATTTAAATAAGCCATTATCTAAATTAACAGTTTTTATTTCTTTCATAATGATCATCATTATTAATTATTTGATAAAAGACAGTTTCATACATCAAGTCATCAATGATATCCAAACCACATTCCTTTGTTATATTTTTTAAACAAGTATAACTATTCTATTCTTTAAGATCTTATTTTCATATTTTGGAAATTGTTTCAGTACATCATTACAATTTATTTATCCTTAAGTATATGACCAATGCATTTTCTCTTCCACTTCACATAACTTCTCTCTACAAATCAGCACCTTTAACTTAATAAATTGTATTAAAAAATAACAAAGAACTATATCAGGGATGGCAAGGGTAATAGCAAATGCAGTGATTTTTTCTCACATGAGTTTAGTGACACCAGGCAGTGTATATTAACACAGATATATAATATTTAGTATTTTTTTCATCATATAATAATTTAAAATTTAAACATCACTTTTTTTAATGTGTCAAGTTTTGCTGTTACCTGAGCAGAATACTTTCCAAATTTGAATTAGATTGGACTTTTTTTTTTTACTGATTTAATGGTTGAAAATAATTTTTATAAATAATAACAATGCAATAGTTCCAAATCATTGCTCATTGACATCATCATCATAAGAATATATATTACAAAATGAAAATTTCAAAACTATTACAGGCTCATTCTGGATCAGGCATCTTAAGATTAGAGAGTATAAAATGTGCATACAGAATGAACCCCAAACAATTTTTTTTTGATTCATTCAATTTCCAATTTTGTTATAAATTTTTTTTGAATACTAGTAAAAGTTTTTTGATTATGGTACTACTTTTTTAAATTTATAATATTAAATCCAAAGTGCCACATTTAGTCTTACTATATATCAAACTGTGTTTATATGTTGGACATCTGAAAACTATATAGTAATAAAAATATATAACTAAAATAATAATGACATCATTAAAAATACCAAATCTGTAAAAAAAGTAGAAAAGTTTTAGAGAATTATAAATGATAATAAAATAGGAAACTGAAAAAAAGATAAAGATGAAGAAATTGTTGTATGCATGACAAAGGAATAAATAAAGAATATTATTTTAAAAGAGAATTGAGAAACATATGCATATTTTATAATTCTATATAAGATATTTATTTATGAATATCATTTCAAGTTATCTAAAACTTAGCAGCTAAAAAAAAAACAAGATATCATTTAAAATGGATAACACAATGGACTATCATAAGAGAATTATTAAAGAAAGTTATAGAAAAGCCAATTAGCAATTTTGCATTGATATGTAGATTATAAAAAGTTACTTCATTTTATAAATATTTTTAAGCACATTTATTAAAATGGAATGAGTTTATCTCTTCAAAACAGTTTATGTAGTTTTACAAAAATGATTTTATGAATTAAAATAAAAAGTAAAGATAGAAAAAATATATGGAGATTACTCAAGTTCTTTATACTTTGAAAATGATATGTCTGATTTTTTGACCAATGTTTTAGAACTGAAGAATTAAATATAGATTGAAGATGAACAACGTAAAAACTTTAAAATAATGGTGCAGAAGCTATTCAAAAATTTTAAAAAGTTAACAATTTTGAATATCTTAATCAAATTATTAATGCATATAAAAATATAATTACTAAAATTAATTACTAAAATGAAATCTGACAAATTGCTTTTAGTAGAAAGGGAATATTGCTACATATTTATGAATCTGAGACTTTAATTCTTGACTAAAAAGTAGTATAGAGACTTCAGATCACAATGCAAGCATGAAAAAATAAATATTGGGATTAATGGGGATAAAAGGGAATAATGGAATAATGTTGATGTCCTTAAAACAATTTTTATAGTGAAATAGAACTGGGATCAATAATATTGGTAGAACAAATAACAGCAATTGCATAGTCTTAAACCAGTAAAAAAGATTGAAAGGGACCTAGAAAGAAATCATATTAGTAAGATTAAGAAAAGTTTGTTAAGTCTTATCAAATCTTTCACTTGGCAATGAACTCCTTGTGGTTGAAAAAAAAAATTGCTTTGATTGCTAGATCTATCTTCGATAATAATATAGATAAATGTTCTTTAAATAACTCGTTTCAGTTCAAAATTTTTTTTCAAGAATGTCTCATAAGGCTGTAATAAAAAAGGAAATATTATTAAGAGACTTGTGATGCTATGGCTTAAGAGCTTTTCCTTCTGTCTTATATTTTACCTATGAATAGATTGATTAATGTTGGATGATTATGTGGACCAGCAAAAAATTCTAAGGATGATTAAAATCTTAGATTATTTTCAAGTTTTACTGACCAAGATTCGAACCCGTATTGTGACAAGCGATGCTCTTCCGTTATATATATATATTTTAAAGGGGGGAGAATCAATAATAATAAAAGGCTAATAAAAAAAAGACCAATTATATTGTAAATTTTATTAGATTAAAACAAACTCTAATTAATTATATCATTTTTTTTTTTACTCCTTTTAAAATAAAATAAAAAATGTTTTTTTTTTTTTTTTTGGTCTCTAGTAGGGTTTTGTTTTTATTGAATGGTGGGAATTTTATGACACGTATAAATCTAAACTTGACATACTTTTTACCAATGATTGAACAAGTCACACCTTCAAGATTGTTACGCTTGAGTCACGCTCTATCAGTTGCAGCAGATGCGTGCTCGGCAGCAGACTGCCATTCATAACGTCACTCTAGTAATTTTGTAGTAATTTTTTTTCCTCTGGACTTGTTTCCCTTTCTCTTATTTCAGTTTATCTTTTTTTTCTCTCTTTCGAAAAAAAAACCCTGCACTAAAGTACATGATTATAAAATTAAATTGTCATAAATAATTAAAATAAATTCTTAATATGTATATTCAACTGACATTTATGTGAATTATAACAAATAAATTATTTTAATTAACGGAGATTGCCTTTTAATAGTATAAAGTCACGTATGCATGTTAAGTCCTTTGCTCAATGCAGCTAAGATACACAGGCAATAGTATAAATACTATGTGTAGAGATGGTAATCTGGACCAACTGATGATTGCTGGTTTAGCATGAAATACTTATATTGGTGATTGTTTATCTTTTCAACATATGTGTCTGTTCAAGTGTATCAGTGTTATGAGATAGTGTGGAGAGTGGTGGGTCGTGTGAAAGTCTGTGCTCATATACCCTATATATTACATATATAGACACAGGTATATAATAAGCCTGTGTGTTTCAGTTATTACATAGTAGAGATGTCTGCCCATCCCTTGTATATGTATTAAATGGATTATGTCCTGTACATGAGGGGTCAGATTGATCTTAGGTCAACATGGGTGTGACAAGAATCTCGGCCTCAGGGTTGCCTTTGAGCATTCCATCGTCAGATTTTCAATTGGATGGACGGTTGAAGAGTTGGAGTGTGGAGTAGATTGAAGCCTGTCCAATAAAGTATGAGGTTTGGCTATTTTAATATATATCTGAGCACTTATAGCATATATGTGTAGAGATGGTAATCTGGACCAACTGATGATTTCTGGTTTAGCATGAAATACGTATATTGGTGATTATTTATCTTTTCAACATATGTGTGTGTTCAAGTGTATTAGTGTTATGAGATAGTGCGGAGAGTTGTGGGTCGTGTGAAAGTCTGTGCTCATATACCCTATATATTATTATTTATTATTATTATAGTACATTTACAGAAGACAATAAACAATCCAATACGTTTAAACATTTACCATGCATATATGCATTTAAGATAAAACTCGATTTTACAAAATCCTAATTCTAGTTATAATGCAGGTCTTATCAAGTTGGAGTGATCATGGAGTCTTAATAATCCCCTTTTTAATCAGAAAAGACAGAACTGTAGAACTATTAATGGGTTAATGCTATTAATGAATAATATATATGCATATAAATTATTAACATTACTCAGATAAAGCTTGTCATGATTACGATGCTTTTGCCACCTTAAAATTATTTCCCTATTAAAACAACCATCATTGTTTAATTAGTAATCAACACATAATGCAGTGGTGTTAAAGCACACATGCGCGATCAAGGAGTTCTTCTCTGCTGCTGCTGAAAGTGCTCACAGACAGAAAAAAATTAAAACATTTTTAAAGACAGTAAATAAAATCAAATAATTCAAATTGTCAATAACATTTTACTATGTACAATCACTGTGTTTGTTAATTTTCTGCTTGAAGGCAGATAGAATAATTAGACAATAAAATACTATAATCAAGTGATTTGTTGGTGGCATGTTGCTACTGCTTACTATAAGTGGATGACAATATATTTAGCATCTCAATTTTCAATTTACAGTATAAACTTGAATAGGTCTTTTACACTAATAAGTTGCATACTGTGAACTATATTAACTATTTATAATTAAGCAAAAAATCTTGCAATGTGTAATTCTAATAATTATGAAGCAAAATTACCATGTACTTTAAAGTTATCACATGATCACATTTCCTATACTAGCACATTAATTGTTGATAAACAGAGCAAAACTCTCTATACAGTATTGCCACCTGTGCCAAACAGAGTAATCAATGGATGCTAGAAGGCTTGTGCATAAAATCTCTATCTAATGCCTACTCATCCAATATCCCCAGACTAGTTTCTGGCTTGTGGCCTTCGTCAGTGAGGAGCTTTGGATCTGAGAGCACTGCATCTAGATCTTAGGATCTAATGCAACCCTCTAGCAACCACCTTTTATCTCTACTTAACTACTAATCTATGAGAATGAAATTGAAAACACAAAAAATATTTTCATACTAAGCTCAATAGCTTAAATAGTCATATGGGTCTGAACTCAGTTCAGCACCCATACATTTTGATGTCTTTGGCTTTTTTACAACCATAGCCACCACTATTCTATTAGGCAGGATTGGTGTTAAACCATTAAGCATCACATGATCACATTTTCTATACTAGCACATTAATTGTTGATAAACAGAGCAAAACCCTCCATACAGTATTGCCACCTGTGCCAAACAGAGTAATCAATGGATGCCAGAAGGCTTGTGCATAAAATCCCTATCTAATGCCTACTCATCCAATATCCCCAGACTAGTTTCTGGCTTGTGGCCTTCGTCAGTGAGGAGCTTTGGATCTGAGAGCACTGCATCTAGATCTTAGGATCTAATGCAACCCTCTAGCAACCACCTTTTATCTCTACTTAACTACTAAACTATGAGAATGAAATTGAAAACACAAAAAATATTTTCAATTTAAGCACTAAACTATGAGAATGAAATTGAAAACACAAAATATATTTTCAATTTAAGCTGCTTAAATTGAAAATATTTTTTGTGTTTTCAATTTCATTCTCATAGTTTAGTAGTTAAGTAGAGATAAAAGGGGGTTGCCAGAGGGTTGCATTAGATCCTAATATCTAGATGCAGTGCTCTCAGATCCAAAGCTCCTCACTGACGAAGGCCACAAGCCAGAAACTAGTCTGGGGATATTGGATGAGTAGGCATTAGATAGGGATTTTATGCACAAGCCTTCTGCCATCCATTGATTACTCTGTTTGGCACAGGTGGCAATACTGTATGGAGAGTTTTGCTCTGTTTATACTTTAAAGTTAGTTTCTAAAATTTGTATACAAAACTTACGCATTATATACTTATGTGAGCAAACTAAAGCACTAGGATGTGCATTATTATTTCACTTCTATATCTGTGTACAAAATAATTAATACTGATATAATTAAATTTGTTAATAGGATTTAGTATTTTTTATATATAATATGATTTTATTATGTTTATAATGCCAATATAAATAATCATTTACATAAATTTCTGAGATTACAATATATATATATATTATATAGACACATGGTATATAAAGCTTTTAATTATCATGCAAAATCTTTTTTTTTTTGTTTTGAAGGTGTTGTCTATCTGTATTATTTAAGCAGATATTTACGCCTCGATATGATTAATAGTGATACTACGTTTTCCCTGCTGTTATTTCTACATGTATTTGTAAAGAATTTGCCTTTGTAGCTAATTATTATAGCTCCAGTTTACTTGCATAAAACATTATATTTGAGTCAAAAATTTTAGGTAATAGATGAAGCCTCTATATTAAAAAAAAAAATTGCATTTGTACAATAGCAAAGGTGATATATAGAAAAACAGCAATATCAATGGATTCCATTACTACATCTAATGTATGAAAAAAGTAAAAGTAAGATGCTGTTTCCAGTCTTGTATAATTAATTATAAGTTTAATAATTCTTAAGTACTATATTCCATCTGGTCACTAAATTAATTTCACTCTGAATTACTAACAATATTGATAAACGTATGCTTATAAACATCAGAGCTACCAAGATTAAATGGGTTTATTCTATTCTTGACTCTTTGTTCAACATGTAGAGTGCTTTTAAATCAGAGCGTAGTGAAGAGTGATTTACACTTTTTGTTTAAAAAGATAGATAACTCCTGAATTTTTAAAAAAAAATATAATATGAAGTGAAGTCGTGACATCTGTTGTATTACCATATGCGACTTCATAGATATGCTATATGAAAAAAATAGTAAATAAAATATATATTTTTGTTTATGTTCTAACTTTTTGATAGTGTGGTTCATGTTGTTGAAATTATAATAATCAATAAAACATCATTTGGTTATTGTCATTTTAACATTTATTTATAACCAGTTTCTTTTCAATCTATTATTGAAAAAAAAGTTTGCGGATATATTTAATTTTAATGTCATAATAATAACATATTTAAAGTGCTTAAATGAAATATATATATTTTTTCTAAATTAAGTAATAATCTTACTGATAATTTATTTAAAGCTCCAAAAGCAATTAAAAATATTTATTGGGAGCACAAACAGGCAAAAAAATTTCTTCTGATACTTTTTATTTTAAAATCATCTCTAATAAGTGAGGAGAGGGAAGAATGCTTTTAAATTAAGAACAGCAGCAGCAACAAAAATTCGCATTTAATGTTTTTTTTTTAGTTTATTGTTTATAGTAAACACATATCTATTTATTTATTTATCTGCCAATTCTTTTTGACTTAGTGATAAAATAAAAGTATAAAAAATAGTGCTTCTATCAGATTTTCATCTTGATTCAAAATGAAATTGTTTTTAATAATTTAAACTATTAAAAAAAATTAAAGAATATAAATACAATGTATAATAAGTATGCAGATGTATATATGATTTATTTATTCTTATTGATTAAAATAATAAAAATGTTCATAATGGAATAATATTAAAATTAAAATATATTATAAGTAGATATAGATAGGTATATATGTATGCAAATCAGAATATCACATAACAATACAATATTAGCCAAAAACAAATTTTACTAAATTTCTTTTACAACTATGGTTTCATCTATTAACACATAGACCTTTTCAAGTGAGCTTTAACAAAATATATACAACATATATACATATACAAAATAAAATAGTCTTCCCATCATTCACTTCAAAAACTAACTTCCTTTAACATCAAATGATGTCATCATGAGATTGATGACCTCAGATTCAAAAAAAGTTGATCATCAGAGTTTCTTATTCTTTTTTTTAATTCACTTCTTCAGATAAAAGATAAACTCAGCATTATCAAATAATATTTTATGATCTGTATTTAGTTCATGAATATATAAAGTTCAGTTATAATATCTATTTTTAACTCTACTGTTATGAACTTAAATTCTTTCATTAAGATTTAATTTACTTTGACCTATATGAATTTTATGACAACTGCAAAGAATCTTATAAACTATACTAGGAATATATTTAACAATTGACTCTTAAAAATAGATATCATAATTTAGCTTTGTACATTCATGAACTGAGTACAGGTCATAAAATATTATTTGAAAATACAAAATTTATTTTTTATGAAAAAGTAAATTAAAAAGAAGAGTAAAAAAACTCTGAAGACAAATTTTATTGAATCTGAGGCCATCAATCTTCTGAAGACATTTTTTAATGTTAAAAAAAGTTGGTTTTTAAAGTAAGTGATGGGAAGGCTATTTTGTTATATATATATATATATATTATAGTATTACCCGTTATATTTTATATCACCATGAAATAAAATATAGCAGATCCAGAGATTATAAAATGTACCTCTATAATATTTAAAAAACTTCAATATTTTAAAAATTATTTTGCATTATTCCTATTTTTAAATTTGTCTCTGTCTACATATATATGAATGGCAATAAAATATTGTTATGCAAATATTCATAAACAGATTAATTTAATGAAAGATTATTTATGTTGCAAAAAAAAAATAAACACCTTTTTATCATCAAAAAATGAATATTTTTAACAAAAAAGGTGAAAATAAAAAAAGTTTTAATTATTGAATTTTAGCCTATACTTTAACATTAGAATAAAATTTTCAGTGCTATTTTAATTAGGACTTTACATCTTTTTTGACGCTAGGGGAGCCAAAGAAGTACCACTGACATGACCAAACATAAACAAGGTTTTACATGACATTAGAGAGTTTTGTAGCTTATTTGGAAAATAAATTGTTTTTGTTTTCTCAATTTTTTGATGAAAATTAAATTTTTTATGCACACTGAACAAAATATCTAGAACCATTTGTGGAAACAGTGGGTGTAAGGTTGAAGATTGTTTATTGCTTGGCTGTGTTAGCATTCATTCTGTGGCTTCCATAGTGTCAAAAATGGCATAGAACGGTTGGTGAAATGACACTGAATTTTATTTTTCATGAGAAAGATTCCCTCAAATTAAATAAATATAAAATAGAGTATTAATATTCATGGTAAGAGGACAAATATTTTTGTTATTTGCAATAACATTCTGAATTTATTTAAAATGCCAAATGTTCTACTAGTTAATTGATTAATACTCATTAAATGAGGGTAAACAATCAGGAAAAATTCAAGTGCTTATTTATATAAGATGAAACAGTGTAGATTATTAATTTTTTGTTTTCTTAGGGAGTACAATAAAGAAACCAGCTTTTAGTTTCTATTAACAATAACACAGAAAACATTCAATCCTCTTAATCAGTATTTATGCACATGTAAAATTAATTAAACCAAGTCTTGATTTTTTTATTAATACTTTTATTTTTAAATTTGGAAATTCATTTAATTGTTGATCATTTTCTTTAAAATAAACATAAATATTTTAAACAAAGAAGCATTGTTTTTTGAGTTTTTGTCTCATGGTGTTAAAATTAGTAATATGTAAAAAATATGCATCTTCCAAATTTTTATAATTTTAAAGAAGTCTTTCATAACAAAAAGTTCCATATTCAATCAATTTGATCCCATTGACCTTTTCTAACTTATTAATTAAATTATCTTAAGTAGTGGTAGTGCAGCACTCCATTATACTTATGACTAGATTCAAATTCAGCATATAGTTTTCTGTTTCAATTAGATTTAAGTTTTGTCCAAAAAAATTGAATTTTACTTAATCAGTCCAAGTAATTATCTAATATTAGTCAGTAAATGGATATCTAAATAATCTTAAATAGAAGGTAAACAAGAATGAAAAAAAATTAAGTTGACATCACTCAAGAATGCTGGGTAATATCTTCTTTAATGATCCTTTATAAGGAAGCTATCAGAGAAGATGCTGTTACACAGATATGTATATACAAACTGCTTTACCTTAACATAAACATGAAAAGATATCATGATTTATTGACAAAATAAAACACAAATTTCAATGATAGACATGATTTGAAGTATTGAAGGTATAGCATCAATACTAGATATAAATTTTAAAAATATAATAATAGTTTTACTGCAAGCTTAGAATTTGAGATTATCATAAAGTATTAAATACATCGGATTGTTTATCAGAAAAATGATGTGAAAATTTACTTTTATTAACGGAAGCAATATGCTTTTACTTTAGCTTTAAATTCTGAATTCTAAATTATAAACAGTAAGTTCAGATTTTATAATCACTCTTTACACGCACGCACATCTATATAAATATTATTTAGCTATATTATTTGAATTTTTTTAATAACAACGACTTACGGACAATATAATATTTAAAAACTATTTAAATTAAATGCTAAAAAAATTCAGAACAATCTTCTTATGATTTATGTTCAAATTCAATCTTTTTATTTATAATAATTTCCCAGCATCATAACAACTCAGTGGATTAATAAAAATAAATAAAATTACTTTCAACTGTATAATTTTGAATTGCTTGCAGTCATTAATAACCATAACTGTTTAATAATTCATTTTTTAAAATTATTTAACTTCAGAAAAAAAGAGGAAACCATTAAAGTACATTACATTATAACTAAAATAATATTCATTTTAAAAACAATGCATTACATAAAGAAGAAAAAAAACATATTTTGACAATAAAAAGTTAAATTTGAAACAAAAAATAACAATAAAAATAAATTTAAAAACAAAGCAATATTCTTTTATAAATGAGTATGTAAAAGTTTATATCTATGAATTAAAAGTTGTATTTCTTCTTAGTCTGCATGCTAATATTATTTGACTGATCCAGATTATCTCAAACTCATCATTCTCCATTATCTCAAACTCATCATTCTCCAACAAAGATTATCTATGTACTCATAATCTGATCAATGCTCATCATGATTTCATACAGTGGCAGTGTGTAACTTAGGGGTTTGAGATACATCAATCACAATGACAATTATGTCACTTTCCAATTCTCAAATATCTTAAAAACTCTTGAACAATAAACCATTTATTCATATATTTAGTTTGACCAATGTTGGATAGCTAATTGTGCTGATGAAAGAGTTACATGACATGTAGGAACACTAGTTATATTTTACCTTGTGATGTGGAATTATTCATTTTCAATAAGAGAAAATAAAGTCATTGGGTAAATGTTTCAAATGCTCAGTCTGGTGGTATCATCACATTGAAAGAACCTTTTTTTTTTACCTGTCAGTATATATTTCAATTTATGCAAATATCATTTATAGAATAACAGTTTATTAAATTCTGCATGATATATATCAAAACATTATATTTATTTTGTGATGTAGAATCTTTCCATTTCAATTTCTGAAAATTAGATAGTAAAAGTACTGTTTTTAAAGTATTGTAGTAATGCATCTGTTTATGGACCCCAGTGAAGTAGTTTCTCTGCCCTCTATTAGAGGTTCAACACTTTGCTTACTTTTGCTATATGTTAGCTATACTTCTAATAGATAAGTAAAAGAGCCATTAAAAATGACCTTACAAAACAAAGCCTCATTAACAGCCTTCTAAAAATATGAAGACAGTACTCAGTAAACTTGTTAATTGATGAATGACAGGATTATGGTATTTTTTAATTCTTGTTTTAATCCCTAAATAAAAATAGATAGATATTCATGCATCAGCCAATATTAATTAGGTAATTCAATTAAATATAAACTGTTTACCTAAAAAAAACTATTTACTCAAAACCTGAAAAAAATAATGGACTTGTATTTGAACATTGATTGAAGTGATGTTAGATGTGTATGATATAATTATTACATCACAAGACCTTATTTTTATACATATTCAAAGAAGGAATATATAATCAACATTTTAAAAATAATAGATATTGTTTTCCTAGATTGTTTTCTGCTGTTCCAACTATTTTACTTTTATTACTATAAAATAAATAATATTTCAAAACGTTCTACTTTGGAAAATATAATGGGCAATGGTATATTGTTTGCTTTTCCTCTTTTTTTAAATTTTTGAAAATTATATATCACATCTGTTCAACTTTTTGCATGCACACACTGCCTTTTTTTTAAGTAGAGCACTTAAGAATTTATATAAGAAAAAATATCTAATGTAAACATTTGATTTCAACATATAAAATGTGAACATTCATAATGAAATAGCTGTAAAATTAACAAGATAATTAATGGTGTTGCTGATATTTCTTGATTTAGCAATTATTATAAACTCACACAAAATTGAATGCTAATTGTAAACACTGAACATGAAATTTAATAAATAAAAATAATTTTTGATTTTATGATATGTATATTTAAAATGTTGAATTGTGAATACTTAAAAATAAAGAGGGTGTGATTTTATGAATATTTTTATAGAATGTGTATATATATATATATATATATATATATATATATATATATTTTTATATATATATATATATATATATATATCAGATAATTGGTAGATAATAATCAGCAAGGTAACCAAACCCTAAATTATCATTGTAGTTTCTTGTTTTGCTATTATGATATAGTTAATGTGAATACAGAATTCAGAAACTGAGATTGTACCCATTGGTTTACAAGCTTAATATCAAACAGTAGAAATTCTTCATACAGTATTGTCACCCAATGCAAGCTATAGTCATCAATGGATGCAAAACAGCTTGTGTAGAAAGTCTCTATCTAGTGCCTACTCATACAATATCCCCAGAGATTAATTTCTAGATTGTGGCTTTTATCAGTGAGGAGCCTTGGATCTGAAATAGGGATTTTATTTATAAATCTTGCATCCATTTATTACTATGACTTGCATTGTGTGGCACTAGTATAGTGAGAGATAGGTACTGTATTAACAGCTTTCATAAGCAACATATGATGTTTAGTGATTTAATATCAATCCATCCATGAGATGATGGTGACTTGGTTATTAAAGAAGCATAGATACCAAAATTACAGATACTGAACTGAATTCAGATCTATAAGATTATACAAGCAAATGAGCTTGTATTGAAAACATTACTGTGTTTTCATTTTGGATTTATAGCTTCATAGTTATTTAAAAAGGTAAAATATGACAATGAGGTGATTGCTTTAGACCAAGAGTTCCCAAAGTGGTTGATATCAACCCCCTTGGGTCAATTTGAACTGTCTAGAGTTGATAGTTTTAATAACAAATTTGGCAATCAACATTAAAAAATTACTACTATTATTTCTTTGTTACTTCAAAATATCAATGATTCAACATGTACTGAATTAAGAAGTAAAATAATTTAAAAAACACATTACATACCAAACTTGCAAATGAAAAGGTAAAATTTCTCATTAAAAAAGTCACATATAAAAATGCATGAAAATACATGTAGCACAAACATGTCTATGCATTGTCTTATTGAACATATCAAAGCAAGTGTCAGTATTAAAAAACATTGCACATCCACAATTACTGATAGTGGGATGAGATGATATTTGATATTAGTAGAATCTATCAATCTTGTACAGTCATGCTTTCATAAAACATTAAAAATTGGTTTGCTTGATGTGACATGTACTTATTTGTGATTTGAATATAATTATTTAATGAGAAGTAGTACTAAGAAAAATAAAATCAGAGGACAGAGTTTATTCATTGAGTTTGAACAAAAATGTTCAGTTTTGAATAAGTACATACTTTATTGTCTTTTACTCACAGGGGTTGTCAAAATTATTTGTTAATAAAAAAAGTTTTTATTTCTTATGATAATAATATAACTGAAGCAAAAAAGAAATGAAGACAGTAAAGCTTGGACTATTTGAAGCTAGGATTTGTCCTGTCATTATCAAAGAACAATGATGCTATGAAACCATAAAAACTAGCAGATCACTTGGACAGAATTCACGCTGACAAAAAAGAAAAAGATTTGTCATACTTTCAATCACTTAAAAATAAAATGCCAGGAGAACTACAACATATCCATCCTCATCATGAAGTCTGTTGAACCACACACCATATGGGAAAAACTGATTCTACCAGCCATCATGGAGGTACTGAACACTGTACTCCGCAAACCTGCATAGAATGTTATAAAAAAAATTCTTTTGAGCAATAACATAGCTCAAAGATATATCAATGAAATAAGTCATGAAGTAAAAAACTGTGCAATCATTTTCAAAAAATGTTTTTCCCCTCCAATTCAATGAGTCAACAATATCCAGTAATAAAGCTTTATTGCTGATATATGTTTGTTTTATTCAAGATCAGAAAGTGTAGAAAGAGCTGCTTCTTTCTAGAACTTTAGAATCTGACACAAGAAGTGAATTGATTTTTAATTTAATATAGCTATATTTTAGGGGAAAAGTTATTCCACTGACAAATATAATATGTGTTGCAACACATGGAGCACCATCTATGGCTCATTGTTATCATGATGAGACAATATGTATCTGAAATGCTTGAAGTTCTCTGTGTAATCCATAGACAATATTTAATAGCCAAGAACCTTAGTGACAAATTGAATCAATCACTTCACTTTGTTATAACAGCTGTGAACAAAATTCAAAGTAAGGTTTTGAACACTAGACTGTTCACTTGATTATGCAAGGAAAGCAATAAAGATTTTTATCGATTGATTCTTAATACCAAAGTCCTCTGGTTTTCAAAAGGTTTATGTTTAGAGAGACTTTTTGAACTGTTTCAAACTGTTGCAGAGTTTTTGGAAAATGAGGATTCAAGTTTGAAAGAAGATTTAGAGTAAAACAGATATTGCTTATTTAACTGACTTATTTGGCAAATTTAATGATGCTAATTTACAAGTGCAAAGAGGCAATTTGAATGTCATCAAAACAAAATCAGACATATTGGCTTTTGTTGCCAGATTATTTTTTTTAAGCAAAATATTGCAAGATCTGAGCATTCCCAGATCCCCAACATATTTAAGATAGGCACAATCCAAGAAGAAAACATCTTGCTGTATATCAACCACTTGGAGGCTATTCACTTAACAATTCAAAACTAGGTTTGAAGATATTCTATCATTGGAAATATCAGATAGAATAATAAAACTATATTCTACTAGTGCAGAACCAAATATAACATTGCAAGATGAGCTGATAATCATCAGCATGAATGAGGATCTCAAAGTACAATTTAAACAGGGTTATCAAAAGTTTTGGCTGCAAAAAGATAGTCTACTTTTGTATACAGCTCTAGAGACTGTTGTACAAGAGTACTTTCTGGCATTTATATCATCATATATGGTAGAGAGAAGCTTCAATGTCATTTTAAACCTGCTTCAAAACAGACATCCATTGCATATCAATGGACATGGAGACTTGAGAATGCCATTCACTAATTTAAAACCAGACATAGATAAATTGTTGAAAGACCACCAGGTGCACCCATCTCATTAAATTCAGTTTTCCAAGCTAATTTATTTAGTATTCTTATTTGCATAATTTTGATTAAAATCTATCATTGTTGTAATTTTGTTGATGTTTAAATTTCAAGGGCATTTCATACAGGTCTTAAAAGTATTTAAAAATTGTTAAAGAAAATGTTTTTTTTCTTTTTATGTAATTTCTTCTTTGTAATATAACTACTGTAATATATTACCACAAAATATTGACATCATATATATATATATATTTTCTGGTGAAGAGGCACCTTTTTAATAATGTGAATATGTGACTGATGCCACCATCCATTAGAGAGTTTTGCCTATGTGGCTACACTTTTAAGTTTTAACTTTCTGTAATAGGTGATAATTTTTACATCATTATAAAAAATTTATTTGTAATTATTTATAGCATTATGATTTTGCACAACAAAGAATACAAGTAAAGTTTACTAATAATTTCCATTTATAAATGTATTGAATAACCCATAATATCGCCCATTCTTTTAAAAATACCTTACACTTTTTTTAAATAATAACAAGATCGTCTATTAAAATAAATACATTAATTTAAATACAGGTCAAAATATATTTACACAAATACAATGTCATTTTCTTCTACTAAGCCCTAGTGCCACTTTTATATAGAAAATCATTTTTAGAATATTTTAGATATTTACATGAAATTTTAAACATGATATAAAATATGTTAATAACAATAACAACAATAAATTACATTTCCATAATATGTTAATATTATATTAAAATATTGATTACCTAACAATAGATAAACATATATTTTTTCTATATACTAATCCACCCCCTCTTTAGTCATCACCATCATCATCAACCATTATCAATCCACTGCAGGATGAAGGTCTCTCCAAGTTTAATCCATCTTCTCCAATCTTTAGCTTCTCTTCTCCACAACACCCCTGCACACTTTCTTATTTCATCCATCCATCTCACATGTGGTCTCTTTCTGGGTCTTTTACAATCTCTTGGAATCCAGTTGAAAATTTCAATTGTCCATCTATTATCATCTCTTCTAGCAATATGTCCAGCCCAACTCCATTTCAATCTTTTAATTTTTTCAATAAGATCAGTAACACCTGTTTGTTGTCTTACCCATACATTGCGTTTTCGATCTCTTCTTGTTACTCCCAACATACACCTCTCCATACTCCTTTGAGTGGTCTGAAGTCTCTGTATTGCTCTTCTATTAAGTGTCCAAGTCTCAGATCCATAAGTAAGAACTGGTAAAACACATTTGTTAAAAACCATCCTTTTCAAACACATAGGCATATTTCCTTTTAGTATCGGAGTTATTTCTACCAAAAGCATTCCAAACAAGTTTAATTCTATGATTAATTTCCTCCATTATGTTTCCATCTGTATTAATAATCTGACCAAGGTATTTGTAACTGTTAACTTCTTCTAATTCTTCATAATCAATCTTTATTTTCATATTTTGAGCAAATCGATTAAACATTACTTTAGTCTTTTTAACATTTATCTTTAGTCCTACTTTTCTACTTTCATCTGCTAACTCCTGCAACATTTCCTGCAGCTCTGAAGCATTATTTGCAAAAACAAGTACATCATCTGTGAAATCTAAATGACTTAAATACTCTCCATTTACTTCCACTCCTTTAGTTTCCCATTTTAATCCACAAAATACTTCTTGCAGCACTGCTGTAAAGAGTTTTGGAGATATGGAGTCACCTTGTCTTACACCTTTCTCAATGTTGATTTTTCCAGTATCATTATGTAATCTAATTGTTGCTGTTGCATTTTTATAAATATTCTTTAAAATATGACAATATCCTGAATCTATACCTTGATGATCTAATGTCACCACGGTGGCTAATGCGTGTTGGTGAGCAGCCCATCCATGTTCATATATTATATGAGTAATCACATAGTAATAACAGCTGCAATGACAAGAACGTAATGAGTGGACATTAGGAATTTGCCCTGCTCGGTTCCTTTAAGGCCTCCAAGAGGAATCAAAGGGTCTCCTTTCAGTTAATAGCAAACTCCTTTCTCCAGCCCCCTCTTTAGTACATTTTTTAATTTGCTTTTTTTATTTCACTATAATGTTGCAAGCTTATTAATTAAATAAGTAAATTATTAAATAATTTACAAAAATAATGATTTCTTATTCTAGTTCCATATTTATTATAATATTTTGAAATTATGTATGTGTCTACTTCCTTAAACACATTTCAAATTATTTTACATTAGGTTTTTTTGAAAGTATTTTTTTAAAAAAAATATTTTTCTATAATTACATAATCCAAAAGTTGATAGAATAATAAAATATTTTTGTATATCCTTTTTTCTTTATTGATATGATTTTCTTCTATTATATCAATTATTATTTTTTGCAGTAATGCTAATCTATTAATATTAAAAGAGCTTAAAGAACCACAACCATTATTCCATATCTCAATACAGATTCACATAAAGATTTATATATAACAAAACAATAAGAATATTTAAAGGAAAAACATCTTTAATTTTGTAGAACATTATTATAAAACATCTAAATTTATTAATAAGTATGTTTATATGATGTTTCCAAAATGTTTTTCATCTATCATCATTACAAGATATCTAACATATTTTATCTGTTTTCTACTTTTATACACTTATTATAAAAACAGTTATGTGACTGCAGATGCATATCAATATTTTTATATTTCATGTGAGGAGAACATATTAACATCCTTTTTTCCCCCTCCATTTATATAATTTTTTTTCTCAAAGCACCAAAAGACAATTTTGTTCAGACTTTTTTGACATTCTTTAATTGCAATATCAATATTGTTATTTATACTCATAATAACATTATCATCTGCATATTGATATATTGATCATTTAATATTAATATTTCTTAGATCATTTATAATTATAAATTTATTAAACGCACATTGATTATGTAAGTAATATTTACTGAGGCTATAACCTCGATAATATGTGTGTAAAATGCGATAGTAGGGACCTCTACAGGTGTTTAACCACAAGCTTATGCTATGAGTTCTCTTCTTTTCTTCCATAGCGTAAGCTTGTGGTTAAACACCTGTAGAAGTCCTTACTATCGCATTTTACATGCATATTATCGAGGTTATTGCTTCAGTAAATATTAGATCATTTATGAAAATCAGAAACAACAATGTGCTAAGTACAGAACCTTGAATAGGGCCATATAAGTTTTTTTGTTCTTTATTCAATACATTTGATATTTTTGATACAATATATTTATCAATAATTTTTAAAAAGGCCTGAGCAATATTCCTCTAGCTTCATAATTTTGTAAGCTGTGAATCAATTGCTTATGCTCAGTATTGTCAAAAGGCTTATAAATATCTAAAAAAGTAGTGTTACATATTTTTTTATTATTTAATGCACTATTAATTTTAACTGTAAAATTCTCTAATAAGATAGTTGTGTTTATTTCTTCTATGAATCCATATTGATATTTATTAAAAAAATATTTTTAGTTAAAAATTTTAAATTATTTTATAAATATATTTTTCTATAATTTGAGCAATTGAAGGAAGAATAGATATATCTAGAGTTATTAAAATTATTCATAGCATCATATTTATAAACTGGTCTTACTATAGATGTTTTTAATAATATAGAAACTCACTACTTTTTATTATTTTATTAATCATATATATATTATAACATCATATATTTATATATATTATATTAATCATATATATATTATAACATCAGATAGAATATCAGTATTATTTTTATGTGAATAATTCCATGGCATGTGTTTGATTAAAGGATCAAATATATTAATTTTTAACTGAGGATTAAAGTTTACATCTGGGATAGAGACAATTCCTAGTTTAATAAACACTTAGTGGTGATCATTACTGTATTTATCTAATGTATTATGGATAGAGTGAGTTTGGCACTTTCCTTGTTAGAAGTTTTACTAAAAAGCTATATTTGTAAACTCACTTGGAGAATTGATCAATAACTGTACATACAAAACAAGAGGCCCGATAAGAATGATGGGAGAGTTGGACAAAATAGCCAGAGAATTAAAACAATTACCACCAGATGCGCAAAATATACCTAACATATTGTCACTGAAATCTAGATACAAGTTTGTCCAAAGTGCTATTGCTGAATACCTCTCAATCAAAAGAGCTCAACAATATCTTCACCATCAGCACTGCTGGACTAGAGGATACCTACGATGGGCCCTTGGTTCAAACAGGAAGTCCAAGGCCCCATGTTCAATAAAAGTACAAGGATTTAACTACTCTGGAATTTCCAAGCTAGACAAGATTCGGGAATTTTACTTCAAGAAATTCCAACCCCTGGGTATGTACAATCTGCGGAAAAAATTTGTGTCAAAAGACACCCCCCTTCACAAAATTACCGATACCAGAATTCTGCAGAGATTAGAAGCCTTACCGGATAGGACACACCCTGGCCTACCTGGAATCCCCAAATTCCTGCTACTCCATTTACGGAAATTCACACTTCCAATAATGAAGAGAATGGTGGACTATATTGCAGAAGACAGCAGAGAAATTACAGATTTCTGTCCAATAGCCATGGTTCCCCTAATAAAAAAATGGGAAGCCCCACATGACTTGGAAAACCTGCGTCCTATATCAATGGTACCCCTGATGGTAAAGACCATAGAAGGACTTATAAAGGAAGATATTCAGGAATTATTCATTGGGCGACTCTCAGCTTATCAATTTGCAAAGAAAGGATGCTCGACTGCCAATGCTGTCAGTCGTTTTCGCCTCATTATAGATCAGGTTCGTAGGAAAAGAATGTCCCGGCCAGTCGCAGTACAACTGGACTTTGCCGGAGCCTTTGATTGTGTCAGGATAGATGTGCTGCTTAGTGTACTGGAGGATCTCCAAGTGCCCCCAGCTTACCTTCAGATGATTGAAAACCTCCTGCAAAACAGGGAGGTTTGTCTCTCATTGGATGGCAGAGTTGCCCCAGGATTTAGGCCCAGTGTTTCCATCCCTCAGGGCTCGCCACTAAGCGCACTTCTCTTTGGAGCCTATGTTAACCCATTACTGTTAAGCATCGAGGCTTCCTTTCCTGGAATTGCAATTCCATTGCTGGGAGAAAACATCAGACACATCACCTATATGGATGATGTGGTGGTGTTCCTCTCATCACAGAGTGAGTTTACAAGTCTCAAAGAAATCCTAGATCAATTTGCAATGAACACCGGTCTGCGAATTAATGAAGGCAAATTGTCCATGTGGTCAATCCTGACAGGGAAGCAAGTCCCGAGTAGACTGAGAGCATCCCCTCAGAAATTTCTGGGTTTTCAGTTGTTCGATCCACCATCAGTCATGAGGAAAAATTTAGAGATCTCATTATTGAACAAAATTGAAAAAACGGTGTCATCATTATCCAAGATATATTTATCACTGTTGGGTAAAGTCACATTACTGAACTCAGTAGTCCTTCCCAAAATCATCTACTACCTAGCTGGATTTGCCCCCACAACAAGGTTCATAAAAAAGTGGAGACGCTATGCAGACGACTATGCTGGGGAGGGAAGGCTGCTGTTATTAGTCTAAAACGATTGCAGAAACCAAAACCATTGAATGGTCTGGCACTACACTCTATTAAGATATTTCTAATACAAAGAGCACACAACATAATTACCAAATTACTCCATGACAATCCAAAAATGAAATGCCCAACAGACAGGCCACCCCCAAAACTTAAAAAACTATGGATTCAACAACAAACTACCATAGTAGTGGAGAGCATTAAAACCTCAAGTACTCTATTTGATGCTAAACTCACATATTGGGAAGTCTACCAAGCAGTTTTTCAGGAGAGAAATAAAGCTGTCTGCTTACTCCCCATACAAATTCCCAGATTTATAAAGCTGACAAAATTTTGGAAGCTAGAACCAAAACATGTGGACTTCTTGATAAAAATAAACCTGGGTGCACTACCTACTGCGGCCTTTCTGTGCCACCAGAGAGGATACAATATTAACACGATCTGCCCCTTATGTAATAAAGATGAGGAGACAATGGATCACATCCTTACTCATTGTGAAGCATGGAAGAACTTCCGAAAAATAATTTTAAAAAGAATGGTCAAACCTGAACAGGCCCAAGTAGCACTAAAGCTGGCCCTGAAAAAGGGCATGTTCGGTACAATAAGACTGGCAACTTTTATAAACTTTGCCATCTGGACCATTAGGTGCAAAATAACTTTTCAAAAAGAACTGGACCAACTAGCAGAAGATGTCTTGCTCAACCTTCTTAAAAAAAACAAAAGAAAAAGACAAGAGATCATGTATATCCTGGTTGGCTGACGAAACCTGGAGTCTAAGTGAATTTAGAACATTGATTAACATGAGTGGGAAAAAACAATTGCTAACAAATTATCGCAAGTTCATCACTGATAGCCACTAGACCACTCCAATGCCAAAAAAAAAAAAAAAAAAGGCCAAAATGCAAAGACAGGGGGAAAAAAAACTACAGCCTTTGTCTAGAAGTATGATTGTAATGTGAAACCAGAACAATCACAAGCCAACAAAGTATTAAAATCTTTGAAACTGTTGTTATCCACAAATGAGAACTCAAATGATAACCTTTAATCATTGTAAATAACTTTCATTGTAAACAACTAATTATGAATAAAGTTTGTTTGAAATGAAAGCTATATTTTATATTTAACTTTTTAATTTCAACTAACAATAAGATTAATTTATTGTTGCTTGATCTTCCCATCAATTATACACCTTCAAATAATGCATCTGAAAATAATAAACTTAAAAATTAGAATAATTTTTTTCACTAAAATAATTTTTAAAAAGAAATTTATAAAAATTTAATGAAAATGAATTATCTTATATATTGCTATTTATAATCTTATATTTTAATGTAACATTTCAAATCTTTTCATATTAAATTTGTTTTAGCACTTATCTGTCTTACACATGATCTCCATCTTAAAAGAAAAAATACTTCAAATTATTTTAAAGCTCAAATAAGCTTACAATTTTTCTTTTAGATAGAATTAGTATAATTAATTTAGTAATTATTGATCTAAAAATGGACAGTATTAGCTGAAGCTTAATCTTTTTCCAGTTGAACAGTTTCTATTGTTTCATTTGGTGAGAGTTTTTGGAAATGCAACTGTTCTGTTTTAATAAAATTTTTATTTTATACTAAAACTCAATAAGTTCAACTTGATTTTCTTTTAATTTAATTTTATAAGCAAATAATATTCTAAAAAAATTACAATCGACCATTTTAAATATGTAAAAACTGACCTGCAAATATAACAATATACCATAAACATCACACAAACATTAAAATTAAAAATGACTGAATTCATTTTTAAGGATTTTTTTCTAAACAAATGAAGATAGATTTATGATAAATCTATCACATTTTACTTTAAATAGATTTAACACTAAATCAATTTTGACAGATGACATATTAGATATTGCCATTTTTGTCTTTATAATATGGTTAAATTTATTAACTTTTATTTCTAAAAATAAAACAAATGAATAAATTGAGAGTTTATCTGTGTATTTATTCATAGTAATCTACTATATAGTATGTAAAAATAATCAAAAATACTTTTATACACAAGCAAAAAATCATTTAAATTATACTTCCAAAATATTTGTGTGAAAAACTAGACCAGAAAAACGTAAATGTTCTGTGGGCATTTTCTTTTCTTTTTTTTAAAAAAAATTAAAAACAAGAGTTATAAACAGTGAGATTTTCCAATTGCTTAACAAGCTTTGTAATAAATGCTTAGCCAGAGAAAGCATTTAAAATATCTTTGTCAGGAACCCTCTTCCCCAAATCTCTGACCATGGTTTTATGCTTTGGCACTCCTCAGAGAGGCACTAGGGTAGCTCTCTGAGGAGTGCCAAAGCACAAAACTATGGTCAGAAGTTTGGGGGGGGGACTCCTGGCAGAGATATTTTAAATGCTTTTTCTGGCTAAGCATTTACCAAAAATCTTGTTGAGCCATTGGCAATGCTCACTGTTTATATGTTACAAGCTTAAAAGAATGGGGTCATGTGATCTGTGACTATTTTTTATTTGACAAAACTATATCTTTAGATCTGATCCCTTCACATTTTTTTTAACTTTAGGATCAATAAATCATTATTTAAAAATCTATTTTTTAAAGAACTGTGGGTCATTATCACTTAGGATAGTGTTAATACTATGATCTAAAGTTACAAAACAACTGCTTTTTCTAAGAAAATTTTCAATGATCTTCAAAAAAGGTGAGGGTTTACAAGTTAAAGATCCTAGATTACTCTACTAAAGTCAAATGATTATTGATGCAATAAATTTAAAATAAAAATATAATTGTATTATATTATAACCTCCTCCATTAATCTTTCAGTGCTAGAATTACTTAATGTGTAGAAATATTATCTTTTAATTTCTAAGTTAATAATATACACAATGTTTTTAGCATTAAATTTTAGAGTCCCACCTTCTTTTTTAGAGACTACTTTATTTGAATATTTGAAAATCTTAATTCCAAGTATTTTAATGTAATAAAGCTAACAATTTAGTCTAGAATTTGCACTATTATTTTTTATGTTGATGATTTGTTTAAAAATAAAAGTCCTATTTTAAAATAATTTACTTTAAATTGATTTCTAAAATTGTTTTTTAATTAATGTCTATTATTAATACCAATTGTGGATAGGAATGATATAGAATGATGTTGGTAACAGTTGAACATAATCATGTCAACAGTTAAATATCATTCAGATTTTGTGGGAAAATGCAATCATTAATAATTCCCACATACTATGTTAATAATTTTTATGACCTATAGATAACTATTTGTATTTATAATGTCAGATGGTGGATTCTATTTGACCACATTATGTCATCAGAGAAACAGGTGAAAAGAATGTTATGATTGATAATGATATATGTTGAAAGATATATAAAAAGTGTCCCAAGGGTAATTTTTGATCAGCATTCATTAATTCAGTCATAATACAATAATCCCTTGTTAACCAGTGTATAGTGATAATTTGAATATTTTTTTATTGTTATTTTATTTTCTAATTAAAAATGCAAGATATTCATTTATTGATCAGTATTAAATGGTTATTTAAATTGATAATCTTAAAAAAGTCTGATTAGCTAATCTAATTGAAATTAATATTATAGAAACAAAATTTTAAACATAAATTTATTATCAACAACCAATTAAAGACATACAATGAACATTTGACTATTGCCAATAGTACTTACTATATTTTTTTCTTAAAGTCTTCCACTATTTATCATCTGATAATATTCTTTTTTCATTAAAATTAAAAATAATACGAATAAATGCTACTTATTTAAGAGAAATAAAAATGGAGAATTTTAGAATGGGTGAAAAACAATCACCAGTAAATAATTGCTCCCATAAAAAATTATTAATTATATACGTGTAGCAGAAAATAACTGCAGAGTATGTTTTGTAAAAAAACACACACATTGCAGTTAAAAAGAGAATCGGATTTAGTATTGATGTACTTGTAAAAAAAAAAGAAGAAAACATTTATTGTTATGCTGTAGTCAAAAAAGACTGCTAGCTTTTAAAAAATCTACAGGACGCCAGTAGAAGGGGAGGAAAAATTTACTACTAACATCCTGATTTCTTAATTATATTTTAAACTTGTATATGCTGAAATATTACTTTTTTAAAATTAAATAAATATTATTTTTATAAAAAACTAGAATTATATTGTTGTTATTTTTTAAATAAAAATAAAAAAAACATTAATGAACTCAATTGTAAGATTCCAATCCCTAATTATAATTAATTATAATCTTTTTAATCTCAAATAGCTAATAGTTTTAAAATTTTTGTATATACATTTTTTTTTCGATGTAAATTCAATATTTATATATCTACAATTATATGTTTATACAACATAAATATAATTAATTACAAAGATTTAATATTAATTAGTTAGAAATATTGACTTTTTATAGGTTTTTTTTTCCTGTCTGATAATTAATTTTGCACTGTACTATTACGTCATTATATGTATTAATACCCACAATTATACATTTATATAAACCTATCTAAAAATATTAACGAAAATATTATTTTTTAATGTCTTACACTATCAATAATAATACATGGTTTCTAAATTAATTTATATACTGTTTAATAACTGAAATACAGGTTTATTATATACCTGTATCAATATATGTATTATATGGGATAAATGAGCACAGACTTTTACACGACCCACCACTCACCACTCTATCTCATATCACTGATACACTTGCACACGTATATGTCGAAAAGATAAATAATCACCAACATGGGTATTTCATGCTAAACCAGCAATCATCAGTTGGTCCAGATTATCATCTCTACACATATATGCAATAAGTGCTCAGATATACATTAAGATAGGCAATCTTCATACTTTAATGGACAGGCTTCAATCCACTCCACATTCCAACTCTTCAACTTGCTCATCCAATTGAAAATGTAAATATAAAATGCTCAAAGGCCACCTTGAGGCTGAGATGCTTGTCACATCCATGTTGCCCCCCTCATGTACAGGACATAATCCAATTAATACATATACAAGAATGGGCAGACATCTCTACTATGTAATAACTGAAATACAGGCTTATTATATACATGCATCAATATATGTAATATATAGGGTATGTGAGCACATACCTTCACACAACCCATCACTCACCACCCTATCTCATATCACTGATACACTTGAATACATATATGTTGAAAAGATAAATAATCACCAATATACATATTTCATGCTAAACCAGCAATCATCAGTTGGTTCAGATTATCATCTCTACACATATATGCAATAAGTGCTCAGATATATGTTAAGATAGCCAACCATCATATTTTAATAGACAAGCTGCAATCCACTCCACATTCCAACTCTTCAATCATCCATCCAATTGAAAATCTGATGATGAAATGCTCAAAGGCCACCCTGAAGCTGAAATGGATTATATCCCATACATGAGGAGTCAAATTGACTTTAGGTCAACATAGGTGTGACAATAATCTCACATTCAGGGTGGCCTTTTAGCATTCCAAGCATCAGATTTTCAATTGGATGGATGGTTGAAGAGTTGGGGTTGGAAATAGATTGAACCCTCTCTGTTAAAGTATGAAGATCTATCTTAATATATATCAGAGCACTTATTGCATATATGAGTAGAGATGATAATCTGGACCAACTGATGATTGCTGGTTTAACATGAAATATGTATAATGGTGATTATTTAATTTTTTTGACATATATGTGTTCAAGTGTATCCATGATATGAAATAGAGTGGTGAGTGTTCTCATGTACTCTATATATTATACACTGTTTGTAAAATAACCTTAATTATCTTGTTTATTATGAATAAATACATTCAAAAATATTAACAGTCCATATGTTATAAGTAGGTAAAGTGAACTATAAAAAGTGTACTATATATATCTAATAAGTGGGAACCAATAAAAACGAAGTCATTAAAGTGAAACCAATTTATAAAATCAAATAGACTGGTGGTGGTGGGGGGAGGGTGATGGCTACCCAATTATTTACATTATATAGGTTTGAATATAGATAAGTTAAAATGTAGATATTTTTCAAGTTTCAAATAAGTATACATTTTTTTTTTTTTTTTTTGCAGAAAGATAGCCAGCAGTCACCAAAAACAGTAAATGTATATTTAGCTTATTTTAGTTTGAGGACAAAACATGTATAGAAAATTATTCAAATCTTTACTATTTGAATATTAGAGAAACCTGCTTAGCAATGCTTTTTACTTCTCCATTATTTTATGAAGAATTGTAGAAGAGACATTTCATATATAGATAATAATATATACATATAAGAATGATTAGATCTTGAACCTGCTTCTCTGCTATTGAATTAAATTGTACTTTCTATTTTTTTCTCATGTGTAATAGCATCAGCCAGGAAGAGAACCCACTAACCTGGGACAACTGCTCGTAAATCAGCCATCGCTGACCTCTCAACCACCAATGCTTGACTACTTTATTTCTTCATGTATACTCCACCAGATCTCAGAAAAGAAGTTAAGTTGTCTTACAAAAAATATAATTAAAAAAATTTCAAAAAATCACAAACTCAAGATATAGTCTTCCAAATGGATGTTCAATTAAACATCTTATGGTTTAATAACAGATTTCTTATGACCTTCCAGATAAATTTCTGTTTCCAAATCTATAGAAGCACTAAATGAATTTGATCTTCCTAAATATTATTAGCTTTTTATTAACAATTTGTGACAATTCATGGTTCTCAGTTGCTTTATAAATGGAATTTAGCAGTTGCTGACTTATATAGATGGTAAGAAATACAAACTGTGGATCATATAATTAATGATTGTAGAATATATGGTTATAGAATGAGAATTGGAAGATTCAATAAAACAACTACTGCATCTTCTGATTGGAAAGACTACCACTACTGCATCTTCTGATTGGAAAGTCTACAGTTTCCTTTAGAATATTTTGTTAATAATTAATCTATATAAAAATATTCCACAAACTAAATGATTTACAAATTATAAACACTGCATATGAAAGGGAAAAAGCTTGAGCCATGCTTTACTTTATAATTAAAGAAAATTAATTTAGTTATTTTTTATTCTAAGTATTTACCTTTATTAAAAGACATTATATATATATATATATATATATATATATATATATATATATATATATATATATATATATATATATATATATATATATATATATATATATATAGAAGGTTTTGTTGTTTTCCAATCTTTCTTTGTTTTTGGCTACTTATAATTTTTTATACATTACTTTAATTAATGTATATGCCCTTATATTAAGCCTAATAAGTGGGTGTTAGTAATTTTCTGGTTGCTATTATGCCTTTGTCCATTGTATATCTTCTTTTCATCTTATTTATTGCCATATTTTGCATGCTGTAGGTGCTGCTTCTCCCCAGATTTAATCATTAGTTTTATTTGGTAATTGCTCAAAGTATTTTTCCAATCCTTATCAAGTTTTTTAATCCAATTATATATTTTTATTATCGAATATTAATGAATATCTTATTTCCCACATTGTTCTAATTGTGGGTGATTAGTTTTTAAATTTATATCATCTCTTATTATTTTATTGAAAATATGTATTGTTTTCTGTTTATTTTGTAGTCATTGATTTTCAGCTGTACTTTCAGGTGATCGGAGAAACCAGCCATGGATTTTGTAATTTCTGATTCATTCACTTTGTGTTCAGAGACAAGAAATAGATTGATTAATATTGTATATCTGCTATTGAAGAATGTATATGCACTATCTTCATATTTGTTTTGTATGGGATATAATGATATTTTTTGCATTTTATTTTTCAATTGGTTTGTAGGTTATTGTATGTGCAGTTTAGGACTCCTCCTGGTATTATTATTCCTGGAATTGTATACATTTATTTTGTACATTTTCTATGACTTTTTTAGTGTCCTTACCCTTTGTTGTTGAGCAGACTGCTATTAAGTAGTGTATAGTTCTTTGATAAAGATAGGAGATGACTATGAAATTTGTTTGTAATGAGAGTATTTGAAGTGATTCTATTTCTGAATTTATGCTAACTAGCTACTCCCTGCATTGGTCTTACGTTAGCTTTATGTATTAGAATATTTTGATGGGATAATTTATCCATTACAGACTGGGGCATATTAAGATTTATTCTTTGTCTCAGTTAGTATAGTTATATCATATTCTTGGTTCTTTATATAATCTGTTATTTTATTTACTTTATCTGGGCAATTTATACCTCTTATATTTAGTGTTGTAACTCTAATATTTTCATTATTGGTTTTAAAGTTATTTTTAGAAACTTATACATATGGATTTTTGCATTTTAACATTCACTACAAAGGCAAGGTCTATTAGTGAAGTAAAATAGAACAAGAATGAAGTGTAGTAACCAATTATACTCCTTTATTTGATCTAAATGCACATTAATTTAATTAATCAAAATGTTATTGAAGGTTGAATTCATGCAACCTGCATAAAGTTATCATAATTAATTATATATAAAAAGTATAGAACATGCATAGTATATGTAAATAATTTTGCAGTTTCCAAATATAATATTTTTATTATAAGATCAGTTGCTTGAGAAGTAATATTTAAGCATCAACAATACCATTCAATTTCCAGAGTGTGGTCTTCTTTGGTTTTCTTTATTCAAGAAACAATCAAGGAACTCTAGCTTTCTTTTATCATTGAGGTAATGGTTGGAAATGAAACCAAAGTTTTAAGTATTTGGATTTTGAGATGCTTTCATCATCAGCTAATAAAATACAGATACTCCCTTTCTAACTAGTATTATTTGACATGTTTGAGTGGATGTGGGTGGAGTTGGCTAATAAAACAGCAAATAATCTTTCATGAAAATTTAAGACTATAATCTTTATGTACAATATGAAAGTCTTACCTATCTGTTTGCTTTCTCTAAGAGTTTAAATCTTAGTATTCATAAACATCTTAGCTGATAAGAAGTCATTAAGATAACATTTTCACTAATGTAGTCTATTGACCATTTTTTTCATAATATCTACTAACCTCCTTTTAATCACATTACCAGGATCTTTTTCTAAAAACATATATTTATCATTGTTTAATTCTTTACTCATTTTTCGTCCTAAATTCATTTCCCTTCATAATGACAAACTGGCCAACTTTTTCTCCACAAGAAATCTCACATCATTAGAAATTAACCTACCCTAAAGTTGTCTAATCTCAGCAGGATTAACAATAATTTTTTCTTTGCTTTTTAAGGTTTTATTTAAAATAAATTGAATACCAACTTTATGCTCATCACTCAAACTACTAGAATCAATAGATAAAATTGTATCAGAAACTATATTTTCTGAATGAAAAATAACAAAATTAGGACCTTTATCAAGCATCTCTAATTCTCTATCATTTAACTTAATATCAAAAAGATTAACCATTTTATTAATATAAACATTATTGTCAAATACCCTATCATTACAATAAACTTTATTTATTTTTCCAAATAACCATTTAAATTTTTTTTCATACTTCCTAATATAGAAATTTTATGCATTTATTCTAAACTGCCTTATGAAAAAAATTAAAATTATATAATTAAAATCTTGCTCTTATCTAAACAATACCTATTCTTTCTCATTCCTCTTAAAATTAATAGTACAACTTCTAGTAAAAGCATTAAATTTCCTACATTTTTTAAGAAAATAAATCTTCCATCTTAAAGATTCTATCCTATCACTCAATCTAGTTAATTTTTTAATCCTCCTAATATCATTCAATGGAAAATCATTAAAAATTAAACGTACAAACCCATAATAAAGAACAACTGCAAATAACAAATACACATCTAAATTAACAAAAAAAAAGACAAAGAGAAAAAATAGGTTAATGGATTGCAAGAGTTATTAAGACATTCTATAAAATATTTTTAACATTCTACAAAATATTTTCTGGTTTTAAAACTTCACCATACTTTTACATTAATATTTTAGATTTAACTTAATTAATAGTGAAGAACATTATTTTTGTTTTAGATTCACAATTTATTGAAAGATTTTTTTTTCTTTTGTAACAAAAAGTGTTAAAAGTATGTCTTTTTTTTACTTTCATCAACCAAATCTCACCCTCATTTCTACTTATCAGTCTTGCATCTGCACATCCAAAAGTAACATTTACTTTTTTATTTTATCTGAGATAATGACTTGATATTAAATACTTGACAGCTTTGAAGCCAAGTTAATTTGTTTGCATGTTATAAAGATTTGATCCTGCTGTCAAATGTCCATTGATTACTCAAATTCACAATAGATATTTCTGAAAGAGGTAAACAAAAAAATAACTACTTCTAAAACTCATTCAGAAAGAAATCTGAGTAAGAGACATTTAAGAATACAAAGATTATGATTTATCATTATATTGTGTGATGTTATATGAATGTATCAATCAATATCATATTTCTTTTCCAGGGTTTATACATTGTGTATTCCTGCACAATAGATGTAGATAGTAGAGTTTAATAATATGTTACACTATCTACATTTCTAAACTATTTTTCAGCTTATGGGTTGCATTAATGAGAAATTTTAATTGAGGATCTGGTGAAACTAGATTTTTGGGATTTCCTTTAGCCATTGCATTTTTTCCATTTTTAATGTCAAGTTATCAGATTGAATTGTGGGACAGTTTAATGTTTTGAATTTAAGCCAACTTGCCTAAATGGTTACATTGATCTGACGCCTCTTCATTATCTGTATATTTTAGTGTGCTCAAATTTTTTAAAATAGTTGTATATATTTATATTTCTTAAATAATAAGTGTAATAACGCTCAAGGCTAAATCTCTGTGGCCAAGTTGCAATAATTATAGTCTATATAAATATATTGGACCATAAATAAAGGTGGCATTCTTTCTTTATTGTTAAAAGGTTGCCTGGACAACAGTTTGAAATTGTTGATTGTTATCTATATTGGGATGGTTTACGTGTAGACTGGTTTTTAATGGTTATTTATATTTCTGTACATATTTTTATAAAATCCTCCAAATATCACATGATCTCTGCTTACATAATGTGTTTACATAGCAAAAATATTTTCTCACTCCATTTCCACTATCTGACAACTATTAATAATTCAAGCTTATACAAGTGGTAGAACTGGAATAAGAAAAAAGACCCGGTACTTAAAAGTAATACTTAGAAAGAAGTCATACAGTGTTTTATGGATTTAATGAATAACTAAGTTAACTAATATTTAAAAAAATATTCGGCTTATATTTATGCAAATCATTTTTTTATTCTCAAAGTCATTTTATAATATAAAACAAAAAAAAACTCAAATCAATAAACTTGAAAATGTTATTTAAAAATATTAATTTCCTTTTCTTCACTAATAATTCACACGAATATCATAATAGGCAAAACTCTATACGTATTATGTGACTGACGAATTTTATAAATGGCAATGGTCTTGTTCAAATTTAATAAAAACATACTTTTATAAGAAAATGCTACAAAATTTATTTATGTATTATGTTAATAACTTACATTTATTATATATATATAGTATTATAATGGTTTATATATGTATACATGTATGCTGCGAACAAAAGAATGTTTACTCCGGTGGCAACAAATATTAATATATATATATATTTAAATCTTAAATGTTTTATATCTCTAATTGCATGTCAATTAACGAAATTATATTATGATTGTGTACATTAAATTTTTTTTGATTAGTTTTCTATTTTTAATTTAGTGATAATTACAGAATAATTAGCTGTAAAATAATGAAAATTAATTTTATTTTCTTATGAGTAACTTACTGATAAATGAAAAATAAAAATTAAGACATTATCAGAAAATTAGTCAATATGTTATTCCATTATTCACAACAATTCTTAAAATACATGAGAAATAAAGAATGAAAAAAAAACGTGTTAGGAGTCTATATTAGAAGGTGGTTAGTTGAGAGAATAGTTAAGTGTTCAGTGGTAAGCCACCAAGCATCAGGTAATATAGAAAAAACATAATCTAATTAGACAGAATTACAAGAGTAAAATATTTGACTTTGTAAGCATACTTTAGCTACAGCTCATAAGTGTCAATAGCTAAATAACCTATATTTAAATCATTCATAAGCATCTTTTCTGTAATTTTCCAACTGCCTTGTAAATAAATTATGTGTTTTATATACTACATCATCTTTAAAATTTATAAAGAATTATTAATATTTATACCAAAAGTCATCAACAAATTCATTTACAAAATCCAGTTTTCTGTTGGCAGACATAATATCAATACCTGTACACCAATATCCTCTATAAAAATGAAAAGTTTTATTAATATTGATTTAAAATTCAACAAAAAACCCACAAATAACATTTTTATTGACCATAGTAACTACAAATTTATTGATCAAAACATCATTAAATGCTAAAAGAATTTTAAGATTTATATAATGATTTATCAAATAATTAATTTCAATATATTACTAAAGTAATACCATAAAACTATGTAATTTAATATATGAGGGGAACCCAAAAATATCCTGAATTATTCTATGATATTGTAATATATGTCTCTGCCTCTTGATATGTCTTGCAGAGGTCCATCTGCATCAATCTGCCAAATGATGTCATCATGTGAAATCACAGTCATATGTAATATATTTTTTGTAAAATGGGTTTTGTGTATTTGTTGAATTTTGTAATGGGCAAAAAGTTAGAGCAATGTAAAATTCTGCTTTCTTTTATGGAAAACAGCAGGGAAAACAGTTGTAATGTTTGAAAGAGCTTACAAGAAGTTGCTTCTGGAAAAACACAAGTTTACATGTGGTTTAATACAAGTGATAAATTTATCATGTCTCAAAAAAGCATAGCAAGTGAAGTCACATGTCAAGATAGTGCCAATTTTTTTTTGTATGCAAAGGGTGATTGTTCATTCAAATTTTGTTCATTGTGCGATGCAGTAAAAGGTATATGTCCTGTTTTGTGGCAAAATGAGGGTGCATGTTTCATCTCAACAGTGTGGCTAGCATATAAACTTGAGTGTAAACAATTTTTAATTAAATTCAGCATAATTTGCTCTGAGCAATTTCTTTTTAATCTCTGAAATAAAAAAGATTGTCTCAATTTTTTTTTTTTTTTGGAATTAGAAGTGGTAAAGAAAAATGATGGAGGTATTAATATGCATCACTTAGCATGTGTTTCCAATCTACATTAAAAAGTGAAAAACATGTGTAGGCTGGCACATTGCCTTAAATAGACTATACTTTGAAAGTGATTCAATTTGCAACACCTAAAAACAAATATAATTTTGTTATTACAAAATCCCATTATTTATGGGTCATATATATAATTGATTTTATTATCAGATTATTATTAAGCATAGTATTTCTAGATATTATTTTTTTAAATAAAAATTTACATCCAAATTGTAAAACAATAAAAAGGAACAAATAAATTTCCCAATTAATAATTTATATTTTATTAAAATTTCATTAAATAGTATATGATAATGTTAATAATATTCATGATTGTTTTAATATGATAATATTTTGTAAAATGACAATTATAAGTATATAATAACTAGAATATATTGTGACAACAATAATTCACTACATGATGAAATAAAAAGTTTATAATAAATAAATAAATAAATAAATAAATAAATAAATAAATAACGAAATAAATTTTATTAGAAACCAAAAATTATTTTGAAGGTCGTTATACATAATTATGTGAGTAAAAAGTATTTTAGTCACAATTTCAATGTCAAATACAAAATGTTTGTAAAGTTTATAAAATATGTAAATTACACTTTTACATAAACAAAATGTGTATTAGAGTTATTTGCACAGCTATTGTATCTAAAAACTATGCACTTTTAAGTCATTAATCCGTTGATATGTTATATTTAAAAATTTTATTATATTTTTGAATAGAGGAGAAAAAGATATATCTATATTTAAGAAAATTAAGTATAAAAATATGAAAGTCAAGATCTTACATATAAATATAAAAATATGAGTTTGTATTTTTTTAAAAAAAAATCAAAAAAGATATCAGATGACATATAATTAAATAAAAATAAATACTAGCTAAAGAAAAATAAAATTAGTTGTTCTCAATTAAAATCCTATAAGTAAGAAATTATTTAATAATGACTTCTAAAAAACAGAAAAACAAGATTCATGAAACATGTTTTTCTCAGACATTAAAACGCTATATATAATAAATGAAGACCAACATGTTATATTCATTGGCATTTATATATACCATCATTCAATATTAATATATTAAATATCTGAGTATAATCATAATACAGAGCAAAGCGTAAGTTAGAGGAAAAAAAATGGACATAAGAATGAAATGTAGACATATCTTGCTAATAACTACCTGTATAGATAGAAAATACTTTTTGTACTAATTTTATTCTAGGCAGGATAGATTTTTTTTATTATAAAAAATAGTAAGGCACACAGAAGTGTATTGCCTATTTTTTCAAAATATAATTTCTCACTAGTAAAATGGTTACATTCCATACTTTATAGTTAATAATGAAAAAATGATGGTGGTTTAAATTAACACCTTTTTGCCTGATGTGATATTTTGAAAGAAACATATTCCATTGCTTTAGCTTATTGAAGTAAAATAGTAATAGTATAAAGGATTTAATGACCTCAAATAGAAGATTAATAACAAGATGACTAATAAAGAACCAAAGAGTGACAAAAATTTTAAAAGTAATGGAAATGCACTGAGGTTATATCTGATTTTTTTTTTTTTTTTTTATAAATATAGGATTATTATTATTTTTTGACTGATTTATTGAAACAAGTATTTAATTTCTAACCTCATATTGTAATTGCATTCATTTATGGGGATTAATGGTTAACATTATGATATTGAATTACTATGAAATGTGTATATATATATTAATTCTAATATTTTCATGGATAAAAGATGTCATATTATTATTATTATTATTATTTGTGGGCTATTCCGTGTAGTGAAAAAGCTAAATGCTGATATTTCAGTACAATATCAAATACCTTCCTCAGAGCGTCCTCTATCTTTGAGGAAGGTACTTGATATTGTACTGAAATGTCAGCATTTATCTTTTTCACTACACGGAATATCTCACAAATAATAATATGACATATATATATAAACCATTATTCCTAATGAATATGTCCATTCTACTTCAATTAAAGAGGGGAAAAACTATCTTAGAAATACATCCATATATAGAATATTCTGGCTACTTTTTATTTAATTTAGCATGGTGCTGTCTTTAAATTATTTTCAACAAAAACTTTTATTTCTGAAATATTCCCAGCTCTAATCATAGCTCTCCAACTAATTCTATTTTCTGCCATATTTTGCAAATGAGAGCAATGACATTGCATTTCTTAAAAATGTATTTGAGATAATCATTATAACATAGGTGGGATCTACCTCTCCAAAAAAAAACCATATTAAATTTCACTATAAAACTATTTTAGGAAGTTTTATAGTATTCAGTTGCATTAAAGGTCCAATCACATAAAGGTGTTATTTTATAATAGTGAACTCTGTAGTATTGCAGCAAGCAAGGTGAAGAACATTTAGGATCTCAATATTGTATTTTTTACATTTTTATGGAACATCTTTAATTAAAGAGAAAGGATTTCACTTTTCATATCTGTATCTTAATAATTTATACAATAGCTCTCAAATCAAGATGCTTCAGTCTGACATATATAATCAAGAATTTAGAATAAAGGTAAGATGCCACTCTTTATAAAGTTTTCTTGGATTTGGGTTTGAGAGTTTCCTCTATATTCAACATGACAGCATTGAGCTATTGCATAAATTATCATGATACATATGTAACAAGCTTAAATCCTTTCTCTTTAATAACATACATCCTATGTGCTTAATGAATAAATTTGAATGGAACATCTTTAAATGAATGTTTTCTAATTCAATTATATTGTGTGAATATGATCTGCAATTTCCACTTCAGTACAATAAATTAGGTAAGATTTAAACAACTACCTTAACTGCTGTAATTATTATCCTATGCTGAAATACTTTTATCTTTTAACTTGTTAAAAGCTGCAGCACATTGGAGTCTGTTTTACATCTCAACATCTAAGTTTTCCATTTACTCATAAAACTATCAAGGTATTTAATTTGGTTTACATTCTCAAATTGATAATCAATCAAGCTAAAAGATGTTGATGATTTTTTTTTTGCCATTTGCGGATAAAAAAACTGTGTTTTTTTGAATGTTAATTAATAAACCAAAGTCTTTATATGATATATTCGAAAAACATCAACTAACAGAAATAGCCACTTCAAACACTTTTTACCAAAACTCTTTATTTGTACATATACATATACCTATGTTTCAACTGACCTGCAGTCTTCTTGAGAACCAGTTTATTTTATTATCTTAAAAAAACGTTTTTTTTTTCAAGAGAATAAAATAAACTGGCTCTGAAGAAGACTGCAGGTCAGTTGAAATGTAGGTGTATGCATATGTACAAATAAAGAGTTTTGCTAAAAAGTGTTTGAAGTGATTTGGATAAATTGTATTTATAGGATATTATGGCAAAATAAAGAAAAGTGTGATTCTGGTAACAGAAATAGTAAAATCATCAGCATAATATCAATCCAGAATCCATGAAAACAACATTTTTGAATTAACTTTAAATTTATTTAAATTAAAAACTCTACCATCAAACTTTTATTATATCATGACCCCTATTCAATTAAGATGTCTATAAATGGTCCCAAAGGTGTATCATATAAATTAGAAATGTAATCTGTGTTAAACAAAAATGTGGCCTTGCTCTAAAGTCATTTCAAATGTCTCAGATTTTTCACTTGTGGTGATAACACTTTTCCTTATTATATCATATACAAATTGTGTAATCCTAATAAATATTGACAGACAAGCTACTAATTTCAAGCAATGCCATAGACCTGCCCTATTAACTGAATAAAATGTTTTGACTAATTAAAAAATCTATATATAAAACATCTTTTGTTCCTGAAACTCTTCTTGAATTTTCCTGGCAACAAAAACATATCTATAATGCTATTTGATTGTATAAAACCTCATCGAGTCTCTGGTAACCATTATTTATGATGTATTAAACCACCAAACATTACATGATCACCATTTCTTATGCTTACTCATAACTGTTATTAAAACAGACAAAACTCTCCATACAGTAGTGCCACTCAGTGCAAGACAGAGTAATCAATGGATGCCAGAAGGCTTGTGCAAAAACTACTGTATGGAGAGTTTAGCCTGTTTTAATAACAGTTATGAGAACACATAAGAAATGGTAATCATGTGATGTTTGGTGGTTTAATACCAATCCTGCCTAATATGATAGTGATGGATATGGTTATTACAGAATGAAAGACACCAAGATGTATGGGTACTGAACAGAGTTCAGACCAATATAACTATATAAGCTAATGAGCTTGGATTGAAAATATTATGGTGTTTTCAATCTTAGTCTCATAATTTTGTAGTTAAGTGGAGATAAAAGATAGCTGTTGGAGGGTTGTATTAGTTTCTAAGATCTAGGTGCAGTGCTCTCAGATCCAAGACACCTCACAGATAAAAGCAACAGCTAGAAATATATTACCAAAAGTGCCACTCTCTGATCCACATCCTACAAAAGAAATTTCCCCAGATTGTAGCAGAACAACCAGTCATTCCATCAGACAGACCTCCACCTTCAAAGATAAGCTGGCTAAATCAGATACTTGACTACCTTTTCACTCACAATGGCCACTCTACCCTAGTATTCAGACAAAAATCTCCATTTGGGATGCTAATGGCCTGCTGTTTCCCCCACAAAACTCTACCATTCCTTACCTCAGTGGTAATAATCACATGGTCACCAGGTTTTTCAAGCATCTCAAGCTGGAGCCAAGGTTTCTGGACTTTCTCATAAAAATCAACCTGAATTAACTCCAGACAAACTGGTTCCTGCACTACAGTAGATTCCTTAAGAAAGTAGATCCTATGTGTCACAACTTCCATAGAACCTGTGAAACCTTTGATCATATGATAAATGATTGCCCAGCATATGACAAAATCAGAACTTTCATTACTTACCACTGCCACATTTCCCTGAACAAAATCTTAAATATTAAATGCTGCTTCCTGTCCAGGGATTATGTCACTACAAGACTCTCAATCTTTCTCACTTATGCCATCTGGATGGCCAGATGTTGCAACAAGTTTACCTTTCCTCATCCCAAGCCTGAAGACACATTCATTTCCAAGCTAAAGGAATTTCACCATAAGGACAGAATAATCTCTTCCAGATTTTTATTTGACAACACGTGGGGGCTGATTAAGCTGGATTAACAACAGTAACCACATCAGAACATTTGGTTGCCTGACTAACATGGATAACTATTATTTTTGATTTACAATTGTATCATTATTACATATGGTTTTTCAATAAAATTATTTATAAATAAATAGAAACTAGTCTGGGAATATCGGATGAGCACTAGATAGGGATTTTATGCACAAGCCTTCTGGAATCCATTGATTACTCTGTTTTGCACTGAATGGCACTACTGTAGAAAGAGTTTTGCCTATTTAAGATGTAAGAAATCTTTCAACAAATTTCTTAAGTATTTTCACTGTTGTGGATAATAATAATAATAATAATAATAATAATAATAATAATAATAATAATAATAATAATAATAATAATAATAATAATAATAATAATAATAATAATAATAATAATAATAATAATAATAATAATAATAATAATAATAATAATAATAATAATAATAATAATAATAATAATAATAATAATAATAATAATAATAATAATAATAATAATAATAATAATAATAATAATAATAATAATAATAATAATAATAATAATAATAATAATAATAATAATAATAATAATAATAATAATAATAATAATAATAATAATAATAATAATAATAATAATAATAATAATAATAATAATAATAATAATAATAATAATAATAATAATAATAATAATAATAATAATAATAATAATAATAATAATAATAATAATAATAATAATAATAATAATAATAATAATAATAATAATAATAATAATAATAATAATAATAATAATAATAATAATAATAATAATAATAATAATAATAATAATGGCACAACATACTCCTAAAAGAATTTGAATATTTTTAAACCTAGCATATCAACATCATATTTTAAAACTTCTCCAGGTATTTCATCACAATATGTAGTCTTTCTATTTTTGAAATTACAGAGTTGATATGATTTCAATAAACTAAATATATTTATCTATATAAAAATAAGTAGATAAAATGGATATATCATTGAAAACCATCATTGCAATTTTTTTACTATTCTTCAAAACTTGATCAAAATACTTTTCCATCTGTTCAAAATATCATTGCCATCATTGTGAGAATGCCATTGCTGGATTTAATAAGATTGTGATATCATTCTCAGACACATATGTTGCTTTTCATACTAAAAAAAAACATATCTAGAGATCATGATTAGTAAATGTTTGTATTAAATTTGAAGTTTTAATTCACCCATCATTTTTAAGCCTTTCCAACATAAACTTCCTTCAGATATTATACTTATTATGATGTTCCACATTCAATTATTATTCTGTCAAACAAAAATGTTTTATTTTAATCAAATCACTGATAAGATCAATGTCAGGAAACCAGTCATGATTCTTCCTAGTAAATCTAAGAATAGATTTACTTCTATCCATAAGACACACTGTAAGAGAATTCCATACATCAGTACTGTGACAGTCCTGAAAATCTAAATTACAAATTTTAGTGTTTAAAAACTATTCAATTTCATATGTATAGTTGATTTCTTTAAAGAATAAACATTAATTTGATTAGAATATGATTGGAATCTGTATTTTTACTGGAGCTATCATTTTAATCTTGCAGAATGTTCTATGATATGTCCAACAAATCTATGCTTCTAAGCTTGTGTATTGTGAACTTCTCTTGTATTCTGATTCCTAACTATAATAAACTCTATTAAATGGTATTGTTGGGAGAGTGAATTAATTCTTATTCCCTTATAGTGGTTTTTCTGCACAACTAAAGTGTTTGTTAAAGTCAATCCATGTGTAGCAAATTTTAATAATAATAAACAATTTGAATCTATAGTTCCAGTATCATTATTTCAAATAACTTTTGGTTAAAGTTGATCATTTATATCAACATGGGCATTAAAATCTCCTAAAATTAAAAATCAATATTTTAATAGTATTGGGGTAATAATGCTATCCAATAAGGAATAAAAGCTTTCCTTATCTGAATTCTCTGAATTTAAGGTTGAGCATAGACAATAATAAAATGAGCATAGTGCCTTTATGCAAGGCAAATTTTAACACTATTATCCTTACATTTATACAACAAGAATTTTCAACATAGAATGCACTAAATTATAATTTACAAGAAATCCATTATGTTACATTCAGCTTTCACTGATTATCCTGCATTTCCAAAAAATGGTATCCATTCATCCATTCTAGTAAATATACCTTTTTAAAGAGATGAGTTTCACTAATAGCAGCTATATCGACCTCATATCTCAACATTTATATAAGTCATGTTAATGTATAGAAAATTCCATTTATTTGAAATGAAAATGTTAATATATTTTTCTGCACATCAATTCAGAATTGCAATTTTAATATAATTTGTGTATTCATATAACCATGAATAATTTTTAATTAATTATACCATTTTAATAATTTAATGTTCATGCCATTTTTGTGCTAAGTCTGATTACACATTCATTACATATTTAAATACAGTAGTCTTAAATATTTCTTAAACATGCTTATGCAACAAATAAGTTGCTATATGATATAATTTGATAAAATATAGCCTTCTGAAATACAAATGTCAGGGACCCTACTTTGGAATATCCTGATTATATATAAGATAACTAGTTGCTGTAAGTCTTAGTCTAATCCTCACATAGCTAATTGATGATGATGATCAGAAAATATAATTCATGTTTTGTTAAAATTTTTTATTATGATCTTTACAAAAATAGGAATATGTAATTTTATTATTATCATCATCCTAATCATTGACTGAGAACAGAGTTCAGGATAGCTGTGTTATATAAAACATCTTCATAATTTTGTTATTATTTTTTTTCACTTACAATATGTGTGTGTGTGTGCCAGAGTTACAATTACTAATGTGCTTGTTAAAATATTTAAAGTTTTATGAAAATTATATTAAACTTAATTTATAAAATTTAGTATTTAGAGCAAACACATAAGATTAAAGCAGGGCTCCGAGAATAAATGCCATTACATGTTTTTATTTCTTTTATTTAATACTTACAGTTTTATTTTATCATTATGTACATTGGCAATTGAAATATCAAGTATTGTAATTTCATTAATCATATATTTGTTTAATTCTTGGTATTCTTTGCTCATAGCTCCAAACTATAGATTATTCAATGTATCCTTGGATCTCAAGCTTCTTTAAAGAGTTTAGACATGGATATAATAATAAAAGATATGTGTAAAATGAAAATTCTGCCATCATGAAAATATATATTATATAAAATTTCCTTGATGTTCAGTATGAAGGCTTGATGAACACAGAAATAACATTGCATAATTAAAACCCATCATATAGATAGGCTAACCAGGGTGTGGACAGATACACTTGCACGATGAAAGCTGAACCTGTAGTCATAGTTACAAATGTAATCAACTGTATATACTTATATAGTATTTTCATTATTATCAACATATATTGTTGTTATATGATTTCTTCTTATTATATACATTTTGTTTAATTTCTGTATTGTTTATTTATATTCTCTGAATTTTTTTTATTTAATTTCAACACTATGATCTATTTATACGTAGGTCATGCTCAGAATATTTGAAAAAATATTTAAACATATTGAAGGTTAGAAAATCAATATCATTAACTATATATTAACTATATTTGTTGCATTCTGTATAGTCATTAAACAAACTGATTATAAACATGCTTTTCACAAACTATGCTATGTAATTACTATAAATTTAAATCTACTTGAAAATTTCTATCTAACAAATAGATTAAACAACATATTGAATGTAGTTTAGTGCAGTAGTTCATTGCCAGACCCTAAGATTTAAAAATTTATAGATTTAACTTCAGTACTGTCACTTTTTGTGCTTAAACTTCAAGTAAATTTTCAATTGAACTTTTGAGAAATAATCTATTCAATTATGTTTTTATTCAATATTATTCTCATATGTTAAAATAAACCAATAATATTTGAAATTTGTTTTTACAGGCATAATATTAAATCTATTTGCAAATCTTAGAATAAAATTTTGAAGATTATCAGAATACCCAACCAACTGTATAAGTCTGACATAAAATGCCATATGATTATGATATAGTCTATATAGATTATATTCATTATTTTAAATCAAATTCTATTAAGAAAAGTATTACATGACATTAGACAGAGTGGTTTATTTCTATTTGCAATATATTTTTTGATAAAATTACAATTTGTAAATAACCATTTTTTATGTAGCAATGGTTTATATAAAGTATTTGTATTAAAACAACCCTACTAATTTCAGCAGAGATATTTGCATAGTATTGCTGAATATTATATTTCTTCAAAAATTATTATAATCAAACAAATCTAGTAAAAATGGTATGTGCCAAATTATCCTTTATCTAATAAAGACAAATGTCAACTACACAGTTAGTTAAATTAATTGTGCATAGAATTGTTATTATTTCAGTGTTATTATATGGAAATGAGATGTAACTCTTCCCTTCTCAACCTTTATGAACATAATATAAATGTTTTAATATATTTTTTAAAGAATACTTTATAAGATTCTAAAAATATGCTAAAAAATTAATAAACCAATCAGTATATTCTTCAGCTTTTCAGATTTAATGTTATTAAATATGCTTTTGTAAATGCATATTAACACTACATTGGGCATGCAAAGCAAATAAAAAAACAATAAATCCCCAAATTTTTAGTATTCAATAGTGAATGTGTGAATGCTTTTTTTGTAGAAACAGACCACCCATCATAAAGTTATCATAAAGATTTTTACAAAATACATTTTTATTGCATTTATTTGAGCATGTAGCTGAGAATAAAAAAACAATGGAGATTTCAGTTAGGCAAAGTGTTAAAAGACTTTAACATCTTGCCTAATTAAAGACTTTCATTCTAATATATTTTAAGCTGTATGATTAACTAAAAGTAATGAATATTGCAAAAGAAGTTAAAAGACAGCTTCATAAGTATCAAATCTTATGTGATTTTCATAATTTATGAATTGGCTTGTGTCAATGCAAAATTCATCTTTTAATTTTTGTTTTTTGATTTTTCTTTTCTGGAGTTAGAATAGTCATATTCATGCATCAGTTAATATTTCCTATTTTATAAACATGCTTTCCTGACAATAGAGTGCATACAATCAATAATTCAACTATTTGGGAGATCATATTGATGATAAAACATCAAATTTTAGCTGAACAGATACTTCCAATACAATTGACTTAAATTAAATTTTAAAAACATTTTCTCAGCTGAAAGTCACTACGTCATAGCAGGAAGTTTTTTGTTCTGATTGTGGATATTTTTTACAACATAAAATATAATTTTTGATACTCAAAATCACAGACTGGGAGAAAAAATATAGGGCTATTAAAAATAAAAAAATAATAGAATTTATTTTTTCCTCATTTATTATGGAAATTATGTATTACTTCTTTTTTAGACAACTAGATTATTTAAAAACCTCTTTTAAAACGTTTACAAAAATATACATAAAAATTTGCTAATTGACTTATATATTTAAATTTAGTAAATCAATAATGAAACTTTAGATACGTTAATAATCTAAGCATAATTTTCAATAATAAAATATGTCATATTTTAGGATTGTTATGCGTATATATATATATATGTAATATTAGTTTATTTCTATTATCAATATGAAAAAAAAATCTTGCAGTCTATATATTCGATGGGATTACTTTTGAGTTAAAATAGCATTCAAAAATTTAGAATACGGTAATTTAAATATTTAATCAAAATTATATATTTGATAATTATTGCTTTCACAATTATACTAATTTTTGGCATCATTTATTTATTATTTTTTTAAAAAATATATATATATAAATGTTATGTAAAATATTTTAAAAATTTGCTTTGCTTTTTTGTTAACATATATATATATATATATGTGTGTGTGTGTGTAAAAAATAGCTGCTGAGTAAAAGTATACATTAAAGCACGTTAAGGATTAGTGATAAATATACTGAAAGTATTACTGTGAAAAAAAAAAAAACTACAGCAGGTGTATTTGTAAGTGTATATATATATTTGTGTTATGTATAAATACTTATGTGTAAATGCTCCAGGTTATATATATTATTTGCTTCTCTTCAGCAATTTAGGGATCATATGACGTTAGAGAATTCGAAATGTGAGTTGAACATATTAATGCCAATTCAATTAACCAAACTGACTTTTTTTTCCTCAGATGGAAATCAATCAGAAATCTCTGGACTGATTTTCCAGAGTATGTTCTTTTATTATTACAGTTAACTATTACAAAAATTCAAGAAAATACAGATGACGGGGAGAAATGTAGAGGGGGAATCGTGCATTATTACAAAGAACAGGGGGGGGGACTCATTTTATCAATCAAATTATAACCCTTAGGTTAGATTTGGTTAAATATATATTATTACTATTTAATACTCTCATCTGAATAAAAATATATGATGGCGAATGATAATATTAAGGTATATGTTCAAAAAGTGGAATCTTGCACTATTTAAAACTATAACTCCTTTTAAACAACCTAGGGTTAATATGTATTAATACTAGATTAATTATTTGTGTAAGTTTAATTTATAGGAGCATTAATTGTTAATAGTCATTTATTATCCAAAGTTTTACCATTCTTATTAAAAAAAAGAAAAGAAAGAAAAACAAATAATCAGAAGTGAGTTTTTAAGTGAATATACAAATCAATGCCTAATTGTTAAATCTGTAAATTTGAGTTTTTATTTTTTATTTCTTAAAAAAAAAAAAAAAAACTTTATTAAATCCTTCAACAGTTTTTGATAGAACTTTAATACTGCATGAATAAATATCAAAAATATTGTCAACAGTTATTATTTTATACGATATGTACTCTGCTTCACCAGTTGTTATGTGTGGTTATTTACATATGTATATATAAATTATATTATATGTATTATATCATAGACAATATGTACTAAAATATATTCTACCAGAATATGTAGACAATTATCAACTATTATAATAAGTAGTCTTATTATAATTATTATTATAATAAGACCCAGAAAGAGACCACATGTGAGATGGATGGACGAAATAAGAAAGTGTGCAGGAGTGATGTGGAGAAAAGAAGCTAAAGATCGGAGAAGATGGATTAAACTTGGAGAGACCTTCATCCTGTAGTGAATAGATAATGGTTGTTGATGATGATGATGATAATAATAAGTAGTTGATAATTTTCTACAGTCGTACTTTGACAAAGATGCAGTATCAAAAGCCAGGCTCTGTAAATAACAAATATTATTTTGTACCTAAGATTTATTACCAAAATAGTTGATAATTGTCTACAGACTCTGATAGAATATATTTTATTATATAAACTATAATAATGCATTCAGTTTTGATAAAATATTAATGAATGAAGATGAAAATAGCATATGTATTTGGGACTTAATTAGAAAGTTGCTAGTATGCATTGATGCGATGCTAAGCTTTATTGCCCATAGATTTTTTGATGCATTGCTGGAATTCAAAATGATTTTTGTAAATAGAAAGATTTAATTTTTATTATTCACCTATGTTATTTTTCTTTTTGTATACTTACTTTATTTTAATATATAGGGTATATGAGCACACACTTTCACACGCACCATACTTTATTTTAATATATAGGGTATATGAGCACAGACTTTCACACGCGCTATCACTCTCTACACTATCTTATAACACTGATACACTTGAACACTTATATGTTGAAAAGATAAATAATCACCAATAAAGGTATTTCATGCTAAACCAGAAATCATCAGTTGGTCCAGATTACCATCTCTACACATATATGCTATAAGTGCTCAGATATATATTAAGATATATATTTACTTTAATATGAAACTTATAATTTTTTGTCAAGCTTATAACTTTCTTTTTATTATTATTTTTATTAACTGTAAAATTTGTATAAATTGTTTTTGCTAATCTTTTTTTTTTATTATTTCATTTCACAATTTTTAAAGTATGAATACATTTTTATTGTTTTAATCATGATTTGCGATTATATTTTCTTTAACTAATTTATCTATGTTTTTACTACAGTTTGTTATATCCTATAATATACTTCTTTATATATACATGTCAGTATATATTATTGCATTTTATAGTTATTTTATTAATTATATTCTAAAAAACAATAAATATAGCAATTATAATGAGAATGTAAAAATGGTATTGAAAGAATGATTTTTAAAAAATCTTTACTGATAAACTTAAACCCATTTTCAATAGAAATACTATTAATATAGGAATGCTTTTCATTTTAACATTGAATTTAAAAGAATACTTTTATCTGGATAAAAAATAATTACGATAAATTCTTTAAAAACTAATAAAAAAGAGAAATTGGGTAATATATATACATGTATTTGATAAAGTTTAAATCAGTTTTTGCAAAATAATGTTTTAAAAGGATAGATGGTAATTTTGATCTCCCCTTCCCTCCATTTAAAATTTAAAAATAAAAGAAATCTTTTGGACTATTTCCATCATATGCTTTAGTAGTTAAATATCTCTAGAAAAATTTAAACTGTGTAATTTTTCAAGCACATTTAACTAATTAATAAAAACATAGGTTAATATATTGTTACTAACAGCTGAATGTGTTTGGAATAGTATAAATAATGTCGAATTTTTTTAAAAACATCAATAATTAAACTAGATAATGGAAATAGTCCAAATGTTAAAAATCATGAAGTTTCAAACAAATAATATATATATATATAACAACAATAAAAATAATATCACATGATCACCATCTCTATACTAGCACATAATTGTTGTAAACAAAGGTAAAACTCTCCATACAGTAGTGCCACCCGTGCCAAACAGAGTAATCAATGGATGTCAGAAGGCTTGTGCATAAAATCCCTATCTACTGCCTGCTCATCCAATATCCCCATACTAGTTTCTGGACTGTGGACATCATTAGTGAGGAGCCTTGGATCTGAGAGCACTGCACCTAGATCTTAGTAATGTAACCCTCCAGCAGCCACCTTTAACTCTACTTTACTCTGTTTGGCATAGGGTGGCACTACTGTATGGGGAGTTTTGCCTTTGTTTACAACAATTATGTGCTAGTATAGAGATGGTGATCATGTGATGTTTAGTGGTTTAACACCAATCCTGCCTAATAGGATAGTGGTGGCTATGGTTGTTTAAGAGTCAAAGACACCTAAATGTATGGGTGCTGAATTGAGTTCAAGCTCATATGACTATATAAGATATTGAGCTTAGATTGAAAATATTATTGTGTTTTCAATTTCATTCTCATAGTTTTGTAGTAAAGGAGAGTTAAAGGTGGTTGCTGGAGGGTTGCATTAGATCTAAGATCTAGGTGCAGTGCTCTCAGATCCAAGGCTCCTCACTGATGATGGCCTCAAGCCAGAATCTAGGCTGGGGATATTGGATAAGTATGCACTAGATAGGGATTTTATGCACAAGCCTTCTGGCATCCATTGATTACTCTGTTTGGCACAGGGTGGCACTACTGCATGGAGAGTTTTGCCTTTGTTTAATAAAAATAATAAATATAACGTTAATTAACTATTAAATACAGTCTTTCAATTCGTAGAAGTACTGACATATATATTTATTATTTTTATTGTTGTTACAATAGTTTTTAATTAATTGATATTTTATTTGTATTATACATATTTGTCCATTAGTTCAGTATTAAGGATCAAATCTTTATAACTTCTGAGCAAGTTTACAACTTTCTTTGCAAAACTGGACCATAAGATAATCATCCAATTACTGATTGGTAAATGGTTATTTAGATACTTTTAGTAAGGAATAAAGCAAAAATAAAATTAAAAATGTGATAAAAAACTGGACTGATTAAAAGAAGTAAAATTAATAGGTATTTATTTACCAGATATGGAATAAGAAATTTACATGCAAAAAAGACCAATTTATTAAAAAAAATGTATGTCCCTTCAATAGGTGTTATATATACACCTGGGTCTCTTTTTACGTGGATTTATTTAATGTGATTTTGAAGTTATGCGATTCATGTTTCTCTGGAAGTTGAACTCCAATAATGTGCTATTACTTTAAATAATAAATTTCATGCACTTATGTCATATTGAAAGTAATAGCACATTATTGGAATTCGACTTTTATCTTAGTAATTTCAATATTTTCAGTGCTTTATAATAGTAAAATTTTATACAATAATGAAATTAAAATCATGATTTCCATATTTTATGTATACACACATTAAATTTTACAAGACTATAATGTAAATTTGTTCAAACTTTGTGCGTGTTAATTTAGCATTTTAAATCACATTCTGTTTTTGCTTTTTAAAAAAGAATGTAATCAATTATTAATCATTTAGTGTCCACAAGTTTATTTTTAAAAGGTAAGTAATAGCAGTGGGCACAATTAAAATTGAAAATTAAAAAATTAAAGACAAAAATAAGAATTTAATTTTTAGTTGTTAGATTAATTACTAATTACGTTGTCACCAGAAAACCATTAACACAACATGAGAGTGACATTGGCACTAGTTGTATTTCCTCTTGTGAAGAATCTGATTTTTTACCAGTTTGCAAATGAACCTGTTTATTGGCAAATAGTGGTAATAATTAAAATGTGTATAAAAATGTAAATTACTGTAAATTATGCATAAAAATATATTGTTTTGAATAAAATTAAATATTATAGTTAAAAAAAGTTTGTCTTGTATCAATTTTTTTTCAAATTTGAAATTTTTTATTAGTCATATTTTATTTCCTTATTTTTTTGCATGAATTTTAAAGTAATTTTACATTGGTGCTTTGCTTTTATGCGATTTTTGAAAAATCACAGTCCGTATCCCCCCTTTTTCAAGGTAAGTTACATATATTTTTGCACAATTTCATTCGGGCGTGTTTTCTGAGGAACCTATATATCACATAAAATGAGACCCAGGTGTATAAAGCAAGTAATTTACAAAAAAAAGCCCATAGTTGTCCAACTAGACATTCAGGCTGCCATTGACTTAGTAAGGGTCGATTTAATCATTGATGTACTAAGAATCTTTTCTATTCCTGAAACACTCTTATCCATTATTGAAAACCTCCTGTGTATCAGGGAGATACTTGTTACAATGGATGGCAAAATCACCCCAGAATTTTGTCCCAACATCTCTATATCCCAGAGATCTCCACTGAGCACATTATTGTTTACTGCATTCATCAACCCACTGGTTCTATAAATTGAGAGAGATTTCCCTGGGGTGAACATTCCCTGGCTTGGGAGGAAGATAAAATACCCTGGTATATGTTGATAATGGGGTCATCATCCTCCCATCTACAGATTTCCTACCAATTCTGGAAAACATACTGCTTTGGTATTCAGAACTATATCATCTGTTTTTCAATTGGGATAAGTCTCCAGCCTGGAAATTGTCATCTGGAAAAAAAATTCCAACACCTTTTCTAGCCAGACCACAGAAGTTCCTTGGGTTTCCATTCATGCTTTCTCCTCAGGACATGATAATCCAATTACAAAACATGCTTTTCAAGAGCATAACAGATATTATAAAATCATTCTCTGGCATTTACCTGTCTCTATATGGTAAGGTCACACTATTCAACTCATTAATATTCCCAAAAATAAATTATTTCCTTCCAATCATTCTTCCTACCAAGACATTCATAGCAAAAATTAATTCTTTATGTTCTGGATTCCTGTGGAGAAGGTAAACTATTGCAATCAGCCTTAGGAAGGTATGCCTACCTAAAAAACTCAATGTACTAGGACTACATACCATCTCTCTTTTTTTAGTTCAGAGAGCACACAATATGCTTGACACAATTAGAAGAATAATCTTGGAGGACTCATCCATCTGTGGTCACTCCCACTGATACCCCACCATTTCATGGTTGGTCCCCATCCTGGACAAACATGGTTGTCAATTTTGTTGTGAGTGCTGGAATTAAGGTGGGGGTGATTGGGAATAAGCTCAAATACAGGACATTCATCAACTCTTCTGTCAATTCTTCATGATAAACCCAACTGTTCTCAAGGTTAACAATGAATACTTCATCAAACATTTCAAACTATGGAAGGTTGAAACTAAATATTTAGACTTTATTTTAAAAATAAAATGTACATTCCTTACCAACTAATGATTTCTTGGTGAATAAAAAAGACTTTGACAAAATATACACTGATTGTCAAATGTGCAGTGGTAAAAGTGGAACACTGCAGCACTTTCTGCATGGGTGCAAAACTCTACAGCAGTATAGATCATTTATCAACTGCTGGATGATATCATGCTAGGACAGAATTTTCAATACTCAAGACTGCATTCAGGCTGGTGTTTTCTCAGGAATAAGACTCTCCATCATACTGAACTATTCACTATGGATCCTTAGGTGCAACATCATGTTTGCTAGAAATTCAGAGAATCTACTTAGTGATTTGTTTGGTATTATTAAAACATTAAAAGCAAAGGACTGCAAAGTTTCCTTTGTTAAAATCCATTATCCATCCACAGCAAAACTGTAAAATCATTATATAACAATTATATGTTTTTTCTTCATTAATTTGTCTGTCAAATGTCCCTAACACTAATTATATTGGTCATATCTTGTCTCCTAAGTTTCAAATTATAATATATCTATTTTTTTTTATTTGATGAATAAAGTTCATCATTAAATAAAAAGAAAAAATCTAGATAAACATTTATTTTTTATAAAAGATTTTATGTCATTTAATAACAAATCATCTGCAAAATAAGGACCAAATAAAAATAATACTTTGAAATGGTAAAAATAATTTAAAAATTCAATAACAAATGCTGAAGAATTTTCATTTGATTCACAAAAAAACATAAATCACTAGTTACAAAATTGCTCACATTTTGGCAAAGAAAAAAAAAACATCCTAATGCCAAAAATATTATTTTACTACTGTTGGCACAGGATTAATGATGAAGCCATCAAACTAATTAACACAATTCCTTTGTCAGATGACACATTTTTTTTGTACAATTAAAGACATGTTATGAGACATTGATGATCAGCTCTGAAAATATTTTATTGAAGCAAAAATGAACTCAGAAACTTGTGGGCCTTACAAATCACCAAGAATAGACACAACACCAACAAAACTCACCTAATTTCATTTCTGTAAATCATCAGAGATGATAAAATCATAAGTCAGTTTTTCTTTTGCTGTGAATTGAAGTAAAAAATGATGGGAAATGTCTTTAACCTGGTAAATCAAAATGTTATATTGAGAGGAATGCAGTGGAAAACTTATATTAGCATTTGTACTGATGACACTCCATCCATTACAAAAAATGCATAAGTTAAAATTGTATATTGCATGATTTACCATAAGTTTTGGTATCCAAATCTCTATCTGGTGGTCTCCTGAATAATGGACAAAATTATTAAATTGGTGATTTACATAAAATCACATTCCCTACATTGTAGACTTTTTGCATCCCTATGAGAAACCATGGATTCTGATTTTAAGTATTTACTGTTTCATACAGAAGTGGAATGGCTCTTGAAAGAAAAAGAACTCACATGATTTATCTCTTTGTGACCTGAAATAATATCCTTTTTTATTTCTGAATATTATGGATTTGAATTTCTAAATGATGTTAATTGGTGGCTTGAAGTAGTATTTTTCAATGATCTTTTTGTGAAGTTGAATGTTTCAAATTAAAGTCTGTAGGGAGTTAACAAAAATTTCTACAATTATAGGAAAATTAAAGACTTTCACTCACAAGTTAGAACTGTGAATCAGGAAAGTTAAACACTTGCAGCTTGATTGCTTCCAAGGCATAGAGGCTTTCCCAAACAAATTTTAAAATTTTGTCAAAAGTGCAGAAGATAATAGAAACCTCACTGTATCATTTTCTAAGTATTTTCCATCACTTGAATATCAAATGTATCATCAATAATTTTGCAAGTAATGACAACACACAACTGCCATTAACATTAAAAGAATAAGAAAATTGAATAGACTTGAAAAATGGTCTTATGCACAAATTCAAATTTTTTGTGCTAGAATTGTCAGAATTTTGGATTTCACTTTGGAGGCAATATCCTTGATTAGCTATTGTAGCCATTAAATCTCTGTTGCTCTTAGGGTGATTATGTCTTTGCAAATTAGGTTTCTCAGCATATGGAAATGTAATAAAAAATGGGAATGATTACATATGGTGGATGAAGAGTTATGGGTTGTTTATCTAATTTAGAGCCATGTTTTGACAAAATTCTTTCTCAAAGTAATTACATCCTTCTCAGTAATAACAGTATTATTGTAATATATATATATATATATAAACAATGCTATTTTATTGTTACTATAATAAGAATTTATTTAATTTTATTCATACTAATAAATATATTTAATTTTAGTTGTATTTTTATGTTGGACTATTTCCATCATCTAATATGTTAATTGAATGTCTTTAGAAAAATTTATCACAAACTTTCAGGAAAACACTATATTTAATTTTGTTGGGATTTTTATTTAGTGTATAGCAAAATAAATTTTCCTAGCCCAGTATGTCATAAGCTAAAAAAGTTTGGTAGAGACTGCACTAAACGATTAACACAAACATGTGAAGTTTTGCAGATTTTATATACTAGTGCGTTTGAGTTCTAGAAATATGTTTTTTTTAGCTCATTTAGCTAACTATTCTCTTTTCTTCCATAGCGTAAGCTTGTGGTTAAACACATGTAGAGGTCCCTACTATCGCATTTTCCACGCATATGCTCGGGGTTATAGCCTCAGTAAATATTACTAACTATTCAAAATAAATGAAGATAATTTGATAAGTCCTCATCGCCTTTGGAGTTGAGATATAAAACGATTTTAAAATTTGTAAAGCAACTTTTTTTTTTTTGCACGATCTCTCGTTTTCTTTGTCCTTTTCTTTGAGAGCAATCAATCCATGATCTAAATCATATTGGGATCTTATTTCCCATTTATGGTTTGAGTTAAGTAAAGCCTTTGTTATTTAATAGAATTACTTGCTAATTGGATGAAAATTAAATAAAAAATTTATTTCTTTTTAATATTTCTGGTATTGCTGATTGAAGATTGACAAAGATTTATCACAACATGAAGAACTTCAAGAAAAAACTGACACTTTAACTGATATACACACCATATTGTGGTTATAGTTTTTATGCATTTTTATTAAGAGTAAAACTTTAGTCTTAGAAAATTGCAATTAATAGCCGCTAATAACTTTTCGCATAAAATATAATCTAAATGACTGGTATAACTTCACAGAGTTACGCCTATGAAGTTACTGTCGTAATAAAAGTAATGAATCAATAATTACTTTTATTCATTATTCTTTTAGATTATATCTTTGATATTTTTATAAGATTTTCCATCAATAAAAGAATAACAAATGAAAATAAACTTTTTTTTCATAAAAAAAAAAAGCAATATAAACTTTATTAATTACATCAAGTAAAAAAAAGAAGAAGAAATAACATATATTGTCTTGGGATTAAGATTACAATATATTTGAACAATATATGTTTTTATTTTCATTAATAGAGTAAAATATCTCTGTGGATAATCTGGAAGACGGGGGTTGATTTCGCTTAATAAGAGGATTAAACAATTGTATTTGAAAAAAAAAAAACATTTTTTTTTAAATTTATATTTAGTCAAACAATATTTTAGTTAATTAGATGAAATTTAAAATTAGTCAAACAAAACTCTTAAATACATTTATTTAAAATTTTCAAATATATGTTTTTTCCATTTTATTTTATAAATATAGTCATTTATTTTAGTAAATTCCTTTTTTTATTTTTATGTTTAAACTTCCCTCAAAAGATGGATAGATAGTTGTCTTGCATTGGTGGTCGAGAGGTCAGCGCGACTGCCTTGCACTTGCAGGCAGTTGCCCGGGTTGCGGGTTCGCGTCCCGGCCGATGCTATGACATTTAAAAAAAAGATAGATAGTCAAGAGTTGTTGGCCTAGTGGTTAGCATAGTTGCTTTTCAAGTAGCTGGCCCGGGTTCGGTTCCCGGTAAACGCATTTGACATATGAAAAAAAAAGATGGAGAATACCTCATCTCTTAAAACGTTGCGCATCTATGCGCTATTCTAACAGTTGAATGTTTTTGGAATATTTAAATAATGTTAAATTTTTCTAAAGACATTAAACACTTATATTATATGATGTGAATAACTCACTAGGTAAATACAACTAAAATACTATCATTACAAACCTTCAGAAAACACAAATATATATATTACAAATAAAATATCCATTAATTAAAGCTATTGTAATAATAAAAATAATAAATATAACGATAATTAACTATTATGTATAATCTTTCAATCAGCAGAAGTATTTTGTTAATTCCTTGTGGATTGAAAGACTGTATATAATAGTTAATTACCATTATATACGTCTATAGTGAAACAGCTATTTTTGATTGATTGCTTGTTTCAACCATTTGAACCTCACACCTATATCTGTGCCAGATCCCCTCCCCCCAGAGTTCCTAAATAAATAACTTCAAACAGTTATATACGTATGACCGCACATATATATGCAAACGCTGGATCTGTAGTAGAATTGATCTATACTTTACAATTATCTCTTTGGTTATTTGAAAGCCACGCAGTTTAGTTATAACTTAGCTATCAATTTCGTAGTTATTTTACTTAAGTAGCATATATATATATATATATATATATATACTTATATATATATATATATATATAACGGATTGCTACTTAAGATGGTGGAATATACCGAAGCTAGCTATAGCAAAGAATTTTAATCTTTAATTTTATACAGGCATTTTTTTAAAATTTTGTAGTTTTTATTCTAGTGTTAATATATATATATATATAAAAGGTATATCCCAGATACCACTATCATACATATACAGTAGAAGATTAATTTATGCAGATTATTATTCTTGGGTTGATTTGAATTTATTGTAAACAACTTTAATTGCACCATCGCTTCTGCGCTGGTATAGCATAAAACCTAGATTTGAAATATTAGTTTTACAATAATATTTTTTGCTAAAATGGTTAAGTTATAAATAATGATTATTCAACCAGCACTATTGGCTAACTCCATGGGACATTAGATGGCCAAAATAAACTGAAAGTATGTTATTTAAAATTGGAACAAAAGCTATGTTAAACTTAATAAATTAAATAGATTAAATGTTGTAGAAATGCTAATAGATTTGCCAGCAGTGCATGATGTTGTTAACAAATAGGTGGCTAAAAATTAAAACATATAAATAGTCTGGGTTTGAGAATCAAGATACAATATATTGATTTCTAATATGAGTGGCCAAGAAGATCCACATCAGTTTTACATTTAGCATGATGGAGGAGAGAGCATGGAGTTGCTGCTTTTCCTATGCAGAAATGGTAATCTATGGTCTTATCATACATGCTGTCTCAGCATAGCATCACCACTGCAATGGAGAGTGTTCCAGCCAACAGACTGCTGTAAGAAGATCATGGTGGGGACCAAGCAACCTATCTGGGGAGCAATAGTGCCCTACACCACTGTCCAATGTGCTTGAAGCTGCAATCAGGAAAATCCGTAAGCTTTTCAACTACCACAGAGCTCTATGTAAAACTTTCAATCTTTTAACTTCAGTCTATTAAAGCTAGTTACCATTAAAATGAAAATTCAAAGTCTGGTTTCTAAATTCTCAACTTAAAGTATAATCTAACCTGACACTACTTTTGGATTTCAAGTTAATCTTTCTAAAATGTAACACCATTGTAACAATTTGATTTAATCTATAAATTATTGTTATTTATGCCTATATATTTATCTATTTTATTTCACTCAATCTTAAATTTTACATATATTACAATATGCTAAATATCTTAAAACCATGATAAATATCTCAAAACCATGAGTGCATATGATTTTGGTCGATTCTAAGTGAAGATATAATTCATATCTTTACTTTAATAAATATTGGTAAAGCTCATTTGCTTGTCAACTCACTGTTTTGAGATCCTATTGTTTGTCATCATAACGATCTACTTAGTATTCATTATTATAGTTATACTTAGATAATGTCCAATATAATATTATGTTTTGCTCAACTAGAGTTATGGATTCTAACTTTATTACACCTGATGTAGGGACTAGCCATAGAGATATTATTAAAGTATATTTATAATATATTATGGTTAATTACCCACTAAATATACTTCATCTCCCCTATATTATTAATTATATATGCAGGTCAGGTATCTTAAACTAGGTTACTAATTTACTTTTCCCCTTAATATAGCATGATTGATATGCTAGCTTTAAGAACTGGGTTCTATAACTGTGTAGATAGATGCTATCTGTTTTTAAGGCACCATAAGTTAATTATACACATTTGTATTTACTATATACATTACTTGCCACATTTTTTCTTATGAGTTAGTTCGGGAAAAGTCAAATTTTAGAAATGGAACATGAGGGTGCAGACTGTTCATCAAAGACACCCAACTCGAGAACAACTACTAATGTTCATATTTATGGCAAGTTGTTTGGCCCAAGGGCACTAAGCATTCAATGTGAAAACCCATGAATAAGTATACACTCATGGTAAATAAAAATTCAGCAATAGGCTAAATCCTAATCTCAGTTATACTAAATTTGCATGATCTTTGAGCTTAATTATATGTTTGCCTTTTAAATCTATACATACAGATGCCATAGTAGTGCTGTATGTTTCATTATTTCTTTGTCTGGCATATTCACATGGTTTAGCAGGCCATAACACAAATAGGATTTGGCATATTAAGCTTAGGTATAAATCAAACCACTGCACACAACCTTATTAATGATATAAAGATAAGACAATCTGTAACTCTCGACCCCATCCACTGTGTAATGCCTGAAAGCATAAAATTTCAATTACTATCAATTTTGTATTTGTTGTTTGTTTTATCTGCTACTTAATTTATTTTATTGGTTACATTATTTCTTGAAGTGTGAACTCATTTCCTCTCTTTCTTGCTCATAGTCTAGTTCGGATCCAATTCCATGTTGATGTATTTACAACATTTTTTATGTACTGTTAGACTTAATTATTGATTTAAGCATACCATTAGCTTATTTAACCCTTTGATCAAGCTTATGCTAGTCCTTAAAATCTCTTATTCCTCCATGTGCTAGGCCAGATTGAAATTAGAATTTGTGTGTAACCTCAGAAATGTCATTTATAAGGTGCTCAAACATGGAGTACAGGTGGACAGGTCAAAGGTTGGTCAAACTGTGGTTATCACCATCTCAATTCAGTCTGCTTTGATGTATTCTACCCAGATTCTGGATTTTGTTACAGGAATGTACAAATCTGACTGTTACAATAGTAACAGGATAAAAATGTTTCCTACAAATTTAGGAAGCATTTTATAACTGAAATACAAAAATGATGATGAAATAACCTTTATTATAATCTTTAAATTTAAGGTGCCATTATAAATTAAAATGAGGGTATATCTTTTTTAATGACCCAAGATTTGTTTGTAAAACATTGGATATGACAAAACCATAATAGAGTGATCCTGTTAATTATGCCCTGCAAATTATGGCACCATTTGTAACAGGATAAATATGTATGTATGCTAACATCTGTTATAGCCCCAATGATTTATACAAAACTTATAACAGATTAAAAATATGCAATGGGAAATAATAACTCTAATATAGCCTGAGTAAAATGTAGCACAGTTGTTGGTTGTCCTATGTAATAGAATGAAAATATACCTTGAAGTTGGACATTAATAATACTAATTTTACAATACTTTGTGAAATAATAGTATCATTCATAATAGAATGAATATAATAAACTAAGCTAATGAATACTGAACAATAAATAATTATCCAGTACATAAAATAATTCTTGATTTAATCACATATCAACTGTTGACTATACTCAAATAAAACACTGATAATCTTTTATATATGATCATGAGTTCAAATAGCATTTAAAATATTAAGCACAGGGTGGCAATACTGTATGGAGAGTTTTGCTTTGTTTATAAGCATTTAAAATACATAGAAATCAAACAAAAATAACATACATATAATCTTTACTTGAGATAGATTAAAATAAAGCACAACTAAATTCTAATATCCCTAAAAAATCAAACATTGCTTATAATATTGGTTTTTTGAAGGTTTGTGATGATGGTGTTCTAGCTGTATTTTTATATTGGACTATTTCCATCATGTAATATGTGTGTTGAATGTCTTTAGAAAAGTTTAATTTTATTTAAATATTCCAAATGTATTCAACTGTTAGTAATATCACAGCAAACAGGTTTGTATATGCACCGACTGTTAGTAATAATACAGCAAACAACTGTTAGTAATACCACATTGCAAACTGGTTAGTATATGCACTAACTGATAGTAATATCACAGCAAACAGGTTAGTATATGCACAACACTTTGAGAGGTATTTTTCTCCCCTTGTCTTCAGGTGTTGCTGACCTGACCAGTGACAGTACTAGCATGGGATTCAAACCTGGGTTCTTAGATTCTTGATTATTGAATTTTAAGGTAATGCTCTAACCAATTGAGCCATCCTGCCAAAGGCAACAGTATGTAGTAATTTCATGAACTTATCTATAAGGCTCCTCCTGATATCTCCACTTTTTCCTCAGAGCAAAGTTGATTAGTGATTTCCATACTGTATGTATAGTCACACTAGCTTAGCTTATGGGATTTTTTGCCATTGTCATGTGAGCAGCTTCTTTAAATTTTCTTTTTTGTACACTTTCTTCTTTATCCAATATTTTTATATTTTTCCAATCGAACGTATGTTCATTGATACTAAAATTTAATAATATTCATATTAAATAAAATAATTCATGAATTATTGAAATTTCAGCTTTAGTATGTCGTATAAGTGTACAATAGTCATAATATCTAAATAAATATATGATCCAATAATTAATCTTAAATTCTAGTTTAATAAAATGATAAATAATACTAAGGTGGCCATGTTATACTCATATATTAATTTACTACTACTAACCATACTATTTATAACAAGATTAAAAGACCTATTAAAATGAAAAATAATAAATTATACTAACTCAGCAATGCTATACTCTTAAATTGATTTTACTCTTAGTAATTAAGCTAGTTATAATAAAATGAAATATATAATAATGGTGTAATATCATGAAACATATAAGATAATCTTGAATCTATAATCTCCAATCATACCAGTATATAAAAAAACAGATTTCTATTGGATATTTAATTAAGTACAATTAACTAATCATATCAATTTATTTTACATTTCCTGTAACTAAATTATTAAAACTGTATATTATAACAATTGAAATGTATTAAAAAATTATTAGCATTTATTATAATCAAGTATGAATATTAAAATTTATTACATAATTGGATTTTCAATCAACATCAACCAAATTTAAATATAATTAAAGCAAATCATTCTGACTTATATCAGAACAAAAAATACTACTATCAGTTTTATAATTGAATAAGATTAAGATCTTATTGACCAATCATAAACTCAATACAGTGCACATCCGATCAATAATAATTTAAATAAACAAAGACACAACATCAAAACTGACCAGAATGTCATTAGCATTAATTTTTAAACTTTTTAAAACAGAAATAAAATGAAGAGAGTTTTTAATATATGATTTAATAGATGGGATTGTAGGTTTAATGAAATCCGATAAGTATCTGGCTAAAATATGAGTTGGAGAACCTATTGCACTTACTATTAGATGAAGGGGGTATCTGGTTTGTGAATTTTTGGAAGTCCATAAAATTTTGGACAGATACAAGATTTTTCACGAAGGATTATTTTATTTTTTATCTCTGTTTCAATAGGTGATTTATTAATAATAGCTTTGGTTGTTTTTTCCAAATACGTAGTATGATCTCTTTTTGATAGTTTATAAGTTTTATCATTAAGCAGATCTAAAATTTTATTATGGTAAATGTCAAGATCCATTACGACTGTGGCATTACCTTTATCATCTGGAAGTACAACAATTGATTTGTCCAATTTTATATTATTTAATGCTTGTCTTTCTGTCTTTGAAATATTATTTTTAGGAAGCTTAGCTTTTTTTAAAATATTACAAATCTCAGTTCTAGCCAAATCAGCCGATGTAGAATCAATTTTATAGAGAGCTGATTCAACATTACAAACAATTTTTTCAAAAGATATCTGCGAAGGTGTTAAAGGAAAATTGAAACTTTTTTCTAAAACCAAAATTTCATCTGTAGAGAGGGCTTTCCTAGATAAATTATAAACAGTTTTTTGATTTGGATACATAATGTTTGGGGATGTGTGTTCTAATTAGCATTTGCAATTTTTTCTTTTGCTTTGCTGCTACAAATTCCGAATCTTAAACGATCTAAAACTTGCAATACGATCAAAACTAGTCCACAGTAGGATGTATTTTATCACTAAGGAATAAACGTAAATGTAGCAATACTTTATCAATTTTGGCTAAATTTTTCCGATTTTCTTTAATAAAAGAGTTTAAAATAATATTGCTAGTTTTCCTTAGAATTTTACTAACATTATAATTGTTCTTGTGAAACACAATTTTATAGCAAGTGGGTATAACATTGTGATTTTTGCATGCTAATAAAAAAGATAAATTACAAAGTAACTTACATTTCTTAATCCACGTTCTTTCAAATATACGAAGCTGTTTAAAAATTTCCTCCCCGTAGACGTTAATAATGTTAAAACAAAGATTTGCATGGGTTAAATATATTTCTGTTTTAAAAAGTTTAAAAATTAATGCTAATGACATTCTGGTCAGTTTTGATGTCGTGTCTTTGTTTACAAACATTCCAATTGATGAAGCTTTAAATATAATCTCACAACGTTGCAATTTACCAGACCATATTATTGCTTTAATTAAACATTGTCTTTTAAATACATATTTTGTATATAATGGACAGCATTGCAGACAAGTTTTTGGTACTCCTATGGGCTCACCTATCTCAGGAGTAATAGCTGATTTATTCATGGAATATATAGAAACTCGTGCTTTAGAATCATCATCTTTAAAACCTCTCATTTGGCTCAGATACATAGATGACACTTTTGTCATATGGCAACATGGAAAAAATAAATTAGATATTTTTTTCTTACATTTAAATAATATGCATCCTCATATTAAATTTACAATGGAGACAGAGTCTGATGGAAATCTCCCTTTTCTTGATGTTCTAGTCAGCAGAACACCAAATAGTTTATCTTTTTTCTATTTACAGAAAGGATACACACACAGACAGATATTTGCATTTCCATTCTAATCATCACCCAACTCAGATAGTTTCTGTAGCCAAAACTCTTTTAAATAGAGCAATTAACCTTTCAGATGAGACACATCTGAAAGAAGAAATAAATCATATTAATAGTGTTTTATTAGCAAATAGTTATAATTACAAATTTATAAAAAAAACCTTATTTCAAGCCCAAAATAGACAAAATAGGAAACAAAAAGATGATAAATCAGCTATTAGGATTTGTGTTCCATATGTAAAAGGAACTACAGACAGTATCGGATGTATATTAAAATGCTATAATATAGATACAGCATTTTCTGCTCATCAAAAGATCAGCAATATAATAACCAAACCTAAGGATTCAATCCCTCTTGAATCTCATGGTGTCTATCAAATCTCATGTAAAAATTGTAAAGCTTCTTACATAGGTATGAGTGATCATTGCATCAGTGTTAGGAGAGATGAGCATGCTAATGCAGTTAAACAACACTCATCATCATCAGCACTCTCACTCCATACTATAGATTCAGGTCATAAAATTGATTTTTCTAGTACCAGGATCATATCCAGATGTGATAATCTCTACCAATGCAAAATTAGAGAAGCCATTGAGATACTTAAAAGGCCAGATTGTATCAATAAGCGAGATGATACATGTAAACTTCCTCCTATTTGGAAAGATTTTTTTAAAAAAACATTCCTAAATTTAACATTTTTTGCTATTGGTGGAATTTTAACATTTTATTCAAATCAGTGATTGTAGCGCTTCTACAACCATCTTTCTACCTTTTATGACTCTGTGGATGGCTTGTATGACCAAGTCAAAACATCAGTATATTAATATTAAAAGTTTTTAACACGGACGAACCCGCAAAATATGTATTTTATATATTTAACCCATGCAAATCTTCGCTTTAACATATATATATATATTGTAAACAATTAGTATGTACACATATGATATATATTGTAAACAATTAGTATGTACACATATGATCTAATTGAATGTATAATAAACCATTAATTGACATTAATTTCATATTTAAATATGTGATTGCCTATTAATCTCTATTTTTTAGTACCAAATATGAAACATATATGTCTGTAATATAAAATATGTTGTAGAACATTCATTCTTTCAAAAATACAAGAGTTTAATATATATATATTACTGCATTTGTTTTGGTTCAAGTTTTGCATTGGCAATTTAGAATTTTAAATTATTAAATTTTTGAAAAAAAAAAGAGAAATATATTTTCTTTTTAAAAATCATCTGATTATACTTTTTAGACAGTATATGTTATATACTTTTTTGAGTTAAAGAGATTAAAAAAGAGATAAAGAGAATAACCAAATGTGCATATGGTTTTTGCTAAGATAAGCATATAAAATTTTATTGCAAATCAATTAGCCACATTTAAAAACTAAAATCACAGAATTCCTTTGTCACCATCAAAGATGGCCATGAAAGTGAAAAATGATGACTTTGCAAACAAAATTATTTTAAATTTATCAAAGTTAAAAAGTGTTAACAGGATGTTCATGGCTGACTAAAATCAGGTAGGGGTAGAACAAACAAATACACAGTGCATCTGGACTATTCTCCAGAGTCTTCATATTCTTGTACATTATGGTAGGCATAACCTCTCAAAAGAACAGTTTACTATAAAATTGATTTTATATGAGGTTCTATAAAAATGCACCAAGCTACTCTCATCAGTGGTGCTGAATCATTGTAATATGTGTGAGTAGAGGAGTGTTCATTTGCCTATGTTTCTTCCTTCCTGAAGTTGTAAAATGTTAAGACCCACAAGAATCTTCAAACCCAGACTACTACAAGCTATGATAAGAGAGTATAATGGATCCCTCCCAGGACAACAAACATCATGCATAGTAATCTACAGTGTTATAATTGAACAATTCAACTTACTGGTAAGAGACTTCATAAATTAACAGAAATCACTTTTTTGAATTATAAAGCTACTAAATGCTGTTTTGTGTCAGACTATAAAAAAAAAACGAATTTTAATAAACAGTAATTTTTAATAGGCATTCAAGTTTATTTTTTTATACTTTTTTCTCTAATTGGTGTTAAAATATTATAATTATAACAATAAATCATATGAATATAGTTTTCATTGCTGTCTATATAAGTTTGTTATATAAATTCTATCATTATTACTTTCCCAAATAAATTGCTGATGCTGTGTTAAAAAGTACAATCCTCCAGGGAATAGCAAATGATTATATAATAGTAACTTATAAAAATAGGCGAGGGAAAGCCAGTGGATTCATATATAGAATCCTGGTGACTTTCAAATAAATTAAAAACTGGTTTTGTCCCCAACTATTATTTAAATTTATTTACATTTAGCTGGGTTGTGTGACCAGGAAAAATAATTGCATTTGAAAAATTACCTGCCATATTAAAATGAGGGAATTATCAAAGTGGACATAACACTGAATATGTTAAGAATATAAATTGTATAAACCCTAAAATGATCAAGAATGGTAAAATGTCATCCAATATGGGTATTTAAGAACCATAATAATGACCCAGAACAGGAGATAAAAGTAGTTAATTATAAAGGAATAAAAATTGGAATATAAAAAATTGTTTAGGCAAACTGATGGGAAAGAAAGTAACTCGAAGGAAAAGTGATAACAGGATGGAGGGTATCCACAGATATGTAAGTGAAATATAAATATGAAAATAATAATAAAAAACTAAGTAAGATATATGTGACAGAAAGAAGGTATAAAGTTGATAAAAATAGAAATGTATGAAATTAAAAAGTAAAAAAAATAAGATCATGAAAGAAGACAAAAAAGAAGAGATAAAAGATACAAAGCCATTAAAAAATATTTAAGAAATCTGATGGTGGAATTTAAAGAAGAAATTAAAAAAGAATTAAGTGAGTTTAAAGAAGAAGTCAAGGCAGAATTTTAAAAAAAAGAGAGGAGTTAGGAAAAGTTGTAAACAAGAAGATACTAAAGGAGGCACAGAGTACAAAATTAGGGGAAGTAGAAGCAGACAAGAAAGAGAGTCCAAAGATGAAGATAGTAGAAAGTAAGGAAAATGCACCACATGTAGTTAACCCATTTTTAAAAAATAAAAACCTTTTTATCACTATAAACAAAATTTCCCACAGCTCTTTCATTTTTCAACTGTTCAGCAATTTTACCATTAAAGTCTTCTATGACAAATGTGAATGTTGTTTGGCTTGCTCACAAGTACTCTATATATTCATCTAAAAATTATTTGCTTCTTCATCACAATGATGTTAAGGTACAAACCCGAATTATCAGTATATAGTATCTTGCATCAATTTGAATAACTAATCTTGCCACTATGTCTGATATAACACCAATCTCCAGTATATTGTTCCTTCATTTTTTAAATCAATTGCCTCTTACCTTTTCTTTTAACTTCACAAAGCAATAATATTGCATTTAATGCCATATAACATTTTTTTTCTAATTAGTGTAATCTGTTTTTTCACTTCATAGTGACTTTCAGCTACCTAGATTCACAATCAGGGAATTAATATTCACCTCAGTCTTAGATTGGTAACTTTTGTCTATGTTTTTTTGTTGATATGTCTAAAACATTTTATAGATTTTTCTATGATATTCTTTTTGCCAAATTATATAATTTAAGGCTTTCAAGATAACTAATAAAATCATTTAAATCATTTATTCATTACAAAATCACTTTTGTTAACTTTACTCTAGTATTATTCAATTGGAATGATCCAAAGTAGAATTCTGGTCTAAGGTAGAATTCTGGTCTCTTTGTTGTTCAATATATATTGTAATCCTTATGTCTGAGTTTACAGGCATTGCTGTTATGCTAATATTTTAAATATTTTTTTCTTATTATGTATAACAAAATATTAAAAAAATATAGATATAAAATACATTTTAAAATGTTTCAAATTGTTAAAAATAAGTGTAAAGCTAAAATGTTATTAGTTTATTGTTCTAAAATAAAGAATATTTTTTTAAATAACAAAAACATTGCTATGGGAACCAACATAAACTTTTTAAATCATCTTCTTTCCAATAAACAGTGAGAAGAATTGTAACACATAGTGATTGTGTCTTTTACTGTATAGAAGTCAGTAAAATTTTGTAAGAATTTTTAAGTTTATATTATTATCTATATCATTTTTCTAATGAATTGATATTTCATTCCTACATTTACCTTCTTCATATGACTTCATCATTTTTATATCCAAATAAGTCAGTATATTATTCTCTTTTTTTCTATAATAAATGTAATATTCTTATACATCTTATTAACATTGTCTATAAATAAATTTATCTGTCTTTGTGTTTTATTTACATAAATTAGAAACAGGGCATGAATTTGAAAAGGTTTTTATAAGGATGATACAATTTACAGATAATAAAAAAGATAGAAAAATAAAAGAGGCTATTTATATTAATAACATTGAGACAGCTTTGAATCTAGATTTGGGCCTGAAAAAAATTGATATAAAGTAAAAAATAAAAGTTATTTAAAAAAATTAGTTATATAAAAAATAGAAAGAGGGTGCTGCTAATAATATAAGTGTAAAATTTAAAGAGAGAGCTACTAAAAGTATAACAGTAATTTTTTTAAAATTTGAATTTAGCAGTTGAAGTTAAGATATATAAAAGGTGGATTAAAATGTGTTTAAAATAATATTATAGATTAAAAAAAATTATAAATTATTGAATGAATAAATTATAAATATTGATTGTTAGTAATATGAATATTAATAATGTGAAATATAAAAGATGTTAAGTTAGAGTTAAGTATTTAAAGATTAATAAGAATAAAAATGGAATATATGTTTATAGGAAGTTTAATTAATAAATATAGAATGTAAAAAAGAGTAAAGAAATTATATAATATTTAAAAGGTAATAAATAGATGACGATTATAAGATGTATATAAAGAACGTAAATTATATGTTCATGTATATTTATATTTATAAGTTTGTATTATGTTGTAGTTCTGAAGAAGATTGTTGATGCAATCAAAACTGTAAACTGTAAAAGAGGGTGGTAAATAAAGCATTGTGTATTAGTAGTAAACAGCATGGCTGATTTAGTATTATACGATATACATTTGACAATGCAATAAGAAAGATTAGTTAAAACACAGAATAAGAAAATTAAAAAGATTATAGATGATATGAAAAGGTAAAATAAAAAATTGAAAGGCTAGATGAAAAATTTATTTACAGAAGCAAAAGATGATAAATCCCAGATGAAAAATGAGATTAGAGAAAATAAAAAAAATGCTATGGTAGATGAAGCAGATGAAGCTAGTGATAAATCTCCAATTGCATTAGTTAAAAATTTTCAGTATGTTAATAATCTAAATAATTTTAACATAGAAGCTTTGGAGGGTGATACTTAAATTATAGTTGACTATACATCTGAGATCACACACAATAAAGTAAGAGTGAAGAAATGTATATGATTTGAAAAATGAATTAAGTTATTTAAATATTTAAAAAAAAAGATGATCAAGAAGATCACTTTAACAGAGTCAAATATATAAAGTATTTTGTCTGATAGGGTATATAATAGAAGTACTAGGAAACTACCAGATTAAAATGTAGAGAGCTAGAAAAGAGAAATACAGGTGTTAGCCAAATAATGAAGCCAGTAAAATGGTTCAATATGAAATTATGTTCAAGAACTCATTATGTGAGGATGAGAGTAAAAGGTATAGCTAGAACACAACAAATTGAAATATTTCTTTTTTTCCTGAAAATAAATCAGAATTGGTATATGATAAATAAAAGGTCTTACATTCGAAGTGAGAATCTGCATATTGATTAAAAAGTATTTACAAAGAGACAAACATTAATCCCTCTATGAATAAGGATAATCTTTTAGTTGATGACTCTGGACATGTGAATAGGTACTTGATAGAGAAGAATAGAAAAATAATTTTTATAGTACTCATTACAAAAGTAGATCCTACTGAGCATAGAAAAAAATGACTAATTTAAAAAAATAATTGTACTGTTCAAATGTTAAAACAATAGTTGAAAAAAAATTGAAGGGCTGTCATAATATTCTAAATGTTTGATAGAAGTTTCAAAATTATTTGTGTTATATTTAAAATCAGGTTAATAAACAAATTTCACACTCTACATTCCAAAATAATTAAAAAAAACATCAGGGTTAGGATTAAATGATATCACACTATTCTTTGTATTGTTGATTAAGCATGTAAAAATATTATAAAGTTTGAAACCAAATGAATTTTATGAGTTTGTTTTAATTTGGTCTTGCTGCTTTCTGTATTGGTGATGAATGGAAAGTGTTTTTTGGTTTTGAGGTTGTCATGTTTTATTGACACTTCAGACAATTAATCTCAGCATTATTCCCAATCATATTATTTTTATATTTGTCAGCCTCTAAGTCTCCAATGTAAGCTAGACATAGTGACATATTTGTCAGTCTCTAAGTCTCAAAAGTGATCTAGACATAATATTATATTTATCTCTAATTCTCAAAATATGAGTCAGGCATATTTTAATATTTTTCAGCCTCTAAATTTTATAGTAAAGGAAGGCTTTATTCAAATGGATTTTTCACTATGGTTGATAATATATTTGTGCTTGAGCTAGATCTCTGGTATTTGTATTGCATGATACACTCACTGTCAGTGGGAGATTTTTTTGTTCATCTCAAAACTGCAGACAGATTATCAGATCCAATAAATAATTTTAAATTAATGAATGTTTTTTATATGAATACCAATGTATTGGATTTGGAAAGATGACATTATTTGTTATGTTTATACCAGCATATAAGTCCATTTATCATTTTATACAGATATAAATCAAACAATATTTATGGTTAAATCAACTTTATTTTATTCCTAACTGGAGGAGTGTCAAATGTTATCCTCACATCTGAGTTGACAGACATTGCTTTTATGCTAATATTTTAAATATTTGTCTTTATTATGTATACAAAATATAGGAATATAGAATAAATTTTAAAATGGTTTTAAAATGTTAATAATAAGTGTAAAGATAAAATTTGATATTATCTTTCAAAAGGAAAATTTATTCACAAACCATAATAATCATTTACAAAAAAAAGGTATTTACATATCAATCTCAATGGAGACCAGTCAACAAAATCAGAGGTTAGGTTTGTATACATAGAAAAAATAATTAATTTTATATCAATTACATTAAGACATTATTCATCACCAGAAACTTAAGACATATAACTTCCCATTCCAGAAATCACAGTTGTGGTCCATTTACCTTAATCTGAATGTGTATATCACATATAAGATGGTGTTACACATATAAGTTTGTTTAATTTATGAACATGTAGACAATGATTAAAAACCATATTTGGACATTTAGTCTATAGAGCTATATCTTACCAAGTGAAGAGCACTTCCAATGGTTCTGTGTGTATTAATTTAACATTTAAATTTTGAGAGATTAGTCATTATGAACCATATATAAAAGCCATACACTTTACTTAGAGATCATGAGGCTGGCCATTCCAATATAGGGATAACACTCATAAAAATTACTTAAAAGCAGGTTTTCATAGGATATATCTAAAACTGAAAATTACATGAAATATATCATAAATTCTTCACAGTAAACAAATCGGTTACCATTAAGCATTATTAACACAGTCTTAATATATTTATTGGGTCATTAATTAAAACCGATCCATTAATCAAATGAAAGCCCTTTCCTATAAACATCAATTAGGGAATAACTCTATAATAGCATTTTCTAGTTCTCAGATCTCTTTCATATAAAGTTTATCTAAAAGGTTTTAAATAAATGGTTCATTCAAATTTTTTTAGTAACGGTGGATTTACAACTTTATCTTTTTTTCATCATTGGTATTACACTTTGTTTTAGGTTTATTAGAGACCAAGTCTGGTTAAACATCAAAATCTGAGAAAATTTTTGGTATAATTGTTTACTTTCTTTTAATAAGTGTAAGTGTAAGGGCATTTTAATCATGTCATATTCTTCTTTACTATTGAAGATGATCTTATTTCTCAGTGACCAAATGCAAAAATTTATAAATATTGCCAATCTTATGACTTCAAAATGGCCATTCTTAAAAGCTTTAGTCAAATTTACACAAGCTGATTTTTTGTTTTTAATGAGAGATTTAATAATGTTTCTTATGCTATTCCATATTTGACACTCTTCCAATATATGTGCCATTGTCTCATCACTATGCCTATATAGTGTGCATGTAGGGTCCATATTATAATTCCTTTTACTATGTAGAAATTCAGTGGCAGGCAAGGCCCCAAGGTTGACCTTGATTAAAAAAATCAACAAACCTCAGTTTCAATTTTAGATGTTTGGTCAACCTTGAGAACCTCAATATGCCAGTTTTAGTTTCCTCTGGATTCATAAAATCATATGTGTTCCAGTAATTTAGTTTGTTGTTGAACATTGTTCCTGGTTTCATTTTTAGATAGTTAAATACTGTGAAGATTTGCTTTTGAATCCAAAGCCTTCCCCTTTTTGGAGGTGGCCTATCAGTTGGAGTTATTTCTTCTGGAAATATTGGCCCTTCCATATTTAGATTTTTCATAAATAATCTGGTAAATAAATTATGAAAACACTGTAATAATTAAGATCTTAGCTGAGAGTAATCCTAAGCCATTCATCTGTTTAGGTTTCTGTAGGAGATGTAGGCTGATGACAGGAGCTTTCCCCACCCCCAACACAGCTTCCTACATTGGGTTTCAACATTCCTTATAAAGGCTTTTATCAGTGAGAAGCCTGCAAAGATGTATGTGATCTTGGGAAGCATGACAGCATTCATCAGTGCAATTTTTCTGAACAAAGACAAATAAATCTTTTCCAACGATCCAATAAATTTTGTTATCTTAGTCATTAGATCATTTTCGATTTTCTTCCTCATTTTAGATGGGGGGGGGGTACTAGATGAAAACCCAGGAACTTCTAAGGTGGAGCCATAAATATGCTGGGAATTTGCTTGCTGGTCATAATCGACCAGATTGCAGATTTCTCCTTGTTGACTCTTAGACCAAATTCTCATTTGAATTGGTCCAAGAGCTCCCCTAGCCCAGCAAACTCCTTCTGTGAAGCAAAAAAACCACCACATCATCCATATAGAAGACATGATAGACCCTCTCCCTTAGCAAAGGTATAGGTATCTTTTTAAGAGATGCCTCAATGTTTAGCAGGAGGGGATTCACATAGGCAGTGAAAAGGAGTACACTCAGAGGAGAGCCCTGAGAAATAGAAACAACAGGTTTAAATCTGGGGGGCACACTCCCATCCAGAGACAAAAACACCTCTGTATTATACAGAAGGTTCTCTATCATCTGTAGGTAAGCAGTTGGACTTTGAGTCCCTCCAGGATCTTCATAAGTGTGTCAACTCGAATGCAAACAAAAGCAGCAGCAAAATTGAGTTGAACTGTGATTGGCTGCAACATCTTCATGCGAATGTGGTCTATCAATAGATGAAATCAGCTCACAGCATTGGCCGTCAAGCTCCCCTTTTTGACAAACTGTCAATTAGACAGCTGATCAATTATAATATCTTGCATATCATTTTTAATTAGGGCCTCAACTATTTTTACCAGTAGAGAGATCATCGATATTGACCTGGAGATTCCCCAGGTTCTGAGAGCTTTCTAGTTTCTTAATGAGAGGAACCATGGCAATTGGATTGATCCCTGGAAGTTCCTGGCAGCCATCAGCCAAAAGATCTGCCATCCTTTTAATGATTGGTGCTGAGAAAGCACTTAAATAAAACAGGAGAAATTTTGGGATTCCATGCGAGCCAGGATGAGTTTTCTCTGGCATCAACTTTAATTTATCAATAATTCTTTTTTTTTGTGATGTTGTGGATTGAATTTCTTCTTTTTTGTGATTTTGTGGATTAAAATTTTAATTGTTAAATTCTCTTCTTTCAATCATGATTCCACCTGGCTTAAACTTTTCTGTCACATATCCTGGCCAGCATTGAAGACCCTCCATATAGGTTGCCATCAATCTCAATCACTCTGAGTGCTTTGGTCTTTCTGCCATGACAAAGGGCCCACCTAAGATAGCTCCTCATCCAGCAGTGCTGATAATGTATAAATTGTCATGATCTCTTTATAGAAAGATATTCAGCAACTTCCTCTTGCTTACTTTTGTATTTCAATTTCAAGTCTATGATAGATTCAACATTACTGAGCAAGTTCATTAATTTTGTTGCAATCTTATCTAATTTGAATAAATAACTGAATAGGGCCCTGGGGTTTTGAGGTGCATTTAGTAATCAATTTACCAAGAATCTCTGTAAATTGCATCCATGCATGATATGGATGAAGATTACTCAAATAAACTTCTTGGAACAATATATATGTCTCAGATACTAGTTGGATGTTGATGTTTGATTGAGTTAACATTCTTATAGTTCTGGGGAGCTCCTGTGCTTAGTCATTAGAGTTATTAAACTCAAAATCACATTCAATTGAAAAGTGGTCTGAAAACATAATTGGTTGCAGTTGCGTCTTCAGGGATTTAAAATTTCCAGGGAGACAAATAGCAAGTCAATCAATGTTTTTGCCTTCTTATTATAAAAGGAGAAGGCCCCATCTGGAAACAGCAATCGACAGCTCATCAATTTCTGATTTATCAATTGTCCATATTGAAGCAGTTGGATCTAAGTTCAATCCTAGCTTCATGATATCTCATATGTAGCCCACTTCAAATCCTAGTACTAACCATGAATTTCCGAATGCAATGGGGTTTTATATGTTCAATACACACTAGTTTCATTAAAAAATAGTATTATACAAAAATATGTTAAAACCAACTAGTTTAATATTTAAACTAGTCAGTATCCTTAATAAATTCATGATAAAATTATTCACAAATTTATATATATTATAAATGTGTAGATTGTGCATATATATTTATAAATATTTAAATATATATATATATATATATATATATATATATATATTCATTATAAAGTTTCATTGCATCGGAATGTTTTATTTTACTTTTAAACAGTTTGTTTAAATTTCAGTGATTAAAAGCTACATTCTTTTGATAAGCTGTTAGATTGTTCTTTTCCCAAAAACAATGGGGAATAAATATTTAAATATATATATTCATTATAAAGTTTCATTGCATCGGAATGTTTTATTTTACTTTTAAACAGTTTGTTTAAATTTCAGTGATTAAAAGCTATATTCTTTCGATAAGCTTTTAGATTGTTCTTTCCCAAAAACAATGGGGAATTTTTATTAATTAGTAAAAAGATAATAATTTAAAATGTAAGGATGGTTCCTAATTAAAATCGTTTTTCTGATTTACAAATTCATTTTCTAATTAGAAAATGAATTCAAAGTTAATGAGTTTGAAAGCCTTATTGAAGGAATGTATCTAAAATCACAAAAGTAAAAATTTGTAACTTTGATAAGATAAGAAGCTTTAGCCTGAAGGCATCTAGAGCTGGAATAGGCAGGAAACTAGAGGACAGTATAAATAGCCCAGGAAAGTTTGGAGAAAGAAAAGCGATATTTGTTTTAAAAGAAGTGCTACTAGAATCTACATGCATCATTAAATTTTAAATCTATATAGTGTCTCCATCATGATGAGGGGCTAACTTTGGGAATCTGACCATTGGGCCTGAAGTTCCCAGAAGATCTTCAATGAAGCTGATAAACTAGACTTCTTCCACACCAATCATGCTGCCCAAAATCTGAAAGAAGCAATCAAAATGTCATTCAAATAATTTAAATGCATGCCTACATTTCAACTGAATCGGATTCTGCTGTGTGAACAAAGAAATCATCTATAGAAGAATGAGTAAAATCTTTCCTTTTGAACCACAACTTACTGGCCAGTTCTGAACTTTAAGTTAACACACCTTTTAAGCTATCTACTGTAAATGTTTTCTTTTATGCTATCTTAAATTATGTAGTAACTCTCTATCTTAATCTCTAGTCTTTAAAATCTGTATTATCGTAACTTTCTTTTTTTCCTTACGATGACAGTTCTTTTATCTAACCTTATTATATATTTGCTAAATGATTATTAATATCATTTATTTTTGATTGTATGCCAATAATACTTCAACTCGACAATAATTTCTTTCGTTACATGTATCTCATGAAGATAATATAATATTAAGTTTGATAGTAATTTTTGCCCATTGGAACTAATTTAAGATGGTTCCATTAATTGTTGAGTTGAAGGATTTATACAATTGTTGCCATTTTTTATTAATGGCTAATAATAAATTATTAGCTCAGTTTTTAATCTATGTCACTGGCTCTTTTATCTAGTTTTCAATTATTTATTTATTCATAATCTTAAAATGTTTTGCAAAAAGGTCGATAAAGGAATTAATGTCGATATATTCTAATTCCAAGTTTTTATACTTTCTATTAATATCCAGGGAGGGCATGATACTTAGGGTATAATTCATATAATTTTATAATTGTGTTAAGTACTTTTTAGTTAAAGCTCATTGAGTTTAATTCAATGATCAGGTCATCACATAGAGCATTCTTTATATAAAATGGGTTATATTAATTAAACTAGAAGATTATCAAGTCATCATTTTAAAACATTGCTGATTTATATAAAATGGGTTTTATTAATTAAACTTGATGATTATCAAGTCATCATTTTTGCTGATACAAGCCACCTCCTGCTTCATAGGCTTGTCCTCGGTAATATTTATTATTATTACTTTAATTCCATAGGAAGAAAGCACTTCCTCACTTGCTCATTTATATTGAAACACCAAAGTTTTGTGGCTATGACATGGCCTGGCTTTCCCCTGTGTTCCATGGATCCTTCAAGGGGCATAAAAGACTTGTAAAATGTACAAGCCATCCTTCTATTCTCTGAAATCACCAACAAGCCATTATCTTTCATATTCATAAGACATCAGCACCATTATTTCTCAGTTGAAATAAAGCCCCGCTCTCATGCTCGTAAATCATGATGAATTGATTTTATTAAAGTTGAACAAATTCACATTCATTTATAATTAAGTAAGTTTTCTATTAAATATTAAAGTTATGCCCTAAATACGTATCTTACTCTTTGTGAATTGATTTACGAATGTGAAAATGAATCTCACATTCTTTCTTTTAGAATTAGAATAATTATCTACCCTTATTTTCTTGTCAGGGCATAGACATATATAATCCTTCTAGAATATTGCATAATAGTTATTGGCATATAATAATGACTGCCATTCTTATTGTAAGTTATAAATTCTGTTTAAAGACTAGAGGTAATCTATATAATCGTAATCATTAAAATATTTTTATTAAACATTTTATTAACACATTTTGTTTTTAATTTTCTTTATTATTCAATAATTACTTTAATATTAATGCTCACTGTCTGTATTGACAATCCAAACATAAATATACGAATTGACTTAGTCAGATCAGGGGTCTCAAGTCACCATCATCTGTTGAGCTAGTTTCTTGGTGCATAGCCATGTACCATCAACATATGTCATTCATTGATTTGATCTGAGCCTGCACATTGGGTTTGAATTCAGTTTGGTTCAACTGAGTTTGAATCCGACTTTGCAGATTTGGTCTTGTTATTTTGGGTGGGTATTTTGATCGGTACAATATCTATACTGAAAATTATCATATGTTAAGTTACAATCCCCAATAATTAAAGTGGGAAGGGGTTTAGTCCTTAATGCTATGTTTGTATTCGGTATAATTTTATGTATGATTTCAGGTTTTCTAGGAAGATAAAGGTTAATTAGGTTAAAAGTATAATTTTTAAATTTGATAATTGCAATCAAGCAGTTATTGTCAATTTTGATGATTTTAGAAAAGGTGATAGGGGAATTTTTATTTATTGCAATTGCAACCCCTCCTGCAGCCATATAAGAATAGGAATAATGTATAAGAATAGGAATAATGAAAAACCCAAAGGTATTTATTTTATTAATAATGTGTTGATCAGTTTTGTTATGTATCTTTATCTCTGCAAGATATAATATATCAGGGCTATGAACATGGAACCATCACTCTAAAGCAAAAGCCCTTGCTCATGAATTCAATCCCCTAATATTCATTGAGGCAATTTTAATCATCTTGTGGTTGGATTAAGAAAATCAGAACATGCTTCCAGCTCTTTATTGGTTTTGTTCTTTTTTTGATAATGCTCATTTAACTTCATAGCTAATTTCGGCAATTGCAGTATTACTTCTTGATAACTGATTTTAAGAGATTTAATTGTTTCATTTTTATCTTCTAAATTCTCTTTGTCACTATATGGAACAATGATCACTAAGTTGTCATTGGTAAATTCATCTGGGATGGGCTCCATCAGTGGTACATTTAGAGAAGAATTTAATCTTGTTTTTTTAATTAATTGATCTGATAAATCAAATAAATTCACTGTATGTACACTTTTACAGTCTTGAATTACTCTTGATTGAGGAGAGACTGTAATGCCTTTTTTCCTTCTATGGCACACTTTTCTTTCATTTTGTGTTTTTATCTCCTCTTGTGCTGAGGTCTCTACATACCATGGACTAGGCTCTCCCATGGATGATGCAATGTCTTCATTTGGTGACTGTTTTTTGAGAGTATCAGACTGCGATGAAACATCTTGTTCCAAGTTCTGAGTCTCAATCAATATCTCCTCCTCTATGTTCATTGTTTTAAGTTTACTCCTTTTCCATTCTTCTTTTGTATCTACAACAGGTCATGATCCTAGGTTATTATAACTTCTGGCTTGACATTTATGAAATTTTTTTTTATAGCTCCACATAAGTTGCATTTTCAGTCAGGGCATTCCCTCTTTAGATGCCCTCGATGATTAATGAAGCCTCTTGGTACTCAATCAAAGAAGGAATTAGCAAAAAAGATATCCATTTCTTCAATATTAATTTAAAATTGGCCAAATTTGTTAAGAAGTGTGTACCCTAAAAATTGATCGATTGGTATTGAAGGCTTAGAATTTTCCCAAAAGGGCTTAGAATTTTTTGCAAGTCTGCAAGATCAAAAATCACACCACAATTTTGAATCAAACCATTGACACACACAGGTTTATTTAAGTCTATGTAGATCAAAAATTTATTTGCTATAGTCTTGTATTTATTTTTAAATGATTCTTTCATGAAATAATTGTTAAATTGCACAATTAAATATCTATTGTTAGCATGAAATAAAATGTTATATATTGTTTGTCCGAAGCCCTATTGTTTAATTATAGCATATTCTATTCTTTTAAAATAAAGAATAATTTTTTAAAAATAAAAATGTTGCTATGAGCATTCTAAACCATCTGTTTTCAAATTGTAACAATTAGTAATTGTGTCTTTTACTGTATAGAAATCAATAAAATTTTGTAAGGATTTTTAAATGTATATCATGCATTTTATGGAGAAGAAAATCCCCTGGATGCTTTCTCTGATCTTTCCAGGATTGTAGCTGAATATACAGCTATAGACAAAAATGTTTTACAATTTAACCTTGATATTGCCAATCTATTCATCTCTATTAAATTTTGAAGAAATATTTGATATTGTTAAAAAAAAAAACTAATCATCTAATGTCTTTATCTCATAGAAATGTCCTGCTATAAATTAATCTGCAACTCTACTATTTTAAATGCAAAGAAGTAAATTGCAATGAAAACTCTCATAAGAAGACTGCCACAAAATAAAAGGAAAAAGACATTACAATTAAATTATTAATAACCATGATCCCATATTTTCAGATACAAAATATTTAAGTGACCTCACAAAGATGTTAAAGTAAATTAATAGAACTTTCTAGAGCCAGCCTCAAAAAGTTAAGTTACAAAGATTTTTCCCCTCTGATGCATGATCATCAAATTATTCTTTAATTGTAAATATATAAATATAATTTTTTGGTAATACAGCATCTATTGAGCCACACCATTTGATGGTGCTGTTGCAATGCTAAAGCACAAATATGCTGTTTACAAAGCCACTCATAGACCTTACGGCCTGTAAACTGTTCAAAAAACTAGATGTTGAAGTGCACCCTTATCCCAACATCTTTAGTATGTTGAACATTATTAGCAAGAGTATATAACACTCTCTCTAGACATTACTCTTGACTATTGTACAGCATATGATATGAAGGTTTCTGTACTTGTAATGACGAAAAGTCTATTGAACGAATTTTTTTTTTTTGCTTCAATGTATTGTAATTGATGTGAGTTGGTAAAAAATGTAACACAATTTTTACCAATGCTCCTCCTTTCATTGTCAGGGGTCAAATCACAATTCAGCAAAGTTCACGATCAAGTCGCGCACTTTCTGATTTTTTTTCCAAGATCAATACAACAGTTCAATGGCCAATGACTGTTCAGGGTTGTAGTTTTGAGATTGAACTGCTACAGAAGGCAAATGCACTGGCCTTCCTTTAACCTCAAAAAAGAAAATATTTGACACAGCCAAAAAAAACTGTCTTTTTGTGGTGATTTAATGAAATTAAGGTATTGTCAAACATCTGGAATGGAAGGTCCAGCATGTCAATGGTGACAAAGGGGTTCCATTCACTCATGGGATGGGTTTTGAGGGCTGGCTGGGAATCGCTTTTTCCCAAGCAGTACGGTTAATTGATTCTTGAAGACAGGATCAGTTTACAGTGAAGCGTATTACAGCTGACTTGGAAAGGTGTCAAAATGCCACCGTAAGGAATATGAACACAGGTCTCAGAGAGGTCTGTCGAGAAAGACTTGTTTCTCAATAAACAAAACAAGCCAAAAAAAGTTTCTTCAAAAACAATCAAAAAAGACTTGGTTATAAAAAAAAAACAAAAAAAAGTTGTTTCTTTAAAAAAAAAAGAAGAAAAAAAAGAGACTGGACAAAAAGAAATAATGTTTTTTTTTTTTTTTTTAAAAAAAAAAAAGACGAAATATTTTTAAAAGCCAAAAAAAACCAAAAAAAACCAAAAAAAAAACAATTTTTTGATTTTTTAAAAAAATATATACATCAAACTGGTTACAAAAAAAAAAAAAAAAAAACAATAACAAACAACAAACAAAAAAAAAAAAAGTAAAAAAATTCAAACCAATCCAAAAATTAAAAACATAAATCAAGAGAATTTGAAAAACAGCCTGGTAACATTATATCTATTCATTTTTCACTAGCAACAGTGTCATCGGTTGGTGTGGCTCAATAGATGCTGTATTACCAATTTTTTTTATTATCATATAATTCTATACATAAATTAAAGTTCTTGTTGTTAATAATTTTGTTGTTTTCATTTCTTATCTGAACTAAGATGATCAAGAGATATAATTGAATGTATATGAAAACTTGTTTTTATGCATGTTCAATTTGATCATTGCTTGTGATTAGTACTGACTTATTAATTAACAATAATTTGGATGTAATCACTCCACCATATACCATTAGAATGTGTATATATATATATATATATTTTTTTTTATATTATTTATAATATATATATATATATATATATATATATATATATATATAATCTCAGAGATAGTAAAATATTCCCATTTTCTTTATTATGCTGATGACTGTAAAATTTTCATCCACATTAATTCATTTTATAATTGCTCATCACTGCAAAATGATATAGTTAATTTTTCCTACATATTAAAAACAAAATTATGATTAATAAACTCAAATGCTCTGTTCTTTCCTACTCAGGAAAATCTGAAATTTTACATTTCCCTAGTCTGGTCATGATTTTAAAATCTTTTCTAAAAATAGTCAGAAGATGTTTGACTTATTTTTTCAGTAATCCCAATTTCCACCTTCATGTTAATACCATAGTAAATAGGGTATTTAATACAATAGACATCATACAAAGACAAGAAAAAATATTTCATCAGTCAACAAAATATAAACTTTTTCTTTCACTGATCCCAATCTTAGAATATGACTGTTATCCGGAACCCATACATTAAAAAAGATATTCAAAAAATCTAATGTGTACTTTGTAATTATATTCAAAATATAATTGTTTTCTTGATAGTTTTAACATATCATTGATGCCAATAATAAAAATCAGACATGTTATATATATAAAAGACATATTTTGTGGGTTCATCCATGTTAAAAATTTAAATATTTATATACCAATGTTTCAACTTGATCACACAGTCATCTACTGGGTGACAAAAGGTAGAAAGATGGTTGTAGAGGTGCTACAATCACTGGTTTGAAAAAAAAAATGTTAAAGTTCCACCAATAGCAAAAATGTTAAACTAAGAATGTTTTTTAAAAAAATCTTTCCAAATAGGAGGAAGTTTGCATGTATTATCTCACTTATTGATACAATCTGATCTTTTAAGTATCTCAATGGCTTCTCTGATTTTGCACTGGTAGAGATTATCACATCTGGATATGAACCTGGCACTAGAAAAATCAATTTTATGACCTGAATCTATAGTATAGAATGAGAGTGCTGATGATGATGAGTGTTGTTTAACTGCTTTAACATGTTCATCTCTCCTAAGACTGATGCAAGGATTACTCATAACTATGTAAAAAGTTTTACAATTTTTACATGAGATTTGATAAACACCATGAGATTCAAGAGGCATTGAATCCTTAGGCTTGGTTATTATATTGCTGATCTTTTAATGAGTAGAAAATGCTGTATTTATATTATAGCATTTTAATATATGTCCAATACTGTCTGTAGTTCCTTTTACATATGGGACACAAACCCTAATAGCTGATTTGGGCTTGAAATAAGGCTTGCTTAATAAATTTATAATTATAACTATTTGCTAATAAAACACTATTTATATGATTTATTTCTTCTTTCAGATGTGACTTATCTGAAAGATTAATTGCTCTATTTAAAGAATTTTGGCTACAGAAACTATCTGAATTGGGTGATGATAAGAATGGAAATGAAAATATCTGTGTGTAATATTTACTACGGCTATAACCTCAAGAATATGCATGTAAAAATGTGATAGTAGGCACCTCTACAGGTCTTTAATCACAAGCTTACACTTTGGAAGATTGAAAAAGATAAAATATTTGGTGTTCTGGTGACTAGAACATCAAGAAAAGGAAGTTTGTCATCAGACTCTGTCTCCATTGTAAATTTAATATGAGGATGCATATTTTTTTAAATGTAAGAAAAATTCATCTAATTTATTTTTTCCATGTTGCCATATGAAAACTTATAGTTTTGTAGTTAAGTAGAAATAAAAGGTGGCTGCTGGAGAAGTAGAGATAAAAGGAGGCTGCTGGAGGGTTGCATTAGATCCTAAGATTTAGATGCAATGCTCTCAGATCCAAGGCTCCTCACTGACAAAGGCCACAAGCCAGAAATTAGTCAGGAGATATTGGATGAGTAGGCACTAGATGGGGATTTTATGAGCAAGACTTCTGGCATCCATTGATTACTCTGACTTCCACTGAGTGGCAATATGTATAGAGAGTTTTGCCTGTTTCAATAACAGTTAATTGTAAGCATAAGAAATAGTGATCGTGTGATGTTTATTGCTTATGAATGTAAAATGATACATTTAAGCACAATTATTTACTTATTTATATTAGTAAACAGAAGGTTTAAGTAAGAGTATCAAATCTATTTAGAAACAAGCTTTAACTTTAATGCATGTTCATTCTTAAAAAGATAATATTATTATTTAGATCAGAGCATATGTTAATCAAAAAAGAATGCAATGTGATGATGATTATGATACATGATCAGCATCTTCTCATATAATATTTGCTTAAAAATCACTACTTTAGACAGACATTTTGTATAGTATGAAAATGCATGATGTAATGTGTTTGAATATATGCCATAAAAATTTCCATACATATGGTCATTTACATTGAAAGTCAGAAGTGAAGTATTTAACAGATATTGATTAACATTTTTTTTAAATTTTAATGTAATTTATTATATATAATTGAATGAAAAAATTCAAATAGTTGCATAAGGAAGAATAATCCATTTACTGATGCTACTATATTTTGTAATATTGAATAGCAATATACACTAGCTAATAGGGTCAAAGATATTACAGACTATTTTCTGGTTATTAGTTTTTGTTAGTGAGAAAAGTCAGAAACTAAATAATTTGTTTGACCTACTTACTGATCTTCACTGATAATTCAAGATTAAAATATATGTATCTAAACACAAAGTGTAGTCTTAGAGAATCATGTGGCACTTTATTCAGTATATATTATCCTTTTCCTATAGCAATAAAATAAATGAGATCACTAAAGTATATAATTGCTGAATTAATATGGGTAAAAGTAATACACCTCACTAATAATATGTATTGCTAAAAACTATATTGGTAATTTAACTGGCATTACCCACTCATGTCTACTGACTATTAAAGTTTACAAAGTATGGTAGAGAAATAGAATAGATAAATATAATGACTTACTGATATTATATGTTAGTATACAAATTACAAAAATAAACAGGCTGTCAATAATCCATTAAAGGGTAAGGTGTATTCAATAAACCATCAAACAGAAATAATAAAAAGAATTGTCTTTATTCTCTATAATACCTGGGTGCATGATGCAACCATAAAATTGTGGATATAAGGGCAGTTCATTGTCTGTTGACATGGGTCTAAATTCTTTGAGACACACATGACATATCTCTGACAAAATTATCAGGTAGTAAATTACTTCTCAATATTTGGATGCTGGTTAGCTATTACTTGAAAGCAAAATTCTAAGCCTGCTAGCAAACAGAAAAATAACTGCTTTACATAGTCTAATAAAAAAAAAAATCTGATAATTAGTAAAATAACAATGAGATAAAAAGATATTTTGCAAAAGTAAGGAATAAATAAATGTCCAAAATAGAATAAAAATATTCGTTATTAACAGATAGAAGACAAATCTTTTTTTATCAATAAAATAACTTGAAGAAATTAGTACATATAACAATTAAAAGTAAATAAAAAACAGAAATCTTAATGCCTAATAAGAACATAGAGAAATGCTATAAATCATAACTAGATAAAACTTTTACTAAAGCACATAAATTATTGCATAAATTACAACTTATTTAATTGATTGTTGTACTAATAAACAAATATTAGCAGTATTGTTGGTTTTACATATTCACAGTGAAGCATTGTAGGTTTTAGTATAAGTAGTGATTTTGTCTGAATTACCAAACATTGGTATCAGAATCAACTCTTCATATTAAAAAGGGAAATAAACACATTATTTTCTATACAGATCTTGACATACATGACAATGTATAAATACTCTAAATTATTTGTGTTGTTATTATTTTTTAACTTTACAACTTTAATTATGAAGTAATAAGACTCAAGGTGCATATAAAAATGATATAGAGTATTATAAGATAATCATGAAAATGCAACTTTTCAGTATATTTCACTGCCAGAAATTTCAGGTTAATTTTGCATACATTAAAAATGATAAATAATGATCAGATATGTGCATAAATTTATAAAACATACAACATATTTTCAATTGAATAATAAGAGTTGACATGTAGAATCAAAATAGCATTTAGATTTTTGATGTAACATTTAATGGATTTTAGATCGCTTTATGATAAAACACAAATTGTTCTCCATACCAAGACAAAGGATAATAAGTAGGACAATAAAATTTACTGTTTAATATTAAATTATGCTTAAGCCATTATTATGCTGACATGAGAAATACTGATTGATCACATTTCATGAAGATGATAAGAAAAAGGAAGACACCTATGGGTGACATACCAAAAAAAAAAAATACATAATATTAAACTCTTATTTTTAAGATAATTAAACAATTGTAATATATTCCTCAAAATTATAAACAGCAAAAGATGTAAAATAAAAAATATATAAAAGTGTTTGTTATTATTTTCTTAATTCATCAATCAAGCAAAAAATGCATAGCTTTTAATAATGGCGCTCATTAATCCAAATGTTTAAAAAAAAATTAAATGCATGTAAGTTATAATATTTCATATTGTATGCATATTTAAAATTCACCATATATATATATATATATAATGATAATTAATGTTATTCTCATTAATGACACCTACATATCTAAATGCTATGCAAAGTCTTGCCTAGAAAATTTTAATTCATCATTATTAATTGCTTTGAAAAAAATTGCCACTGTTTGCTTCAGGTTATTATCAGTGCTACTCACTAGAGTGTTATATGCATATTTTAATAAAAAAAATCCAAAATAAAATCTTATAATCATAACATGTGACCATGCATTTTTGATAGTTTAAAAAAATAAAAATAAAATATCTATTGATACTTAGATTAAACTTCATATCTCTTTTTAAGATATCTGCCCAATATTTTTATATGTCACAATTTACTTTTTAATTCAGATCCAAAATTATATTGTTAAATTCTGAGATCTAAAGTTAGGGTCATTAGTCAAGCAACAAAATTTTATAACCAAGTGATAATAAATGATATTCTGGTTTGCCATTGTTTTCCATCATTTTTAAATAATTTATGAGAGTAGAAGCAAGAGTGAAATACAAATGATGATAAAGTATTAATCATTTGATTATAATACTCTATATACTTAATTTAATAGCTCTTCAAGCAAAAACCTTAACATACAATATATTCCATGAAATTTAATTTTTTAAAGAAAAAAAAAAGACCAGAGTTTTAATAATATGTAACATTTGAAGATTATTTCTTATATGACTAGTTTATTAAATAAATAAAATTCTCTCAAGCCAATACATAAGACTTTTTTATTTATAGAAAACGATCAGTCCATCTTCTCTCTGTATGTTATTTTCTTAAATAAAGGTCTATCTGAAACACTTTGGCCAGAAAATATGAATTTATATAAGTCATACTATTTATTTTAAAGCTATTTTTTAATCTCTTTATATTAATTATTAATGTATGAAATATTACTCTCAATTTAAATATTGCCAATACCATTCGGAGAATAAAATATCACACATGTTAATTACTAATGTGAAACAATTTACAGATAGCTTTAAAATAGTATAACTGATTTAAATTCATGTTTTCTAATCAAAGTGTTTCAGATAAATCTCTATGTAAGAAAATGAGATAAAGAGAGAAGATGGTCTGATCTTTTTCCTATAAATAAAAAAAAATTGTCTTACACTTTGTCTTTTTATTTACTTATTAAACTAGTTGTATAAGAAATAATCTGAAAGTTTTATATATTACTGTGCATATGAGCACAGACTTTCGCATGACCCACCATTCACCACTCTATCTCGTATCACTGATACACTTGAACATATATGTGTTTAAGTCTATCAGTGATATGAGATAGAGTGGTGAATGATGGGTCATGCGAAAGTCTGTGCTCATATACCCTATATATTACATATACAAGTATATAATAAGCCTATATTTCAGTTATATTACTGTGCAGTATAATTAAAATAAAAGTTTATTAATAGTCATGACTCTTAGCAATAAAACTTTTCTGAAATGAACATTTTACACCTAGAATCAAAGTAAATAAACAAAAACAATTAAAGTAACTAAATTTATATACAAATAATTAAAAAAATATTTATTAATAATTATTTGGTATGAAGCTATATTACATTTGATTTTTAAACAAACACAAATTAGATATTAAAAATATGAAATTGATTGTAATCTTTATTACTGACAGCATTTTAAAATTTAACTTTTTTTTTAATTAATCAATAATAAGAGGCTAAATTATGTTCTGAAAATTATTTGTTTATTTACATTATTATTTTATTTAATTTTAATAATGTTGCTGAAATGGATATAAATATCACAATTTTATCTCAATGTGTTTAATATTTACTAAGGCTTTAACCTCAACAATATGCATGTAAAAATGTGATATTAGGGACCTCTACAGGTTTTAATCACAAGCTTACACCTTATATGTTTAAATGTGACAAAATTTGTAATTGTGGGAAGTAACAACTTCCATTCCTGAAAAATAAAATGTATCTGAGAAAAAAAATAACATGAATTATATATTGATACAGGTATATAATAAGCCTGAAGTTTAGTTATCACTTTATTATAGAATTAACCTAGTTTTTGATTTGCATAAGAAAATCTTCAGAAAGTGCAGAGAAAAGTGTAGGATAGGTTACTGATATAACCAGTTTTGCCAGTAGATGTAGTAATGAAATAAAAGATCCAGGTAACTAGTTGATTATATATTAATAAGCTTCTAAGTAATTATTATGTTGTTAATTAATTGTGCTAATTTGATATTTGAACATCTAAGGCAAAAATGTATATTACTGAAGTAAGACAAATAATTTCTTCAAAATAGCTAATATATCAAGGAGCAACCGCAGAGAATTCAGGAAAATTCTAAAATGATTTTTTAATTTGGTTTTGATCTATTTTTGAGGTAATTGATATCACTCAATAGGTACAGTTTATGAGATAATGAGAAAATAATTTGAATTTCAAAAATTGGAAATTAAAAAAAATAAGCTTTTTTTCAAGACTATTTGCACTACTATTACAATGGTGAGATTATTAAGCTTCCCCCAAAACTAAAATATTGTGCCACAATGATCTTTCTTGCAGAATAAAATGAATAGCAGTGGTCATCTCTCCAATAATTAATTTCTTTTAGTTAAGAGAAACATGGTAAAAAAATTGAACATAGATACCATGCTCACAGATTGAATCTTTGATAAGTTACTTTTGATTGATGATGAATACCACTTGTTTAATTTGATGAGGGATATCATAAAAACCATTAGCAGACAATTATAATACTTAGTGAAACGTGAAATAATTATATTATTCTGAACATATTGGAAATAATAATAGATAAGATTAGCATGAAAGTATACTTCTATTTATTAAATTGTTAAAATATATTCTTACTCATAATAAAATAATCTTTTTCTTTATTTGAACTTTTCAGCAACATCCATGATGGGTTGAGTAAATGTACTTCTGAAATAGTTGGAAACAACATGATATAGTGAATTGCCAATCATGAAGTTACTGTTTCAAGATTGGTGAGAACTAATACTTTGCATATGAAATGAGATCTGTTTCTGTATTTGACTTACTTATAACACAATATTTTTCATTTTTTAGTTCACAATATATACGCTTCTAGAATATCAAAGGAAATTGATTGTTTTAAGAAAATATATTTTACTTTTAATAACTGGCAGAAAAGTAATGATTTCAGTATTTTGATAATCTGCACAAAAAGTTTTGTCTCAGTAGAAAAAATGTTATAGAATGATTATATAATGTCATTTTGAATAATTCTTTCCATCACAATAAAAAATGGAGATTAAGAGCCAATATGATGTTTAAATCTAAGACAAGAATATGTGATCTACAATTAAAGATGATTGGTAGATCTTATGATACTGCCCATACAATTAATGATAAAAATTAATTAAAAATAAAAGCAACAATAGCATAATATTTATTATGAACATTATTAAGTAACACCTTATATGAGCTTTGAGTATATGATGAAAAAATACTGTCAATCATTAGCAAGAATTTAATTATTGAAAATAATTATTCTTCAAATATTTGATTTCAGACATTGTAATAAACTGTTGTTTTTTTTTCCTTTGGAAAAAAAATGAAGTCAATACACTAGTCAGCTACATTATAGTCAAAATACATTTTATATTTGGCTTAAGTAGAGACAACTAGCATTGTTTTATTTTCTGGGACATGATATTATCATGGGTAATGATGATCAATAAATAATAATGGTGCCATCAATAATTTTCATTCAAAGTTTAGAACTCCTGTACCGCTTACAGTTTTATTATTAATAAAATAAATAATATATATATATTTGAAAATAATGTTGTTGATTTATTATACTTAATTTTTTTTTTCCTGAGATCACAAAATTATAAACGCTAGTTTCTAAAAGTCTATGAATAAGTTTCTTTAACCATATAATTCAAAATTTTATATTAAGATTGATAAAAATAAATTTTGATATTTTTTTATCCAACAATTGCATTAGTAGACCTCATCTCAAAATAAAGTGGGTGATCTTATCTTTGTATCTTAGAATTTATTCCCAGACTAAAGCAGCTAATTTGTAGTTATAATAAATCTACTTCTTTTGAATTTTTTGTAGTATATAAGGATTTAGTATGCATAAAAAGATTTCAGTTTTTCAAAAAATTGGATACTGTTAATGTACAATTTATAGCATATGTAACAGATTTCTTATTAATAATGGTTATATCTTTAAAATGTTCATCATTGTAATGGTAGTGGCTTGAATAAAGTTTTATTATTGTGTATGACCTGAAGGACCATCTTGGTTAAGCATAAACCTATTGGTAGATCATAATTAGGAATTATTATGTAATAAACCATTGGTCACTATTTGAAAGCCAGATAGGTTTTTTTTTTTTTGAAGTTATATAAACATGGTGACGTTAATTTGATTAGCAGACATGCCAGCATAATAACAACTGAAACAGACTTTTTTCTGTTCAAAAAATAACATAAAGAAGCTGTTACAAAATCATTATAAATATAAGGATTTTAATGATTTTATTACATTTTAAACTCAAATACTAAGGAATGATGAAAATATATTTATGACAAATGTATAGATATATTAATTTTATATTCTGACATTATTATTCCTGTCTTTGGAGATATAATATAAACTTGAGTATTATTTTTAAATTCTATACGAAGATTATCTACCTAAACGACATAGATTAACATCAATAATAACTTGAATACTAAATGGATAAAATTGACTTTCTTAAGTTAATTTGCTCTAGAGTGAGTGTTCATGTAATTTTCATATAAAATATATATATATATATATACAGTTTTAAGTATTGCAGCCTATTGCATAAGTCAGAGGCGCTCAACCTTTAGATTCCACATATCATCTACAGAATATTAAAGTGTGACGTTTGCTATCTTAATATAAACTGAGCATTGATTATTTATATGTATGAGAGATGGTAATCTGGACCAACTGATAAGTGCTGGTTTAGCACGAAATACGAATATTAGTGATTATTTATCTTTTCTGCATGTGTGTAGTCAAGTGTGTCGGTAGTATGAGATACTATGGATAGTGAAGTGGCTTGAAAGTCTGAGTTCAAATCCTCTATATGGATATATATATGTTTAAGTTCAAGACTATTTTATATTTACGTTTTTATCAATGATATATATAAATCAAAGGTTAAATTTTAAAAATATCCATATATAAATATTTTTATAGCAAATAAAAAAAAACATACTTTATTATTTTTATAATTCTAAAAACAAAAACTTTATTATATATATAATTCCAGTGTTTATTAAAAAGCTCTTGTTAATATGTTTTAGAAGCCTTAATAGCACAAGCAATAGACGAAGGGGGATGTTTTATTTAGAAAATGAAATATAAAACCTAGTGTTGTGAAAAAGTTCTAAATGATTATCTACCTGAGTTGCTCTAGATCTGATTATTGTTAAAATGTATTTTGAAATATAATGGAGATTTAAAAAAAAAAAAAAGCAGTTGGGAGGGGGAGAAAAAAAAAGCTAGCTATTCAGAATGGTTTTTTTATTATCTTGTTTTATTATTACATTGTATATATATAAAACTGAGGGCACAAAGTGAATTTACTACTCTTTATTGTAATGAAAAATAAAGGATTACTAGGGAGAGAAGATATCAAATCTTCAAGGAAAAATAACAATTTCAGTATAATTACATAATCCTTTCTTAATAAATGTGTTGTAAATTAATGCTAGGTAATGTAATAAAAATTCGCCATCATGGTGTATATTAAAAAAAATATCAATGAAGTAATACTTCTGGAATAACTGCGTTAAAAGTAAATGATTACATATTTCACTAAAACTTCAACAGTAAAACAAACAAGTCCCTTGTTTAAGAGGTGGAAAAAAATGACATCTGAAAATATTAATAAGATGAAAGAAGCCAGTGATAGTAATATTATTTTAACAATATAAACCTAATTTTTAAAAACCATTTTAAATGATGATATAAAACCAATTGGGATGAAATTTAAAAAAAAAAAAGATTCTGAAAACAACTGATAAAGGTGAATTGAAAATTCTAAAGAAACAAGCTTGGGGAGAATGGAAAATAAATCAAAACAGTTTTTTATGGAAATTTATGAGTTCAAGTCTTGAGTTGGTTAGGAAAATTCATAATCAAAAGATTAAACAAAGTTGTAAAATATGTGGTTGAGCTATAGTATGAAAATAAATAAACGTAGCTCTTTTTTTCTGATGTGATGATATAAGCTGAGATCACATTAGTTTTGATATCACTACCAAAATATAATAAATCCATAACTTTTCATAAAACACCCAAATTACACAAAAATAAGATTATAATAAAAAACAATGTACAAAGATTAAAGCTTCCCAAAATTCTCAGATGTACAAGATGATTTCAAAAAAATATTGAGTAATGATAGATACTGATATATCAGGGAATTTTAGAAAAAAACTTAATGTGTGCTATAAGTCATACAATTTTGTTAATCAAATTAAGTTACTGAGTGTTCTCAAAAATACTCCAGAGAACATAATTGCACCCATAAATAAAGCTGTATATAGATCCAAACTATACATGTTAAACAGGCTCTGATGAGATTCATTTAATATTGTCAGAAGTCAATCTCTATACCAAATATATATTGAAAAAGGTAAACTGGACAAAAACAATTGTAGAATCAGGAATACTAATATTAAAGAAAATAGATAGAGGAGCAGGAACATTTATTGGTAATTTTGAAGAACAGTGAAGATAGAATTGTGGCTATAATCAACAATAGAAAAATGAATTAAAATTAATGGCAAATGCATAACATTCAACAGTTTTTTTTACTTTTAAATCAATATTCAACAAGCAAAAAATTTATCAGACTACTAACACATATTGTCACAGTGAAAGGTCCTGCAAAGAACTTTAGTATAAAGATTAGAATTATTAAAATTACAAAATTTTTTGTTAAACAGCAAAAAAGTAGGATAATAATATGGGTGTCTTTCAAGTGTAATTTTGATTAATCATTCAAATATAAATGTTGGTAAAGAATTTTCAACTCTCATTAGTTATAGGTAAAGACTTAAGTTAATTTGGATTAGCCAAATGAATATCAAGGCATTGACTATTAAATATATATATATATATATATTTAATATATATATATATATATATTTAATATTCATATGTTAATTATATATATATATATATAATTAACATATGACATATTTCACTACTTATAGTGAAGTTGACTCACTCTTACAAGAATTGAGTCCATCATTAATATTTATATTATGAACAAAAAATAAAAAAAGGGAAACAAATAAAAACTTGATCAGATTACATCTGAAGTCTCACTTGACAAATGAACAACTTGCTTAAAATTGCCATAATTGTGATCATTGTTAATGACAAAACTTATATTAAAAAAATCATATAATTTTTTTAAAGCTTAAATCTGTGTGACATGAATATTTTTGATTGTTGCAATAATAAATAATATTTACATAATAAATTATATAAGATATAGAATCTGTCTATAAAGAAGAAGATTAGCAATTATGTAGACTGGGGTAGGAGAAATGGTGGTGTTAGCTAGTTTATCAAGTAGTATTTTTTATTGGCACTGAATCTAAAGCTGCCTTGATGTTTAATTGGACAGCAATTGGTACATACTTCTTTTTGTACTGTAGTCATGATTGTTTTTAAAAGTAGTGAGTCTGTCATGTCGATGACTTTTTTAGCTAACTGGAATGGTAAAATTAATGGAAGTATATGTTGTTCAAGTTGGCTTTAATGACTTTTCCATAAACAACTACAAAAAATTTCATAAGGTTCTCTCTCCAAATTTCATTTTATAAAAGATCTAGCCCAAGGATCACCCTATTCTTTACTTTATTAATTATATAGATATATCAATTCTCTTTTGGAAGAGGTCAATGATAATATTCCAGAAATATTTGTCACAAGGCTTGAAAAAATATACAGGCATTACCAAAGGACTCACTAATATTCTTTCTTATTATTAAAGAGTGCCTAAAATTTTTTTCTCACATAACTGGATTAATAGTATCAGAGGACAAATTTACAGTATGACACATATTGTTAGTCAGAAAAATTCTATCAAAGTTTACAACAGTTCCAACTAAATGTTTAGGTATTCCAGTACATATCTCTATGACAAAAGCTAATTTAATAATTAACAAATTAGTGACCAATCTCAACTAAATTATTAACTTTTATTTCTATTAAATGCCATTTAAGAACAAAAATAAAAATAGTTAACTCCATTTTTAATGGTCTGTTAGTATTCCATGAACAATGACCTAGTATAAATAATGTATCAATAACAAACAAATAAACATATAAGTAAATATTTATAGGGTTAAAGATCTAAACTATTATCATACAACAAGTTAAGAATACCAATAAAAACAATGATCTTGGATTAGTTGATTATTAAGTTGTTTAATAAATTTGCATTGATTCTTTATTTGTCAACATTCCTAACTGTCAGCCATCTAAGTTGATGAAGGGGGGGGGGCATCACATTTGGTAAGATGAGGATTAGCCTATTTCGATAGCAGAAATCACATAAACAGACATCAAAGAAGTCAAATAATATACAATGAGCTATTAATGATGGTGCATCCCAAAATTTAATTATGGTCCCAAAGAAGAAAAACCATCCATCTATAAAAATAATAAAAAATATATTGTTAGATGAACCAATAACATATACTGGCAGTAAAATTATTCATGGCTGTTTATAGTTTTCCTCTGAAGATTTCATGTATGGTCATTTAACACTGTGTATAAGTTATGTGAGCATAACAAAACTTTCTTACACATCAATCATTATTGTTCTTTCTTCTGTAACATGGATCAAATCCAATACTTTCTAAAAATTCATTAAGCAAGTTATTGACATCAAGCTTCATGACTAGTGAGTGGCAAAAATATTAAGGCAGCATTATCACTGCTGAGATTCGTTTGGGTGGTGAGATACAAAGCAATATTTCAAAACAAAAAGCTTATTCCATCTTACATTTTCATGAATATTGGATTAAAAAATTCTTAGAGACCTTAAATATATACTAAAAATGTAAGAATTAAAATGTAGCCACAGAGAATTTCTAATATACAGAATCCTTTATAACCTAAGTGAAAGATAATATCACTACTGCACAATTATTATTTAATTGAACTGCCTTCTAACAAAATGAAATATTCATGAGACAAGCAAGAAAAATAATGATCAAAGAATAAAATATATTAAGGCTTTATTTAATATAACATATTGAATGATAATATACAATTTATAACAGATAACTTGATGTTGTATAAAGTATGTAGTAAAATAAAACATGTTTTTTAAATAATAAATGCTCCATTGAAAATTCTAAAAAACAAAACAAACAAAAGCTTATTTTTAAAATGTCATTCAGATGATGCCAAATATTTATTATTAACTTGGTAGTATATATTAAAAATAATATTTTTGTCAATGACTCAAATACTAAAATCTGTTTATAAAATTAAATATTGCTACACCCTATCTCTCAATCTTAACTGGTAAAACATACTTGGGTTAAAAAAGGACAAATTTAAAACACATCTAAATATAACACCCCATGGATATGTAATTAAGTTTTGTCTGAAAGTTTGTGTTGATGACATTTAAGAAGTAATTATATGTTAAACGATTTTTATTTCAATATCAAAAATCGAATGTCTTCAGAAAAATTCTGTTTATTTAAACTTTCCAAATACACTCAACTGCTAATAATACCACACAGATTAGTATATAACTCAATGTTCCAATTGGTATTATTTTCCTTTTATCTTCAGGTGTTGTTGTCCTCACCAGTGATATTAATAGCATGGGAGCTAAACCTGAACCTTTAGATTCGTAAATATTTAATTTAAAATAAGCCTAATTGGTTAGAGCATCACTTAAATTTAATATTAATGAATTTACATGTCCAGGTTTGATTCCAATGCTAGTGTTGTCACAAGTCAGGCCAATATTTATTTGAAGAAGACATGACAATAATACATGTCTAAACCTTGTGTTATATACTAATCTATGTGCTATTAGTAACAGCTGAATGTATTTAAAAACATTAAAGTTTGAATTTTTTTAAAGATATTCAATATTTAATATTAGAGTATGGCAATAGTCCAAAAATAATTATTACAATTAGATTTACTATTCTATATATGAATAAATAATATAAAAACTCTGTCAGATAATGAAAATTATTCTACACGAATAAAGCGTGATAAACAGAGCACAAAAACGTTAATTATAAACAACAATTAGCCAAGCACTTTCGGTACTGTATACCAGAATCATGGTGACATACTGGAACTGAACGGTTAACCATTCAGTTCCAGTTTGTTGCCATGATTCTGGTATACAGAACCAAAAGTGCTTGGCTAATTGTTGTTTATAATTAATGTTTTTGTGCTCTATTTATCACGCTTTATTCGTGTAGAATAATATTCTATATATGATTATTAAAATGATTTTTAATGGGGAGAATATAAAATAGTAAATCTAACCATACAGCATCTTTGGTGTAGTGTTAATTTCAAAGGCAATAGTTATACTATTAAATACAAGATAGGAAATATTGACATCTATTTTAAATTGCACATGTTCCAAAATAAAATCACTTTTATAAAGTTGTAATTATTTATTAAACACACAGAAAGTATATGTAAATACTTCTAAGACAGGCTATAACCTGTATCAAATGTGCCTTGAAATTTATAATAGTCAAGCAATATCTTTATTTTGCTGATAGAGGGACCTCTCAAAGCACAACACAAGAAAGCAATTTTTATAAAGATAAGAGTGGTCATTTTATATTTAACCTAACTTTCCACTTATATAGGCCAATCCAAAGCATCTTGATTTGGGAGCCTGAAGCTGTTGTTCTCTCTACTGTTTAAGTCCACTATTTTCTATATATATTTACCTTTTTAGCATTAAAATTATGACATTTTTTTTTTCATATACTAAAAAATGAAAAGAATGCAAAATACTTTTGTTGTTTATTATATATATATATATATATATATATATATATGAAAAACAAAAACAAGTTACTCACGTAACCTGCTATCACTTGTTATTTATGTTCAAAAGATGGCGCTTTACCAAAACCACCGAACAAGTGTAAAATTTGTTTACATAAATGAAAAAAGAGTCAGAATTAACTACCTCTTTCATTTGCTCACCCCCAGATCAGCTGATTTCAAGCTGGTTTGCTCTCCTCAGTGAGGGATAGAGTATAGAAACTAGATCTAAACACTGACTCTCAAGTGTTTATGCAAATCGTTTCTATCAGATTGCAAGCGTGAATTTTTTAGACCGGTAAAGTCTTCAAACTCAGCCTAGCAAGCCAGATATAAAGGCTTGCTAAACTGAGTTTGAAGACTTTACCGGTCTGAAAAATTCACACTTGCAATCTGATAGAAACGTTTTGCATAAACACTTGAGAGTCAGTGTTTAGATCTAGTTTCTATACTCTATCCCTCACTGAGGAGAGCAAACCAGCTTGAAATCAGCTGATCTGGGGGTGAGCAAATGAAAGAGGTAGTTAATTCTGACTCTTTTTTCGTTTATGTAAACAAATTTTACACTTGTTCGGTGGTTTTGGTAAAGCGCCATCTTTTGAACATATATATATATATATATACATATATATTGTTTAACACTTACATTAGCGTTCACCTTCTACTGACATAGTAAACATAAAAGGAGATATATGATTGCAAACACTTTATTCTCTTTATTATGTAATTATTTTAGTATTATTGTATTTTACTAAAAATATAATTTACGCAAGAATTAAAATGTATTTACAATCAATTCAATATTATTAATAATTAAATAAAATTTGATTAAAGATATAGTATAATTTTTGGAATTTTTTTTAAAAAATATATAAAATTATAAGTTATCGTAACTTAAGTTTGTATTATTAATTATAAGCTATCAATATTCAGACATTTTTTATACTTCATTATTACACTGTTATCATCATCATCATCATATCAATGATAGTAGTATATTTCTTTCTATTTACTTATTATAATATAAAATTTTTGATGTATAAATTTTCTACTTATTTATAATATGCATATAAATATGTTGATGCTCTTATACATGCATACTTATTTGAGTTGAATAAAAAAAAGAAAATAAAATTGCAATGGAATCTAATCAGAATAATGTGTGACTCAATAACAATCAAATCTTCGTGTAGGAATAATATTAACATATTTGATAAAAATATATTTAATCAATGTATATATAAACTGTACAAAAAATTATTTAAAAATATAAATTAATATATAAGTCAAATAAATATAAAAGGTTAAACTTATATGTTAATAATAAAATTAATAATAAATTTTGAACTAACAATAATAATGTTAAGGTTTCTTTTCTCTTTTGCATAATTTAAAAAAAATTCAATTAAATGTCATTTCGTTCTCCACCCCTATCAAGATTTAATGTACTTTTAAGTTTGATACTACTCTTAATTTTTTGGGGGAAAATAAATAATTCTTCTTTTATATACATTTCAAAATAAATGTTAGCGAATATTGGATAGTATTCTCAGAATTTTCATATTTATAAATCTCTATAACTATGCTTTACACACACGTAATAAAGCTATGAAGTGTAGTAATTAATAATCTTAATTAATCATCTGAGTAATTGAGAATTGCTTGTAATAAATCCTTATGTAAATTTATGCAAATTGACTATAGCATCCATTTTTTGGAAATGCAGAAGTAAGCCTCTCTTCTGTTTATAGCTGTGGGGTCACTTAATATATTGCAGGCTTCTTTGACATTGCATTTAGCATCTTTTCTTTTGGTGGAGATAATCTTGGCAATTATTGGTTGAGAGGCATGGCCAGCAGTTCCTTTGTGCTCAGCAAATATTGAGCCTATGATTTTTATTTTTGATTTTTGTATATATGTTATATATTTTATTTAAAATCATTATATTTTATTATTTAGTACATTAAAATTTGAATTACAAATACTGATTGCAATTCTGTCAGTAAAAATATTCTTAATCAATAAAAATGCTTCCAAATTAGAGAAGTAATCTTGGAATAAATACTTTATAGGAATAGCAAATTTTTTGCCCAATTTAAAACTTAAACATACTTTGCCACTGCCACTCATAGATTTTCATAATATTATTAAAATTAATCATGCATTAATGAATTTTTTAAGCACACTGTAAACTGAAATAAGAAAGACCATCTGAAATTCTATGGCATTTGAAAAGATAAAAAAAAAAAACAAATGTCATTTTGTTCCACCATTTATTTTTATATTTGAACATTGACCAATTTTTTTTGCAAAAAGTAACTGTTAACAAATGTTTAATAATATTTTTAGATGTTCCCATTTATAAATTAAAAATGGTTTTTCTTTTTTAATCATAGTATATATGTTATATGACTTATAGATTAAAAAAAAGACATTTTTTATCTTTTATAATTATACCAAACCTGTATTGTTTCAGTTAATATGAAAAGGTAAAACAAGCTAATAAGAAAGTCTTAAAAGCACTAAGCCAGTTTTTGCCAGAATACTGCCAGAATCATGGTGCTGAATAGAACTGCACTGTTAAAACTATGCATAAATAGGGGCGAAGATCAATATGTAAATCAGGCCCAGTATGTAAATTAAATCATTCCACTTTTTGATAATGGGACACATGAATCTTTTCTATAGATATTCGAATTTGGAAAAAAATAATTGTTTTATTTTTAAGTTTTTCTTTGTAACATGATCAATATTTAAAATTTATATTGAGATGTAATTCCATCAACAATCAGAAATATATTTCACTTAAATTAAGTGTTTACGAATTTTTATTTGTGGCATACTTTTTTAAAAATTATTTTAAAATGTTATAGAATCTTTTGCAGTTACATTATTATAGCTATTTCTTAGTATAAATTCTAATGGTAACATCATATAGAGAAACTAAAATCTACATTCAGGATTTTTTGACATTTACTTTAAGTTTAAAATTCCTGATCTCAATATTGTAATTATACATAATGTACTAAAATAGCTAATATAATAATATTCAAAATGGTGTTTTTAAATGCCTTGCATATAGGAATTTTATTTATGATTTTAAAAGTTTGTAATGACAGTTGAGTATTTCTCAAATTGTTCTTTTTTTAAATTAAATCTTAATCTTAATAAAGTGTGTTTTATAAATGCCTATTAAATGAGGCAAAAATGAGAATAAACTATATGTAAGATTATATTTTTTAAAAAGTGAAGGAAATTAAGTATCAAAATAGAATCAAGTTATAATAGCAAAGCAATTAAATATTATAAAATAATTATGATTTAAAAATTACCAGTGACATATTTAGTTTGCAAAATGTTACCATTTTTACTCTTTTAAATAAGTAATTTTATTTTAAGATTATCTTTCTTTTGAGATTTCTATTATTTTAAAATGTGACAATTTCCCTTTTTATTATATTTATATCATGTATTATTTTACAAAAATCAAGTTAATATCAAATTTTAAAAAGACATTTAGTAACATTTTAAATAATAGTTATTCTTTCAATATTTGTATGTGTGCATGTATAATTATTTTCAGATATTCAAATTAGCGTAAAGATTTCTTTGGAAATATAGATTTCTTAACTCAAAAGAGATTAAGTTAAACTGTCCAATACTTTTTTTAAAGTTTATATATTCATATATATATATTTAAGCACGAGTAATATTTGTACATTGAATATAATTATGAATTTGGACTCACTATAACAATTCATTCAATTGGTTACTATTACTATGCAATCATGTCTTAATATTGTACTGAACTATATGTGACACCTACTGGATGTATTCTTTGGCATTAACACTCTAACAATCTCTTGATTCTTCTGACAAACAGACCATAATACTTATTTATTTTAATCTAGAAGTGAATATAAAAAACACATATCTGATATATTAAGGTATGAAAATGTTAACATATATTATTTCCTCGATTCAGTAATAATTGCATTAATTATTAAAACCAATGACATTTTTCATATTTCTTTTTTTTTTTTTTGCACATATATACACAAACAACACAGTTGAGATTATATCTATGAAATAGTTGAAATTTAACCACTTAGCAGATAAAGTCTGTTAATTAGTACAATTAATCACTATATAAATTATTGGATAATAAGAGGTATAAAAAGAAAATTTAATAACTGAAAAAATTAGGTTTATTTCTCTTTAAGAGATTTAAAGAACTGAAATAGGGCAAACTTTATATGTCTATTTCATGTATAAGAGTTATTTTAACTATTATTATTACATGGACTGTCTTTCAGTAAATGACTATGCATCAGTGAGATCATTTTATTTGATTTCATTTGTAATATATAAAAAGAAACCACTTTGTGTCAATTCTCAGATGCCTGATAGTTTTTAACAGAGAGAACAATTAAAAATTCTTAGTTTACTGGAGATAAAATAAAGTGAGAATATGAGAAATTATTCTTTATTTTACATTTATAATCACATCAAACTAAAATAAATCAATTCCTATGCATCTCATAAATTGTAAAATCATCAGTGAAAGATGTTAATGACTGTAAACAGAAAAGATTCTAAGAATTGCTGAGTTAAAATCTAGGCCATTATTTACTGATGATTTTGTATTCAGTTACAAACAACTATAGATCACTTTCAAATGAAGAAAGATTTCATAAACTGAAATAATCAAAAAATAATATTAAATGGAATGGTTTTGTGAAGATAAAAATAAATAAGAGATTATTTAAATAATGGCCCTATATTTTAGTATAGTGACATAAATATTGGAAGCTCAGGTATGAGGAGATTGTTTACAAATAATCCCATTGGTAGAATTACTATTAGAGATGTTGTCTATATTAGTCATAATAGAAAGTACCAAATGCAGATTGTTCAAGTTTAAGTTCCAATATATCTTTATACTCATGATGAAATAGAATTTTATATAGTTGTACAAAATACTTTGTATCAGATTAAACAATATATTTCATAGCTAATTTTAATGATAAATTTGAAAAATGACTCAGAGATGAGATTATGTACATGAATTTGATTATGCAGACAAAAATGAGTAAGATCATAAATTTGTGGATTTTGGGGAGGGGGGTGTAAAAAGCATGAATGGACATAGAATTAGAATCATCTAGATGAAAAAAATAAAATTGAATTTTATATTGACCAACAGAAAATATATATTTTAAGGTTATGTTGTTAATAGCTTCAACAAAATAAAAATAATCATTTAAGATACTTGTTAATGCAAAGGTAGAAACACAAAAGCTATTACAAGATATTAGTATTAATTACTGATATTTATAATTTTTAAAAAATTATACAGATGATTTTGAAATATTAACATGCTTTCAGTGATGTGTGAATGAGTTAAATATAAAGATAACTTTATTGAATATTTTCATATAGATAGCTAATACAAAATGGCCAAAAACAATTCAATAAATTTTCAGTCAAGGCAAGCTAATGTGGGAAGAAAAGAAGAATCATAAGAATCATTACAAATGGCCTATTTAGAAAGGAATATCTGGAATTCTGTAAAATAATATGAAAAGTGAAAAATTTGACATAAGAAAATGTAATTGGGAATTAGGAATGAAAATTATGTAAAAGAACAAAAATGTCAAAAGTATAACTATAATAGTTACATATATAATATAATTTATTTATCCACAATGTTGTAACATACTTATATAGTAAGTAATCAATCTAAATAAGTTTGAAATAAATGACTAATAATTATATTTTAATATTTATAAAGCCAGATTGATAAATATTAAAATATAATTATCATTAGTTGTTTAATTCAATCTTACTTAGATTGATTATTTAATTTTAATATTAAAAGCATAAAACGTCATCTTGGTTCTGGAATATATGTTGTTTCAACAATGAAGAGAAAACATGGATTTACTGCAAAATATGAAGTTATCCTGAAATGTGCGATGAATCGATTTAGTAACAAATAAAGTAGCATCTACAATTAAAATAACATTTTTTGAATGCCAAATATTTTAAATTAAGAATGAGATATGGAATTAAATCTATGAAGAATGAAAAAGTTTCTGAAAATAAAATAACTATTTTAGATGTTTTATGTGAAACAGATAAATAAAGAAAAAATTAGAATTTAGATGATAAAGGTATTTCAAATTATTAGAAGAATATAGTATTGATACATATATATTCTCAACTATAAAAACATTATTATGATAATTCAAAAGCTAAATTACTAAAGCATCAATAAAACAGACTTTTAAATGATGATACATTTTTAAAATAATGCTAATCTATTGGTTAGATATTGTTATTACTAAGTAACAAAAACGAAATCAAATGGAAGAAGTTAGTTTTATCTGACAAATAGATTGGAATTGATATAAGAGGGGTGTTATTTACAAATTAATTTAAATGACTCTTTGGGAATCTGGGTTGTGAACAATCGGAAGTAAGTGGAGATCGAATCTAACCGCAAAAACAATATCTGCAACTACCAGGGCGCCATCTAGGCATTTGAGCCTAGAAAAATTTATAAAGTAGGCAGATACGCCGCTGTTAAGATTCCACTTTATTTAATTATTAATCTTTTTGATCTTGGTTTTATAGGCAAAATTAAAAGAAATATATTAAAATTGCCAATCTACTAGTGGACTATGCAAGGTCTTTATTAAGATCATTACAATTCATTGTAACAAATCTTCAACTCAAATCAATCAAAAACAAGCTGAATTTAAAATTACTCATAATACAGTGAATATCATTCAAGTGTTAAGAGAATTTATAGGGGAAAAAAATCAATGAACATTAATGCACATTGTGCTTTGTATTTATAAGATTATAAAAAGACATTTGATTTTATAAGCATTTCAATGATAAATAAAACTTTGGAACAATATTACACAGACTGAGAATATTGATAAAGTGGAAAATATTTATCAAAATTTACTCTAGGGATTAGATTATTTGGCGAGACTAAGAAAGTTATTAATAACAAAATGGAAGTAAAATAAGGTGATTTTATATCCCCAAAACTATTAAAATAGTTCTAAAAGTATTATCATGTAGAATAAAATAGAAAATAAAAGAAATAGAAGTGATTGGAAATCACATAAGCTATCCAGATTTTATAGATAATTCTTCAGAGCTTCAGGAAACATTACAAGAGCTACCAAAATAAGGGTGTTAAAATAAAATGCTAAGAAGACTAAAGTAGTGTTTAGTGACTTCAGAAATTTAAAAATAAAGGTTAATTGTAATAAATTGGAAGTTAACAACTAATAATATCTTAGGAAAATTATTAAAAGAGAGTAAAACATAGTGGATAAAATTAAACATAGAATTAAATAAGGATATAGTACATTTGACATAAACAATTTCATGTTAAAAATATTTTGTATAATTGAAAATAAAATTTTGTAATAAATAGATTTTACTAGAACATAGTTCTGAGATTTGGATGCCAAATAAAAAAAAGAAATACAGAGACTTTAGTGTACACAGTAAAGTATGGATGGATGTTTGTTAGAAGTAATTAAAAAATGATTGACCTATGGTCAACATGGGTGGAACAACTATGTTGGCATTAGTGTAAGCTTTAAGCATTCCACCTTCAGACTTTCAATAATATAGATGGCTGAAAAGTTGGAGGGTATAGTATATTGGAGCCTGTCCATTAAAGCATGAAGGTTTACTATCTTAATATAAAGCTGAGCACCTATTGTATATATGTATAGAGATGATAATCTGAACTAACTGACAAGTACTGATTTAGCACAAAATATGCATATTGGTCATTATTTACCTTTTAGACATATGTGGGTCAGATGTATCAATGGTATGAGAGAACATGGAAAGTGGAAGATTGAGTGAATCTGAGTTCAAAGCCCCTTATAAAATTAATAATTATGAATCTAAATATATTGTGGGCTTTTATGTGGATACTTAGCATAACTAATTATTCTAATATAAATAATTTTTTTTCTTGCTTTATTACTAAAAAAATGTTTTTATATACTATGTACAATTTTTTATTCAAGAAAATATAAAAATACATAGAGTGAGATAGTAAAATTATTAAAAATGATACAAAATAAAAGTCAGTATTTCTTATATAATTTTTAATTTATTTCATTTATTTATTGACGTATACATAAAATAAAAATATACTGATGAAAGAGTTTCTGTTAAACATCATAATTTATTTTTATTACTTATAATGTTAAAAGAAAAGAAAATTAATTTTTGTAATAAGTTTTAAAATATTAATAAGCAACATTTACTAACATTATATCATAAAACCTCAGCTTCTTAAAAAATTGCGATTAAATTTTTTTTGGCTTAAATAGTGTTTAAATTCAATTTCATAAATATATAGTTATATGATTTTTAAAAAAAAATTGTAATAAACTTCACAGCATTTTCATAAATGTAGTAAACAAAACATGAATATCAGAAATAACATAATTCTAAGAAACTGTCACTTTTATATCAACCTACTATATTTTCTTCTTTATTTTAATTCAACAATTGATTTTTATCTTTCTTATTGATTATTTTGTGACTATTGAAAATAAAATAATTCCAGGTTTAATTTTGTTTTGTTTAAATCATTGTGCTAAGCAATATATGTTTACACATTTAATATATAAATGGGCATGATCTGATTACTGATGAAGTATTGTTGGAATGTGTATAATTCTACATAATATGTAATATTTGTAGAGAAAGTCAAAAAAGTTTTTAGTGAACTAAATACACTAGTTTTTAAAATTTTGATAGATTTTGTTTTATCAGGCAAATAGGCTTAATTTCCTTTACACAATTTTGTTACTGGGCTTTAGAGTCATATTGCCATTATCTACTTAGTAACTACTATAAATATTTAATTTCTGTTCTAAAACTAAAAAAAAAAATGCTTTTTTAAAACTATTTTTTTATTATTTGAAAACAAAGTTTTGAAATAATCTTAAAAATCATATGTCAACTTATAAATGATTATTATTTAATGCTTTAATAAATTTCAGTAAGAAAATTAAATGTCTAGCAATGGAAAAAAAAAAGACTTCTATTTTAATTAGTAAAGGCAAGGAATCAGCTTAGAGTTAAAAGCAAATTTGATGTGATCAGGATCTAATAAATATAAAAAAATCGACTTATATAATATATGAAAAAAAAAAATAGAAATAATATTAAAAATGAAATCTTAACTACTATTAAATCACATTCACAAACATATTTGAGAATCCAAAAACTACCTTACATTCATCAAGATATGTCATTTATCATACTTATGCTCCCCCCCCCCTCAAGATTACTAGAAGAAATAAAAATATGAATAAAATATTCTGATATTTTGGATTCTGTAATATATATATTTGCATAGCACCAAAAATTATCCACGTATAATATAAAATATACCAAATTTATCAAAAATTAAATCATATTTAAAAAAAAAACAACCTAGACACACATTTATGACTGTTTAACCAAAATGCTATGAGATATTTTTTTCCTAGAAAATTTACCTGATATATATAATAAATTGAAATTCCTATTTTGGGGTAAAGTCATTTTTAGTCACTCAAAAATGAATAATAAATATGAAAGCACCAGCTACTAGCTGCTACTTGGGAAAAGTTTTAGCAATTTTCCATTCTCATATAACCTATAGGTAAACGATTGATACCCAATTTATGTTCATATCATTGGTGGTTGGTGAACATATTATGGGGTTAATACCTGAAAAATAAATATTCCATTTAAAAAAATACAAACTAATCAGTTTAGAGTCAAAGTTCAGGACATGAGCATAACAAAATAGATGTTCTACTCATTATCCCATCAGAATTTGATTATATATTTTATTACATAATTTTTTTTTGATATCAGTGATTTTATGAGTAAACATATCTATCTATCTATCTATCTATCTATCTATCTATCTATCTATCTATCTATCTATCTATCTATCTATCTATCTATCTATCTATCTATCTATCTATCTATCTATCTATCTATCTATCTATCTATCTATCTATCTATCTATCTATCTATCTATCTATCTATCTATCTATCTATCTATCTATCTATCTATCTATCTATCTATCTATCTATCTATCTATCTATCTATCTATCTATCTATCTATCTATCTATCTATCTATCTATCTATCTATCTATCTATCTATCTATCTATCTATCTATCTATCTATCTATCTATCTATCTATCTATCTATCTATCTATCTATCTATCTATCTATCTATCTATCTATCTATCTATCTATCTATCTATCTATCTATCTATCTATCTATCTATCTATCTATCTATCTATCTATCTATCTATCTATCTATCTATCTATCTATCTATCTATCTATCTATCTATCTATCTATCTATCTATCTATCTATCTATCTATCTATCTATCTATCTATCTATCTATCTATCTATCTATCTATCTATCTATCTATCTATCTATCTATCTATCTATCTATCTATCTATCTATCTATCTATCTATCTATCTATCTATCTATCTATCTATCTATCTATTATTTTTGTTAAATGGCATTATTTTTTGAAGTAATAAGTACTAATTTGATATTTTCTAACTGCCGTTACGAATATATCATGTATACCATGTTCATAACACATTTTGTCAATAATAAAATGTATTAATCTAGCCATTATTTATAAATTACAGAAATATAAAAAGAAGCAAACTAAACTAGAAGGGGGGGGGGGTTGAGGGTTTGGAAAGACTTTTGTCTCAATGTGGGATGTTTAAAGGCTATTTTACGTTTTATATATATAAAGAAATCTTTGTGAAAAAAAGTCTCATAATGTAACTACAAATGTGATTAATTCTTAGATAATTTTTAAATTTTTGTCCAAATATTTTATGTTATATAAACATGTGATTTTTTCACATATGTTAGTGAAGCTATAATTATACTGTAATGTGTTATATGTCTGCTTATCATTTTTGAGATTTAATGTTCAAATCTCATACTCATAGCTTTACAAATGAAGACTGTTGTGATTTATTGTACACATATGCAAATGAGTTTGAATTTTTAATTAGTTAATCCATTGTTTGGAGAGAGCAAAGCATGCTTCTCTTTATCAATGACATTGAGTTCATTTTGTGATTATTCTAGGTGCAACACAAATATATTTTGTAGCTTAATTAGAATCCAAAGTATCAAAATATTATAGTATTTTAACACTTTTGTTTCTGTGAACAAACTTTTAAGAAGAAAAATACTCACAAGGTAAATCCATTCTTTTTGAGAATGTCAAGCAAAGCATAGAAACTCAAATAAGTGTGTCATGTTTTTAATAATATATATTTTATATTTTAACATTATTTCTAATTTTCATTACATATTGTGTAAGTATATTCTTTAATTTTTATTAACCTCAATTGCCATCACATCTATTTCTGAATCCAAGTGGGTTCTTTGCATTCATCAATTTTAATGCTAGGTATTTAATTGTCTAATAGAAGCCTATGAAAATATTAAATGATAATTACATATAAATTCATATATAATTTTCAATCTTTTAAAAAAAAATTCTAAAAAAATATGAATTTTGTCAAAATAATTTTAAAATTGTGATTTCAAATTAAAATTAGTTTTAAAAGCACCCCCCCCCCCCCAGTTTTCGATAAAATTTGCAGCATTTTTAGCATTAAATAATTATAATCTACTATAAATACTTAAAACCCAATAGAGAAAATAAAACTTCATTCCAATTGCAAAAATAAAAATAATTTATCAACATTTAAAGACAATACTGCAATAAATTTACTAAAGACTATAACTGACATGTGGAGAAGAAAGGTTTGAGATTAGAAAAGAATGACTAAACTTTTGAGACCTTCATCTTGTAGTGGATTGATAATGGTTGAAATGATGATGATCATTTATAGCTATAAAAGCAACAATCTTTCAATGTACAGACTGTCAGCTTTTTTAAGGTCAATTTAGTAAACTTGCAAATAACTTATTTTATATCAATTGCAATAGTCAGATAAACAATATCCACTTTTACCTAATCTTCATTTATTAGTTGAGTCATCAATCAATGATTAATACTTCAAAAGATGAAATGGTGAATTAACAATGATCACCATCACTTATATAATTTTTCACATCTTTATATATCAGAACACAAATGACAGATTAAAGAATATTTTTTGTCTTACAGGCATTTAAGAATGATATATATGAATATGTTAAGTGCAAATCTATAAGAATTACTCTAAAAGTTTTGATTTGAATACTACTCCTATGGTACAACCATTGGGAAATTATTTCTTCATATTATTATATATATTTTAAATGTTACACATTTAATAATCATTGTTAATTTTAAAGTTTATCAAAATTATTACAATTTATGTAATATAAGCAAATATGTTTTTCATTAATCATTATATTAGATTTTAATAATTAATCAAATCATCATTTACTGATAGATATCTTTCAAAACTTATGAGTTGTATCCAGGTAACAGATATGTAATTCTATATGTAATAATGCCCAATTGTAAATCAATATATTTAAAACTTTTCAAGTTAAGAAAAGATTGACCTTTAAAAACATTGAGAAGATAAAAAATAATACCATAACTAATAACTAAGTTACCATTTTATTCAAAAGATCAGCATATTTAAAAATGTTAGGTTCTTTTGATAATACTTTTGAAAATTATGATTTATAAAATATTATGCCAAAGGTTTTTGTTTCTTAATATGAAGAACAAACAAGTTCTAAAATCACAAAATTATCTTCCAAAAATTATAATATTAATGAAATAAACTCCTTGTTTTACTTCACCTTCAAGTAGTAAGTTACAAATTGCACATTACACAAACAAGTGAAGCTCAATATTAAGAGAATTATAAGGCTGAGCACTTTCAGGATCCTTTAGTTCCCATACTCATAGCCTGTCTTGGGGGTGTTGTCTTGAGTTGTGATTTTTAAAGACTGAGTTGTAATTTATGCAAATTTATTCAATATCTTCATATACTCCACTTTCTAGAGACGGAAAAACATGATTCCTTCTGGTTTATTGCATTGTTGTCATTTGCAATGAAGCAAGCTTTTTTTATTTTGTGTTTAGTATTAATGTTAAATCTACAACATTGACACAGGTCTCTTAGATAATGAAATAAATTTAAAGTGAGCTGCTATGAAGTCATTATTGAAACTTTATTTGCAGATGAGGACTTCACTACTCTGATCATTCTAGTTAAAAATTACCTTAAAGAAAAAGATTAAGATTCATAAACTAAATACAATCAGACTAATGTAGAATATAAGTGAAAATTTGTATGTATTAAAATTAATCCTTTACAAGCTACTATATAAAATAAAGCAAATCCAACTATAAATTATTCCAATCATAAAGAAGTAGATTATTCTCCTTTATGAAATTAAATGATTACTAACATGACAAATTTAATTTTCCAGAATATTAACATAAATTGTTTCAATTACTTATGTTTTGAAAAAGATCTTTTGTATATAGACAACATTTTTACACTATATATATATATATATATATATATCACCAAAACTGTCTGTATATATGCCGTCATATATATATATATATATATATATATATATATATGACGGCATAATACAGTCCAATAATTTTCTCTCATTTTTATTATAAAGAGGCTTTCCTGTAATCAAACACATGGCAGTAGATGACTAGATGAAAGTAAAAACAAGATTCAAACCTTGATTGATGAAAAAATTTCTATGCCAACAGATTACAACTGTGTCATGATGTGGACATTTGTCATGGATAAACAAATGTGAAGACAATTTATACATATTTTCTGCCATATTTGAAAACACAGTACAACAATTTTACAGTTAAATCAATGCCCATTCACATGTACCTCAAAATGTAACAAGTTAAATATATTGATAATCCACATATAAATTTTCATTTATATTATACTTGAAAACAATATGGTTGATTTTATAACTACAGATATGATCATGTGGCTGTGATCTATACTACTGACAAATTTTCAACACAGTGTGCTTCAGTAGATTAAGACATACGTAAATTATCCTACTTCTCTTTAATTTCAAACATTGGCAAAAAAAAATACAATTACAAAATAAAACACAGGAAAAAATTGAAAGTTGTTATGTATTTATTAATAAAATTTAATAAAATTAAATAAAAAAAACAAACAAACAAAAATAATCAACATATAATAAAGGTTAACTAAAATATATATTTATAGAGAATTACTAATACAACTAGAAATTCTTTCATCCAACAATGGATTTACTCATTCATTCATTATCAAATAAAAATTAAAACATTCTCTATTTAAAACAATGTTATATTAATGATTAATTTCTATAAAAAATTTTTTTATTATTTGCTGATAAAACATGGAAACTGAAGTAAATTAAGCTTCATAATAATTATATAAATAAAATTAACAATCTAAAACATTAAATATTATTGAAACTAGAATTTACAGGAAAGAATATACTTTAGAAAGGTAATGACATCTGTTAAATGTATTTTGTAAGTATCAGTATGCTGCATATTTGGATTATTGGGAATCTCTATTAAAAGTCTAGGATTTCTTTCCTTTCTTAATAACTAAAATTATGATCTTGAGAATTGTTTGCCTTTGGCTGGTAATGTAAAATTTTGTGAAGTTTAGTATCACCTCTGCATATAAGATAGAGTAATAAATTAAATAAGATGGACAGGTAATAACAAAAGTGATATTTATATAGATAGCAAATACTTTTTTTCTATCAACAGTTTTGTCATATCTATGGACAAGAATTAAAGTAATCAAAAACCTGTTATTCCAATGGATAGTAGAATTATGCCTACAAAGTTTTATTCTAAATTAAATTCACATAAAGAAACTTTTATTTCATTTCATTATAAATTTAAATACAATTATTTAAAAAAAATTATAAAATGCATAAATCGATATGGTAAATGAGTACATGATATATATATATATATATTACAATATGATTACGAAATTGTTATTTTGGGATATATTGTTTTTATTATGTTTTATATATATATATATACAGGTATGTGTGTAAATTTTATACTTTATGAAATTTACTCTCTATAGTAATAATCAATTTGTTGTTACAATGTATTATACGTTGTTTTAATAAATATGGTATTAAATCTAAATTTTATAATAATATATACATTTTATTATATATCAATAAACATGTTTTGTAATGAGAAACAAAATATCTTTTGAAATTACAGATTGTTTATTTACAAAAATGTGTATTATTTCAAATTTTATTTTATTTTTTATTATTAAATAATACACACAACACTGAATAACTTAAGTGGTTTTAAATTAAAAATATGAGTTTTGTTGGAATTTTATATATTCAAACAAAGGATGGTATCACTTTTGGTTATGTTTTATTGACAGGGATATTTTCTCAATTACTCCGTTAATTTGGTGTTAGATTAATTGATATTTTTCCAACCGATTCATTCTTTATATTATCCATTACATTCTATACTAGTGAGTCTCAACCTTCCTAATGCTGTGAATCTTTAGACAATTCCTTATTTTGTGGTGACTCCCAACCTTAAAATTAATTTTGTTGTTACTTCATAATTGTAATTTCCAATGGTCTTAGGTAACCCCTGTGAAAGCATTGTTTGACCCTCAAATGGGTCATGCCCCATAGGTTGAGAACCGCTGTTCTGTACTATATAAGAAATAATTATCTTAAATAGTTTAGATAACAACAAATTATTATAATAAATTGAGATAGCTTTTGCAGTAATGATTAAACAACTTTAGACAAATCAAGACTTTTAAACATGCTGCATCAAAGTACACAACTATAGTTACACACTACCCCCCTTCCCAATGTAAATAAACAAAAAAATTTAAATAAATGAGCAAAAAAACAAATTTGAAAATTTAATACATTTTTTATATGTGTGCAGCCATTTTATTTTTCTTAGTACTGGGCATAATCACATTTAAAAATATCAAATAAATTTTAAATTATATGAGCAACAGTTTTTCCAACTTAGAGACATCAACAATCATGTTCATTAATAAAATTTCCTAGGTTTATCTTGAAAGCAAATACATTTTATTCTGTCATTATTAGCATTTCTAATCAGAATGCTAAACAGTTTTACAAAAGTTTCAAACATACTGAAAGTTAACACTGGCTTAAAAACATTAAAACAGTTAAAGAGATCATAGGTTCTTGATAACAAAACTAGATTATTATGTTTTTATAAGAGAAAAAGTTATTGAAAACAAAAAGAATATTGCCAACATCATATTTAATTTGATGATATTTAGACATTTCATTATTAATTTTGTTTAAAACATAAAAAATAATATGCAGTGAGTTATTTTCCTTTATCCTTTTTTTTCAGTGAATGAAATATATATATCCCCTAAATTTATTATTAATAACTGCATATTATTATTTTACAAATTTCATTTATATCAGAAATGTATAATTTTTTGGTATCTCTGGACCACATTAAACAAAGAAGAAACAAAAGTTGATAAGCAAAAAAAAAAAGCTCTGTGCATAATTTTTGTGATATTCATTACAACTGATATGCAAAAATATTTAAAAATAATATTTTAATTATGCAGTGACTATTTGTAGTCTTTTTAAATCATCGATCATGTTTTAATTTTGGGATTGCTAATATAGAAAATATACACAACTAAATAATAAAACATCATTGATATTTTATATTTTTTATTATAAAAGTAAAAGAGAGAAACATAAAACTAGTTGGATTTTTGACATTGCATTTGAATGTGACACGTTTTTGAAATGCATTGTGACACATAATCACAAACAAAATGCATAATGTTTTAAATAAGTTTATGATTTTGCATTGGGACACATCTATAACCAGTCTTGGTTGCATGTAGTTCTTTGGTCACAGATTTTCTATGCCTGGTTTATATTATAATTTTCATTTGTGTGTTATAGATAGATGAATGGTGTAAAATATTATGCACTTGCAATTCATTAAGCAATACATATTTGGATTTCTAATAAAAAATTATTAACAAAACATGAGCAGTTGTGTGCTGCATGGAATGGATATGAGGAATGTTTAGAAGAAGATATAGCATATAACATGACTCCACTGTATATATATATATATGCTTGCATTATCGATTCCCTGCATGATTTAATAGCATATAACATGACTCCACTGTATATATATATATATGCTTGCATTATCGATTCCCTGCATGATTTAAAACATTCCATAGTAAATCTATCATTATCACTACTGCTATTTAAATTTCTTAAAAACTTCCAGAAATAAAACCATTTAACTTTTTTTTTTACATTATCTATAGACTGATATAATTATTCATATATAAATAATAAAACCTAACAAATATCAATGTATTAACCATTGTAATTATCATTCTAAAATATTAATAGCCAAATGTATTCATATGTCAGAATCATAGCAAATAGCTATTTTTTAAAATAAATATTTGTCATGATTCTGATGCACTGCCCCAAAGGGGTGCTCATCTATTAATAAATTTAAAAAGATAATTATTCTATTTAATGCATTGATATATATGTGTTTTATTATTTACAGTTTAAACACAGTTATGTTATTTATACATACAACATCATGAGTTTCTTTGCTATAGATATACAATTTTTCATTTATGCCATTAATAGTTTTTTTTAAGTGTCATAGCATCGGCCGGGATGCAAACCCGGGCAACTGCCTGCAAGTGCAAGGGAGTCACGCTGACCTCTCGACCACCAATGTGAGACTCCCCATTAATAGTTCATATCAAAGTTTTGTGAATAAGAAAGTTTTTATTTTTAATCATTTCTTTATGTTTCAAGTTTTAATTAATTCAGATAAAAATAAAACAGAGATCTATTAAATGAGAACACTTGCACAAAGACTATATAGACATTGTCCTAATGTAATTGCATATATAATACAATAACTGCTGGAGTTAAATTTCAAGCATTCCCATCTTTGACACCATACACTTTAGATAAATATATTATATTAATCTAGAGATTATCATATTATGACTTTAAAGTCAGTTAAATATATAGTAAATCCTTTTTTAAAAAAATAAACATAAATGCATGTTTCAGGAATGTGTAGTGAATGGAAGTTTTAAGTATATGTATATGAAAATACTAATATTGCTTATTATAGTATGAATATTAAATCAAAAGTATATAGAATATAAGAAGGCCACTTGCAAAACATTTCTAAAATTAAACCCACTAATGCATGATTTTCTATAATATGATATAAAATGTATTTTTGACTCACTGTAGTTGATTAGCCAGTGGAAAATAGTGAAATATCTAACTTTGCAAGTGGCTGGATTATTTTTTTAAAAGTATTTGATATTTTCAATTGTTATAGTTATTTCTAAAAGATAATTATATATATATACTTAATCTTTAGACAGAAAAACAATAGTAATTAAAAAAGATAGAAAAAGAATTGTGAAAGAAATAAAATAAAATGAAAATTAGAAAAAAAATCAATATTATATAAATGTTTAGTTTTAATAAATAGAAGAATTCTTCAGGAAGTGACCTAATAATATTACATTGATCCAAATGAAGAAATGAAAATTTTTACTAAACAATTATTAAATGATCAAACTTATTATCAATTTAGAAACATCCCTGATTATCTCAATAGCCTCCTTGGAAATAATTTTTTAATCTTATTTTTACTGTCCCAAAATAGCAAACAGTATTAAATATTTTTGAAACCTTTAAATAGTATAATGAATTTAATAGTTTGAATGTATACCAGTATTTTTTAAGCTGAAGAAAGTATATTTAATAGAGGATATCAAAACATTTGTGGTGATCAATTACGATTAGATAAAGTTAAAAATAAAACAAAACAAAACATAACTATGAATTATAATTCTGAGATGAAAATAACTTACATATATGACGTCAGTCACTTCTAGCATCCAGATTTCTAAAATAAATAAAATTATGAAAATTTTTTACAAATAAGATAATCGTAGTAAAAAAAATAGACGATAATATATATCATTATTAGTAGCATTATTTTCATTATCAGTGAAAGCTATAACAAAAACCACACAAAATGCATAAAGTTCAAATATAATTACTGAAATAGAAAAGGTCTCAGCGTCTATAGTTATAATAGATAGTCATCACCAATGATGAAAAGTGCATCACATGTTAATCACATTAATTCTAATCTGTTATTATCTTCCAAATTATTGCTTAATATTGGATGAGTAGTTAGATAGATAATTAAAAAATCCTCTGCTATCTACAGTAACACATTCTCCACTTTAGACTCAAACCCATGTTACATGTCTTGGTTATGGTAGATGTTTAATTGAAGAGCGATGTATATTCCTAGACAATGTGTACTGATATACTCACTATAAAAACGCGATTAAAATATGATGCAAGTTTCATAGACGATGAAGAGGGGGAGGAGGGGTGTGTGTTTACAACCGCTGAGGACCATCATACTTCACAATATTCATTATACTTTTTTTAATTAAAAAAAAAATTTAACCAAAGAAAAAGTATAAATGAAACAAAGATAGAGTTGAGAAAAATAAAACAATTTAAAAACATCAACAAAAAAGGATCTCCAGGTAAGCATGTGTTAATATTTACATGATCTTTAACCTTAACCAAATTAGTTATAAAGAGGTCAAACAGGTTGTTTGTTCTAAGGTAATACATTATAAATAAATTATTCTATAAGTGAAAGCACAAAAACAAAATAAATTATTATAATTTAAAATTTTTGTCGAATAATAAAAAAAAAATACAACAGTTTTATGATAAAATGACATATCAAATAGTAAAGCTACAGGCTGAAAATATTGCTATGGTAACAGGAAATGTCTCATTTTTTTAATGACTAGAACCTGACGTATAAAAAATGAGATAAATAGAACAGTCAATATTTCTGAGTGCTTTTTAGAAAAAGAGAGAGGGGGAGAAAAAAATACTGAAAAGATAAATAATAATAAGTATATAGTCTGCAAAAATAATAATTGTTTTGTGTGTGCGTGTGTGTATCCACATAGGGACAAAAATATGTATTTTTATTAACCCACACCCTATAAAAAGCTTTTATTATTAAGCATCTAAAATATCAATGGATAATTCGTAAATAATATATATGAAAGAAAGTACCTTCCATACAGCAAGTGCTGAAATTTTAAAAAAATAAAACTTATCCTATTTAATTCATTTCTATAGCAATTCTATAACTTTATAAACAGAACGACAACATGGCTGCTTGTCTGCAATAACATATTAAAATTGCACTTTAATTTTTCACTACCTAGGACTATAAAATTTTATCCAAAAATCATTATCTAAGTATTTTGAATAGGTTATTAGATCATCTCATGTGTATGAATACATGAATTTGCCTTTTTAACTTTATTTTTAATTATAGTGTCAATATAAAATTATGTAATTTATTTCTTTTTCTTGTTATCTTTTTTAAAGCAATAAATTAAACCCCCCCCCCCAAAAAAAAAAAAACAACAACAACAACAACATTTAATTCCAGTAAAATATACAGTTATTGTATCGGATTCAGATCTATATAACTTTACAAACAAATCATTACAGTGAGTTGAATTTAACATTTTTAACTTGACAGATAAAATGGAGTTAAAGATGATTACTGAATGCATAAATGCATTACTTCCAACTTTGAATCCTGAGACTTATTGATAAAGGCAAAAACGGAGTACTCATCTGATGATAGAAATTTCTAATGCATTTTATAAGGCACTAAAATAGAGATCCAGTCTTTTCTTAACAAAAAATTAGTTATATGTATTTCGTTTTGTTCTAATAAACCTTTTTATTATTTCAGCAGTTGTTTTGTGTAGCTACTTATTACATGGAGTTATCTCTCATCAGTAGTTTTCTCCATACAGTAGTGCCATCCAGTGCATATTTTAGAACTTAATGGATGCAAGAAGGTTTGTGCATCAAATCACTATCTAGTGCTTACTCATCCAATATTCCCAAACTGGTTTCTAGCTTATAGCTTTCATCAGTGAGAAGCCATAGTCTGAGAGCATTGCACAAAGACCTTTGAATGTAACGCACATAGCATGCACTAAGTGCCAATATTGTATAGAGAAAGTTGCTATTGCTTTAACAGATTGTGTAAATTATAAAAAATGGTGATCACATGGTATTAATTATTAATTTCTATTACATTTTTCATTGCTTCATTGTGAAGAATTAAAAAACAATATTTGCATATAAATTTCAATTGGAAAACTTTATAATTATAATAAAAAATTATTTTGGCTCTGTAGTACCATCTGCAATAAAATCTTGAAAAAGGCATTGATTTATCACATTCCTTCTATATGCTAACCAAAGTCCTTTGACATAATAAAATAAAACCAGATGTTTTGATGTAAACATACACACACAATTCCCTCTGACTTTAAGTCAAGGAAAGTTAGAGAGTGCTTCCTTTTCTAAGTTCTAAAAATATGTGGTCTTTTAAATCTTTATTTTTGTCTATTATTAAAAAAAGCATTAGTCAACGCTAAGAAAAAATATTTACTCCTTAATAACTTGCTACAGGTATTAACTAATTTGATTAGATCACAATATGTATTTTGGCACCTGAAGCAAATGTTAAAAATTGTATATTTTAAAAGTATTGAAAAAATTTCTTTAATGATTAATTAAAGAAAAATATATATTTTAAAAATATGCTTTCAAAAAAAAACTTTGATTTTAAAACCTACATTCAATTCACAACTACAAGAACACGTGTGTTGCTTTGCTATTAGTAGTGTTATAGAATCTTTTAAAAATCTCTATAGCCTTTTTTTTTATTAATCTCTGATTATAATGCCAATTTTTAATAAGCTTATTTTTATTTTATTTTTAAATATTAAAATAAACATATATATATATAATAAAATTACAAACATTAGTTATACACCATTTATAGAAGAATTATAAATTTAATAAAATTAACTTTTTTTTTATTATTTTGATTCTTGTAATATTTAAAGCTTCATATATATATATATCTCAAAGATAAATGCATCAAAATAAAATTGTAAATAATGGTAAATATATATGTAAGTGAAGGAAGATTGCAAAAATTAGAAGAACTGTCTTATATTAAATGGGACAATATTGGACTTTATGAAGTTAAAAGAAAGGATGAAGAAACAATTGATTTAAAAAGTGGATATGTACTATATTATAAAGGCACAAATGTTGAAAATACACATGGAGTAGGATTCATTATATATAAAAAGTGGAAGAACAATATTGTGGAGATTGATGGTGTATCGGAGAGAGTGGCAAGATTAGTTATACAACTTAATAGCAGATACCAAATGCAGATAATTCAGGTTTATGCCCAAACAAGTTCTCATAGTGATGAAGTAGTAGAATATTTTTACATGGATATACAAAACGCTTTTGATCAGAATAGACAACATTTTAAAATTGTTACAGGAGACTTTAATGCTAGAATTGGTAAACAAATGAAAAATGAAAGTACTGTATGTAATTTTGGTTATGGTAATAGAAATGAGAAAGGACATAGACTTATGGAGTTTGCAGAAAAAGAAAAAACTTTATATTATGATTTCTTTTTTTGAGAAAAATGTTAAAAGGAAATGGACATGGAAGCATGTAAATGAAGGTACAGCAGAATTGGATTATATTTTGACTAACAGAAAATACATATTTCAAGATTGTAATGTATTTAATAAATTTAACACAGGAAGTGATCATCGATTAGTAAGATGTAAGATACGTGTTAATGCAAAACTAGAGAGACAAAAATTATTAAGAAAAACAATATTTACAGTTGGTATTCCTAATCTTCAGAAACATTCTAATGAATTCAAATTAGAACTTAGTAGATTTTGAACATGATTCAGATTTGAATGAAATTAATATTAAAATAATTGATACACTTTTAAAAACTGCAACAAAGATAGCTGGCAGAAAAAAACAACAATTGACCAATAAAATTTCTACTAAGACTAGAGAATTTATGAAAAAAAGAAGGAATATGAAGATATACAAAAATGATTCATTAAAAGGATTGAATATCTTGAACTTTATAAAATGCTGCAGAAAAGAGTTGAAAATGATATAAAAAGTATAACTATGAACTAGCAAGGAAAGGAAATTTGTATCTGCAATAAGAACAAAATATGGAATTATTACTAATTAGAGAGATGATATCATGAAATGGGTAGAACACTTTTATCAAGAATTATATAGAAATATAGAACAAGTTCCTCCTATATCTATTACATCTTCTAAATTGCCCTGAATTTTAAATGAAGAAGTGAGATATGCAATTAAATATATGAAGAAAGGAGAGGCTCAAGGTAATGATGAAATTACAATTGATATATTAAAAGAAGTAGGTGAATAAATAGAAAAAAATTTAGCAAAGTTATATACCAAATGTCTAAATGATAAAGATGTACCAAATAATTGGAAGAATGCAGTACTAATATTTAAGACAGGTGATAAAGAAGATATTAGAAATTACAGACCTATCAGCCTTTTATCAGTTTTATACAATTTTTTTACCAATATAATTACAACTCATCTACAGAGAACACTGGATTTCCACAAACCAAGAGAACAAGCACAATTTAAAAGTGGTTTTAGTACAATAGATCATATCCAGGCATTGAGAGAAGTTATAAAAAGTACAAATGAATATGAGTTGCCATTATGTTTTGGATTTGTAGATTATGAAAAGGCATTTGATTCTATAAACATTACTTCAGTGATTAAAGCATTGGATCATCAAGGTATAGATCCAGGATATTATATTAATTTAAAGAATATTTATAAAAATGCAAAAGCAACAATTAGATTACATAATGATACTGGAAAAGTCAACATTGAAAAGGATGTAAGACAGGGTGACTCCACATCTCCAAAACTTTTTACAGCAGTGCTGCAAGAAGTATTTTGTGGATTAAAATGGAAAGCTAAAGGAGTGAAAGGAAATGGAGATTATTTAAATTATTTAGATTTTGCAGATGATGTAGTTGTTTTTTTGCAAATAATGCTTTAGAGTTGCAGGACATATTGCAGGAGCTATCAGATAAAAGTAGGAAAGTAGGACTAAAGATAAATATTAAAAAGACTAAAGTAATGTTTCATCGCTTTTCTCAAAATATGAAAATACAGATGGATTATGATGAGTTACAAGAAGTTAACAGTTACAAACACTTTGGTTAGATTATTAGAGATGGAAACATAATGGATGAAATTAATTATAGAATAAAATTTGTTTGGAGTGCTTTTGGTAGAAATAACTTGATACTAAAAGGAAATATGCCGAAGTGTATGAAAGGAAGTTTTTTTAACAAATGTGTTTAAACAGTTCTTACTTATGGATCTGAGATTTGGACACTTAATAGAAGAGCAATACAGAGACTTCAGACCACTCAAAGAAGTATGGAGAAATGTTGGGAGTAACAAGAAGAGATTGAAAATGCAATGTATGGGTAAGAGAACAAACAGGCACTACTGACCTCATTGAAAAAATTAAAAGATTGAAATGGAGTTGGGTTGGACATATTTCTAGAAGAAATGATAATAGATGGACAATTGAAATCCTAAACAGGATCCCAATAGATTGTAAAAGACCCCGAAAAAGACCACATGTTAGATGGATGGATGAGATAAGAAAGTGTGCAGGGGTGGTGTGGAGAAGAGAAGCTAAAGATCAAAAAAGATAGATTGAACTTGGAGAGACATTCATCCTGCACCACATTAATAATGGTTATTGATGGTGATATATTTAAAGAATGTAACTTTATATAAAATTATACTTCTCTTTTCTAGAAAGATTGCATTAAAATAAACACTAAAATATGAAAGCTAAAAAGTATAATATACTAAGTTGTATAATTCAAAATATTAATAAAATATAATTAATATAGGCAAGATATAGGGTCATATATAGATAAAATGTTCTTTTGTTTACCAAGATAATCATTTAATATAAAACCACAAATTGTTTAGATGAGATATATAATACTATATAGATAAGATTATTTTGTCATTTTTACATTATATTTCTCCAATCCATTTATCTTTTTATATATTTATATTCATTCACTTGTGATATAAGTAGATCTTTCACAACACACACATGCAAATATATATATATATATATATATATATATGTAAGATCTTTCACAACACACACATGCAAATATATATATATATATATATATATATTGTAACTTAATTAAAGGAGTCAAAATTATTATAGATGGTTACAATATATATAAGATCATAATATTTAAAATAATGTTGGATTTCTCAATATCCAAATATCAATAATTATAAGCAAATCATTAATAACAAGGATTATAACTCAGGTATATGAAATCACGTGAGGTGAGTACACTAGTAATTCAATAAAATATAACTCAGGTATACAGACAGTAGATCTTATCCACTTTCATTTCTTGGTTTGATGTTAAGTGCATGTTTAAACAAATACTAAGTGAATATGGTCTAGCAGGGCGCCACTAGATTATCTGAATCTAGACATGGTTATATCTAATAACCTTTCATGTGTACCGGGTTTGAATCCCCTTTTTGGTACTTTATTTCTAATAAAAATGGGAGATTTTGCTTTTGAGCCATATCACTATATGCACTAATATTTAGGTAAAAGTAAAACATCTTTAAACCAAAGTGGAGTATATTAGACATAAATCATTTCTCAGATCTTAACATAACAAATGTGTTTCAATATTTTTATAAGTTTACTAGCTCAGATTATATATAACTAATTTAGGATGGCAATTCCCTCATCCTTGCATGAAATAGATGATGGGATGTGGTTATAATAATACTAAGAAATCACTAAATATTATAAAATCAATATTTATTTATGGCCTTTAAACAGTTAAACAGCTCATTAATTAAAACATTGATGACGATGATGATGATGATGATAATAACAATAATGACAAGGGTTTCAACTACAGCTCTAGGACTAAGCCTAACATAAAACTAATTTTTATAATGAAATTCATAATTATTGCTTAATTTTAGCATATTTACTTATATCTTAAATAACTGATATTCAACCATTGATGATGATGAATAATCACACTTAACAAAGACTACACTTAATGAAATATATACGCCTCGTTTAATAAAACCAACTAATATTTATTGCTGAATTTCTAACATATACATAAAAATTTCTAGATAAACATGAAAATTGACATGAATAATAATAATGATAATAATTGATTATATAACAATCCTCAGATTAATTTCAAGTTCTTCCCCCTTTCCCTTCAAATGTATATTGTATTAAGTGGGATGACACATTGATCATGATTTTCACTCCATGAGAAAAGTATTTTAAGAAAAAAAAATATTATCAGCTCATTAGCACACATACTTTATAAATCTAACATGCAAGTAGAATGTTAAAAAAAATGTTAATAGAATTGAAAGAGCAAGTTTTAGAAACAAGTTTTAAATTATTGTCTCCCCCCTCTCTTCTACCTCTGAAATGCTATACTTAACTTGAAACAAAATAATCTAATATTCTAACACTACTTGTTACTTCACATTCACTCGCAATTATACACATATAAAAATATTATGTATGTGCGTGTTTTATCCCATAATAACAAAATATTATTTAAAACCAAAATAATAATAATATATTAGTTAAAACTAAAATCATAATACCAAAAAAAAATTATATTACATATTCATATTTCATAACTGTAAAATTAATAAACAAATAATTTTGATACATTCAAGATAATTTATGAAGCTCAAAGTTATTATTAGTAAGACATTCTTGTTTTTAATCGATCTGAATAGTCTTTAAAAGTTCTTTAAATAAAATATACCACTTATTATTGCTAAAATGTTTATTAAGACTCTGATATCATAAAGAAAATAGATATAAAAAGTCATATTACCGATCTTTTGTTTGTGGCGAATTTCCAAGGGTTCAAACTTGTCTTGTATAATATCTATATTTCTGCAGCTATCATTTCCGTTTTACGTGGGAACAATCTCTTTCTTGAGGTGTATAACTATTTGATGATGATGACTCTATTGAGGTTATTTGCTTTAGTGGACAATTTGGAAATCATTATATTAATTTTTCTTCTCTTCCTGCCAAGCATGATTCTTAGTGGATGAAATACAACGGTTGTTTTCACATTTATAAATTTTCTTGAGTTTAAAATCAGTTGCTGGAACAATTAATTGGACTTGATGATTAATATTTATTAGTAGATTAATTCATCTTTCATCGAATGCAGGTGAATGCTTTCTTCCTTCTATTAAAAACATCTTATTTCTCTGGTCAGTTGAAAGGTGTAGAATATTATTTTAGACACATCTTTTCTTTCCTATGTGATGTGCAGCTTCCCCAGATGGTCCGGAAAAGATGGGACATACATATAATTTTTCTAGCCAGCCATTTCTTATATTTTCAACATTCAATTTAATAGTCTAATAATCTGAATCATAATCACAATAATAAATCAACTGATTTTTCCAGACACTTTTTATATCCAATTTTTAGCTAACTTAACCAATCAGAGATAGCGTCACTTGCTATTTTTGGATAAATTTGTTTTAATTAGATCTCTAATTTATTTTCAACTAAATTATTTTTCAACTGAAAAGTTTAATCCTTTTTCCAGCCACTTTTGTTTTAAAAAAAAAATAGACTTAATCCTTATTTCCTTTCTTTTTTTTTACATCTAGGTAACACTTCAAATTTTTGAGCTTCCTTCTTTAGATCTTAAGATAAGACAATTTCAAAATTAGAGTTCCCACCCATTATAAGCTCCCAAAAGTAACAAACAATCATAAAAAACAAAATTGCTACAAACATAGATATCTGATTAAACAGATTTCCTCTTTTAACATAAAATTGTACAAAAAAAATAATTTGACAGATTTAATCCTTCCTTTTCTTTCAATATTTAATAAATGTAAATTTCTGTATGTAATGTACACACATACTTCATTCTTTCAAATCATTCATAAACTAACATTAAATAATATAATTGCTAGCTTAGTAATTATAACCCTATTATTTAAAATTAAATCTGTAACTTTTAAATCCCAATTACATTTATAGAAAAGCAAAATAGAAGCATAGAATAAGACATTAAAATTGATCAAGCATAGGTTAGTTTTAAAGAAAGTTAAAGTGTTGAATATTTGAAATATAAATCAATTAAATAGTTTACACATACATTGCCTATACGTATGCATTATAACTTTGCTTTTTAAAGAAAAATTAAAATTTTAAATATTAAATGTGTGTACTGCTCTTTTTGAGATTTATTAACACACAAACAAGTAAAGCATATAATTGTTGTCCCACTCTTTCTCTGTTTAAAGCTTTTAGAACTGGACCTTGTAGGGTTTACACTTGGATGCCCTACACCTTCCTTTATGGTTATATAAAAATGTGATGATGATTTTGTTTTACACTTTCTTACATGCACATTACTATAAATTTGGCTAGTGACCAAATTGTAATGGCACAATATATATATATATATATATATATATATATATATATATATTGAAATTAGAACTTACATGTATTTATCAATATGCATTTCAACTGGGATACTATGATATAAAAATTAATCTAACAGAAATACTATTATTAAATAATATTTCAGTTTGTAATGCCAGTTTTTAATTGGTTATTTTCCTAAGTTGTAATACAATTGAAATATATCTCAATAAATATATAAAAATTCCTATTACAATTTCAATATTTATATTTATATATTAAATGATACAGCATTTAAAACCAAATGTAAATAGTGAAATGATGACCTCTACACATGCTACTTAATATCTGTGCATCTAACTTTTTTTAAAACTGACTGAACATGTAAAATGATAACTTATATTTGTTGTCTTATAATTTTTTATTTTTTTTATGCACTGAATTATATATAATAACATTTATTCCCTATTCATTAATGACTTTTTACAATACAAGCAAATAAAAAAAAATATTTTTTGATATTTTTTTACATGCAATTTGTACATATTTATACATATACACCACAATGATTTGTATATAATGTGTTATATAATCATATCTACCTATATATGTATAAATTTATTCTAATTATAGTCATATATATTTGAATATTGTAGCTCTGATGAAGAATGATGATCACTTGAGACAATATATCAAAAAATAAAATTTTTATTTGATTGCACTGTACAAGGTGGAATTAGCCTCGAACCCATAAGCATAAGTTTACAGTAACTATTAAGTTCGTGCAGTATCAATTAATCTCACACCCAGGAGGATTACTTTTTTCTGTCCACCATTATACTACATTGAAAAAAATGTACATATTTTTTTTCTATGATAAAATTTCAATTTTTTATAATTTTTTTTTGAAAAATGCAATTTTTAATTGTTTTTTTATCTTCTTAGATTTAGTCACCAGAAAATATTTTATTTGACAAAAATGTATTCATTCATTGCTTATTCCAATCCAGGGCCTTCAAAGAAATGTATTGCCTAAATTTTCCTATCAAATGTGAGTACTGCCTTTTATAATTTTTTTTTTTTATAAAAAAATATGCATAAATTATACATTTTATATAATGTAATTTTATAGAATACATTTTTAGGCACTGATAGAATTTATAGTCAGGCTAATTATAGATCACTAAAATATAGGGTATTTGAACACGGATTTTCGAAATTTAGAATTTTTGAACCAATGTAAAAATAAACATTTTTAAAAGTATTAAAAATCTTTTTTTTCTTAATTTGTTTTTTAAGTAATGACTATTTTATCAGCTTTATTACATTCTTTCATATTTGCTCTTTCCAACAATATACATATTTTTATATTTATTACATTCAAACATAAGATATATTAACAATTATATAATTTATATATTTTTTTAAAATTCAAGATGGCAGCATCAGGGGAATAAGAGATAAATGATATCATTTCCTGTTTTCATGCTTATAAAGAAATCCAATTTGTTAAGTTAACTTTGAATCAAGCTATAACTTATGATATATCTATATTAACAAACTAACAAGGTTGTCAATATTCCATTTGGCTGCATACATTTATAGAGAATTACATTTCTAAAACACGTGCTAAAATTCACAAAACACAATAAACAAGTAAGATGATTTCCAAGGAATTCTTTGCTCTAAAAAAATCATAGTGGCATTTAGTATTATCTATTACTAGCCTATTTTCTTTTAATTAATAAATATTTCACAATAAAAAAAAAACTATTTGCTCCTAATCTAATATATGTTTAACAATCTATAACTTATTTTTCTTGATGGAAAGGTTAGCAAAATCAATTCTTATATATTACTTATCCAACTGTATGTCTTTATTTCTTTTAACCAAATTTATTATGTAACAATAGACTATATAAATTTGATCATATTAACATTTACATAGATTACCATAAATTAGCCAATATCTAATTGAACCATGTGCAAAATTATAATCATACAAAGATTTTAAATTACCATTTGTTTAAAAAGAAATGAATAATATTAAATATATAATGAAATATCACCATTTCGAAGGCTAATGCTCACTATTAATAAGAGTGTCAAACTTCCCACACAGTAGTACCACCAAGTGCAAGCCTTTATAAACAATCAGTGCAGAAAGTTTTGTGCATAAAATCCCTATATAGTGCTTTCTCATCCAACATCTCAAGACTATAGCCTCTGACTTTCATCAGTGAGGAGCCTTGGATTTGAGAAGATAACACCTAGAACTTAGGATCTAATGCAACCCTCCAGCAGTCAGCTTTTACCTATTAGATTAATTATAAAGCTAAGAACCCAAGATGAAAACATCATAATATTTTCAACTCAAGATCATTCACTTGTATTCAGTATTTACTCATTTTGGTGTCTTTGAATTTTCAAAAACCGCAGTCACCATTATTCTTTGAGAAGGATAGGTATAAAATCCTTAAAACATCACATGATCACCATTCATTTGCTTACACATGCCATTAATAAGAGTTAATAGGATAATGGTGACTGTGGTTTTTGAAAATTCAAAGACACCAAAATGTAAAGATGACAAACTAAGTTCAGTTCTGTATGAATATACAGGTAAATGAGCTTGGGTTGAAAACATTATGGTGTTTTCATCTTTGAATGCCTAGCTTTATAATTAACCAAATAAGTAAAAGGTGAATTCTGGAAGGTTGCATTAGATTTTAAGTTCTAGATAAAATGCTCTCAAATCTAATGCTCATCACCGAAGAAGTCACAAGCTAGAAACTATTATGGAAAGGTAGATGATTAGGCACTAGATAGGGATTTTATGAACAATAATGAAGGTTGCACTTGGTGGCACTATTGTATAGAGAGTTTGGTAGTCTTATTAATAGCATGTGTAAGCATATAAAATAATGAATATATAGTATTTTGATGGTTTTATACCTATCATGCCCTAATGGTGACTATGGTTTTTGAAAAACCAAAGACCACAACATATATACATGCTGAACAGAGATCAGTAATATATGACTATAAAAATGAGTGAGCTTGGGTTGGAAACCTTATGCTTTTTATATATTGGGCTACTAACTTTACAGTTAACAAATAGATAAAAGATGACTGCTAGAGAGTGGGAATAGATCCTAAGAAATAGGTGCAGGGTTCTCAAATCCAAAACTCCTCACTGATGAATGACACAAGCTAGAAACTAGTCTGTGGATGTTGGATGAATAGGAACTAAATAAGGATTTTATGCACAAACCTTTTTTGCATCCATTGATTATAAAGGCCTGCACTTCCTGGCACTACTATAGGAGAATTTGCTACTCTTATATATTGAAATTTTATTAATCTCTTTAAAGAAAATAAATATTAATGTTGGTATTAGAAAATATATTTTTTCTTTGATAAAACAATTCTGAGTGCATTGATGCATATATATTTTAATTGCATATGCTTTTATATGTTAGTATTATTATCATTTATTTTTTTTAAATAAAGAACTATATTAATAAGTTCATCAATACTTACTAACATATATTTTATACATTGTTTATTGTTCTTTCATAGTTCCTTTATAGTACATAATCTATCTATCTATCTATCTATCTATCTATCTATCTATCTATCTATCTATCTATCTATCTATCTATCTATCTATCTATCTATCTATCTATCTATCTATCTATCTATCTATCTATCTATCTATCTATCTATCTATCTATCTATCTATCTACCTACCTACCTACCTACCTACCTATCTATCTATCTATCTATCTATCTATCTATCTATCTATCTATCTATCTATCTATCTATCTATCTATCTATCTACCTACCCACCTACCTACCTACCTACCTACCTATCTACTTATCTATCTATCTATCTATCTATCTATCTATCTATCTATCTATCTATCTATCTATCTATCTATCTATCTATCTATCTATCTATCTATCTATCTATCTATCTATCTACCTACCTATCTATCTACCTACCTACCTACCTACGTACATACGTATGTACCTACCTACCTACCTACCTGTCTGTCTGTCTATCTATCTATCTATCTATCTATCTATCTATCTATCTATCTATCTATCTATCTATCTATCTATCTATCTATCTATCTATCTATCTATCTATCTATCTATCTATCTATCTATCTATCTATCTATCTATCTATCTATCTATCTATCTATCTATCTACCTACCTACCTACCTATCTATCTATCTATCTATCTATCTATCTATCTATCTATCTATCTATCTATCTATCTATCTATCTATCTATCTATCTATCTATCTATCTATCTATCTATCTATATTAATATGATAAATGAAAGTACTTAAGAGCTTACTACAATGATTTAAAATATCATATATTCACAGAAGCAGTTTCTGAAAAATCTCATCAATTGTATCAAGTACCGGGAACACTAACCACAATTAGAAACAGATATGACTCTTATTTCTATTAAGTCAACACTTACTTAAGTGATTATATTCTGGATAAGAAGAGATCATAATAAATTTAATTTTTTCACTGTTATTTATTTTAAAAAAATCCTATTCATTAATGCATTGCTCCTTGTAGAGTTAATAAGGACATACTCAAGTATTGTGATCAATTAGGAGTTTAGTCAATTATAGTCTATATAAATCTCATCAAATAAATTAAATATCCATATAATATACCGAATTGTATAATTATAGAACTTTACATTATTATAAATAAGTGAATTTAAGTAACTGTTATTAACTCATTATTTAATTGAGATATAAAATGTTTTATAATAGCCAAAGTCTGAATTATAAATTAGATAACAATAGAAAGTCCACATACGATTATTAATATTCTTTACAATCTATAGACACATATGCATGATATTTTGCTTTTGTCAATAATAGTAAATTTGCAAGTGATAATTAGGTATTATTTTCTTTTCTAAATTCAAAAAATAAATGGATTATTTTTTCATTATAACAAAATAAAAGATAGTTATAATTTGTATAAGTCAGTTTTTACAAAGTTGAAATTTTTGTTGATTCCAGCTGCATTTTCTAGAGAGAATAAATAGTATAAACAATTTTATAAAATATTTTTTAACTGTAAACTACACAGGTAATTCATATTATCTTTTTATGAATTATTAATAAAATTTACAATTTAAAATATACTTATCAATAATTATCTAAGAATAAATAATATATTTAAAACTGTTTTAAATGCTTTTAATTTCTATCTTTCCTTATATATTTCGGTGAAATGAGTGCATACTTCAGTTTTATAACTTCCAATGTTTTCAATTATCAGATAGCATATGGCATTTTGTTGCATATTTTTTAAACTGAAGTTATCATAAAAATTTAGCATTGTTAGTGATATTGCTGTTGAAAAAGTAGAACATTTTCAGTATAATTTCATATAGTTTGATTTGGTAAAATTAAAAGCCTTTTTAAAGCAAATATGGATAAATAAGTCTATTCTTGGACTCACAAAAAGAAAAATTATATCTGGATTTCTGACAATGATCTTACTTATTAGTAATTTGGTTAAAAGAATATATGAAAATTTCTGTTAGTAAAATAATAGATTTATTGTAGAACTTCGGAATCATTATAGAGATTTGAAGGGAGTTCAATGACTGGTAAAAGACTTTAAAATAATTGGCAGATTAAACCTGCATAGGAGGAAAAGACATTTACTAATTTTGTCATTCTAGATCTTTTTGATGCATTAAAAACAACATATAAATATAAAAAATGGCATCATAATCCTATTAATCTGTAATGATACTCCTTTGTATGATGATAAAAAAAATATTTGATCATCTTTTAAATAATGGTACAAGAACTGAAGTGACTTTTAATGATATATTAATTTTATCTACTCCATTTATTTGGTCAAATTTATCCAGATCAGTGAAGTCAAAGCAACTCCTTGTATTTCTCAAAAATGGAAAGGTTGCAATGACTGGTGAAATACCTGAAGATTTAAAATATGGTGATGTGTTAGTTTCAAAAAAATTACAAATTTTTAGGAATAAATAAACCTATTAAGTTGTGCCATCCAATCTTAAGGATATTTTTATTCTTCAATTTTTGAAAGCAAAGGACATTAACAAGATTGTAATAATTATCAAGTAATATCATTATTATCCACTACAGGAAATGTATTTTCAAGCATTTTACTGAATAAATTGTTTTCTATTGAAAATAAATACTTACTAGAGATTCAATAAGCATGTTTTTTTTTTTTTTTTACAGAAAAATGAATGAAAAGATCAGGAACAAAAAAATGATTTACACTGTAACATTTTATGTTTGGCATTTAGGCCTTCTATTGCATACTATAAAGTGGTAGTTAATCACATTATAAAAAAGAATATTCTGTTCGTATAGGAGTTTAGATATCTCGAGAACATAGTTATATTTTCTGATAAACTGACCTAATATTTTATTCCTATTTGAATTTCAGGTGGAATGAGTTTTATATTTATTTAAAAGAGCCCAGAATCATAAATTCATTGATAACCATTACATCACATTGTCAATTAGAAACAAATAACTAAAATAATATTGTGATTTTGTTTTCTTGTAACTTAAATCGTTTATATTATTAAACAAGCTTGCTGGCAATGGCAATTTATACATAATAAATTCTAATAACTAAAATTAAAAATGTACAACAAAAGTGTTATATTAATGCTAAATATTTTATTAAAAACCAATTAAAATATTGACAATAAATTATTAATAAAATTGAAAGAATATACACATGCTCATCCAGATAATATTGATCAAGTAGTTAAAACAGTTCATATTACGCTTAAGTTTTTCCTAGATGAATGTCTATATTGGTATTAGAAGATTCCTAGTTAAGGTTAATTTGCAAACATTTAATTAGTCACAAATCAGGTATGAGCAATAGTAGGTTACCAGTAACTTTGTTTATTCTTGTAGCATACATGATTTTCTTGGAATTCCAAGTGCATTGGAAGTCAACTGATTTTTTCTGTTGACATTTTCATATTTCTGGTCAGTTGCTAGGTATGGCTAGACACAAAGGTTTTGGAATGGCCTCTTTACAATGAGAGAAGATCTCTGCAAAACACTCCAGTTTCTATTCATGTCTAATGAACTGATTTAGCAAATGAATATTCCTGAATTTCTTTATGGTTGAGAGAATGAGAGAGTCACAATTAGGACCCATTTTCTCACCCATCCAGAGTGCATGCAACCTTTAGCAAAATACCCTGTTTATTTTCCTGCTTCCTTTATAAACTCAGGTCAGTTTTTTAGATTTCTGAACATATATTACCTTTTGTTATCAATATACAAGTTGATAATAGTGTACATTTATTTTTATTTTTTGTTACAAAGTTCTCTTTTTTATAAATTTTTTTGGTCATCTTTAATTAACGTTATGACATTGGTTGTAATCTCTTGCATGTGGAATTTGTTTTATTTATCTGCAAGTATTTTCATTCTTTTTAATTCAACTTTTATTTTTAATTAAATAGATAATACTAAATATACAAACAACTTTCATTAGCTGAAACACACAGGCTTATAAATACCTGTGGCTATATATATATATATATATATATATATATATATATATATATATATGGTCTGTGCTCATATACCCTATATAAACAACTTTCATTGTACATATCTTTAAAAAAAATTACAGTAACACACAAAAAAAAATTGTGTCCATTGACAATTTTTAAATTTTAGTTTTAGCTCATGAAGTACACATATTTTAATATGGTTCAATATATTGTATTTATTGATTTAATTAGGCATTTGATTCAGTAAATAGCATAGGCTCTATGGTACTGTTTAAAATTAATTGTCTACTAAAATCTAATCATTATTACTATATAAGTAAAATCTGTGGATCTAAAATAAAAACTGTGTTAAAGAAGAATGTGTGTTTGGGACAACATTCTTTCCAATTTTGTGACAGTTCTTTGAAATTCTGTATACACAGCTTAGTCAAACAGGAATCAAAATGTAATACAGATTCAATGGTGGAATATTAAATTTGAAATGATTAAAAACAAAACAAGAATGTTATCTTTTTAGATTCTGGATTTATAGTTTTCTGATGATTGTGGTATTTTTGGCAGTTCAAAATCAATTGGAGAATGTAATGCTTTTAATATAATATATAAAGATTTTAGTTTATTAAAAAAAAAAAAAAATATGTTTCTCATCAGCTAGTTATGTAAGAAAAATTCTCAGCAAATTTTATCTTTGATTGGCATCAAACATAAAAAGTAGCTTAAATACATTAGTACTTTTATAAATAAACATGACTTAGATGTTAAGTTACAACACAGATTCCCATTGTAGCTTTTAATAAGTTAAAAAAACAAAAGTACTTCATTGCAGGAAAATAACTACTGCAACTAAATTAATTGAATATAGAGCTGTTATGTTATCTAATTTATTGTATGGAAATAAGATTTGAATATTCTATTGGTGCAATATAAAGACATTAGAAAAGATTCCCTTTAAAGTTGCTCTGCAAATCAGCCTTTTGAATATAATATTGCAGAGTCTTCTATTGTAAAATTACATTTAGTGAACTTTAGCATTGATTTTGTAAAAAAAAAAATAGATTCTATCTATATTATAAGAATTTTCTCAAGGTCTTTATAAAAAATTCAATGTCAATTGTTTCCAGTGGAAATACATGACAGAGAATAGAATATATTGATGAACTACAGTTAGAAATAGTGTTGATGTATTTAAAAAAAAAGTTTTCTGCTGAAAAATTAAGACATTGTAAACTACCAAGAAACCAGAAAATCAATCAGCATGTTCTATATGTGAACATATCTGTGGTTCAAAGTTTAGTTTATACAGTCATTACAAAACTCATTTCTATAGAGATTTCTTTATTTCTTCTATTATTTTTTTTGAAGTTAGAGTGGCCATGTTCGTTTACAAGTGTCTGTTTATTATAATTTTCAAAAATATTATGTTTTCATAAAAATTTCTTAATAAATATAAAATCAATAATATAAATTCAAGAAATTTGCGTTATTAAAAATATTAACAAAGACTAATAAAATTATTAAGAAACTTTTTTCTAAAAATCTCAGTGATAGGTGAAATACTTTCTTTATTTATTATTAAAGTTAAGACAAAACTTAAAATGCATGAATTCATGTTCTATATAAACATATTTATCTAGATATCACAAAGATGATCACCAAATTTAATCCAGTTTTTCTATTCATAACCCCCCCCCCATCACTCCAGCAATCACTCATATCTTCAATGCAACTTACATGTGGTCATTCGTAGTCATATGTAATTCAGTTTATGATTCCAGTTCCCCATCTACTATTCTTCCTGCATAAAAAGATTTTTCAGCTCAGCTTTATTTCAATCTTCTTAATTCCTTCAAGAATATCAATGGTTCCTGTGGATTTTTTTAGTCATGTACACATCTATTTTTTTCTTCTATTGGCAAAAAAAAAAAAAAACGCTCTAGTTTTTATTCAAATTATTTTTCCTTTAATTATCACTATTCAAAGTTGACGTCTTATAAAGATATGTAACGAATGTGCATACAGTTCAACTATTTAACACATAGTAATTGTTAAGTGTTAATTGGTATATTAGTAAAGAAAAGTGCTTTTAGATAATATACAAATTGCAAAGTTTTAACATTCTTTTTAAAATTCTATTGTTTAAAGACTAAATAATATTTGTTTTCAAACAATATAATAGTAAGATAAAAAATAAATTCATTTTCCTTTTTTGATTGATGATATAAATAAACTGTCACTTTATTTTTTGTTATGACTGACAAAAACAGTAAAAGTTATTGAGAATGAAACTCTATTGTTTTAATATTATTTTAAATTAATTAGTTAATGGAGCAAAATTTAAGTAATTAATTTTATATATTATCTCAAAATAATGTTGCGTTTTTTTATTTGCATAAATATGCATGTGTATAGAATATTTATTTTAATAAAGACAATTTAATAAGTTTAAAATTGCTATAAGCAATGAACATTTCAAATTTCGAGAAGCCACGTGATGAATCATATATGCTTTTCGCGTGCCTACATTTTCACTTTAAGATATATATAAAGATTTATGAATCAAAAAAGTTTATATATTTAGATTTAATAGATATTTATATGTATAAAATTTAATAATAAAAATTACAAATAATGCAATTTTTTTTTGAAAATTAACAAATAATTATGAAATATATAAATATTTATAAATTTACTGCTGAATATTACTCTCCTTCAAACAAATGATTAAAGACGCCAGAAAAAGTTTAATGATCTTTGTTAGGGTTAGAGAATGTGCATTTCTGCCAAACGGCTTTTGTCAGTTTACCCAGAACACCAAACGTCTTCATTATTGCTTATATTTTATGTATAATATTTTATTATGAGTTAAATCCATGGTACTAATGATAATATACTTTTAATGAATATACTATTATATTGAATGTCTACTCAGTAAGCTAGAGATTACAAAAAAAAAAAATAAGATAATAAGTAGTTGGAGTATCTAATCATTTTTGCTTAAAATTGACTTTAAAGATTGCATATGGACTAACATTAATATAATTTCTAGACTAATAAATAAGCATTAACACAGAGGCTAAATTCTCCATACAGAAGTGCAATTCAGAGTAATTAATGAATTCAAGAAGGTTTGTGCATAAAATGCTTATCTAGTACCTACTCATATAATATCCCCAGACTAGTTTCTAGCTTGTGGCTTTCATCAGGGAGGAAGCTTGGATCTGAGAGTACTGGTGGCACTACTGTATGGAGAGTTTAGTATCTGTAAAACAGCTTGTGTGAACATAAGAAATAGTGATCATGTGATATTTAGTGGGTTAAAAAATAATCATTAATAAATAATGTATTTATCCACAAGTTTCTAAATAAGGGACTCATAATCTTTGATATATGACTTCTTGAAAAGATTGCTGAAGAATTTTTGAGTTATTGATTTCTTAATAAATTTATGCATAATAAAAAAATATTGTGTATTTTTAAGGATAGAAATAAAATATAATAATCGTTCTTATTTTTATTTTAATCCAGAAATGTCTTGGTTATATCTTATTTCCCTCACCTTTTAACTTCCACTACTTCTGGATTAAATAAACAGGTTTGAAGCTTAGGATCAAGACATGCAGTAGACTCAAAACTTGATTAAAATACAATATGTTCTACTTATATTTTTAAAAATAATTTCTTATATTAATTGAAGAGCATTTAAAACTAAGATAATTATGAATTATATATTATATGCCTGCATATGAAAACAAATACAGTTGATATTTTTAATTCTAACATCTTTTTAAATATAAAAAAAATGATTAATTAATCTTTTACATGCTGTTTCAATGCACACTCATTCTAAATCAATGACTTCTCAGAAATTGTATGTGTCGATTTGAATGACAATTTGAAAGATTATTTTGAAAAAGACAATAAAATAGATAATTCAGTTTGCATCAACATATTTACATAAAACTACTTTTCAAAATTAGTTTGCTATTAATACAAAATATTGATCACTATTAGCTTTAGAAAATGATCCATGGCTATTAATTAAGATAACCCCAAATGTGGAAGCACTTATGAGCTATATAAAAATCTGCTTATCACATTATTTATTTGATTAAATGTTTTTATTATCAAATTTTCTAAAAAAAAAAAAATTCATGAAATAATTTTTTGTTTCTAAAGAACAAATAAAATTATATGTATTTATATAAATATAAATTAAATGCCATTATATTAAAATTATTTCCTAACTTATATATTTTATTACATTCCTTAATAAATCCAAATATTTTAGGGGTCACATCGAAATTCTGTCTAAAAGAATGAGTACATAGATATTCTATAAAAGAAAAAAATCATCATTAATATTGTAGATTGTTATAAAAATGCTGAATATGAACTAAAATTTCACATAGCCAAAAATTGCCTCCACAAATGGGATTTTTTTCTGGAAGTTAGCTATAGGCTAATCTAACCAGGCAATGGAAACATAATTAAATAGCTAGAACATAGAGAAAAAAAGCTAAGACATAAAAGATTTCACAAAATATCAATTAACATGGTTAATAGTATTACAATATTTGTAGAAAGAGACTAAAAAGCCTAAATGATAGCAAGATATTTAAGAATAATTTTAAAAATTACCTTAATTGACATCTATTTAATTAAACAATATGTAACAAATTGTCTGAAACTATATGTAAATGTAAACAATATAAAATTTTACTTCATCAGCTAATTCTTTTTTCAAATCAATCATACTTGTTCAATATTTTAATTAAATAAAAGAATTATAATAGTTGTTGTTGTTATTATCATCATCATCATCATCATCATCATCATCATTATTATTATTATTATTATTATTATTATTATTATTATTATTATTATTATTATTATTATTATATTATTGGAAGTTATATGTGAAATATATTTTAAAGCTAACTATTAAATGTAATCATCTTTGCATTTGTATCTTTTCATAAATATACAATTGACACTGATGTCCATTGGGTGCATACATTTTCTGGTTTTTTTTTAAAGAAACTATTTATTAAGTGATTTGAAATTACAATTTTAATTTACATTTAGTGATTCTTAACTAATGGATAGAACAAGTGAAAAAACTTTAAATTATCACTAAATATATGTTGCTTTAACTGATGATTGATCCCCTTTTCACTGTTACTCTTTGTAATACTGTTAGATAGACCTTTGTCTTGTAATATATTTTAAAGAATGTTTTATTTTTTACTTTATTTACTTTAAACATCAAAATGACAATATTTAGACATCAATATATTTTAAGGAGTAATAATTTAAATAACTTCAAAGAAATTGTCAAATCCTTAAATAATAAAATAAAGATACTTAAACAGGCAGCAAAATTGCTTCTTTATTTTCAAATGAAAACTAATTCATAAGTATTATAATTAATTTATCTAAAATAATTATAATTTAGAGCATAAATTTTAAAGAACTATTTAAACGGGCAATGATCATAATCAAAAATATATAATCTTCCAATACTGTTTTAAAATGCATTATACACAATATAAAGATTTGATAAAAGCATGTGTATAATTAATATTAACCAAGTCACATCAAAATCTACTTTTGATAATCACATTATCAGTGTTTCTCTAAAATATTCTATTATCTACCCATTTTTCAAATTAGTTAAAAGTATATTCATTTGTGTGATGAAAAAAAATATTTAAGGTATCATTAGTTTTTTCTATTTTTGACCATCAGTAATTTAGTTTTTTAGTAAGAAAATTTTTTATTAGATAGCTTAACTAATAACAAAATATCATAAAGAAATCTTTTTGTAGCAATTCATTACATCATAGGTTGTTCTGAAACTTTTGATGAATGCTTTTGAAGATCAAATTTGGATTACTTTACTAATGATTTTGGAAAAAGATATTTGCCCAAAATCTTGTAAGACGTTTATTTTTTATATCATAATTAATCAGTTTTGAATTCTTAGTTAATCATCTAGATAGATGAATTTGATTTTCTTTGAGTTATATCTTGACATAAACAAAATAAAACAATTTCAACTTAAGTATCAAGAAATATTCAAGTATAATTGGGTCAAAGATTCTCTTGTTTATTTTTTTTACCAATAATGTATATTTGAAACAATTTCACAGTAATCAATGAGACTTACAAAAATAGAAATGTAGTATACCTTATAGTAAATGCATAAATTATATTGCAAAATAACATAAAAATATTTTAATGATTGTAAAATTGCCATTATATTATTAATTAGCTAAATTAATTATATAACAAATTAGATATTAAAAAGATAAATACTAAACTCAATATAAATAAATTTGATTGAAGAAATATATTTACAAGCACTATAATAAAAAAAGGACTCATAACATATATTGATAGCATGTACATTAAATACTTAACTTGACATTATGAAACAATATAGCACAAATTTGAATCCTGGCATTTGGTATACTTGTTTAGAAACTTTTTGTGAGCTTCTTTTATTTTAAAAAACAATATATACAAGATTAAATTTAAAACAATATCAATTTCATGCACTATTATATGAAAATAACATCTTTTAAAATAATTCTTTTTTTTACAAAACATAAAATAAATCAAATCATTAGTTATATTTTTGATATCACTGATTACTCAAGTTTATAGTAAATAATACTAGAGAGGGATGTTGTTCAAGGTTTATACATTTGAGTGTTTCATAAGATTACATGAAAATACATATAGTGCATACATGTCTGTGCATTGTCTTATCAAACATATCAAAGCAAGTGTGGACATGAAAAACTGTAGCATGTTTGCAATTGCTTATGGTGGGATGAAATGATATTCGATATTAGCAGAATCTATCAGTCTTGTGCAGTTATGCTTTTATAAAATACTATAAATTTGTTTATTTCATGTGACATGTACTTATTTGTGATTTGAACTTTAGAAACAATTATTTATTGAGGAGTAGTGCTATGAAAAAGAAAATCAGAGGACATAGTTTATTTAATTGAGTTTGAACAACATCTTCTGTTTCTAGTAAATACATACTTTATTGTTTTCTTTTATCATAGGGAGTGTCAAAATTGTTTGTTAATAAAAGTTTCTATTTCTTACAATAATTATATGACAGAACCAAAAAAGAAATGCAGACAGTGCAGCTTGGACTATTTGAAGCTAGGATTGCAAATAACTGAATGTGGAGATTTAAAAAATGCAACTTACTAATTGAAAACTGGTCATAGATAAATTGTTGACAACTCATCAAGTGCACCTATGTCATTAAATTCAATTTTGGAAGCTAATTTATTTGATATTTTTATTTTTATAATTTGGATTAAAATCTTTCTTTGTTGAAATTTTGTTGATGTTTGATTCGGTCTAAATATGTTGACCTTTTCACTTCATTTTTATGTTTAATAAAGTGATTTCAATATTTGTACTTATTTTGAATTTACATGTATTTATTTCATAAATGTCAATTATTTAAAAAAAAGTCTGTTCATATTTTTGTTTTACTTTAATTTTTGTGTTCAAGTTTCGATATTAAATGTTGCACAAGGATGATGCCACATTTCATCAGATTTTTATCTTTTTCAATCATTAATTACAAGTGATTAAAATGATAAGTTTGATATCTAGTAAAATACTTAATATTGAGTAATGTACAAATTTATTAATTTGAGTAAGTAAAGTAAATGACTAGGGGGTCAATGGCTTTAAAAGTTTTAGATAAAAGGATCTGCAGATGAAAAAAGTTTGGGAACTTTGGATTAAGTTATACACTTTCTATTTTTAATGGTAATACATTTTCTAATTTCATTAAATATTTTATGTTCCTATATCAAATTCAGTTTATTAATAAAATGATTCCTATTTAATATAAATATAATATTTCCTTTTCATAATTAAGTAAAAATTACTTCTCTATATTTATTAATTGTTTCTTTATATTTCTTTTATTGCCGTTATGTTACATTTTGACATTTTATTCATATAGTTACATTTTTGTCCTATAATATTAATTACCTTTTTTTACATTTATTTTTGCAATGTTTAATTTGTAAAATTATTTGATATTTCGAGTGTTGACATTACAAAAATAATACATGTAAAAGAAAATGATTCAAATATTGAATAATGAAAAAAAATGAGAACACTGTTTAAATAATAGGATTATATATTTTATTTTTAAAAATCTTCAAACTATATTTTTTCTTTATTAAATATTCCATTAAAATGTTTGTTTTCCAAATAATGTGATTTATATTCTATTCTATGTGTTATACAGCATGTGTTCCAATATAGTTTACATTTCTATTGTATTACTGTTATTATAATTATGCTATCTATTTATTTCATTTATTCAATATATTCATTTCTTTTTTATAATTGCAATATTGTTAAATTATAGTTTTAAATATTTTTATTATTATTTTTTATTTATTTGCTCATACACATTTAATAAAATTATTCATTTTTTGAAGGTCTTTTTGTTTTTATACTAATATAAACTATATGTTTTGTCAAATATTTTATAACATATATTTTAATTATTTCCATAAAAAAATTGTTTTTGTATAGTTTTCTTTGGTATACATTTTCAAATAATACAAATTGTCCAATACTAAATCTAGATGGTATATTAGTTATTATAAAAGCAATTATAATATGATAACCTTAAATTTTCATATAAATATTATTTTGAAAAAAAATTTAATAAATATATATATTAATTAAAAATATATGTAATTATTTATTAATATTTAGTAGATCAGTTTAGTGCAGAAATATAATTTTTTTATTTATACAAAGATTATAATAGTAAAAGAACAACAAATATAATAACTTACTTTAAATAAAAAAATAAAAATGAAGAAAGTAAAGTAGATATAACAATATATAAAACATATAAAAATAAAAATAATATTGTGAATTGGTTTTCAAACATAAATATATGATATAAAATTACATTGTACATCCTAAACATATAGCACTAAAAATATTATTCTAAGAGGGAGGAATGTGAAAAGTATATCCAATTACTAATAAAAGCATTTAACAATAATAATTTTCCAATAAAATTATTAAAAAAATATATAAAATAAAAGAAAGTAAATTAGAAGATAATTTTTCTAAATTATTATAAAATAAAAAAAAAATAGCAAGATTAAAAACAAAAACTAATTGTAATAAAATAACAAAATATATCAATCAAATTATAAATATATAAAAAGAAAATATTATAATTTAGTGTATATTAAAATAATTAATAAATAAAAAATATTGTGTTTCTTTTATATAAAATAAATTGTAAAGAATAAAGTTTACTAAAATAAATATATTGGAGAAACAAAAAATTCAATTTAGAAGACTAAAATAACATAAAACATCTATTTTTATTCAAACATGAAAAATAGGCCATATATTTGAATATAAAAAAAAGATAATATATTAACAGCAAAAAAAAAAACTTAAAAAAAATAGAAGCACTAATAATAAAAAAAAATCTAAACATACTAAGAATAAAAACAGAACTGGAAAAAAAACTTTTAATAAAATTATAAGCAAAGATACAAGAAATTGATAATTATTTGTCAAAGAAAAATGATAGTAAATAAAAAGTGAAAATAAAACATTAAAATTATTTTTGATAACAGTTAAATTATATATTTTTTATTTTTTAAAATTATTATAATAAAATTCAGAAGTATGTTTAAAATAAATATAGACACAGTGACTGATATAGAATTAAATGTATATATTGCTATGATTTAGTTGATATGAGAAAAGTTTTTATGATAGCTGTAACAAATATAAAAGCTCTAAGTAGTTTTTTATTTGATGAAATCCTTAGTTTAAACAACAATTTCAGGCAAAAGTATCTATTGGTAATACTTGCAGTTTACAAAAAAAAATAAAACTATTGATAGATTTAAAAATATTTGGAAGTCCTTAATACATGTTGCTTTTTATACTGCAATTTCAAATAAAATAACATGTACATATATTTTTTCACTAATGGATTACATTGTCAGAAAACTAAATCAAAGATATTATTTAGGAACAAGTTGTGATTTAACTTTTGCAAAACTTGGCATTTTCTATTGTTACATCTACTGGAAGTTTTTGAAAATGTTCAATTTTCATTTTTGTATAAATGCTAACAAAATTCAATAAATTGGACTTGATTTCTTTTCAATTTAATTTTACAAGTGAAATGAGTTTAAAAAATCATATTTGAATTTGTAAATACTAAAAAAAGGGAATTATGAATATGAATAAAGAATGTAATTGTGTCACCCAATGGTCATACATTTTTTGTAAAAGTAAACTCTCTGAAAAAATAAAAAAAATCATTGTTATTTTAAGTTTTTTCTTTAAATGTGAACAAATAAATGTGTATTAATGATAAATCTATCAAATTCTGCTCTTAAATCTGATATATATTTTATAATTAATACAATATTTAAATTTTTTTAACACTGTCAGTTCTGATAGATAATGATGTTACACATGCTGTGATTTTCTGTTTATATTTTGATGTTTATTAATTTTTATTTCTTAAAATAAAAGATAAATGGCTAAATTGAAAGAGTGCATGTGCATTTCTTTTTGTTTGAAATAATGATCAACTGATTAGTGTGTAAAAATAATCAAAAATATTTTATACACAAGCAAAAATCATATTTTTTATTCCAAAAACATTACATAAAAACTGGACCAGAAGAAATGGAACATCCTCTAGGCATTTTTTCTGCATAAACAATAGAGAAAATATGTATAGGACATTAGATCTCAAGTAAATTTCTATAAAATTTAACTTCTTAGGATTTTTTTTTCAATTAAAACAATCAATAAAAGCAGTAAGGAGAATGTATATTATTAAAAAAAAATCATATGACAAAATAAATTTCAATAATGGTACAACAGTAATCTAATCCAATGGAACAAAACAACAGTTTTTCTGAAGGAAATACCCAATAATTTTCAACAAATATGAGAGATAAAGTTAAATGTATTTTTTTGTTTTAAAACCAAATAAATGTATTACTATGAACTAAAAAGAGATAAATAATTTGATTAAAGATTCTAGACCATCAATAATAAAAAAATATTGATGGACATAAATGAAATAAATTTAATGTTGCTAATGCAAAATCTAATAAAAATATTCACCAATCATTTTAATGCTTAGATATTATAGATTCAGAAATATATTTATCTATATATAATTTGAAAACTGTTAAATAATTTGATATTGGAAAAATAATAAAGATATATTAATCCTCACAGTGGTATTTGTATTTAGTTTTTTATTGCTATTTTTTCAGAATGTTCAAAAGTAAACATTTATATATCTGTTTTCAAAGAAGAAAATCTAGCGTTATTAAAAATTACAAACTGATATCTTTTCTATCATTATTTTCAAAAGTGCTTGAATGAATAATAAATCAATCATGATATCATTTTTCATAAAAATATATTTCAACAAAATTTCCATATGGTTTTATGAGGGTTCTTCACAAATTATATTAGCAATACTAACTTAATCATTGGAGAAGCATTAATATTTTTAAAGTTTTTGCTGCAGTAAAGCATAAATATAATATTAAAAAAAGCTTATTGTTATGGATTTAGAGGAGAAGCTTACTTCTGGTTTATTTTGTTACATAAAATACGTAATAAAATTTTAATGTTTCATATTGGTTCAACAGTTAGTAATCTATCTATAAATAATAATGCAATTCCTTGGAGTTTGGTTTTGAGACTTCTACTATTTTTTATTTTTGTAAATGACATCTTTTCTTTGCCATTGACTTTTGGTATTTTGCTTTTGCTGATGATTTTACTATTATAGATGCAGTTGTTCCTTAATGACTGACAAGATTTTGTAATAAATAGAGATCTAAATCTTTTAAATAGTTGGGTTAATAACAACCATTCCTGTCTAATTAAAAATATAACTAAAACTATGTTGTTTGCAATGAGGATATCAACTAATTATCTCATTATATTTACTGTATAGAAGATATAAACATAATTGTGATTTTTCTTATTGTGAGAAAATATAAAATGTTAATAGTATTCAATATTTGAATGTCTAGTTAGATTAAAATTTATCACGAACTGACTATCATCAGTATTATTATTCTTTTGTGTGTTCATATTTACCAAGGGTATATTATTTTAGATATTTATGAATCATTTTCTATTGGTTGCTAATATATTGTACTTATATTTAAAGAGATGGACTTGATTATATAATTTCAAATCAGAAAATATTGAAAAATGACATTCTGTATATTAATTTTGGATGTAAAAAGAAACAATCTGTAGTTATATTTTGAAAATTTATTGTTTGTTTACAATATAACAATATTTTGGATATCAGAGAATTTATGAAGTTTATGCTAAATGAAGCAATTTTAATCAGGTTAAAACTACTAAAGATACTATAAAATTCTCTTTATATATATATATATATATATATTGGAATTACTAAATCATTACAAACTTATATATATATATATATATATAACTATTCAAAACAATACAATAATTAATACAGTAACAATATTTTAAACAAATATATACCAATTTAATAGAAGTACTTTCAACTATCTATGTAGTCGTTGTCAACTAGACTCAAATTGTATTAGAAAAAACCGTTACAAATGTAAACAAAAGCAATACGTCATACATCAATTTTCCCACAATTCATTAATTTTTATATTGGCTGTCTGTCTATTTATCAACTGTTGCTTTTCACTTTTTATTAACATAGCTTCTTTAATTTTGCATTTATTATTATTTCTTTCAATACACAGAATTTTAATTTTATTAAAATCAAAATCAAAACCATAATTACATGTTACATTATGATCAAAAAATACTGATGGTGATACATCATCATTTCTAACATTCTCTTGTCTTGATTTTTGCACTCGTTTATATAATAACAAATGCTCCCTTGATCTTTTCTCCAATGTACATCGAGATTCCCCAATATAAGCCTTTCCACAAAAACATAGCCATTTATATATTGCACAACTTTGATTTAAAATACCACACCTATTTTTTGAATTATTTATTAATCTATTTAAATTAGGAGTAGTATAAAATGCAACTCGACATATATTTTTATGTCGAGTTGCATTTTATACTACTCCTAATTTAAATAGATTAATAAATAATTCAAAAAATAGGTGTGGTATTTTAAATCAAAGTTGTGCAATATATAAATGGCTATGTTTTTGTGGAAAGGCTTATATTGGGGAATCTCGATGTACATTGGAGAAAAGATCAAGGGAGCATTTGTTATTATATAAACGAGTGCAAAAATCAAGACAAGAGAATGTTAGAAATGATGATGTATCACCATCAGTATTTTTTGATCATAATGTAACATGTAATTATGGTTTTGATTTTGATTTTAATAAAATTAAAATTCTGTGTATTGAAAGAAATAATAATAAACGCAAAATTAAAGAAGCTATGTTAATAAAAAGTGAAAAGCAACAGTTGATAAATAGACAGACAGCCAATATAAAAATTAATGAATTGTGGGAAAATTGATGTATGACGTATTGCTTTTGTTTACATTTGTAACGGTTTTTTCTAATACAATTTGAGTCTAGTTGACAACGACTACATAGATAGTTGAAAGTACTTCTATTAAATTGGTATATATTTGTTTAAAATATTGTTACTGTATTAATTATTGTATTGTTTTGAATAGTTATATATATATTATTATAATTGGAATACAGACATTGATTAATAATTTATATATATATATATATATATATATATATATATATTATATATATATATATATATATATATATTGGAATTACTAAATCATTACAAACTTGCATGTAGGAAAAAAGAAGAATATAATAATTTAATCTGTTTAATATATTTGTTTCTGATAGTAAAATATATATTGTCAAAATTAGAACATTTTGTTTTAAATAGCTATATATGATTGTAATTATAAAAATTTCAGTGAAATAATATTTAGTTAATATAAAAAATTAGTACTTATCTATAAATTTATGAAAAGTTTATATCTCTCTCTCTATTTATAGTTTATTTTATATAATATTATTTACTAATTGATAAATTTTACAAGTGTGAATTAGAGTGTAATAAACTATAGAAAGAAATCCTTCTTTTCTTACAGATATAATTACAAATAAACTTTGCAATATTGCTTTTTTTTTTGGTTTCTTTAAAAGTTATTTACAATACACAAATATACCCATGTTGTTCTAATAAGTTTATTGACATAGACATGCATATTTAGGTTTGCAACTTAATGATGTAAAATTTATTCATTATTTTAGGATAGAAGAGGGAATTAAAGCTTGATATGATATTAAATATAAAAATAAATTATGCAACACGAATAATCACACACAGTTAAAATAGTCTGCCTAGATATAACTTTAGCATATAGGTTGATTAATTTCAAGAAATGATGAACATGTATTATGTCATATGACTGTAGTAGTCTGCATAAATATAACTTTGGCAAAGGTATGTCATCCTGTTGAAACTTTTCTTTGGAATTTACTTTAATTTTATTCTATTAAAGCATAGTTGCTACTAAAAACATGATATATATATATATATTGTAACGATCCGGCAAATAGCACTTAACGTAATCTGCACTATAGGGCGCCATCTAGGCATTTGAACCTAGAAAAATTTATAAAGTAGGCAGATACGTAAGTCAAAAAAAAAAAATTTTTTTTTTTTTATATTTTGCATCCGGTCGTTAGCCCATGTCACTAGCTCAGTGTAATAGCAGAGATTTAATAATATAATCTAAGAGTATATTAAAAAAAAGAATAAAATAAGCCACTGCCAGTAATTAACATACAAAAATTTATTTACGCACATATATATATAAGATTTAAAATTGTTTTAGTATCAGTTTTACATTTCAAAATTTAACATTATTTTTAACTTTACCTTAGATTTTAATTTACATTTTAATTTCTATTATATTATCAGTTTACATTTTAATTAAGTTCGCACAGATGGGACTATAAAAGCTTGTTTTAATATGTTGCTATAGATCGGTTACATAGATTACACGGTTAAACACATTTCACAGTAAACATAAATGATCAAAATACAAAATTATTGATTACTGACAATTGCGGAGGGAAATTTATACGTAACCCAATAGTATTCACCATAAGATACTTGCATTGTCACCAACAACTTAAAAGACATCCGAATAAATACATTTTTGATACTCACCATAAGGTATCATTATTTATCGAATGTCTATATATTTTGATCAAATATGGAAACGCAAAACATAGTTAACCAATAAACAATCCATGCAAGCATCTATAAACAACTTAAATTTAATGCATTTCTATTTAGGGTCGAGTATGAATAGACCACATAAATTTGCTTTTGAAAATAAACATTCTATCCCTATTTAACCTTAGGTTAAAATTCATAGTCAAACTGGCATCAATTCATCTGATATATCGATGTATTCAATGTAATAAAATACAGCAGCACAAAAAGTTAAGAGAAGAAATTGCTTCTCATGAGATAGGAATATTACATCTATCTGCAAAGAAGAGCAATAAAACAAAAAACTCCATAGAAAGGAACTGCGGTATCCGACTTATAATTCCTTCCATAGGCAAATGGAAGTGTGCGGTGTATGAAGCGATTCTGCCCATAGCAAGTCAATATTACATCTACTAAGCTACTTAACATGAAGTATTTTAGTTTGTCAAAATTAAAAATATTTCTAATATCAATTCTCATTTGTGCATTATTAATAATAGTTATTATTGTTTATTATTAAATTTATTTTTAGTGTAATAAGATTTAAACGTAAGTTACCTTTGCCAATATGTTTCAATACGCCCAGGACTAATAATCGTAAAAATCATTAATTCTCATTATGGTAGAATTACCGCCCTTTAAAAAAAAAAATATAATAAAAATCTTTTTATTTTTTTTTGTTTTACAACTTGCGAGAGGTGCTGGCGACATATTTCAGTGGATTCTTAGGAATTCTGGCGCCCATATTAAATAAAATTAAAAGTTGATTTTGTCAATAGCACAATTCGTAACAATTAATAGGCTGAAGTTGATCAGGAAAAATAGCTGTGTTTTTAGAATAGAAATACAACTTTCTTTTTTTTTGACATAGCTTGATCAACTCATGCGCAGTTTATATTAGCATGCAAGAGGCCTAGCAAATGGAAAACGTTACAAATATATTGGCATTGGGTAAAAAAAACTAAAAGATAAAAGTGGATTTAAAATTTTGTTGAGTAATTTTTTTTAAAAAAAAAAACATACAATGAGGGTTGAATTATTCTTCTTCTTTTTTTTTATGTGATTAGTAATAAAAGTAATTGGAGAGAACAAAAGAATTCCAAAAGCAAGTAAAAAAGATAAGCTGAAAGTAGAAATACTCAAATTAATTAAAGATGGCCGAAAACTTGAAGAAAATAAAGACTTTATTACATAAAATTTATAAAGACTGGATAAGATTAAAAAGGCATGGTACTAGCATGCGCAGAAGTCCTGAAAACTGGATATAAAAAGGAAGGATCCATTTGAAGGAACGTCTTGTTTGTTTTGTTTCTCTAGTTGGTCTTGGATAACATTGATATATCCAAGATCGCTCTTCGCTGAAGGAATTCGGCATGTCACAGTGAACCGGAGCTTCTGAAGACATCGGACCTAATGATGTACACCAGGAAAAGCCTTCGTGACCGACTGGGGAAATGGACCACAAGATCAAGCAATAACCAAAAGGCCGAGCTCATTATAACCAAAAAACTATGCATAGTTATCTACTACTGAATTCATGAAACTTACCGGTAAGAATAATTATCCTGATTGTGACAAAGTTAACTATTTAAAACTACTCGTAAAAATATACGTATAAAATAATCCCGATAGTGACTTTAATTTTTCTATATGAGAGACTCTTATTTAACCAAGAACTTTTTGTTTATTTTAACTGATATTTATATTTTCTGGATATTTCCCACCTGAATTAAATGTGTTCTCTCCAAGGTATTAATTAGCTACTTAACATGAAGTATTTTAGTTTGTCAAAATTAAAAATATTTAATATCAATTCTCATTTGTGCGTTATTAATAATAGTTATTATTTTTTATTATTAAATTTATTTTTAGTGTAATAAGATTTAAACGTAAGTTACCTTTGCCAATATGTTTCAATATGCCCAGGACTAATAATCGTAAAAATCATTAATTCTCATTACGGTAGAATTACTGCCCCTTAAAAAAAAATATAATAAAAATCTTTTTATTTTTTTTTGTTTTACAACTTGCAAGAGGTGCTGGTGACATATTTCAGCGAATTCTTAGGAATTCTGGCACCCATATTAAATAAAATTAAAAGTTGATTTTGTCAATAGCACAATTCGTAACAATTAATAGGCTGAAGTTGATCAGGAAAAATAGCTGTGTTTTTAGAATAGAGATACAACTTTCTTCTTTTTTGACATAGCTTGATCAACTCACGCACAGTTTATATTAGCGTATAAAGGCCTAGCAAACGAAAAACGTTATAACGGCGACCCAACTCGGGCTTCGATTTAACAACTACAACCTGAGATGAGTTGTAATGATAAAGAACATTACAATGACGACTCAAAGAAACTCACAGCCTGAAAATAAATTATGATTTTTTTGAAAAAAGAAAAAAAATTATAAAAAAAAAACTAACTAATTAAACCCTGATTATTAAAATATGAAAGAAGATATTTTTTTAATATGACTTCCAGGAAAGAAAAAAATATATATGTATATTTTTTTTATATATGTCTAAAAACACGATCGTGGCTGATGTAGACGTAAGTCACAAGTACTTGACCAGGTAGGCGGTTACTGAAGAGGGGAATAACATAGCCCCGAGTCCTTATTCGCAGTATATGAACATAAGACCGTCTTTAAATGCTCGTCAGACTATTTCTAGCAGAGATCCCAATAAAGGGGAAGGCGGATCAAGTTGGACCAAGTTGCCATGAGCCTGCAAGACTCAGAACGATGAGCAATGCTCGTTTGTGCTTATAACTTCGAATACGTATAAAAGGAAAATTTGGAAATTATTAATTAGTGATTATGATTATTATGATGTGACAGATAGGTGTTAGTGCGGAGGTTCGGGAGAAGCGATTGAAGAGATGCACGATTCAATCACTTCAGTTTTGCCAAATAAAGAAAGAGAAATGAACTATCATTTTCTACATTGAGGACCAACTAAATTAAAAAACCTTCGAATGAATAAATAAAACATCGGCTAAATGTATACCAATATCTTCAGGACGGCGTGGGAATTCCCGTTCAAACTTACAAACGACAGATAAAGATGAACTGTTTAAAACTGAAAGAACTTTACAATTAATGAACATTAAATTAAAAACTTTTTGTATTTAAAATAATTGCATTAGTTTCCTATCTGACTAAAGTAGTTAAAATGTTATTTGATGTATTTTTTATTTATTTGTGTAAAATCATTTCCATTTATTTAATTTTGTTCTTAAAGTTTATTTATGATTTCTGTTTTCCGATAAATTAAAAAATATATATATATACAATATATATATATATAAATTATTAATCAATGTCTGTATTCCAATTATAATAAAATATATATAATTATTCAAACCAATACAATAATTAATACAGTAAACAATATTTTAAAAAACAAATATATACCACAGTTTAATAGAAGTACTTTCAACTATCTATGTAGTCATTATCAACTAGATTCAAATTGTATTAAAAAAAACGTTACAAATGTAAACAAAAAGTAATACATCATACATCAATTTTCCCACAATTCATTAGTTTTTATATTGGCAGCCTGTCTATTTATCAAATGTTGCTTTTCACTTTTTATTAACATAGCTTCTTTAATTTTGTGTTTACTATTATTTCTTTCAATACACAAAATCTTAACTTTATTAAAATCAAAATCAAAACCATAATTACATATTACATTATGATCAAAAAATACTGATTGGTGATACATCATCATTTCTAACATTCTCTTGTCTTGATTTTTGTACTTGTTTATATAACAACAAATGCTCCTTTGATATTTTCTCCACTGTACATCGAGATTAAATATTGTTTACTGTGTTAATTATTGTATTGGTTTGAATAATTATATATATATATATATATATATATATATATATATATATTAATAAAACAAAACACAAATTGTGTAACATGCTTTTAAGCTTGTATTAAAATTTGCACTAGATGGAGCATATGACTAGCTCCAAAGAAGCTTTAATTATAAGTGCTGAAAGAAAAATAATTCAAAATCTCTATCAAAAAAATCCTCACTGTGGTGAGGCATAAACTCAAAAACAATTGGTCTGGGGATGAGGATTTTCCTATAGAGATTTTGAATCCTCTCTCATTTGGCATTTATAATTAAAGCTTGCTTGGGGCTAGTGGTAAGTTCCATCTAGTGAATATATATATTGTGCCCATGTAATTAGTGTGGTCATTTTAAGTAGAGCTTAAAATGTAGCCAGTTTTAAAAAAAAAATGTTAGTTTGAGAGGTTTAATCTCACTAAATAAGAAAATTTGCAAAAATATTTTAAAATTATTTTAGTGTAGTTTAAATAATAAAAGCAATATAATATATTACTTAAAAGAAATTAATTTATGTTTGTCTGATATAATAATTAAACAATAGTTGAATGTCAGTAATAAATATTATATAATGTAATTAATGGTTTTTAAATAATTATTTGTTTAAATTATTATTTAAATAATAAATAATTAAATATTATTTTAGAATGTTCTGAAAGTGTCACATGTCCAAAGGTGTTTGTGTTAGAATGTGATTTGTAGTTTGTTAATAAAAAGTTAAATCTAAAAATAATATTTTAAAAAGTAATAATTAAAGTTATTATAATGTTTGAATAATATTTTTTTTTGCTTTATAAATTAATATTTTAAGTTATTAAAATATTTTACGTTTTAATAAAGATATTTAATATTTAAAAGTATTAAATAATTCTGATATAATATTTAAAGATGATGAGTCTTTGTTTTAAAACTTATTTTTTTAAAGATGAAATTTAATTTTTATATAAATTAGTTTGTGTTTAGAAGTAGGATTAACCAATGAGAGTATTAGATTAGATTTGTATAAAAAAAGAGCTGTTTGATCAGTCTAGACAGTGAGAGTGTAAATTAAGAAATCAATTATTAATACTTTTGTTTCATTTGTCTAATTGTTTAGAGTTGGAATTTTTTTAAAAACTATTATTTTCTATTTAAAAGTTTTTTAAAGTATAATTTAAATAATTGTTTTAAAATAATGTCTGAATAGAAACAAGTTATTTCCTATCAAAAAAATTTTACTTCAAAACTTAATTAGGAACTACAACAATTTTATGGAAGCCGATAATCATCATCACAGTATCAGTAAAATGTGTATCAAATATCATGGGAAGATAAATTATGGGACCAGATAAGATTTGGAGATGTGTAAGATCTTTGAATTTAATAGGTTTAATACATTTAATATGAATGAACATTTATTTCTAATGACTTTATTTTACTCTAATAAATATAATTTTTTAAAAAAGTTCAAGTTAATCAGTAAAAGAAGGATATTTGTTAAGAGTTATAATAATAGTTTTATCAATTTCAAAAAAAGGATAAATTAATATTATTCACATGAATTAAAACCTGGATGAGGAAATATTCTTTGAAGTGTGAATATAATTTATTATTATATGAATGCAAATTAAATGCTTTATTTCTAGTTTATTTTAAAAGAGCCATTTAAATGAATTATATTCTTCAAGTAATATGTTGCAAAAACTGAAAGTGACTTTTGAATTTACATGTTAGAAAAAGATTTACTTAATTATAAAAAAAAACACAATGAATGAACTATATGTTTTAATTGTCTTTCTTATTTAAAATAAGATGGGCTCTATATTATACTGTTAGTGTCTGGATGCAAAAGCTGTAATTTTTACCTAAAAATGACATGCATTTAAAAGAAGGAGAAAAATCTTAATGTATTTAAAAATATTTATCTTTAATGAATGCAAATGTATATTTTTGCTTTTGAAGAAAATAAAGATGAAAGTTGTTTACTTAAGAATAAACAAATGAACAAATCTGGTGTTATAAATATTTTACAAATGCTTATCATTGGAAATATTTACATCACAATATATCTTGCTATAAAAAGTTGGAATTAATATAAAACATATACATATGTAAAGGATATAGTGTTAAATAGAAAAATGGATTCATAATTTTTTTTTTCAAATGGAAATATTGGTTATCTGGATAAATATTCAGAAAATGGATTGAATAATATATTTATCTAATAAGGATTAACAATATTTTACCAGAATTTTTTTGGATTTAACTTTTCCATTTATAAGTCTGTTGAACTTCGATAAGAGAAGAGAGCAGTTTTTGTTCAAAACTTTTCCTAGTATCTTAACAACAGAGAAAAAACAAGATGCTAGGAGAACAGATTTAAATAGAGATTTTAGTAACTTTGATTTTTTATTATTATATTAATTTAGTAATAGTATTTTAAATAACATTTAATTAACATGTTTATTATAAATGTGTTCTTTGTTTAATATTAAGATAATTTAGTTCTTAACTCTTTCCCCGCCTCTTACAAGGCTCCTCGTCGACATCTGACATCACTCTAACTCAGCCAGTTTTTATACGAAAATATTCATTAAACACGTATTGAATTCGTTTTTAAAAGTTCTGTAAGATGGCGCCATCTTCCGATTTATTTTACAAGTAAAAAATAAAAAAAATGCATTTAAACCTAAACAAAGAAGGAACATTATTTGTGATTGGTTCTTAGCATGCTCTCAGCCGAAAAAGACATTCTGATTGGCTGGAAAGAACAAAGAAACTGCCTGATCAAAGAAAATAAAGAAAAACGCTGAGATTTTCATTTCAAATACGATTTAAATTATTATAAAAGAATATTTTGAGAAATTAACATTATTTTCAGAGAGAATAATAAAAAAACAAAATTATTTTCGAAAAATATTGAAGATTTAAGTAAAAATATTGAAGATGTAGTAAAAAGAAATATTTACTTTTCTATAACGTAAAAGTCGATCTTTTTGTTTACATTATAGCTTTTATGTTGCCGATATTGAATATTTTAGAATAAATAAATAGCAATTTATTTTTGAAAGAACTTTCGTTCTCTTCATAACCTGAAAAATTAATAATATACTTTTTATAAATGTATCTGAGTTGAATTTAATATTATAGGCGAATATGTTTTAACAATAGGCTTTGTCTTCAGTTTGTGAGTTGGCCAATTAAAAGATTTGATTTTTATCTGATACAACCAATAATAAAATTAGCGGTTTAAGGGTTAATAAACAAAGAAAAATAGATTTCAGATATTAATTTTTCTGACAAATAAATAAATGTTTGTAGCTTACTTGATGTTGGATGATTGAGAAAAGAAGTGTATCACTGTTTATAATTTTAATAATTGTTAGAATTATAGATAGCATGTTATTCGTTTATACTGCATTGTGATATTTTAAATCAGTTTTTAAATTAATATTTTATTTGTTGAATTGCTTGAATATTTAAAAAGTTAAACGAATCATTTATATGATTATTAATGTATTATTTATTTTATAAAGGAAAAGTAAATGTAAGAGTATGCCTTGTAAAATATCTAAAGGTTTTTTAAAAATATTTTTCTCATAAAGGCTTGAATATGTATATATTTTACAACATGATTGAATTGTTAATATATTATTGTTATGGATGGTGATATGAAAGTATTGATCTCTAAGCTATATAATGTTATAATAAATGAATAAATGTGTGATAGTACTGAATATTTTATCAAAATCATTTGTGCTTGAAATGTTTTGAACCATCTTGAAATGAATATTAAATCTTTGTTGTTTTAGAAAAGTACTTTGAAGATTATTTTTAGTAGTGTGATTCGTATTTCTTTGTGATGTTAGCAGAATTATTCAGCACATGGAAGATATAGAATGGTGGTTGGGAAAATAATTATTAAATGAAATCCTAGGTATTAGGGATATTTTAAAAGAATATTATATGTGACATATATTATTATAAGTTGAGATTTTTTTAATATACAGGTAGCAATGGATTGTACAGCAGTTTTTCCATGGACAGTTGCATTTTCTTTACAGTGAGTAAGAGCTGAGATAGAAGCCATGACCTAAATTTAAGATGCCTAATAAAAATGGACCTTAAACACTGTATCTATGATCATAATTTTTGTTATGCATTTGAGTTATTATTATTATTATATTCATATCCCTCCCTCATGAAAACTACTATCAATCACCACTGGAATTACATCGTAAATGATAGTTTTTTAAAGATGTTTAGAATAATAGTTAAACTATTGGAAGTTGGAAATTTTTGTAAAGGCAATATGGGATAAAAAATTCTATCACAAATAATATTGAGTTATCTACTGTTTATGATAATAAAAATAGGAGAGGAAATTATGAGATTATATTTTAAATATTTTATAAGTAATTAATTTTATGAAAAGAGACAATAACTATATTTTTATTTATTTAAAATTTTTTGCATTGAAATACTAGAGTGTATCAAAGGATTAAGATAAATGCTTTAGTAAAATGAAAAGAAGTTCTTAATAATTTTAAATATTACATTGTATGCTAAATTTAAATAAGTGCATGTTTCAATTTAAACCTATAGTAATAACTATTGCACAATTATAAATATTTATTTTAAAAATACTGTGAAGTATAGTATTAATTTTAATGAAGCATATTATTTATCAGCATTGTCTTATCATCATAGTGACAATAAAATTTTGTTTTCCTGTTGATAACAATAGTATATTCCTGTTATAATATACTATATGATTTTATTTTCCATATTACATAGTTAGAATGAAGGCTATCTTATGTTCATTTATTTATTATATTTTATTGTGTAAATATTTAAATTTTAAATAATTTTTTTGTTATCTTAGATTGTGAATATTTTAATGTTCTATAAATTTTTGTGTTAGAGTGTAATGTTATTAAATTATAATAAAATTGTTAATGTTTTAAAATTTATATTGTTTTGAGAGTTTGATTTGTCTGAGTGTTTTTTCTTTATTCTTCAAATCCACACACATGATCTACAAAGATTAATGGTCTGAAATATTACTTGTTTGCACATGATTTTGCAAAGATTACTCGAATTATTATTATGACACATGATTGATTAACAAAAGAATATTATCATAATTATTATTAAATAGAAGACACAATTATTCATGATCATGAGAATTGCTCACCACCAATTTTAAATATTATAATATTGCTATTATATTGAGAATATAATATTTTCTATGAATGCCACATAAAAGAAATAAAAGATTATACAATGTTTCATAAGAGTTTATGATTTTACTTATGTTTTATTGGAGTGTGTTTAATATTCAAATAGATGTATGATTTTATTTTAAGAATCGTTAAAAGATTCTAATTATTTGTTGTTGATTTTATGAGGGTAGTTAAATATATGTAAAATCCTTTATTATATTTAACTGCAAGATATTCTTTTGTTTATTATTATTAGAAATGAACCTGAGATGTTAAAGAATTATGATAGAATTATTAGTTAATGTTAGATTTTAAATAGTATTTTATAAAGAAATAGTAATTAATTTATTGTTTTTCTTATAATAAATTTGATAAATTGTAAGTTAGAAATATTCATATGTGTTTAAAGACATGAGATTACTGCAAGGTAGTTTTGTATATCATTTAAGTAGGGGTAATTTTCTTATGCCATTGAGAATATATCTTTTGGGGTATATCCTCAATGTTAAGCCATTGTACCTTGCCAAATGTTTCATGTGAAGAGTTTTCATAATTTTATTAGTATTTTAATTGAACCATTTATTAATTATAGTATATGAGTTAGTTGTAATTTAATGTATTAGTAAAATAAATGAGCTGAGTATTTAATTTGAATCCAGATTATTTACTGTGAATATATTTAACTTGGTTAGTTTATTATATTTAGTTATACATTGTACAGGCTTAAACCTGCATTTATATATGTAATATAGGTGGGATTTGAACTCAGACTTTCAAATGACCCACTACTCTCAGTGCCATCTCATATTGCTGACCAACCTGATCAGCCTGTCCATTAAAGTATGAAGATTGGCTATCTTAATATAAAGCTGAGCACTGATTACATGGTTTAGCATGAAATATGTATATTGGTGATTATTTATCTTTTCAACATGTGTTTGATCAGGTGGGTCAGCAATGAGCTAGTCATATAGTATTTGGCTTTAATGATCATTGGTCACATAATTTGATTGTAGTATATGATAGTTATTGATAGACAGCCAGAGAGTCTATGTTTGATTTCTATTAAACAAGAGTACAATATATATATACAAATAAAATGTCCATTAATTAAAAATATTATAATAACAATAAAAATAATAAATATAACAGTAATTAACTATTATATACAGTCTTTCAATCTGAAAAAGTACTTTTGTTTAATTCCTTATCCCACTTCAACTGCCATTAAATTAAAAAAACATAACGGAAGCAAATATCATCAACCCAAATTCCATGAATCCTGAATTTTAACAGTAGCAGCTTGTCTATTAATTATAACTATTTTATTTCTATTTATGATATATTGTCTCCTTAATTGCTCATTTATTATGCTTTCTCTCTTTATGACCCTTTCAATATCAAACTTCAATTTATATTTCCATGTCTTTTCATGATCCAGGAAACTGAAATAGTCATTAAATCATTATTATTTTTACTTTTCACATGTTTGTATAACAATTGATGTTCCCATAATCTTTTCTCTCTTGTAGTGCATTGTATTGAGTGCATAAAAATATGATTTAACACTATTTCTAATTATATTAGAATTATAATATATTAACTGAGAATAATAGCTAAAAAAAAATTTCTACAGTATTGTTCAGAACAGAAACACATGAAATGATTTTCATGCATAATGATTACACAAATGCTTATGCCTAAAAATCCCTCTAATTACATATATAAGAAAGACATTCAGTATAAGCAAATTACATACTGCCTTAGATTTACATATTGCTTGGGTAATATATTATATCTTAGTATAAATTCAGCCCATCTCTCTTTTATTAATATATATGGATACATAATGATCCAATAATAAGAGGAGTTAGAGTGACATAATGCCTACATGAGTATTACTACAATATAAAATCAATAAGGGCTTTGAGTTTTCCATCATTGGTTTTTCAATGAAGTTGAAAAGGTAAAAAGATTGAAATTTTATATTAAAGACTGAGGAATTGCTATCTTCATATAATCCGAGCACTGATCTGGCCTGACTATTGAGTACTGGTTCTCCATGAAATACGTCTATTGGGGATCATGTATATTTTTGCATGTGTGTGGGCATGTGTATTGGTTGTTTGAGATAGAGTAAATGATTAATTGACTGAGCAATCTGGAGTTCAAATCCCACTAATTGTATATAAATATATTACAAATAGTCAGTAAATGGGTATGTAGCTATTATTTAAATAATAAAGATTTCAATTTATCTGGATTAGTAACATGAATGTCAATGAAATGGTCTAGCAATAGAAAAAATAATTGCCAAACAATATGACTTTATTTTTGTTGGATAACTTCACACTTCTAAAGACGGTAAGCCCATAGTTTATATTAAATTATATTACGTTTTCATTTCTTTTTTGGATTAATAAACTTATTTATATTTTCGAGGAGGATACACTATGGCATATATATAAGCTAAAGCAGTGTAATGGATTATAAAGTGAAAGGAACTTGTACTTTCAGCCTTATCATATTTAATTTCAGCATAAATATTTATAAATATTTTTTTAAAACAAGAAGAAAAAAAAAGATTTTATGTTTGTTTTTTAATTTTCGATCTTAAGATCATATAAATACAGTATGTTGCAAAGAACTACCAAAATAAATTTATAAAAGAATAATTTACATTTTTTTTTATAAAATATTCTTTTTTTTAAAAAAAATAGATTTTTAATGTAATGTATTATTATAATAGACCATGGCATAATCACGTGATATGTTATCAAAAATTGATTTATTCTTGTAGACAATACTTATGGATATTTAAAAGAGATTAGTTAAAGGCACATTAGCTTCACAATATTGCTGCTTTACAATTAAGGCCTGCTTTACTTCTACATAAATTATGATGCTACAGAAGTAGAGCTGTTCTATATTTGTAAATGATAATCGCAAAATAGAATTTACATAATGTTATTAAGAAATACGTGTTTTAAGCTTTTAGTTTCTGAAAGATTTATAGTTAGAATAAATATAACGGTAAATAAACATAACGATATTTGTTTCTATCGTTTTTTTAAAAAAAACTTATTTATAATATAGAAACATATCCATGTATGAGAGCACAGACATATATATATAACAATGCCATTTCAATTACTATATTGTCGTAGACATGCATATTTAGGTTTGCAATTTAATGATGTAAAATTTATTCATTATTTTAGAATAGAAGTCTTTATTATTGCACTACGTTAAAGTTTATGATATCATATTAAATATAGAAAGAAATTATGCATCAACGATAATCACACAAATAATATGCCTAGTTGAAATTTTAGTATATATATTTATTAATTTAAAGCAATAATAATCATGTATTATATCATAGGACTTTATTATTTTGCTTCAATATAACTTTGACAAATGCATGTTATCTTGTCGAAATTTTTCTTCGGTATTTACTTTAATTTTATTCTATTAAACATGATTGCTCCCCGAAAACATGATATATATATATTAAAGTTTCTACTGAAAGAAATGTTGAGATTATTAGGTAATAGTTATAGTATGGCCAATCCATAATTATGGCAGTCATTTAACATTGCTTATCACTTCTTTAGCATATTTAAATGTAAAGAGCTTAAATCTGGATTCATAAGAAAAAGAAGAGATTTTTCCATCAGTAAAATGCACATGTAGTTGCATACACAAATAAGTGTACACAAATAACTGCAATAATGGATCGATATTAATTTCTCTTTCATTATGGGTATGGCTGACAATAAAATATACCTGTAACTGAGTAACTGTTGAAGATTTTTGGAAATAAGAATTTGTGGCAGAGGAAGTTTAAAAATATCCTGCAAGTCATAAAATAAAAAGGCTTTGAAATCAGTATGTAGTATATGTGAAATATTTGAAGTTAATATATAGGTAGTCATTAAACCACTAAACCATCACCTGACCACATTTTTTATGATTATACAATCTGTTAAAACTAAAGCAAATCTCTGCAAACAGTAGTGCCATTTAGTGCAAGCCATAAAAATCAGTGGATGCTAGAAGGTTTGTGCATCAAAATCTCTATTGCAGTGCTCGCAGATCCAATGCTCTTCACGGTTGAAACCCATAATCTAGAAACTAGTCTGGGTATATTGGCTGAAAAGGCACTAGATTGAGATTTTAATGCACAAACTTTATAGAATTTATTGATTTCTATGGCTTGCACTGGGTGGTAGCACTACTGTTAGAGTGAGTAACTACTGTTTTATAGTATAGTCTTTATTTTTTTTCTGAAATTCAGTTGAATTTAGTCATTTATGATTGTCTGCCAAACATTTTAACTTTTGAAATAGTAGAATAAATTTGTTTTCAAAAATATTTTATACATAGATAAAAGATCTCTTTAACTGTACCCATCATGAAAGAATGTTGGAAGAGACATCAGTCACATGATTTTCAATCACCATCTAATAAGGGTTTGAGTTCTTTAATACTTGGATTACTTTCAAAATAAGAATAGTTAGATACACTTAGATATAATTAGAAGGGATTTGAACCCAGGCCTTCAAGCTCCCTTCAGTCATTCCCTCCATCTAATATAACTCATATACATGGCCACATACATGTGAAAAAGATGGATGAAATTACTAGCTAAAAAAATAAGCTTGATTAAAACCTGATAAATTGTTCCTCATACAGATTTAAAATCAGATTATAAGTCCCTTATAATATATATATATATATATATATATAATATATTATAATATGATTATATATATATATATATATATATATATACCAAAAATATTATTTTAATTATTTACCTAATAAACTTTAACAATCATTTTTAAATTATTATTTCTTTTTTTTTTTTTGAAAATAAAAATAATTTATAAGCTTTTTTATTATTATTCCCAGTTCGAATTAAATTTATGTGACATAATCTATTTGCCCTTGTATATATATACTTAAAATTTCCATTCTTAAAACATATCACTAAAGACATTGAAATATTTGGTGAATATGTTTGTGATGGCATGGAAGTTTTAAGTATATTTTTAAAAAATAACACACATGGAAAAAGAGAGATGAAGTTGGTTTGATAACCAAGTGATTATTTGTAATAAGAAATAGTTATCTTAAATTTTAATTGTATTTGAAGTTTGTATCAGAGTGAGAAATAATATAATCTTAAGTTTAATACATAATCACTGATACATTAATCTAAAATGTAATGTTATCAAAGATATCATGAAGTTTGGCCCTTGTAGTATATATATATATATATATATAAACATTGAATTACAAATGGAAACATTTTTATAATAATTAGCATTCATGATTTTCTTTAAAACTATTGGTCACTTGGTGGAGCATCAAATTACATTAGAATATTAAAGATTGCACAATGTATAGAGTTAATAAATAGATGATTTATTTCCACATATTTACATAAGAAATGGGTAAAATATGTAGAAAATGTATTAAAGATAAATTAATTATGAATGTAAGGAATGAGTATAGAGATGTCTATTAGAAAAAAATAAATAAAGTTATTAACAGTGAATATGTAAAAAAAAGATATTATGACTTGGGCTAAATAAGAATAGTGATTCTGCATAAAATGCATCAAGGGATCATTGGTCTCTTTTAGATATTTTATATTTCAAGAAAGTATGGTGTAATGGAAGTAATCTTTAATGATGTTTGAAGGCTATATATGAGCTAGGAATGTAATAATCATTATAGAAAAATTGACATTTGTAAATCAAATTGTAATATATATTACTTGAAACCATTATCACTTCATTGCATGATAATCTTTTCAAAATTCATTTCTTCTTTCTCTACAGCAGGGATGACCAAGATTTTGACCATGGTCAACCAGATGACTGCAAGATTTCTGGAAATCAAGAAGCTGATATGAACATTGACAATTTATAGTGATAAATCCAGAGCTGATTTGAATATAAAAAATAAAAATGAACATTACCTGAATAAAGATAAGAAAATATTTTATAGTAAATGCTTTTATTTGTCATACACTAAAAACTGAAATAATAATTGTTTCCTCAACTACAATTGGAGTATTAGATTAAACTTGAAATAAAAGTGAGTGTGTGTGGAGGGGAGAGGGAAGTCCAGAAATTAATTAATTCCATGACTGTGTTGATCTCTCATGCTTTTATTTTGAATTCAATCAAAAAATCCTAATTTAGTTAAGAAACAATTATTATTTTTTATTTTTAGAACTTAACAAATAAAAACATTTACTAAAAAATATTTTTTAATCTATATTTATTTTTAGTATTGACTCAGTAAATAATTTAATATGTCCAACTGTATTGTACTTTAAATGGATTTGACACTAATAGTTTATATATATTTCACTAGATATTTCTGCATTAAGTTATAGAAGATGGTACCATGCTTCATTTTTGTAAGAAGTTGGTAGATTGATAAGTAATTGTTATATCATAAATTTCTTCTAGTTTTTACTGATGATAATCAAATGGCTTTACATATTACCTCATTATGGTTTTAGTGCTCAATTCATAAGAAGTCTGAATGCTGAAAAAGACAGAGGTGGGTGTGATATATATTCATACGCTCCAGAGTTCTTTAGGCAGTAACTGCACCAAACCATAGATGCACATTGGACATGAGTCAGTAATCAATATGTGTGAAATACAATAATAAGCTTTCACAGACGACAAGGAAAACTTTACTGTTTTCTTATACTGCTCATTTCGAAAAACATTTAAGAATAAAAAAAACAAGCTTTTCAAGAGATAAATTAATGAAAATTTAAAAATTAGATCTACAAAATATTAGATTCTCAAAAAAAGAAGAGATTGAAATAATACAAACAAATTATAACAGAATAGCTAGTTGCCTTAAAATTTGATATTCAAGAATCTAAAGGTGGAAGTTCGACTCCTATGTTAGCATCGTCCCTGGCCAAGCCAGCAACTCCCGAAGAAGAGCGGAGAATAATACCACTCAAAACGTTGAGTAATATACAGATTTGAAATTATGAAAATAAATGGAAAATAATAATAAGGGAAACTAAAAATATTGATTATTTAATATAGCAAAATAAAATAACCAAAAACATGCAAATGATGTGTATATTTCTGCACATACACATGTATATTTTACAGATATTATATATATAGATGTAGAAGAACAGAGTTAGCTAATTAAAAATTCTAAATACGATAAATTAGATCAAATGAATAAAGGTAATTGATTAAAATTTAAGCCAATAACTAAAAAAAAAAAACATATAATACCATATATATATTTAAAATCTTTAATTACTGCCTAATCAAATAACTATAAATCTATTTGATGTAAAAAGTGATGTCACAGAATTGGAATGTTTAATTTCTCTATTGGCTTGACTGTCTAATATAAATCTTTGTCTTGTAAGATGACATCGTTTAGACTAAGCTAAATATTCCCAACTAAAAGCACGCACAGGAGATTTTCTCTTTAATCCAAGAGTGGTCATTGGTCATTCTACAGGGCGAGGACCAGTCCAAAATACTAAGTATGCATCATTAATCTGTTATCAGTAGACCAGATGTGAGGTACTGGTCACTTCCCTTTACCCCCTCCCTCTTTTCCCAATATACTGTATGTTGAAGGAAGCAAGAGCATGTTTTTACTTGTGCATATATTTATGTCTTTGAAATGCATTATCCCTGACCTTCCAATGACTTAAAAATGACCAGAAGGGCTCTACCTCCTGCTGTGACATAGAAATAGAAAAGGATCTGGGATAATAAGACATTTCAGTGATTTTTAAAAGTGTTAATTACGAGATATATAGCTCCACATATAACCTTACTATTATACTGTTTTAAGAGAGAGAAAAAAAATTCCTACTCGAGAAATTAACATATTAAAACTATTTATGAAAATGGAATATAGTATTATGCTTTATTAATCTTCTAACACTTTTAGAAGCAAATATGATCATTTTTATTTAAGTGTTAATTACCCAAACACGTCACAATAACTGGACTGGAAATAATCAGTTGACACCAGATATTTCTGAATAAAAAAGCCTTTTTTTTTTATTTGAAAAATATTTTTTTTTTATACTTTAGACAATTAATTTAAAAATAAGATAAGCTACTTCAGAGAAATAATGACAAAACTTTTAAAGCATTACTAATAAATGATTTTTAAAAGGTCATGCGCACCCACATATATTTACATACATATGTACTTGCATATATATTTATGAACCTTATATTTCAAAATACTTTATATATATTAATAATTTAGATTATTACATAAATATATATAAAATAATTTATTTATTTACATAAATATCATTAATGAATAAATAATTTCTCTAATGTTTCTCTTTATATTGGCAAAATAGTTAACTATAAAAAGACTACTTACAGGCACGCACACAAACTATTTACTAATTATCACTGAAAAAATAACGCAATAATATAGGATGTAACAGTTTACATAGCCTACTGCACGGTAACCAGAGAAATAGTAAATGCACAACTGGGATGAAGGCGCAACTCATCAGAACTGTCAACCCATCAGATAATGAGGATTTTCATGTGTTTTATTCCCTAGCCAAGAATAGCTAAATATCGTTTTACTAATCAAAATAACATAGGTTGTTTAATTGGCTATAAAATAGTTATCTGAAAAAAATCTAAAAAAACTTTCATTTTTACATGGCCAGGATTCAAATCTATGAAGCAGGTGTCACCATGCATTTTGTAATTATAATGATCTTTAACTTCGGTGTACATATATCTAAAGGTCATTGGTTCAATTCCCATGCTATCTGCTGTGATCGGTTAGTCCAAAAATATCTGAATAAATGTGAAGACTAATATTATTTGGAACACTGTATTTTTTTTACAAAGTTGGGTGTTATTAATAGTAGTTGAATATATTTAGAAAAATATAAATAAGGTATGGATTTTTTTAACAATTTAGCTAAATGAAAGAAATAGTTTAACATCATCAAACAATAAATTTGGATAATATTTTATTGTCCAGTCTGTATAAATATTGAATTGTACAGTTATTTATAATTGTAATTTTTTACTATTTTAAGTAAAGTTGGAGTATTTCAATGCAATAGACTTAATAAATATTTTATTCATTAGCTAGTATACTAACTAATGTTTTTCTTTTAATGACAAACTTAAATAGGGAGGAAAAATATCTTTCATTCATGAGGAACATGAATGTTAATTGTGAAGCATTTACAACTTTAAAAATCATAAGTACAATTATACTCTTTGCTTTAAATACTTTATTGCAAATTTTTAGATGTAAACTAAATTTTTGCCTGTCCTGCATTCTCATTCAGAGTTTTTAAATTTGTAATTAACAGCATATTAACCTTCCAATTCTTTTAACTTTTATTCAAATTCTTCATAAATGCCACACAGTTCTTTTTATTTTCTTATTTTACTACATTGTTTCATATAAGTACAATTATATATCTTGCTTTAAACACTCAATTGTAAACTTTTTTTATCATGTGTCATAGCATCAGCTGAGAAGCGAACCTGCTATCCCAGGACAACTGCTTGTAAAGCATCCATCGCTGACCTCTCGACCACCAATGCTTGACACTCAATTGTAAACTTTTGTATATAATCTGACATTCATGTAATAGCTGTAAAAACGATGGCAGGATAGACAAAATGTCACTTTATATATAAAATGTTTGCAAGAAATGGTTAAAGTAAGGAGTATAATTATAATTATATGAAACAATATAGCAAAATAAAAGAATACAAAATTTTTATGACATTTACTTTAAAAATTAAGAATATGATGTTTCAAATAATATATACTTTACAAAAATAATTTCAAGATAATATTCTATAAGTATGATCAATTAAAGAACATATGTTTTAATACATTACAACAACAAAGATTTGTAAATATATATTTTAATTTATAAGTAACACAAAAAGTGATATTCAAATATTGGAAGTGATAAAGTTAGTCCTTAAATCATCATTGCACCACTGCACTAAATAATAGTAAACATAAAGTAAACTGAGAATATTTATGCAAATAAAATAATTATTTAGCAAATCATTTTTAAAATGTATTATTTTAATCCTTTATTGAAGTGGGTTTAAATTACATTATTTTATAAACTTTTTAGTACCAGAGGTAAATTCTGGTTAAAATTATGCTCTTATAATATGAATATAATAATTTATGATCTCAATTCATTACAAAATAAATATGCAAATTATATTCAAATATTTAAATTGGTGATGTGTCATTATATTATCCATGCTATTATATATATAATCTTAATTATTTTATTCTCATATATATATTTTTTTGTTTTCATGATACTTTTTTAAAATATTTCTCTCTATTAATGATCTGACTTGCTAGCAGTCTTTCTCAGGGCTAAAAATGACAATAGATTATTTTATAGTTTTTATAACATACCCTTTTTTAATAAAAATAATATTTTTTTATAATTGCATATTTATTAATTTTGATATTCCTCAGTAAAAATATATGTGAATTCACACACACACACACACACACATATATATATTCTATGAATGATTTTTGTTACTAAATTTTCTTTCAAACACATTCACTATACAAAGTCACTTTAAATATTTCTAAGATATTCAAAATAACAAAGGACTTAAAAAAAATATTTTTCTAATAAATCCATAAATGAATGGAACACTCATTTATATAATAATGATACCATTTCATGCAGATGAAGAAAAATACTTTGATAATCATTTGAATAATGACACAACAATTAAGATGATAATTTATAAAGATATGTTTATTTTAACCATTCATTTAGATATGGGTAAATATATCAAGCTTGGTTATGTTAAAAAATTCTTTATAAAGTTAAAAATGGGATAGCATTAGTTTCCTAAAATACTTGAATAAGATTAAAATATAGCGGTAATTATCAGGTTCAAATTTATTTTTTACAAATACTGAATGTATGGAAAGGTGACAATTGATCTACAAATGTTTCACTTTTTTAATTTATAAAAAGAAAAGAGATTAGATAAAAGTAATTACCACTGAATACCACTGTAACCATTATAGCAAAGTACTTTCAAGGATTTTATTGAATAGACTGATTAGTGATCATAAATGGTGGATATGAATAATACAGGACATATTTAGGAAATCCAAAAATGTATCCAGCATGACTTTTTATCACACAAATGTAACAAAAGTTTCAAAAGGAAAGAATTTATAAATAGATCTAATTATGTTTTGATTATAAAACTCAAAATTTATGACTGATAGAGAATGTAAGACTATTGCTATAAAAATAAGAATTAAATAAGGAAGTGAACAAGTTCCAAAATTGTCTCCATTATGATAGTAGTATTATTGGAATTGTTTGTAAATATCTTCTGATAGCATGCATAAATATTGAAGGGTAGGGTTTTATTTTAAACTGATTACATAAAAACAAAAACTTATAATCTTCTGGCTTCTACAACAACAAAGTGCTGAAGATTAAGATATCCCTACCAATTAAAAAAATACAATATTCTTATTCTTGTGAGAATACAATTAATTAATAAATTAGTTTTTAAAAATCAAGTCTTTTATCAGACAGAGATGGAAAAAATCTTCAACAATTTTTTTTTTCTGAAAAGGTACTAAACTTAGAAAGTCAATTTATATATTTTGGTGGCTTTTAAGTTAGAATATGTACTTAAATATTAAGGAGCAAGTTAAAAAATGTGATATTACATCATATTGATAGTTTCTCTATTAATTTAATATAAAGACATTGAGAAAATTTCATTTAAGGATGCTTCAGAAAATTCCAAAATATAATGACAAGATCATTAGCTTTTTGAAGAAGATTAAAATAGTGTTTTTTATTGTCAAAATACATCTTCATTCTATTGGTCATATAAAGTAAATGAAAGCTAAATCATTTCCTAAAAAAACATTTATAGTGAACTTGGATGAAACCCTATTTACATTACAAAGATTATCCCAAAAGCACTATAAAAAGTATAAATATATGGTTGAATATAATGTATAATGGAGAACTACAATTAGATAAAATGCTGAATTATTCCAAAAGGAAAATTTTGTGCAAAAAAATTAAAAAATAGCATCACAAAATAAAATGGGTTAAAATACGAGCATGTGATATATATGGATTTATTTATAATTAATAAATTGATTTGCAAAGGCATTATATAAATTCTAAAGGGTTATCTTCATCTCTTATTATCTTTTTTTTGTCTTTTAGAATTTAAAAGGCCATACTCATTTTAAAATGGCTACTAATAACAATGATAGTTATGAGTTAAATTTAGTGCAGGATTTATTTGGATGCTTATAATAATAATTATAAAATCTGAATGATGTATACAATATCTTATTATTCTATATTAATACTGCAGGAAGCAAAAATTGAGGAGGGATAACATATATTCACAGGTCACTTCTCTTCTGGATCGAATTCATTGAATGTTTTATATACCAGTCACGAAAGCTAAAAAAATAGTTTTATTGAGATTATTTTCAAAAAATTAATTTCATTTTAAATCATATGTGTTATTAGTCTATTTTTGCACCATCGTGTATAGTTAATCTCTGGAACAATATAATTTTTTTTTGCATGCCATCAAATAATGCCTTTTATTATTCAACAATATTATTAATCCAACTGTTTGTGAGTTAGAAACAATCTCAATGTAACTGCTTATGTGCAATACGTATATATAAATCATAAAAACCAAAATTTCATTTTAATAATACATTATTTATTTATACATAATAAAACATAAATTGCTTCATATTTTATACCTATATATATATGTATATAGTACTAAATCACTGTATTTTACTTTTCTTTATCTTTAATACGTTTTTAAGTTGATTTTTTTTATTTTCTTATAATGTAGCAAGTTTTTTTTAATTCAGTAAATAAATTATTTAATAATTTAGGAACATAAATATTTCTTATCATAGTCATATATTTATTACAATATTTCGCAACTATATACCCTTCTGTTTTTCTTGGACTCATTTCAAATTGTTTTATTAGAGGTTTTTTTGAAAGTTCTATCAAAAATGTTTTCTCCCCCATAATTATATATTCAAGAAATTCATTAAACTATAATGTTATTTTTATAATTGAATTCCCTTTTTTATCTTAATATAGAAAAGCTGCAAATATCATAAAGTGTTAATCCCTATCTGAATAATAGTATATGCAAAGATTGGTATACAAAAAATAAGAATATATAAAAGAAAAAATAATTTTAATTTAGTAAAACATTGCTACAAAATATCTAAATTTATATTTTGGAAAGTTAATTAGTTGTTTCATTCCACAATATCAATATATTTTAATAATTCTTCTTCTTCTTCTTTTTCCTCTTCTTCTTCTTCTCCTCCTTCTTCTTCTTCTTTTTCTTCTTCCTCTTCTTCTTCCTCTTCTTCTTCCTCTTCCTCTTCTTCCTCTTCTTCTTCCTCTTTTTCTTCTTCTTTCTCTTCTTCTTCTTCTTCCTCTTCTTCTTCCTCTTCCTCTTCTTCTTCTTCTTCTTCTTCTTATTATTATTATTATTATTATTACATATTGTATTATAATTATATACACAATTACTTGGATGTAAATATATATATATCTTGATTTTATATTTCATGTGAGGATGACATATCAATATAAAATTTGAATTTTCTCCATTTATATAAATTCCTTTACCAGAGTACCAAAGGATAATTTGGTTCAAAATCTCTTGATATATTGATTCTTCAGTACTATTATTCAAGTTATTTATAAATAAAAAAAAATAATGTACTAAGTTTAGAATCTTAAGAAACTTTATTTATATATATTGCTTGTAACTCAATACATTTGATATTTTTATTTACAATATCTATTATTCAAATAATATTTACATAATTTTTTGAACTGGAAATTACTTATTTATGTTCAGTTTTATCAAATGCCTTATAAAAACTAAAAAGAAATATGCTTAATTTTTTTTTTTATCATTTAATGCATTATTAATTTTGTCTGTAAAATTCTTTAATACATTGGTCTTTCTTCCTCCTATGAATACATATTGGTTTTGATTAAAAAATATTATTTTCATTTAATTTTTTTTTTTTTTTTGATAATTTACTTGAAGGAAGAATAGATAAAGCTCTAGTGTTATCAAAAGTTATTTTTATTTACAGTAATCATTATTCTTTCTATAGATGTTTTTAATAATGCAGGCAATCAAATACTGTGTATTATTTTATTGACAATGTAATATTATTTTTGATAAATATTATTCTTATTTTATCTACACCTGGATTTATATTTATTTTACATTTTTTTATTATTTTATATAATTCCTCTTCATTTAATTTGAATATGTGTTTTAAAATATTAGTAACATGATTAGATTTTTAAATTTTAATAACGCTTTTTACAAATATGGAATGAAATGTATTCTTATTTTCTGGAAGAAAACTGTCATTTATATAAAAAATATTTTTTTAAATATTCATTAAATAAGATTCTATTATTTACTATTGGAGATTTTAAAAACTGGACTTCTTTTTTTTTTATGTATTTGTTTGTGTGGCATTTCTAACTTCAGGATTTGTAATTTTTTTGGCCCAAATTATTATATAATGTGGAAAATCTGCAATGTGTTGAATAAGTTCTCTGTAAAAACAAATAATTATTGAGTATATAAATAAATGAGTTAACCAGGACTATTATTTTCTTGGGTGATAGACCATTTTAACTATATTCGTGGTGCAAATTAAAATAGTAGTCTATTCTTTCATTCATAATTAATGGTGTTTATTACACATTTCATTGACTCTCATAGATAATATGTTTTGAACATTGTTAAATATGTTGTATACATCACCCATCTTTAAAATAAAAAATAAAAAATTAGCTTGTGAGTATCATATATTCTGGAAAGATGCATAAAATTAATAAAAAGAAAATAAATTGCCATAATCATATCTCTGAAAAAGAAGCATGATGTTTATAATGTACTGGTCGAAAGATCCCAACAACTATAACAAGACCCAGACACAAAGTCGGATTCAAAATCAGTCAAACCAAACTGAATTCAAACCCAATTCACGAGATCAGATCAAATCAATGGATGACATATGTCGACGGTACATGACTATGTGCCAAGAAACTAGCTCAACAGATGATGATGATCTCTGAGACCCCTGACCTGACTCTAATAACATATAATAAAATAACTAAAGATATTTATAAGTCAATTCATATATGTATGTTTGGGTTGCCAATACAAACAGTGAGTATTAAGATTCAAATAATTATTGAATAATAAAAAAAGTTAAAAACCAAATGTGTTAATAAAATGTTTAATAATAATAAATATTTTGTTCAACTTTTATGATTAAGATTATATATATATATTACCTCTAGTCTTTAAAATGAAATTTATAATTTACAATAAGAATGGCAGTCGTTATTATATACCAATAATCAATATGCACTTATAGGATGATTATATATGTCTATGCCCCGACAAGTAAATAAAGGTAGACAAAGGCTTTGACAGAAATTATTATTCTAATTCTAAAAGAAAGAATGTGAGATTCATTTCCACATTCATAAATCAATTCATAAAGAGCAAGATAAGTATTTAGGGAATGACTTTAATATTTAATAGAAAACTTACTTAATTATAAATGAATATGAATTTGTTTGACTTTAATAAAATTAATTCATTACAATTTACGAGCATGAGAGCGGGCTTTACTGGAACTGAGAAGTAAATGGTACTGACATCTTATGAGCTATAAAAATGAATATGAAAGATCATGGCTTGTCAGTGATTTAAGTAGGAGAGAAGCTTGTATTTTACAAGTCTTTCTGCCCTATCAAGAAGACATGGAACACAGAGAAAGCCAGGCCAGGTCATAGCCGCAAACCTTTGGTGTTCCAATATAAAAATGAGCATGTGAGGAAGTGATTTCTTCCTAGTTAATTAAAGTAATAATAATAATATCACTGAGGACAAGCCTATGAGGCAGGAGATGGCTCACGTCAGCAATGTTCAGAAAATGATGACATAATAATCATCGTGTTTAAGTAATAAAACCCAATTTATATAAAGAATGCTCTATGTGATGACCTGATCATGTTGAATTAAAGTAAAATGAGCTTTAACTAAAAAGTACTTAACACAATTATAAAATTATATTAATTATGCCCTAAATATCATGCCCTCCCTGAATATTAATAGAAAGTATAAAATTTGAATTAGAATATATTCATTTACTTTTCTTTTTTGACCTTTAATAAAACATTTTAACATTATTAATGTGAATAAATAAATATTAGGAACTCAAGAAAGTAGCTGGGAGAATAGGTTAGAAAATGGCCAATAGTCATTATCAGCCATTAGTAAAAATAGCAACATTTAATAAATCCTTCAACTCAATAATTAATAGAACTGTATTAAATTAGTTCTAGTGAAAAAGAATTACTATAAAACTTAATATTATATTATTTTCATGAGGTAAGTTTAACAAAAGGGATTATTATCGAGTTGAAGCTATTATTGGCATATAATTAAAAATAAATGACATTAATAATCATCTAGCAAATATATAATAAGGTTAGATAAATAAACCACCATCATAAGAAAAGAAAGATAACATATATTAAATTTAAAGATTAGAGATAGATAGAGAATTACTACATAATTTAAGATAGCATTAATAAAAAGAAAATTTTACAGTAGATAGCTTAAAAGGTGTTTTAACTTAAAGTTCAGAACTGGCTAGAAAGTTGTGGTTCAAAAGGAAAGATTTTACCCATCCTTCCATGGCTTGTTCCTTAGTGTATATGGTAGAGTCTGATTTGGTTGAAACGTAGGCACACATTTTGTAAATTATTTGAATAACATTTTGATTGATTCTTTCAGGTTTTGGCAACATAATTGGTATGGAAAGGTTTAGTTTTGCAGCTACATTGAAGATCTTCTGGGGACTTCAGGCCTAGCAGGCAGACTCCTGAAGTTAGCCCTTCATCATGATGGAGACACTATAAAGCTTCATAATTGATGATGTTCGTAGCTTCTAGTAGCACTTCTTTCAAAACAAATATGGCATCTCCCTCTCCAAACTTTTCCGAGCTATTTATACCTGTTCACTCTGGTTTCCTGCCTACTCCGACTCCAGATGCCTTCAGGCCAAAACTTCTTACATTATCAAAGTTACAAATTTTGTTAATTGATTTTAGATACATTCCCTCGATAAGACTTTCAAACTCATTAACTTTGAATTCATTTTCTAATTAGAAAATGAATTTGTAAATCTAAAAACGATTTTAATCAGGAACCGTGCTTACATTTTAAATTATTATCTTTTTGCTAATTAATAAAATTTCCCCATTGTTTTTGGAAAAGGACAATCTGCAAGCTTATCGAAAGAATGTAACTTTTAATCACTAAAATTTGAACAAACTGTTTAAAAGTATAATAAAACAGTCCAACACAATGAAACTTTATAATGAATATATATATATATATATATATATATATATATGTAAATATTTATAAATATACACGCACAATCCACGCAGTTATAACATATGTGTTTTCATCAATAATTTTATCATGAATTTATTAATGATATTGATTAGTTTAAATATTAAACTAGTTGGTTTTAACATATGTTTATATAATACAGTTTTTTAATGAAACTAGTGTGTATTGAATGTATAAAGCCCCATTGCATTTGGAAATTCACGGTTAGTACTAGGGTTTGAAGTGGGCTACATGTGAGATATCATGAAGCTAGGATCAAACTTAGATCTGACTGCTTCAATAAAGAAAAATCAAATTTATGAAAATTCTATATTTAAAGAAGATTCAGGATGATTATATAAATAACTTTTATTTGTGATTTATTATATTTTTAGATTACATACTCGAATTTGAAAAGATAATGGGTGGAAATATTTAGTGGCAAAACACAAATGTGGATAATATTATTAAATGATTAAAATTGAAGCAAGTAATGTTTGAATCACACCTATCAGTGTTGGAAAAATAAATTACACAGGAATATTACTCTTGAAATGTAGGATTTATAATTCATTGTATTTAATGTGCAAGTTAATTAGTTTGCTTCCTGAAACGAAAAAAGCTTAAGATGCCAAACAATCAATTTGTATAAACCGCAATATAACACTTATTTAAACATTAGATGGGGACTTGTAAGTTTAATTTAATTGTAGTAATAAATTTTGTATTTATTATTGTATTTTTGTCTCTCATTGATGGTATTAAAATTAAGCATATTAATTGTGGGAAAAGAAAGTTTGTATAAGTTAGGTAATAATGATTTTTTTATTATGTCAAAGCAGTAATATAATTAATTATACACAATCTTGATCATAGCTTAGTAAATATTTTTTTTATTTAAAGAGTTAAGCAATGAAGCAAAAGTTATTATTTGGTCTTATGGTGTATTGCCAGAGTGAGATTACTTCATTTTGTTTAATCTATTTTTTTTAAAAATAAGTTTCATTATTACAAGCTGATGTTGATTGTTAATCTATAAAAAAAAAGCATATGGCTTTATTACTTAGGGGTTTGTAAGAAGTTTGAATGCCATACATGAAAATACCAGAATTGATCTTAGAACCTTCCAATCCCAAATTGTATATTCTACAATATGAGGAAAATTGTATGGACATTAATCTACAGTTAAGGTGACCCAATATCCTGTATTAAATGTGTTAGTTCCATTTTAAAGTAATGTATCTCATTGTCTCAATAAATTATATCAGTATAAACATTTGTCCCATTTTTTAACCAACAATAAAATTTTGCATAATTTTTCATGATTTCCAAAAGATTTAAAATGTTTGTAGCAGATAATATGACATGTTTCCCTTTATGAGTTGACTTATAAAATATAAAAGTCACTATGCCAACCAATCATCTCACACTATAGCTGTCAAACAAGTAAATAATTTATTAGTATAAATCTAACTAAGCCATGCTGAAGAGAAAGTGCACATTTAATGAAAAGTTGCAATCTAAATATCCTTTTATTAAAAAAAAAACAGTTTCTTATAGTGGTGTAAAGTACAATAAATGCAGAACCAAGTTTAGTCTTCCTCATAGTGGAGGATGTGAACAAAAGTAGTAAATGGACTACATATTTTTAATCAACAACTTCAACAGACTTAAAAATAGCTATTATTAAAGGTCCATGGCATTTTACTATATTAATCAAAATCAGTTTTAGATTAAATGATGGCACTTTAAAAATTATTCAAAAAAGCTTCAAGCCAAAATATCAAGGCACTAGAAGTAAATGTGAGCAGTTGTTAATAATGTTTTTATTCTTTTTCATTGAAAGAATTAACATTACAGTTAGAAGTGTGTAATAGCTTCACATTTTTAATTGATGTATTCAACCATGGAGATTTGAAACTTTTTTCAGTTTTTATTAGATTAATGGTAGCAACAAAATTAAGAGGAATTGTCTGGAATTTTTCAATTTTCTTTAAGAGTCAAGAAGACTTATTAAAACAAATTTTATTGATGAAAAAATATCAATAAATTGTTTTCATTTTTTGTTGGATACTTATTAGATTATAATTTTTTTTCTTCTGTTTTTTTATGTTATATCATTGGCATTAGTATTTTTAGTTTATTCTATGTGAAATATTTTATTCATAAACAATGGTTGTGCCCATTTTTGTGTTATAAAAATACATTTTTAAAATGTGCCATTTTGTATGCAAAGATGCTCCATTTTGGACCCAAATGTTTATAGGCACTATATCTAGAGTATATATTTTAAACTCTTATTAAATGAGTGCATGATATTGAGAATGAATACAGCAAGTGATGTAACTACTCAGAGAAAGTAGTGACTGCATATAAAACAATATTAATAGCTTTTTAAAATTTAATTATGTTCTGAATAAGAATCTGTTATTATAGGCATCATCTAACAAATAACTATATTATTTTTTATTAAATGCAATAATAACAGATAACATGCTACATATAGTTTAGTGCACTAACAGAATAATAGACTGTGAAGCTCAAAATTGATGGATCATAGCTCCAATTCTGTTACTTCTTTTGTTGGAACTACTTATAAACTAAGAAATAAAAACACTCAACTATTTGTTTATTTTTATAAGAGTTATACATTTTAATCAATATTCTATAAGTGAATATATAATAAATTTCTACTGTGTTTAATTAACTTCAAACTCAGAGCATATACTCTAAAATAAATATGAAAATTCTTAAAACTCAAAGAAATTCAAAAGTTACTCATTTCAATTTCTATTAGTTCTTATTGGATTCTGATTTGCAAGATATAGAATGTGAAAAGCAGAAAAATATTTTTACTTCATGCATTAATTCAAAACTTTATTTAATAAAAATCATGGAATATTTAGTGAAATGGAAATAGATTTTATTGTTATTAATTTAATAATGAATCCAGGTCAGCACACAGTTTAAGTTCAAGAAATGTTCTTATATAGATATTTTTTTGTCTCAAAACATTAAATAATTAATTTTTTTTAAAGTTGAGTAAAACAAACTATAATAATTAAAAATACTTCATAGTTTTCTTAGAGATCCAGTGTAGAGAAAAATATTTTTTTTTTGATGTTTGATGCTAATGTTATTTATCAGATTTTTATTTATTTATTTCCATATCATTAAACTTTAATAATTTTAGATTACATTTAAAAATACTTTTAACTTTCATAAATATTCTTTTTTAAAGCTGAGTAAAGAAACTTAACTATTTATAAGCCTGCAACAATTAAAAATAATTAACGCACAGTAGTTTCTCTGGAAATATCAGATTCAGAATATAATTAAATTATTTGAAATATAGTTCTCACTTTTAAAATAATATATTTTAATTAGTACAGAAAAGAAAAATGAGAATAAAAATTCAATATATTTTGGCTAACTTCCCTTCTATTTAACTAGAAATATATTGATTTTTGTATACAATTTAATGCCCTTCAAAAACTTATTAGACATAAATAAATGGTGTATAGATTTAAAATAAAAAAATACTTATTCTTAAATATTTTATTTTTTAAAAATATAAACTGAAATACTCTACCTTATTCATATGCATATTTATATTATGATTTAGTATTAAACCTTAAACACTTGTTTTAATAAAAAAATATAAAATTATATACACATACGTAAATATAAACTTTTCCTATAGGTTAATATTATATACTAATTAAATTAACAATTTAATGGTGGTTTATTGAGCATGTGCAGTCTGTTCTTATATTTTCAAAAGACTCTATCATGTTCTTTGGATTGAGAGTATTTCACGTGCTCAAAAAATCAGTGTTGAGTTATTAATCTAATTAGTATTGTATACACATACATTTACATTTCCTTTTAAAATGGTTATTAACTTCAACTTAGTCAAGCATTGGTGGCATAGTGTTTATCATAGCTGTCTTCTAAGCAGCTATCTCAGGGTTTGCTTCCCGGTCAATGCATTTGACATATGAAAAAAAAACTTCAATTTCTAATCGTATGATCTAATATCAAGTCTACACAAGCACTCTGAAACAAATATGATGTTTAAAACTGAAGAAATCCAAGAAGTAAAATGGTTTGACTTTTATGAGTTGTTATTGCTAACAAATTTGCAAGATATAGAAACAGATTGTGCAAAATACAAACTATGAAGATAATTTGAAGTGAATTTCAAACTTCATTTAATTAATAAAACAAACTGGAATTTAGGTTGGTAATAAAAGATGCTAACTTTAATTACGTGATGTGGATGCTGGATGAGAACTCAAGTTCATGAAAATGTTTTTATATAGATAATATTAGCTAATATAATTTTTAAATTAAATTAACTATTAAGTAATTAAATTTTGAATGTTGAAACTTATTTATAAGCTTACAACATGCTTCTAGAAAACAAGAATATGACTGGATAATAATACTGTTTATCAGATTTTTTAAAATCAATTTCATGGTGTTAAATTTTTATAATTATAAATTAAATTTAAACTATTTATCTTTTTTTTAAAAGTGAGTAAAGAAACATATCTGTTTGAAAATCTGCAAATACTACATAAGATCCTAGTAATAATATATTCTCAAATAACTTTGGTGTAGTTTACTCATTAAAATAGAATTAAATATATGCTTGGTTTAAATATTCTTGGTTTATTTTTTATCCATATCTAGCATATTAATTGAAAATAGATGTTTTCACCTTTACAGTATTATTTTTCTGAGTAAATAAACTATTCTTTTAGATCTATTGTTATAAAACTATGAAGTTTCAACTAATACTTACTGAATTACATTTTATCTAATCACTTGTCATATCATTATTTTATTATATCCAACATTTCTTATTAAAACTCATACAGTTAATAACATTATATGTATTTGAGGGTTTATCTATTTTCTAATGCTATATCATTCATTATATTATACCATAGGTCTTATAAAATGACCATAGGTTTAATATAAATATTTGCTAATAAATATATATGAACTTGAAATATACATGTGAAAAATGTCTCCAACTACTCTCATTAATAGAACCACCACTTTCCATGCCTGTCATCTTTTGATCTTGTTTAGTTTTTATAATGTCTTCACAAATATGTTCAAAAATTTAAATATTCTAAAAGGTATAGTAATTTTATTAATGTATTTCTAAATCTAAAATTTGTAAAATGAATGGAATTGATTAAATACATGATATCATACAAGACAATTGTTTTATCATTGTATACTGTTAGCTAAATATTTTGGAAACATATCTTCAAATGGAGCACTAATATCCTAATATTAGCGGTGATAAAATAATTTAAAATTTAATTATTTGATATACAAAAAAATACCATTTTGTATATTATTTAATTATATCAAAATAATGTTATATTTTCATAAAAAACACCCTCATATTTAAATCGTAAATTATAAGTTCAAACACATTATGTTTGTGAGAATACATTTATCATTAATAAAGGTTGTATTCTAATATAATTATATTTTTTTTTACTCCAAGAATATTAGCATTCCAGTGAACAATGGAAATTTCTTAAGACATTCTCCACCTCCAAATAAGAAAAATTATATGCCCATTTACTGACAAAGCTAGGTAGGATAGGAGTTGGATATCTAGAACAATACTATATATTAAATAATTATTTATATACTGCATTTATTAAGTTTGATTTTAACTATTATGGTACTTTTAGTAAAATTTAAAGATGTAATTTACATTTTAAAAAAAAGACTCTCCATATCTGAAAATACTGCATTTATTAAGTTTGATTTTAACTAATGAAGGATCTGTGTTATTCTTATCTTACCTCATAATTTATAATATTAACTTATCCACTAATAGCTGAAGTTAGCTATGTGACAGAAAATTCTACACTTGCTTAAATATCCTTATGTATTCATACAATTTCTAATAGATAATAATAATCTTTAAAATATTCTTTTATACGTTCTTATTTATTTAATGCAAAAATTTTTCAAATGGACCAAATGTTTTAAGATTGTCATGAAAAATTTTAATGAAAGAAATTACGATTATTTGAAATGCATATAAATGAATAAAGTTTGGTTGCAGAAACAGAAATAATGGGGATTGGAAATTACAAATTTTTGTACATAAAAAATATCTATATTATGAATTATTTAAATTAAAAAATCTAAACATGAATACAATGAAATAAAACGGCAACAAATTTGTATTACATTTGCATTAATAGCTTTTGGGAACAGTTGCACCGCACACGCACTTGTGCTTGAATACCTATATTTCCCAAAAGTAGAAAATGATTTGACTTAATCGGATTATCAGAATTTGTATATTTTTAGATTTAATATGATTAATTGCAGGCAAATAGTGAGAAAGATATCAATGTAAAATTAAAAATATACTATGAATAATCTTCAGAAATATGAAGTGTTTAATTTAGAGTATACATATTTTTTTAATATTAAAAAATTATATAGGATGGCTTAGTATGAACTAGATCAAAAACAATATCAGAGATTTTTAATTAATTTATTCATTCACTATACTGAATGTTTACTATAGTTCAACTTCCACTCCATCTCAAACAACTGATACATATGTCCAAACACATGTGAAAAAGATAAATGATTCCCAATATACATATTTTATGCAGAACCAACACTAATTAGTTGGGCCAGATCATTCCTCTATTTAATATAAGAGATAATTTATTGACATGCACACACAGCAGAAAATAAATAATAAATATGTTATTGAGACTAAGCAATATATATAAGAAAGAGAAAGATGATAAGAGTCATGAATTTAGATAAACTTAATGTATAGAATATTATAAAGTATTATAAAAAAATGTTAATGATAAAATAAAATACAGTTGTTCATTTTCAATGAAAGCTCATAAAATAACACTTTTAGATATATAAACATCATCTTGGTATTGAAACAAAAAATATTTTTCAACCAACAATGTTTACTAAAAATAGAGATAGCATCTTAAAGTATTTGAAATAATTTTTCATAAATCACATATTTACTGAAATCGGAAATTATGGTAAACAAAGTTAAATATTATAATCTAATATTATTTTTTACTTTGTTTGATAATTTTTGTCTTAACGTTGGAATGACCACATTTGATTGCAAATGGATGCTAGTGCTGCTCATGGAAACAAAATTAAAAGATATGTTATAGCAGCTATAAAAAAGAGAAATCTTTCCATGAGATAATGGAATCTTTATTACATTTTTTTTTAAAAATATGTAAAGAAAAAGTTGTACAGGAAGCACTAAAATGATAAAGATATGCCAGATCACAGAAAGAATGTAATATAATAATATTTCTATTTAAAAAATAAAAAAAAGGAGATATTCCAAATTATACATGTATCAATTATATATAAGATCTGTACTAAGATTAATATATTGTAAAATAATAGGCAATAGTCACCTCTGGCCATTTCAATACTATAATTTTTTAAAATTATATTACATAATTAAGGGGGAAAGGTAGATTTAAATTTCCTATATTTTTTTATAATATCAAACATTGGTTTTTAAATAATATTTGTTAAGAGTTGTAAAAGAGAGAGAAAAACAAAATTAAATAAATAATTTATTTTAGTCTCTCTTTTCATTAATTTTAATTATTTATGAGTTTTTTGTCTTTGTTTAAAAAATAGCACTACAATAAATAAATAAAGTTTTAATTTTAACTTTTTAAGAGAAATAAAACATTTAGTAGTATTTATAATATATATAAAATCTCAATATATTTTGTTAAATTTTGTTGTAATTAGTCAAAGTTGTTTTTTTTTATCTTTTCACTTTATCTATCCCCAAAACAATAAGCAATGGTTACCAAATCAAAGATAATTAAATGATTATCTTATTTTTGTATAAGAAAAAAACTAAGTGAAGAGAAATTTCAAAACTATGGTTGTAGTTTTTTAACAAATAAAAAGGAGTGAAATAATTAAACAATTTTTTTTTAAAAAATAGATCAAATTGATTAGTATTTAATTTGATCATATAGCATAGAAGATTGTGATTATCTGGAGATAGGATTGTTCCAAAAAAGGACTATAGGAAATACAGTAAATCTGTAAACTTCAGTATCTTGTAAGAGTCAGTCTTTGTCCAGATGCAGAGAAGGGCAGTAGCAGTGATTCTTAACTCAGCTATTAAACAAATGTAGATGTTTTCTAAAATAAAGACAAATATGTATTAAGTTCAGCTAAAAGCTAAATGTCATCTATCTTCTTGTAACCAGCTCACTAGGAAATTGGAGAATATTCCTAATTGCAACAAACCTTGTTTTCATCCAGAAACATGACTGTGTCTATCTTTATGTGTTATCCTGACTTGGAAAATTATTAAGAAAATAAATAAACCCAATATATATTAGCCTGATATTGAAAATAAATTGAAATAAATAAATGGAGTTCATTTTGTGTGAAACCTGAAAATACAGTATGGCAGGATTGGATAAATTTACTGTATATTTTAGCCTGGAAAGGATAAGTCTTCAAGAAAAAAACCTATATGGAAACTGGAAATTACAAATGCCAAAGAAGAACCCAAAAAACAAAAAGAAAAACACTGTAAAAGGTGTTTTTTAATGTGCATATTATATCTACATTTAGATACTTTTTATAGGAATATTACTTGGTCATAATGAGTAATTTTTATTAATTTAACATTTTCATGTAAAATATGTTTTTTTTTATTATTCTTGTATTTTTCCTTCAAAATTATAGAAAAGATTTTTTAGGTAATTCAATTTTTATTAAATTCATCAATTCTTTTGAAACATGTTTTTTAGTATCCAAGGTTGAGCTAATATAAAATTTATTATCTTTGATTGTGAAAAAGTTGTTTTCAAACTAATGTTATAATAGTAAATAACTTAATTAAAGCAAGAGTTGATTAATTTTAGAAATAAAAATCAACTGAATAATCATACTTTTATATGAAAGTAAATTTTTTGATAAAAATATATGTTTGAATTATCATATTATCATGTCATTTTAAAAATTGTGTTAAAATAATCAGTTAGTTTATTAAATAATTGTTTATAAATATAAGTGTTGATGTCTTTATTTCTCCAGCTATTCTGTTCTATGAATAGGCAGATTGTGTGACTTGATTTCATTATAGACAAGGATTTTATTGATTTTTAAATTATTCCAGTAAAATTATTTAAAATAAAGGAGAGTAAGCTATTATATTTATCTTTCTGTATTTCATACTTACAGTTTCTAAGGTCTTATGATCTTGAGCTTGCTCCAGAGAGCATAATGATCAGTTATATTGATGTAGGGTAGTTTTGTCTATATTTGGACATCTGTATAAGAACTCTGGATGGTGTAAGGGTATCACATTTAACCTTTGTGCTGATGCTTATGAGATGTTGCATTGACAATTGATGTCACTCTAATTACGTCATTTTTAATGCTAAGATAAACATTATAGACTCGTTAGCTAGATTTTTAAAAGTTCTGTAAGATCCTGCCCTCTCTTGAATTATTTTACAAGTAAAAAATCAATAAAACTGTCAATAAAGCTTATCAAAGAAGAAAGCTTGTCAGTGATTGGCTCTTAGCCATCAAAGACAGTCTGATTGGCTGGCAAGGACAAAGAAACCACCTAATTAAAGAAAAACACTAAGATTTTCAATTCAAAAATGATAAATAAATGTTTTTAGACAATTATAAAAGTATTTATTGAGAAATTATGAATATATAAGTAAAATAATGCTAAAAATAAAATTATTTTAAAAAAGATATTTAAGATTTTAGCAAAAAATATTTACTTTTTCATAACGTAAGAAAAAAAAAATTTACATCAGCAACTCTTTTTAATTCATTATTACATTCGCCTTTTTAAATTTGCCGCTGTCAAATATTTCTACAGTAAACAAATGGAAATTTATTTTTGAAAGAACTTTTTTTCACTTTCATAACCTGACAAATTATTAATATACTTTTTACAAATGAATCTAAAGTGAATATGATATTAAAAAGTAAATATATTTTGACAATTGACTTTGTCTTGGTCAATTAAAAGTTTTGATTTTTAACTCACTCAGGCCAATAATATAATCAGCATTCAAAGGTTAAAGTCCACTCACTGAAGTTTGTTCTTTATTAGAAATGAAGTTTATAATTGGCTGATACTCTAATAGTAAGTACTATATGGCCAGAGCATTGATCATCAGCATGTATCAGTATTCCAGTATTATTTTTTATGATAAATTAATACTTAGATGTGAGCATCCAGAGTATTGTGTTATATTCTCTCCTAAGTTTGGTGGCAAGATAAGTATCTTGTTTTATAGGATGGTTTTTTAAAATCCAATCATAGGGATTATGTATGACTGATTATTGTTGATGATTTGATTACTATTGTTTAATGCTGAGTAATTTGTAGTTTATAACTTATTATTAGTATGACTACTCATATTATATATTGTATAGTCAATGTTGATTCTCATGCTAGTCATCCTTATATTGTTATTTAATGTTTTAGATTGTGCTTTACGCAAAAAAGTGAAGCTTGTCTCAATCTTATTAAAAAGTTATATGACTTAGCTAAGCCATATAACTTTTTAATAAGATTGCGTAAAGTGCAATTTAAATTACTTACTAATCAAAGGTGAAGTGGAAAACTAGTTTTTTATTTAATGTTTTATAATTGTTGATATTTATTCTATGGAGATAATGGTGGTTTCCCATCACCATGTTTACCCTAATACTCAATACCATTACAATACAGATACAAGATAATCTAGGGAACAAACTAGATTAGAAATGGTTGTAAAAAACGTAGAGCATATAATAATAAAAAAGCATTGAATATTAGCTTTCCATTGTACAATATATTTGTACATTAAAAGATATGTTTAAATATTTGGAATATAATATAGACCCAAAAATAAATAAAGATTTTTCAATTATCTGGATTTATAGTGACATGGTTTCTTGGGAAAATATTACAAGAGCTGTCTACTAAAAATAAGAAAAAGAGGATTATAAACAAAATTAAAAAGACTGAAATAATCTGAACTAGAGACTTTTTTTGAAAAAGAAAAGATTAATAGTAATGAATTACAAAATAGCAAATCAAATTGGTAACATTGTTAAGGGAAACAAATGAAATTAATTGTACAATTATTCTTTGATGTAAAACTTGTGAGAAAATAATAACAAATAAAAGTGCCTGAAAATTTAAAAAATTTTTTTTTTGTCAAAACAGTACTTACTCTTAACTATGAAATTTAGATACTTAATATAATGTATTATAAAGATGTAAAATTAACAGGAAATGTTTGAAAGTAAAAGAAATTAATGAGAGAATAAACACATTTTATTGTCACTGAAAAACAGTCTGAAATGGGATTGTCTACTTATGCCAATAGTAATGATGACAACTAAATTTTTAATGTAGATTCCATAAAGTTTGTGAACTAAGATATAGAAAAGACAAGCTAAGATGTAAAAGTACTGCAATAAATAACAAAAGATCTTTATTTTGATAGAAGACTAATAATGATGAAAAATTACAAATAGTGGTCTTACATTTATTTACTTAGCATATGGATATTTTTGGCAACTTAACTATTAACAAAATATCATAAAGAAACCTAAAGACATTCCAATGATCACAAATAACCTTTATTAAATCCTTCTCTTCTGCTACTGTAATTATAAATGTGGCAACACAAACTATTGAGTTCATAGTTTATATTTTCCCATATTTGAAATATTATTACAACTCCAGTAATATTTCTCATGGTAATACTTAATTTACTATCCAGAAATTCAATGGTCCAAACAGGATTACAGTATTCACCAGAAAAATATGCTATTGCTTCACATTACCAAGGAGAGCAAACTTTTCAAAGAGATTATTTCTAGTAATTAATTTTGACCTAACCATAGATAAATGAGAAAAATAAGTAGGGCTACAATCCAAAGTTATTCCTAGATAGCATGGAGTAGATTACAGTTGTCTATTATTGCAAAAAAGTTTTATTCAGAATAAAAAATGCTTTTCTGTTGTTTATACAAAAAATGAGCATAGAGACTTCATTAGATTAATAACAAGACTTCCATCTTTGAAAAAAAAGATTTCCAATCTTTTGATAATCTTATTGTGAATTTTTTCTATTTCAAGAAAGGATATCATTTGAGAAGTGAAGCAATTTCTCATGAATATATTAAAATAAAATATATGAGATAATTTAATCCTGATGATAAGCATTTAAGAAAATATAACAAAAGCAGAACTAAATTTCATGATTATGAATTTAAAATTGCTGTTAATATTATGTAAATGTTACGCACATTTAGCACAGAAGATAGACTTTTATATAAATTTATAATAGAATAAAAGAATAAAAACAATCACCTTCCTAAACCAATAGAGAATAAAAAATGGATTAGCTTTTTTTATGTTCCAAAAATCTCATAAAAATTAAAAAGAATTTGTAAAGACACATATAATATATGTTTTCTAACTTCCTGACCACTAAGCAAATTATTAAACAATTCCAAGTCTAAATTACATGCAAAGTAATCATACCAAATTCTTTATAAAATTTAGCACAGCTAATCTATGAGCAATGTGGCATATGGATAATTGCATGCTAATTTATCAACTACATCAGCCCAGCACATATATATATTAATAAGACAAAGGAATAAAGAATATACATCCATATTTATGGATCATGAGTAGAAATCAAGCCATAAGTTTGATTTGACAGTGTCTGGAAAAATATGCATGGAGAGATCGAGACCAGGGAGTGAGAAACCAAAGGGATCTCAGTAATTGCAGGAGATAGCAATGCTACAAATAAAAAAGAGTCATGTATACCACTTTCAAAAAATGTTTTATTCAAATAAATGGGATATATTTAAATATTAAAAGTAATGATTGAGAGACTATAAAAACCTTGAACACTAAATAAACTTAGGTTGTTATGATTATGACATACAAAACTCACTATATATATATATATATATTGCCACACACAGCAAGATAGAGTAATCAATGGATGCCAAAAGGCTTATCTAGTGCCTACTCATCCAATATCCCCAGACTAGTTTGTGTGTGACATTATATATAGTGAGTTTTGCCTGTTTTAACAACAGTTATACACAAGCATAAGCGGAGGTAGTCATGTGATGTTTATTAATTATGACATACCCATGTTGAAAGCATGCTTAGCATGAATAAAACTAAAATTAAAGTTTAGATTATATAAAAGTCGACCTCCAGAAAAGAGTGAAAGTTTTGGTTTACTAAAATTGCTCTTGAATATTTAATAACTAATAATTTCTCTTTGTAAACAGTTTTTTTTAAATGAGATTCTGAAATATGAAGTATAGGAAATGGACAATCAGTAACCCCTTTCTTGGGGAATTAAAAAAATATCAAATTTTCATTTTATTTATTTTTAAAATTATATTAATACATGGTTAATTTATTTATTAAATTTGAAGCATGAATGATACAAACATTATTTTATCATGAATTTAATTCTGCAGGCACTATCATCATATAATTATAGAAAACCTGGTCTGAAATAAACTAATTTTATCAATGAATAAATAGACTGAATTTTATCATTTAAATTTAATTGTTACGATAATATTCTTTGTTTGGCATTACGATTTTAAAAATCATTTGAATATGATCAAAATATATTGGAAAGTGAATCTATACATACTACGCGGACATACACTAGAATATCTATGGGATTGTTATCTGGTTCTACAATAATATTTGGAAACAAAAAAAATTAATTTTTATAATTTATTTTTGACTACTAATTCAAATTTCTCCCTTAAAACTTATGTATATTTTTACATTAAAAATTTTACAAGTTAAAAAAAAAGACAGTTTTAAACTGACTTAACCAAGAACATAATCTGCTCATTAGAGGGTTAATAGAAAAATCAATTTTACAGACTAATGCATTTTCTTTTCTTCTGTCTTCAGTTTCTTTTCTATTTTTTTTTTTAACCTGACTCTATAAATCACAAAACAGTGATTCTATTCAAACCTTCTATTTCCGGGATAATTGAAGATAAATTATTTTATTAAAACAGATAAAAAAAAAAGAAAGAAAGGAAGATGGGTGGATGAGAGATTTATAAAAAAATATGCATACAATAAAAAATATATAAATAAAATCATTTAATTTAAATAATGTGCTTTTTTTTAATTCCCAAGAAAAACAAATATTCTTGTATATTAAATCTTATCAAAACAAATCAAAAAAGAAATAAAAAAAAAAGATATTAATACAAAAAGGCAAAAAAAAAAAACGTAAACATACATGCACGATTCGCTGTCTGCTTATAAGTATATATAAAAAAAGTTTTTTTAAGTATTATTTTTCATCATAGTGTCTTAAGTCATAAACTTTTTAATGATCTTAAAATTTGTTTGTGCAATTTAAATATTAACAAGAATTAAATATTATAACTTAATTCTAATACCCTAATGCTTAGATATCTCGGAATTCGTGCTGAAACTTGCCATATATTCAAGTCAACGTTCTCAAAAAAAAAAAATAAGCAAACCAACATTTTAATTAAACAATAAGTCAATCTTAAATCACTTCTTTTTTACAAATCATTGATAAATTGATAACTCTTAACACATTTCTGAATGAATGAAATAGATATGGAAATGAAAGTACGAATTGTGCTTTTAAACATGTATTTTGTGCTCTGCCAATGAATTATTGTGAAATTTGCTGTAACATATTTTACTGAAGTTGTACTTGTTATGTAATTTTTCTAAACTGATGAATTTGTAAATGAATCTCTAGCATATCACCTGTCTGATAGTCAGATTCATATAATAAACATTATTGAAAATATAGTGACTGCATGTTGGTGTTGAATCTGTTAGATTGATTTTATGTACCAGTAGTCTTTTAAATATGGCTAGTCCATTACCAGATAATGTTGCTAGGATTTTGATAATAAAAACAAATCAAAGGTTATTGGTTTGTATAATTTAAAAAATAAACAATATTAACAGTAAGAATTATTTTTTTTAATAAATAGTTAGTAGGGTCCATGAATATGCATTTCCAACATAAAAAAGTTGTGTTTTAATTAAAGTTATAAAATTAATTACTATAAAAATATTTGGTATTGTTATTATATTTATTATTTTAAAATCTGGATTAATATTATCTTATTGAAATGTAAATTTTAACAGCTAAATTAAATGAATTATTTATCATCTGTAGTATGTTTTCAGTTATTAGTGTCTCTAGCATCAATGACTGATATTAAATCACCCATAATAGCCAGATGATAATACAATTGAAATGAAGGCAATAGTATTATAATATTATGTTACTGCATTCATGGAAAAACCAAAATGATATATTGACTATCTATTTCCTGTAAAAATGTTCACAATTCATATACATATATGGTCTTATTTGAAATCAAGTTTGATAAATTAAAGAAAATAAGATTTAAAAAAGTATTTAATTTATAAAATTTAAAAATAAAATAAAACTAATTTCAGAATAATGTTCATATGATATGCTTACAATGTGAGAACATTTTAGAAAACTACATAAAGTTATAAATGTGTCAAATGAAATCTACTGTTAGCATTTTAAACAAATAATTGTATAATAATAACTAACTCAGAATTATACAATTCAAAAATTCACATTTTAAAATGTGTAAATTTGTATTTTTTATTTTTTTAAAATTGATACAGAGTTTGGACTTAGTAATATCTCAGTAATATTAGGATAGTAATATTTAAAATTCAATATAATTTTATTTCTTCTTACATATACAAATGTACATTGTGTTATAACATTCACTGATTTTTAAAACAAAATTGAACCATTCTCAATATTAGAGTAAGTATAAAGAGTTAACTTAGCCAAACACTTCAATTTGAAATGGCATACTCTATTGCATCAATTTAAATTTATTATTAATATAAATTATTATATGCTAGTGCCATAAACATACTTAAACTACAAATCTGACTAAACTGTTAAATGCCTATTATATTTATATTTGTTTGTACTAGAAGAAATTATTGAAGAATTGTTGAAGTTTATTAGAGAGAATTTTTATCAAGGGAAGTTGTACTTATATGATCATGTTATAGAAATCATGACACTTTTGTTTTTAATAAGTTAGAACTAACAAATATATGTAAAATGACATGGAATTACAATGCCTGTTGCTTTATAACATCTATTCCTCCAGAGAAGGTCTCAAACTGTCCTGAGATTTTTATAGTTTAAAGTACAATAATTTTAAAATTGCCAATAGGTTTTACAGTGGTCTATTGCATATGTGTATTTAAAGTTATAATGTTTTTGTGTATTTTTGATGTATATTAATATTTTGTTTAAATTAAATGGAATAATGTTTCTTAAAATTATTAGTTATGTTATTGATAACATTTTAAGAATTTTTTAAGTAATGAGTATTCTTCTTCTTATTTTTTTTCATATGTCAAGGCATCAGCCAGGAAGTGAACCTATAACAACCATCTGCAAGCAACTGCTTGCTTGCAAGAGGCTGCACTGATCTCTCGGCTACCAACACTTGACTGAGTATTCTTACTTAAGTTTTTTTTTTTCAAAAAATAACTTTAAATATAAATATCAAGTTCAAACTCATTTATTTTGAATTTATTTAATTATAAACATTTAAAAATCAACAGAAAAAAAAACTTTTATTTTAAAACTTGGTTTGGTTCAGTATTATATATATATATATGTAATAATGCTCAAGACTAAATGGGTTTATAAGTTACCATTAGAAACCAGTCAATACATAGACAATACCAATATAGATAACAATCAAGAATTTCAAACTGTTGTCAAGGTAACCTTTTAACCTTTATTGTTAAAAAGAGGTTGCCTTGACAATAGTTTGAGAATGATGATTGGTATCTTAATTGGGATTGTCTAAGTAATGACTGTTTTCTAATGCATATATAATGGGAAAATAAGAAAGAATTTGTGTGCCTCACAGAAGATATTGTGAAAATTTGTTCATAGCTCTGACTCCTTTCAATTATTGACATTACACTATAAATTGCAGAAATATTATTGACATACAAGTAAATGGAACTATTAAAATCTATACTCGATATTAATTATGTTAACTCATGTTAATATACAGAAGAAAAAAAAACAAGCATATATATCTTTGTTATGAAGATTTAAAATAAGAAAAATAAAAAGTTTCACTAAAAAATTTAAGTAAAAATATTATTTTGCCTACATAAAAAGTACTAAATAAATCAGTAATGAAATAAAATGAACTAAATTATTAAATTTTATTTTTTAAAATATTTTAATTTTACAGAATAATTTTTAAACACATTAATCAGAAAGATATAATACTTTTTTTCTATTAATAACTAATAACATTTTATTAATTATATTTTTATTTTTATATAATATGAAGTTTATTAACTCAGATAAATAATGGTGATACTAAATTTTATATTTATGTTAATTGATCTGTTGAGATTTTACAATTCCAACGAATTTCTTAATAAAAAATATAGTGCATTGGCAATGAACAATTAAGCTATTATTATTGCTAACACATAAAAGTTCTTACATTAGTATTTAATAAATATTATTATAACCTTTGCATCAACATACGATTATAATTGTATTATATGATATCAATACAATTTTATAAAACAGTGGTCACAGCAATTCTATAAAAAAGAAATGAATACTAATGTTGTATAAAATCAGAAATTAGGTAAAATATGGATGGAAGATATCTGTAGTCATTTATTTTCTGTTCAAATTGCCACTGAAGTATAAATCTCATGTAGTTTAGATCATTTTGTAAAAAAATGTCGTAAGTAAAAAATGGTTTCAAATAATGGAAATCAAGATTAAAGATAAGTGAAAAAGATAACTTAAAAAAAAATTTTGATAGTAAATTTACAACTTTTAATATTCAAAAATTATTTTACAATTCATACTAAAATGTTTAAATTTTTTGATATATTAATTAAAAGTAAAAATATATAAATATATTAAAACAATAATGTAAAAAAAAAAAGGCAATTTATTAGTATATTATAACGTTTGTATACAAGATAGATGCCATCTTGTAAGTCTATATATTCAAATATTTTGAAAATAGATTATGTAACTAAATAATTTTTTTATTTATTTCCTACATAAGACCAAATTATTCAAAAATCACTATATTAATAAGCAAAACGAGTACAATATTTTAATTTTAAAAAAAGAGAGTTAAAGTTGAATTTTCTGATGACTATTCAAACCAAGCTACAAATAACAAAATAATCAAAATATATTGCAAATAGATGTGATGCGATGTGATGCACTATAAGTTCTCCTTTTTCGGAGTGAGGAATCTCTCAGCCACTATGCCCAGAGATACTTGTTAGTTATGTTTGATTCCCTTTCCATTCCCACTGTAAGTTTTTCCCATATTCTTTTCTATTCTGCTCCATCTCATTTCCACAAGATTATTTTTGTTGATTCTGGTCAGTATTTGTTGGGTCATATTTCAATCTCTTTTGCAAATAAGTCAATTATTTTATATAGAGCAGCATTTTTAATAAACAATAATAGTTCAACAGCATTCTGTCTTTTCCAAAGACTTTATCATGTGGTTGAAGTGTTAGTAATTATTCATTTTATATTTAAAATCCAAAGCACATGTGCAACAGTTTAATGCTGTTTAACTATTAATCTCTTTTGCAGTAAATCTTTTTTTTTGAAAAATTTCAACATCTTATCTATTTATGGATTGCCATAATATCCTATTGTCTTCAGCAATGTCTTAATAAAAACAAGATTACCATATTGTTTTAGAGCGACTTTAAGAAAATCTTTGTAACATAAATAATTCATCTCTTCCATAAGAAAATTTGCTTACATTTATCATAAAAATATTTTTAGAAAGTCTTATTATTATTTTTTCAACATCATTTTAAAGATCAATTCAAGCAGAAATGAATTCTGGGTTTTCTGTTGACATTATGCCTATAGTTTTTGCACAATTTAAAAAAGAAGACAACATTTCAAACAATCAGCTGTTGTTAACTCACATCACACTACAAAGATTAAACCATGAAACTATAGCATTGTTCCATATTAACTCTTTAGTCAATTTTATGTAACATCCCATAAATAAAAATCTCATTACACAATAATAACAACATGTAAAAGTAAATATTTTATAATTATTACACCTATAAGATGCAATACTTACATCTTAAAATACCAATAGTACTCTTTCACTATAACATAAAGTACACAATTTAGACTACATTCTTTCATACTACACTGGGAATGTATTTTTACACACATTTTCTAACACAATATTATATAAATAAAATAACAAACATACTGGAGACATTAAATATTTAGATGTATTATTTATAAACTACTACTGTAAATGCAGTAACAAAAATATACATAATAAAAATAATATAAGGCTAAAACCTTAGTACATGCACCTTGAGAGCTTCATTTTAGCAAGAGAGACCTCTACAAATCATAACGTGAGATTTGACTTTATAAAGATAAGAGGGATTCTTTTATCTCTAACCTATTTTTCTTAATTATATAGGCAAATCCAAAGCATTTTGATTTGGGAGCATGAAGCTAATAAATTATGTGCTGATATCATGCTTAATAAGAATTAATATTTACAACTTTAAATTGATTCAAAATACTTCTAAATTTAATATCTGAATATTGACTCATTGTAAATCGAAAGATTTCACAAACGTTGATGTTTAACAGAAATTGTGGACTTAATCAGTGAAGAATTTAGTAGCTTCATGTTCCCAAATCAAAATGCTTTGGATTTTCCTATATAATTAAAAAAAATAGGTTAGAGATAAGAGGGTCCCTCTTATCTTTATAGAGTCCAATCTCGCATTATGATTTGTAGAGGTCTCTCTTGCTAAAATTAAGCACTCAAGGCACATGTACTAAGGTTTTAGCCTTATTTAAAATATTACATGCTGACATCATGCTTAATGAGAATTAATATTTACAACTTTAATTAATAATAATAATAATATCTTTATCAAGATTATAAACTTTCTTATTTACACATTCATTTTTAAGAAGTTAATTCATAATTTTTATACATTACAATTAATAATTAATATTTCTTTTTCTCATTATTATATATTGTCATAGCAACATATTCCAATGCTCTCCAAGTTAATGTACTCACTGTTAAAATAAAAAGAAAAAGTTTATTGAAATTGATTTCAAATTTCTGTAAATATATATATATATATAACTCAAAGTTGATATGGAATAAAAATATTTTCAAAAAGAAAAAAAAATTTACCATGTGTACTTTTGTATCAGTTTTATATATTTATACTGTAATTGGCTATTATTAAATAATATTATGCAGCTTAAATACATTATTTAATTAAAATTTCAATTATAATTTAATTTGGATGCGACTGTAAATAAACCATGTTTTTTTTTTTTTTTAATTTGTTTACCATTAGTTTTGTTTCATCCACACACTAACAATATTATCAGGATTAAATATATATCCAGTATCATTTTCATGACTCCAACTCAGTTTCTTTTATATATTCAAATCTCATTAATTTGATATTGAGTGGGAAGAGTATGGTAATCAAAAATAAAAGGCAAAAAGAGTATAGTTTATTTATAATTCAATCCACACACTCAAACAATATTCCAATATCAAGCAATTAAATCATAATATAGTTAAGTTATAAAACATCATTTAATAGCAGCTAACATTATAGTATTAAAATATTTTAAGGCCTACATGGCAAATTATTTTTTTTGAAAAATACTTTTATTCCATACCAAAGTAATTATAATTTATTTACCTATATATATATATAATAAAACAAATTCTACAAGAGTACATAGATAATTATCAGCAATTATGGTTATAAATTTTCATCTAAACAATATCCTTGTCACATGTCTTTGATCACATGTTTTAATAATCTGTAATAGAATTGTAATCAATAAAAATATGTAAATATAAATAATAAGATTAGGGTTTCTCTAGAAATGATGTTTATATGGAATTGAAATGTCACACATGCTATATGAATTGCTTGATAAAATGTATGTTTTTAATGTATCTATGGTCTGAAATATTGGTGTAGGTTTTGGGATGATGGATGGTTGTGATTGGGTTGCAAGCATGATATATATAATTGGACGCTTCAGTTATATATAATTTGAGTTATTTACTTATTTACACAAGTGGTTATGGATATTTTGAAATTGATCTTGTAAACCTTATATTATTATATGTTGAAAATATATATTATATCTTAATTAAATAATGAAGTAACATGATTTTGATTCAGAAGATCATTTAATTATAGTTATAATAGGAATAACCAAGTTCACGAAAAACTTTAAGATTATATTATTATTAATAAAAAAATACTTATCTTAAAATGCATAATTATTGAGAATAGGTTTTGATATGTGTGGAACATTATTTTTATCATTAATTTAAGTGATCAATGAAACTCATAATATTCCTTGACTAAATATCTTTCTAAAAATAGTTTATTTTAGGAAAATAATTTTAATAAAGGTCTTTATTCATTATCATCCTAGGAAAAGCCGCTACTTAATACAGGTAATAAAACAGTAAAAAGGCAATGGATATTTTTTAGCCGGCATTAACAAATATAAAGTTTCTGATTTAATATTTGTTTTCTTCCTAGATAACAGATTTAAATTTATGCTCAATCAGTTCAGATTCCAATCAGTTTAAGACATTAATGGATTTTTTAATGTAGCAAACCGATTTGGTAAAATTATCACTATTTTTTGCAGTTAGAGTTTAAAGTTGTTGTCTCTCTTTGATAATAATGGATAATTTAATTGTTATAATACTGTCTTCAAACAGTTTATAGTTACACTCATTTGTTGTTTTTTGTGATTTAAAACACATTACAATTATTGCTTTGAATATCTGATATTTAAAAGGCAAACTAGCAGATAATCTCACTAAAGGATCAGCAAAGGAAGTAGACACATTTATTTTTTTTAGAAATTATAGTAAGGACTGAGTTTTAAAACTTAAATGTATGACTACTACTAATATAAATTGTGAAATATTATTACATATTTGTCAGATCTCAGATAAACCAAGATGGCAGCCCATATATGTGATAAATCTACAGTTTCATCACCCCCCTCCAAATGTTGTCAAGTGTCTGCTAGGAAAGATATATTTTTTATTATTACTGTTAATTGAAAAAAAGAAATAATTGTGTAGAAATTAATTACAATATTTACACTATTTTTTGTATTAAGTTATTAACAGAAAAATGAAAAAAAAAAGACATATTTATATACTTCTGATCATCACCATGCAAGTTACCTGCAGTGAACAGTAAAAAAAAATCTTTTTATCTTTAAATTGAATTAACAATTCTTGCATAGTAGAAGGGACATCATGTTCTGGAATTGTCAATTGATTCAAGAATGTTGCATCTAAAAAAATATTGATCTATCCTCATTATTGATGACCACTAATAAACTATTATATGCTGATGGGCATTTTTTAATAATTTTCCACTTGTCCATTTGATCAATTTATTTTTGCACCTCAGATTTGTAATTGTGAGGAATAGGATAGATTTTACATTGAAATACACTATATTTTCAAGCATATCCTGAGCACATATCTTTTGATTACACCAGGTTTTTTAAAAATATATATCTTTATATGTACAGAATAACTGGAAAAACTGTTCATTAAAATTGTTATCCAGCTGAATAGATTCACAAATTTTATTTGTAAATCTAACTCTCTAGAATTATTTTACATTGGAATTTTGAATGGATATCTCCAGATTAAACTTATATTTTTCCCTTTTAAAATTAATTCTTGACTAATGGAATTAATAATGCATAAGAAGTGATTCATGAAGTCAGATCCTATTATAATATCATGAATAACTGGCCATAATCCAAAATATTTTGTTTTACCCTTATTTAAATAGTCTTAATACTAAACCATATTGGGCTATGGTATTTTTTTTCTCATGTGTCAAAGCATCAGTCAGGAAGCAAACCCGCTAACCCGGTACAACTGCTTGTAAAGCAGCTATCGCTTACCTCTCGACCACCAATCTTGAGTTTGTCTCAATGATAAAACAGGAATTTCCAAGTCTTTTTTAGTAAATTTAACATACTATCTTCCTGATATGATTGAAATTTGGCTTCCTTAATCCAGAAAAGCTTTTACTAGCATACCCTGAAAACTATATTAATTACAGGGCACATATTGCCTATATAAATCTTTATTAATCTGTCATATTCATCATCTTCTGTTTCAAAATTCAATGAAGTCAAATAATTGATAATATTGTTACTCCCCAAATTTGATGCAACTAAGCTCCTGCAGTGAGGAACACTCTGATTAGGCTCATTTTAATTTAAAAAACTAGTTTTAGGTCTAATCCCAAACATTTTTACAGATGTATTCTGTGATATGTTAACAGGATAACTTCTTGCTGGCCACTTATTCTTTCCTGATTTATTTATTAATTTTTATGGTTACACGTACTGTTTTTACATATGGTACAACTTTGTTACTCTTATTATTCATATAAGATCTATATACTCTATTAGCTCTACTTCTTTTATTTGTATCAAATTTAACAAAGAAAACATAATATGGGTGACAACCTTTATTATAATTATGATTATTATCTGTTGGTACCTCACTTGCCTTGAGCACTCTGAGTATTTTGGACATGTCTTCAACAGTATGACTGTCCTCATCAATTAATATCTGAGGAATATGCTTTGGAATGTTTCTCCTGACTATCCAAATTATTTGATTTTTCGATAATGAAAATACGGTCAGCATTTTTAATTTGTCCACCTATATTCAGAAGAATTGAGTTTATTTACCTTTATTATTACTATACTTGTCCTGGATAATTTGATATTTCATGTTGTCCTGTTGTTTTTTTTAAAAAACTATTCAACAGGATGTATTTAAAATCTCTATACATTTTCGATATATTAAAAATTTTTTTTTTACCAATGTTGCTTGCTATAAACAATTTTTCAATCCCATTTAAGTGACTTAATCAATACAACTCTTCTAAAGCACTTAAACACTGTGGGGTTTTCACCATTCTCCCCCTTAAAAACTTTTAATTGAATAAGTCTAGCTATGTTACTACTCATCCTTTCCTCTTGATTTTGCAGTTGTTTATTATTTTTCTCACCATATAGCAACAATATATCATTATCAACTGTATTTCAGAACTTATCATCTGAACATATAAGTTTATATGACTACCTACACAATCATCAATAAGTTTGGCAGGGATATTCTTCATTCCTAAATTCTGTCTCCTAACATAGATATTTTATTATTTATACTTTGCTCTTGTTCATCAAGACATTTATGCATCTCTTGCTAGAGTAATTTACTATTATCTTCCAACTTACTATAAATCTCTTCATGCTTTTTACTAATACTTTCTATTTTTTTTTAAAAATAATTGATAATTGTCTAACCTGTCTCTTAAATCATCATTGAACTCTCCTGACCTTACTTGCTCAGTACTGTTTAATTATTCTTGTATGCTGTTTAAATTATCCTGCAACTCTGCATACTTTTTACAATTTCTTTTTCATTTCATTATCAGCCTTATTATGTTTCTTACATACCTCTTTGTACTCTATTTTCATAAAAATGCACATATCTTTTAATTCTATTTTTACACTATTTCTAATTTTGATGCTTCCTGATTATTTTTGTATGCTTTCTCAATTTTCATATACTTGCTCTCCAACTCTTTATATCCAACTTTACATGTCTTAATTTCACTGTCTAAATTTTTAAGTTTAACATCTACATTTTTTGTGACTTATCTAATTGATCTCTTAATTTATTAAACCTGCTATCACATTTATAAAGAGATTTCTTTAATTTAACAAACCCTTTTGGCATTAATTTTCAATTTAAGTTTAATTTATTACTGAATTGACCCAAGTCTATTCTCTGATATCTGCTCTTAATTCTTTACTTTGAGATCTCAAAATTACTATTTATTTTTCAATTTTTTATTTTGAATATCAAACTTATTACTTATTTCTTCCATCATTTTTCTCAACCTTTCTTGATACCATCTTCAGGTCTGATTAATGTTTCAGCATAAATATTTTTTTTTTTTTTACGGAAATAATATTCTACTTTTAACCAAAGAAATTATGAAAATATTATAAATTGTCTTGCTATTTAATACAAAATATTTGTTTATATAATCTTCCAGTTATCAAAAAAATTGTAAAAAACAACCCCAATTCATTTTATAGCATTTAAAATATTTATTTACTATTTGAACAAATCCTTTAAAATTTTATATGAATTATGACTACCTGTAAAATATTACTGCTATATACAAAACATAATTTTATATTATTCCACAGATATGTATGAGGCTTTGACCTCCATGATTTTGGATCTATATACCTATATATATATACCTATACATGTATTAAATAATATGTAGCAATTTATACAATTATGAAATATTGGAATGTCAGCTATTCTTTACATGTGCCATAATATAAAATATAGATGCACTCACCCATCAATAAATATTGTAAAAGCACAATTCATCCATGTGCTTTCAAAACATTTATTAATTTGAAAGTATATATGTATTTTAAGCATGTGTGGAAAGAATAATTGACTTCACCAATATTTCATATACATTATACCTATTGAAATTTGAGATGAATTTCAATATATGGTAAGATATCAGTCATACCTTTTTTTATCTTTTTTTTTGTTTGATTTTGGATGGTGAATATGTTAACTTATGAAAAATTGAGCTGTGCTACTATAATGATATATACAATTGTTTATTATTAATTGTATTGTAAGATTGTAAATTGATTTTATTCATTTTAAAAAGGGAAATGAATATTTACATAATAAAGCATATAGTTTGGATGAAATTATTATTTTTTTGCTATGTGTTTTGTTTTCATTATTGCATTCACGGTAATAAATTATAAACAATACAAATAAATGTTTAATATTTCAAATATATTTGTCCTTTTTATTTGTATGGTATATTATATTGAAAAAATATGTATAAAAATATATATTTCCAGTATAATATAAAAAAAAAAAATGTAGTATAAATTGTTTTATTTATGTTAGAATGAAAAATAGTGTTTGTATATTAAAAATGTAAATATTTATTAATATCCTCTACATTCTTTATTACTCTTACAATGCTTTATTTACAATCTAATATGACAGTTTTGATTGCCCCAGCAATTGTCTTCAGAACTCTAACATACATAATAAAAATACATGAATATAAATATACATGAGCATATAATTTTACATTTTATATATATATCTTATAATCATTATTTTATTATTATTTTTTATATATTTATACATTTTACTCTTTTTTATTCTATATTTATCTATTAATACTTCCTATATATATATATAATTTTTATTTCATTTATTTTTTATTTTACTCTTATTTATTTTTTAAATATTTAACTCTAACATTATATCTTTTATATTTTATATTATTATTCATTGTATTAACATTTAATATGTATAATTATCTTTAATCTATAATATTATTTTTTAACATATTTTTATACTTGCCTTCTACTTATATCTCTAAATCTTATAAGTAATAATTATAAAATGATTTTTTCATCATTATTGGGTAATAAGATTTTTTATTTGTGGAATACTACTGGAAATGACTTAACGAATGAATATAGAGAATTGTTATAATTACACTGTCAACAAGGCAAAACTCTCTCCATACAGTAGTGTCACCCTGTGCCAACCAGAGTAATCAATTATGTGCTAGTATAAGAGATGGTGACCATGTGATGTTTAGTGATACACTGACAACAGTGAAAAAAAATACAAATAGAACTGAATAGTTTGAATTCATTCTCTCTCTTATGTTGGCTTTAAACAGAAATGACATATAAAATTCTTTTATATGATTTTCCTTTTTATTTATTTTAAATTACATAGTTGGCTGAACAAATGGAAGGGTAAGAAACAATTTTATCTGTCCATGTACTGGACAGCATATCAAGAAAATTTTATGGTGATATGACAATTTATTATATAAAAAATCATCAAAATTGCTTCATTACATCATGAACCATAAGAATATTTGTAGCTTTTAAAATGGATGTTATATATTTTAAAGATGAAATACAAATGTCAGAAGATGGTCAAGAGTCATATCTACCTGGATTTGTATTTTATAAAATTCAAAGATAAAGTTTTTCTAAGATATGAGTCAGTTTAATTTCCAATCATATCACCCTAGATAAAGCTATCATCTATTCATTCATAATCCTTTGAAATATATTTGTTTTTGAAAGAATATCTCTTCATATCATCATGAAAATAAACTAGTACTAATGTGTGTAACAGCATATAAACCAAATAATTATTATTTGAAAGAATAATTTGAAATATATACATAAAACATTGGAATTAATAAAATATACTAAGAATTTAAAATTTTTGCAAATATATTATATCTTCCCAAAGGACACATTATTGGTTTATAGTTTGAAATAGACATCAGAACTGTGATGCCATTCTGGAAATATAATATTTAAAGACTTATTCAGTTGTTTGTTTGTATTTATCATTATATATATATATATATTAGACTTATTCAGTTGTTTGTTTGTATTTATCATTATATATATATATATATTAGTTTCTCTTCATTTAAAAATGTAAGGTATTTATTGATAAATAATGTATAACTTTAAGGTAATCTATTCACATACCAAAATAGAAGAGAGTTACATTTTCCTAATTTTAAACTTATATCTTGTGGCATAGCAATTATTTATTGATTGATTGATTTTAAAATTAATTTCAGGTATATTACTTATATTAGAAGTTAAAAAAGATTTTATCACAATAAATATTCACTTTATTTTGTGCTCTTTAAATAATTGGAGACTAATAGGCAATCACATATTTAGATATGGAATTAATGTCAATTGATGATTCATTCTACATGCAAGTAGATTGTAGGAGTACATATCAATCATTTACAATATATATATATATATATATATATATCATATAATAGATCAATCATTTACAATATATATATATATATATATATATATCATATAATAGATATTCATTTATTAATAAAATTTAATTTAACTTAAACAAACTTGTCTGATTATTATTCAATAGTGCAATTGGATTCATTGATTAATAACACACAATTGAGAAAATATAAACTGACTATATTGTAAAGTTTGAAATAACTCTATCACCTAATCCAGAAATCAAATTCCAAGATTGATAAGTGAGTATGATTGTATTATTTTTTGTATTGAATTCAATAGTTATTATCTGACTGGATATAAACTTTATATGGCAATCATAGTCAAATATTTGTGAGTATTATTTAAATTACTATTGAATAAATAAGTACTATATTAAGTTCATGGTTAGTAAATAAGATTTTAATCTTATTTAATTATAAGACCGATAGTAGTATATTTTGTTCTTTTATGAGTCAGAATAATTTGCTTTAATTATATTTAAATTCCACTTGATATGGATCAAGAATCCAATTAATTATTAAATCTTAGTATCCATATTTGACTATAATAAATGCTAATAATTCTTTTTATGTTTTGATTATTATAATATGCAGTTTTAAAAATATAGCTACAGGAAATTTAAAATGAATTGATATGATTAATTAATTGTACTTAAGTAAATACTCAATAGAAATCAGCTGTTTCTTTAATATGATTGGATATTATAGATTCAAGATTATTTTATATGTTTATTAATATTACATTATTATGAAGTATTTTATCTTGTTATAAATAACATGATTAGAAATGGTACATTAATATATGAGCATAACATGATTGACTTAGGTTGTTAAATTATTTATAATTTTATTAAACTAGGATTTAAAACTAATTATTGGGTCATATATTTATTTAGTTGTTATGAATATTGTAATCTTATAGGACATACTAAAGCTGTTATCTTAATCATTCATAAATTCTTTTATTTAGATTTGAACATCATTACATTTTAGAATAAGTTTATATTATTATAAGCAATATTTAATTCATTACATGTATTAGAATTTGTTTGTTGAATTATTTATCATTATTTTCATTGATTATAAATAGAATATAATTTAAATATATATTGTTATTTTGGGTTGATGATATTTTATTTAATTGCTGTTGTTAATCTTATGTTTAGATTTGTAGATGTCATACTGTCACATTTTAGGCACATAGTCTTAAGATTATAGCCTTAATATATATTACTTAAGTAAGGATTATATTTAGGATATATGAAATGATAATTTCGTTTGTTTTCTATTTATTCTAAATGCTGTTTGAAATTATGATGCTATAATAAAGATTGCTAACACTGTTTTGTTTTAGTATAGTTTACAATCAGATATGTAATTAGATAAAAATATTTTAAATACTAAATTATTATTTATTTATTAGCATTCTTTTAGCTTAGTATATTACATTTATTCTGTTATCAATGATGCTATTATTAAAGGGTATTATAAAATTAATATTATTTTTATTTGATTTATATTTTATTAATTTACAAATGATGTTCAATTTCAGGGCTTATTTTCATTCTGTCATATAGAGTGACTGATGATTTGGCTATATTCTATTCAAGCTATATTAGAGTTATTATTTTCCATTGCATATTTTCGATCTGTTATAAATACACCCCAATCCAGTGGGACAAAATGGTGTGTCTGTATAAAAATATATTAAGAAATAGAAGCATCCAATGAATGTTCTGATAAGATAAATTACATTTTGACTACACCATACTTACATTATTAAGATTCAATACAGAAAGTAAGGATTTGTAAAATATAAGATATGTTTAAATGATAATTTAAACAGCAAAAGCTAATATGTATGGAAAAATATTAATTGATATTTCTGACTTTCAGAAATAATCCAACACATTTAAATGGAAATTTCAAAATGCTAAAACATCATAATTGATTTGATGTCTATCATTTAATAACATATGTTTTCCAAGTATAATCTATCCATATATTTTGGAAGACCTTGGCATAGACTTTAAGAAAATCTTGAGATATCTTCCTGCAAATATCTATACAGATAATAGAAAAAAAAAAGGACTAATTCAAAAATAAATTTTCTGGTGAGATAGAGCAATGTGTTAGAAAATATAAAATAATTAAAAAGAAACATTTATAGATTGTCAATATATAAACTCTACAAAGTAACAGCAGAAAAAATAATTTTCTACAATAAAAAATAATTGTGAAGTAATAAAAAATATTAAAATTCAAAGGAAAATTATATCAGTGATATTACAAAATGAAAATAACATTATTTAAAACAAGACAATTATGAACTGCAAAAAAGTATATTTTATAAAAAGTACATTGTAATTATAAAAATAAATAAGAGGAAAAGTTTTTTCAATAATAGAATTATAAGAATTAATGACATGGAAATGCAAAATATGTAATTAAACCTATAAAGAATGCAAAACTTTTCAATATCAATTGTTTAAAAAAGTAAATAAGGAAATAGATAAAAAACGTTGAATGTAATATAAATATTTACTTTATAAAAGTCTTCTTCAAAAAAGATATTAAGAAATACAATATAATATTTACTAAGATCATAAATTTTAAAAAATCATAAGTATTTACTTACCATATAATACTAACTCATCCATGATCTTTACTACTGTTACACAATGTTAGTTGAAGTTAGGAAATATGTGTTCTGAAGAAGATTTCTGGGGCAATCAAAACTGCAAACTATTAAAGTGGGTGGTAAATAAAGCATTGTGAAACAGTAATAAAGTGCATGGATGCTTTTTCATAATATGGTATACATTTGGCAATGCAATAAGAAAGAATATTTATTATACTTCTTGAAGAAGTATTTACTTACTGATCAATAATTTAAAGACTATATACTTTTAAATAATAGAATGTATAGCTAGTTAACTAAAATCATGCTATTTGATTAAAAAAATGAGATTGGTTTAAAACCTATAAAAGTTTCAAAGTTTATCTTGGTTGTAAGATATGAAAGTGATATGTAACATGCAATCCCTCCCTCTCCCCTCTCTCTCTCTCTATATATATATATATATATATCATCATCATCATCATTATCAACCATTATCAATCCACTGCAGGATGAAGGTCTCTCCAAGTTTAATCCATCTTCTCCGATCTTTAGCTTCTCTTCTCCACATCACCCCTACACATTTTCTTATTTCATCCATCCATCTTACATGTGGTCTCCTTCTGGGTCTTTTACAATCTCTTGGAATCCAGTTTAAAATTTCAATTGTCCATCTATTATCATCTCTTCTAGCAATATGTCCAGCCCAACTCCACTTCAATCTTTTAATTTTTTCAATGAGGTCAGTAACACCTGTTTGTTCTCTTACCCATACATTGCGTTTTCGATCTCTTCTTGTTACTCCCAACATACATCTCTCCATACTTCTTTGAGTGGTCTGAAGTCTCTGTATTGATCTTCTATTAAGTGTCCAAGTCTCAGATCCATAAGTAAGAACTGGTAAAACACATTTGTTAAAAACCTTTCTTTTCAAACACATAGGCATATTTCCTTTTAATATCAAGTTATTTCTACCAAAAGCACTCCAACCAAGTTTAATTCTATGATTAATTTCCTCTATTATGTTTCCATCTGTATTAATAATCTGACCAAGGTATTTGTAACTCTTAACTTCTTCTAATTCATCATAATCAATCTTTATTAGATCATATTTTGAGCAAATCGATTAAACATTACTTTAGTCTTTTTAACATTTATCTTTAGTCCTACTTTCCTACTTTCATCTGATAACTCCTGGAACGATCTTCCTGCAGCTCGGAAGCATTATTTGCAAAAACAACTACATCATCTGCGAAATCTAAATGACTTAAATAATCTCCATTTACTTTCACTCCTTTAGTTTCCCATTTTAATCCACAAAATACTTCTTGCAGCACTGCTGTAAAAAGTTTTGGAGATATGGAGTCACCTTGTCTTACACCTTTCTCAATGTTGACTTTCCCAGTATCATTATGTAATCTAATTGTTGCTGTTGCATTTTTATAAATATTCTTTAAAATATGACAATATCCTGGATCTATACCTTGATGATCCAATGCTTTAATCACTGAAGAAATGTTTATAGAATCAAATGCCTTTTCATAATCTACAAATCCAAAACATAATGACAACTCATATTCATTTGTCCTTTCTATAACTTCTCTCAATACTTGAATATGATCTACTGTACTAAACCCACTTTTAAATCCAGCTTGTTCTCTTGGTTGGTGAAAGTCCAAGGTTCTCTGTAGACGAGTTGTAATTATCTTGGTAAAAATTTTATATAAAACTGATAAAAGGCTGATAGGTCTGTAATTTCTAATATCTTCTTTATCACCTTTTTTAAATATTAATATTATTACTGCATTCTTCCAATCATCCGGTACATCTTTATCATTTAGACATTTGGTATATAACTTTGCTAATATTTTTTCTGTTTCTTCACCTGCTTCTTTTAATATATCAATTATAATTCCATCATTACCTGGAGCCTTTCCTTTTTTCATACATTTAATTGCATTTCTCACTTCTTCATTTAAAATTCTGGGCAATTCGGAAGATGTAATAGATATAGGAGGTACTTGTTCTTTATTACTATATAATTCTTGATAAAAATCTTCTACCAATTTCATAATGTCATCCCTCTTTTTAGTAATAATTCCATCTTTTTTCCTTATTGCAGATATAAATTTCCTACCAATACCAAAATGTTGTTTTACATTCTTAAGACTTTTATTTTCTTCTACAGCTTTCCTTGCTAGTTCACAGTTATACTTTCTTATATCATTTTCAACTCTTTTCCGCACCATTTTACAAAATTCGAGATATTCAATTCTTTTTAATGCATCATTCTTGCATATCTTCATATTCCTTCTTTTCTTCATAAGTTCTCTAGTCTCAGTAGAAATTTTATTAGTCAATTGCTGCTTTTTTCTACCAGCTATCTTTGTTGCAGTTTTTAAAAGTGTATCAGTTATTTTCATATTAATTTCATTCAAATCTGAATCATGTTCAAAATCTACTAATACTTGAAACCGATTTGTAAGTTCTAATTTAAATTCATTAGAATGTTTCTGAAGATTAGGAATATCAACTGTAAATATAGTTTTTCTTAATAATTTTTGTCTCTCTAGTTTTACATTAACATGTATCTTACCCCTTACTAATCGATGATCACTTCCTGTGTTAAATTTATTAAGAACATTACAATCTTGAAATATGTATTTCCTGTTAGTCAAAATATAATCCAATTCTGCTGTACCTTCATTTGGATGCTTCCATGTCCATTTCCTTCTAACATTTTTCTCAAAAAAAGAATTCATAATATAAAGTTTTTCCTTCTCTGCAAACTCCACAAGTCTATGTCCTCTCTCATTTCTATTACCATAACCAAAATTACCTACAACACTTTCATCTTTCATTTGTTTACCAATTCTAGCATTAAAATCTCCCATAACAATTTTAAAATGTTGTTTACTCTGATCAAAAGCCTTTTGTACATCCATATAAAAATCTTCTACTACTTCATCACTGTGAGAACTTGTTGGGGCATAAACCTGAATTATCTGCATTTGATATCTGCTATTAAGTTGTATAACTAATCTTGCCACTCTGTCTGATACACCATCAATCTCCACAATATTGTTCTTCCACTTTTTATTTATAATGAATCCTACTCCACTTGTATTTCCAATATTTGTGCCTTTATAATAGAGCATATGTCCACTTTTTAAATCAATTGTCTCTTCACCTTTTCTTCTAACTTCACAAAGTCCAATAATATCCCATTTAATATAAGAGAGTCTTCTTCTAATTCTTGCAATCTTCCTTCACTTGAAAGTGATCTGCAGTTGTAAGTACCTAAATAAAAAGTCATCATCAAATGGCAGCCTGGGTCCGCCTCCAGGATATTCTTAGCACCCTCCGCCTTCGGCCACCAACCGCTGCCTTGGTTGGTGACTTTACAGCCTCCTGGGATTAAGGGCCATGCTTTATTTTTGTCTGTCATAATTGTATAATTGGGAAAAATCTTTATCATTTACACAAACATTCATTCTGCCTTATCAGGCACTGAGAAGAAAGACCATGGTGTTTCTTGATCTTAAACTCAGAGGTAAAAAGCCAATAAACTCACCATGCTGGCTAATGCATGTTGGTGAGCAGCCCATCCATGTTCGTATACTATATGAATAAACATATAGTAATAACAGCTGCAACGACAAGAACGTATGGAGTGGACATTAGGAATTTGCCCTGCTCGGTTCCTTTAAGGCCTCCAAGAGGAATCAAAGGGTCTCCTTTCAGTTAATAGCAAACTCCTTTCTGCAGCCATATATATATATATATATATATATATAAAAATTAATAGCAAACTCCTTTCTGCAGCCATATATATATATATATACTTAAACAATTACTTCTGTTTAAAAAGTATTAAAATTGTAACATTCAACTATGATTGAATAGTCTATTGTATAATAAGGAAAATAGAAAAAGTAGTGATCTTTGTTTCCTTAAACATATATATAATTATTGCAATAACTTTGTCTCTATATAACAATTAGATTTGCATTTAAAAGAGAAATCTCCTTTTGAATGCAAAAAATTATTTACAGTATATACTTTTTATAGGTCACTGTCTAAGGTCATCTATGATTTTTCTAAAATAAAACTAACAAATTTTCCACATATGTAAATAATAACAGTAAAAGATTAATATATCTGACATTTAATTATACTTAAATTTTATGGAATAGCTCACAATAAATTCCTTTTTCCATGTGAAATATCTTTATAAATATAATTAAAACTTCCACTTTATTATACATCCTTGAAACATATGAACAAAGCCATTTGACAAAGAAAAATAACAGTCAAGATGCATTTTGTGCAGAATTAGCACTTATCAGTTTTCCAATTATTACTTCTTACATATCGTTGGCATTTGTTTAATATATATCAATACCAAAATACTTTAGATAAATGTATTAATAAATATTAATATAGGGCCAACTTATGAGTGCTAGTTTAATGTAAAATATTAATGGCAGGCAAATTTGTATTATGCATATGTTTTTATTTACATATTAAGTGTGTGATATTGGAAGTTTTAATTATATCTATAAAAATATAACATATGGAAAAAAGGAAATAAATTGAGTTATTTCAAATGTTCAATTAAAAGCAGATATATTAATTTTTTTATTGAAATTTGAAGATCTGGGGTTAAAAATAATCTTTAATTGGCATTGATAAACACAGAACACATGATAATGACATGGATAAAATGTTATTACCTAGGTCAATTAATGAATACTGGTTTAACATGGAATGGTTACTTTGGGGTCATTTGCTTTTTTTCACGTTTTTATTCACATATTTCAAGAAGGTGTGACGGAGTGGAAGTTATAATTATTTTATAAATACTTACTATATTAAGAGATAAAAGCAGAAAATAATTATGTGTGTAAACAATCATACATTAAACAATTTATTTAATTTTTTAAAATAAACAGAAATATTGCTTTACAATAAGAAATAAGAGAGATTTTCAGAGAATAAAAAAAAATTAATGATTGAAGGAAAAAAAAATAGATAAATAGTTTTTTTTTTTTTAAATTGATAACCTTTAAAGATGACATATGCATTTAAATTGTATTTTTTAACAAAACATTAAAACTATATTTTTTTTTCTAAAATTTACATTTTTCACCCTTTCATTTATAAATTTAATAAAGTGAGAAAGACAACAAGTTGATGTAAAAGATAAAGATTTGGTCATTTGGAAAGATGTATGTCATTCACTAGCTAAAAGAAACCATCATAATGCACAACCACTGCTGACCAGTGGCGAGTTATTATGGCTTCATCCCTGATTGACCATAAGCTCCTGAATTTCTATAAATAACACCCCCCTCCTCTAGTTTTCATTTGATGCAAAAGCTGTCTTGGTCATTTATTATTTTCCTTACTAGAAATGACCACTAAAAATACTTTCTCTATACAATTTCCATATGACAAAGAATTATGGGATAAAATGACTTATGGCAAAATTTTGTCTATAGAAAAATATATATAAGTATGAGAAAAATTTATCTGCCAATAATAATTTATAGCTTGACATGAAAAAATGCTTTTTTTCTTTTCTTTTATAAAAAAAGAAAAAAAAAACAGAGAGGGATAGAATAATTTTTTTTCTCTCATTGATTTGAAGTTCATTGTTCGCTTAGATTATTGCTTTCTATTTTTTATTTCAAACACTATAATTCAACATTAAAAAAAAGGATTATATATATAACCTTGGTTACATCTTGGAGGTAGTAAGATCATGGCGGTCAAGATATCAACTTAAAGAAATAAAAGATTTGTTTCAAAATTAATAATTTTTGTAGATACTTTTTGGATTGGACTTGTTCTGAGATAGCTAAAAATTAATAATCGCATGATCAGTTGATCAAGAGGTCAAGTAACAAACTAGAACCAAAGTCGCATGCCAAAAACAGCTGTTCTATTATATCATGTTGAATTATATATGTGTTCCTCATATGAGAATCAAACTAGAAATAGCTCTTGAGAATATCTCTCTTGCCACTATACTAAATCTTACAGGATTCCAAGACAATGGAATTTTCTTAATGTACATTTTCAAAAAAAATAATTAAAGTGCATTATATAAAATGAGAAAATATTTTATCCATAAAGTGTGAGACATCTAAATAATTTTACTTAAACTATCAACCATGTTTTTCCCAAATATCATGAAACTGCATATTCAAAAACATATTCTAAGTGGATTTTTTCTTCATAAAAAACGATAACATTATGATCAAAATCTTTAATAGTATCAGTCTTTCTTTTTTCTTTCTTTCTACAGAATTATGCTTGTAACAAACGCAATGCAATGATAAGTTCATGTGAGGCTCCTCATTGATGAAAGCCACAAGCTAGAAATTAGTCTGGGGATATTGGATGAGTAGGCACTAGATAGGGATTTTATGCACAGACCTTCCTGCATCCATTGATTATGCTGGCTTGCACTGAGTGGCGCTACTGTATGGAGAGTTTTGCCTCTTTGAAAATATTTTTTTTCCACTGTTGATTAGAGTGTTTTTTTCTATTATGAGATAAAACAAACAAAAAAAAAAAAAACAACAACATTATTAATATAATTTATAAAATACAAAGAATATTTTATTTTCTTAAATTAAAAGTTTGATTTGCTTCCACGACTTTGACTAAATTTGTAGCTTCTTTCTATGAACACACGGAGTAAAGGTTTCTAGAGATAATTTTTGATTAGATTTCAAATCAGATTACCATGAAGAGAATACAAAAGTAATAAAAATCTTTAATTTTAAACTTAATGGTGTTCTTTATTATCAAAATAAATGGATAGGAAAACCAAATGTTCACATTATTTAACCTTTACTTCTATATAAGGAGTTTTATAGTTATCATAATTAAATACTCACCTGCTTTCCACATACAAACATAATCCAGTGACTTTGAATTAATATATTCATATATAAAAATAAAATTTGAATTATATTACAATAAATGTATTCACAGAACATTTTTGAATAATTGTTATTTTATTAAGGCATAAAATATAAATAAAAAGTTCTCATTTGTACAATAAATAACTTTTGTGTGTGTGTGTGTGTGTGTGTGTATGCACAGGGGTACCCAAAAATAACCAGAATGTTACAATTAAACAATGTTTATTTATTTTAAGTATTATAAAATTATTTTCTTTTAAATTATTATCCATTTGATACAATACACTGGTATAAACATTATTTTCATTTTTCAATTTGTTCAGAAATACTTGCAAAATGATGCCTTTTAATGTGTCTGTCACCCCCCCCCCCACACTCACTACTTTTGAGTCTCCAAAAAGAAAAAAAAACCCGGAGACATTTTTTCATTTGAGAAAGTAAAAAAAAATTGCATGAAGCAAGATCAAGCAAATACAGATGTTATATAAACTGAATCATGTTGAATTTAATTAAAAATGTTTTACACCCAACATTTTGGACAGATAATATTGTTGGAGTGGAGTTTGCACACTTTTCTTAACACAAAATAGAACATTTGCATTTTGCTATATCATGTAAATGTTTCCAAACTTGCAGTTAAAATATTTGAACTAGTATAAACTATATCTGAGAGAAAACTGCCATTTGCATAAAAAAAGCATTAATTCTAACATTTCAGTCATTATATATACACCTGGGTCTTTTTTTACGCGGACTTATTTAACACGATTTTGAAGTTACGCCATTCATGTTTTACCGGAAGTTGAACTCTGAGAATATGCTATTACTTTAAATAATAAATTTTGTGCACTTAACGTTATATTGAAAGTACTGTAATAGCACATTATTATTGGAATTCGACTTTCATCTTAGTAATTTCAATATTTTTAGTGCTTTATAATAGTAAGATTTTATGCAATAATGAAATTAAAATCATGATTTCCACATTTTATGTATACACACATTAAATTTTACAAGATTATAATGTAAATTTGTTCAAAGATTGTGCGTGTTAATTTTGCATTTTAAATCACATTCTGTTTTTGCTTTTTAAAAAAGAACGTAATAGCAGTGGGCACAATTAAAATTGAAAATTAAAGAGAAAAATAAGAATTTAATTTTTAGTTGTTAGATTAATTACTAATTACATTGTTACCAGAAAACAATTAATTAACACAACATGAGAGTGATGTTGGCGCTAGTTGTATTTCATCTTGTGAAGAATCTGATTTTTTTATCAGTTTGCAAACAAACCTTTTTACCAGCAAATAGCAATAATAATTAAAATGTGTATAAAAAAATATAAATTATGGTAAATTATGCATAAAAATATATTGTTTTAAATAAAATTATATATTATAGTTAAAAAAAGTTTGTCTTGTATCAATTTTTTTCAAATTTGAAAATTTTTATTAGTCATATTTTATTTGCTTATTTTTTTTTTTTTTGCGCGAATTTTAAAGTAATTTTACATTGGTGCTTTGCTTTTACACGAATTTTGAAAAATCACAGACTGCATCCCCCCTTTTTCAATGTAAGTTACATCTACTTTTGTGCAATTTTGTTTACGCATGTTTCTGAGGAACCTATCTATCGCATAAAACGAGACCCAAGTGTATATAAAAAAAATGACAAATATACAAAATGCACTTTAAAAAAATATGCTATATGAACTCAAGATTTCATACACTGATGCCATTTAGCAGATTAATGCAAAAGCATCCCTGCAAAAAGTATATAATAACTGAAGCATATAATATAACAAATGTGCAACCAGATAATGATTCCTATTATGTTTGGGTCCTCCCTCATATACATCGACCCCATAGGCATAAAATAAGGGAAAAAATATTCGATAAATTAAAATAAATATTTTGATAATAATGATAAATTCAGTTTTTAACCTTGTTTATTATCTTCTTCAAATATAAGTAATTAAACAGAAGTAGGAAAATGAGCCATATTACAAAAAATGTTTAAAGAATGCCCAAACCTATTATCCTTTGGGTTTTATTACACACTGCATCAGACTAGAGATAGCTCAGAAAGAATATTTAAAACAAATGTAGCACACTATTTGATTAGTGTGTAGAATGCATTTGCAATTTTATATTAAATAATAGGTGTCTATAAGAAGAATATGGAATTTTAAGATTTTTATTTACTTTTTAGTATAAATTATTGTCATGCCATCTCTAACATCATTTTTAAATCAATTGAATAGAAGGTAGAAATCTCTAAGTTTAAAGTAGTTTTTCTGATCATTATCTTTGTTTCGCATCAGTCCACTAGAAAATATAGTTTCATGGTAGGTCTTATGCAGTTGGAATCCAATTTAGGATTTCAACAACATATCATTTAATAATTTTAGTAATATTTGATTGTACTGTTACTTATGTATTTTATTTTAATATAGTAAAAACACAATCCTGGAATGCTTCTATGTATTGTGCACAGGTTCTACATCAATGATATATTGAATCCAAGTATCTAAATTATTAGTAAGCACTGATAAAATGCATATATCAAAAACTTTTTCATTCACTTACTTTTGATTTTAATAACATTATTGTTATCAAAAAACACTCTATCCAAATGTAATTCTGCAAACCAAATTACATGTTCAAAACATAATTGATAATTTCTTTAAATCAATTACTATTGTTTATTTGCTCTTTTTAAGTGCTATTGAACTTTGTTTTCAAACTATTTTTGCATTTTCATCTGATAGTTCTTGTACCATTTTATGTCTTCATATAAACACATTATCTTCAAAATGTAACTAACTTGACAATGTCCATTTATTTTTATTCTTCTGCATTTCGTTTTATTACTAATAGTTTTTTTCATACATTGTAACAAAGAGTAACCCTTATCTTGAATACACTATTATGCTATTCAGGATGAATCACTCATGAAAATGGTTTTAATAGTTATAAAATAAGTCATGTCAATGTTTAAAAATTAGGAAATATTGATAATAATAAAAATTAGGAAATATTGATAATAATAAAAATAAAAGTTTTAATTTTAAGTTGTTTTTTTTAAAGGTTTGTGAATGTGAAAACTTTAATTGATTTAAACCTATTATGACCAAAATGTAACTAAAGAATTTATAAAATTTAAAATTGATAAAGTTCTTCTTATTAAAACCCATCTTTTAAAAAAGGAACATTTAAATGAACTGGCATCAGGTTTTTTCTTTTTTTTTTGAAAAGGAGAGTCATGAAAAAAATATTGTCTAGTACTACATTTCTTGTAAGATCTAATTTGGTATTTTATATTCTAGGAGTTTTTAGATGTATTAGTCAAAGGCATACGATGTTGAATCATAATTTTCTCCACAATAAGTAGCTTTATTTTATCAATGCTTATGTCCCAACATTAAATTCAGGTAGGACGTTGAAATAAAAGCTTATATTCCATGTGCAAGAGTTATTATTATTTCGATGTCATTAAAAGATCAAATTCTTTTTTTTTTCTTTGAAAATTTTAATAAAGGTATTGAAACGAATGCTAGAGATTTGCAGTATCTCAATTTATTTCAGTTTTCAACTATCGGCGCTTCACAAATTAAAATATTATTTATGATATTATTCTCGAGGTTACAGCCTCAGTAAATATTACTTACGTAATCAATGTGCGTTTAATAAATTGATATTTAGTAATATTTTCATGTGTGCATCATTTTGTGACACAATTATATGTTTTAAATTAATTCTCCCACACACGTTTCTTACTCAGTATAAACTGAGATTATTTCACTTAATAATATAAAGTGTATTTTTATAATAAAATTAATAATTCTATTTCAATAATGAAATAATCTTTATAAAGTAAATTCGGTCAAGTGTTATATATTGTTCTTCTTTCTAGACGCGGATTTATGATTCATTTACATACTCGAATAGCACAATTAACACTGTATTTGCAGATATTATTGTTTATCGATTATTGGCATAAAAATCAGCCGCATTAAAAATAATAAAGTAAATCTATTTGTAACTTCTTAAATTATAAAAGTAAATCCCATGTTATATAACATAAAGAAGCCAGAAAAGACTAATGGAAAAATATAATAACTCACACGTATTTTATTTAAATTAATAAATCTTACATATATTCTAACTTGCCGAGTCATTGTTTCTTTTATTTAAAATGTCATATTCTGATTAATAAATTATGCTTGCTATGACTAGATGATCTCCCGCTAAACCTATATATATATATAATTAACATAAAAGGTCATGACCTTCAAATGTATCAAACTTGTATATTTTATACTAAAAGATTTCACTATCATTTATTTCCAATTAGAGACTCTTTGTATCTTCACTTTGCGATGTCGGTGGAGAGAGATAAAATTAGATCGGTATCATCGGGATTGATGCTCATAATTTGGTAGATCTGGAAAATAGGACAGAGTTCATGAGTGTTCCTGACTTATGTATCCTGTGCATGATTGGACTTGAGGTCCTTTTGCCTAGATAGTAGATCTTGTTATATGAACAGACAAAACCAACCGGTACAATATGTAGATAATTATAATTACATATGTCACAAATATGGTTGTAGATACTGGAAAATATTTAATGTTTTTTATATCTAGTGCTGCACTTTGTATTCTGAACTCAGCCACAAACATTCACAAATGATCATTACTCATTTTTATGTTAGAAATAACAACATTTCTTTCAACTTTAAATATATACTTTAAATTATACTAAAAATCAAATAAATCTCCCATTTATTATAAACTTAAATGAGAATTTTTTTCAACAGTTTGTGTTTCTCTCAGTACATAGCTAATTTATACTTCTAAATACCAATATTACTATTAATATACTACAAACACCTTGGTTATGTATACTAGATAAAATGTATTACTGTTTTCTAACTTGCATTTTGACTGTCAACCAACCAATATTTTTAGATATGAATAGATATGTTTTGAAAAAAGAACATCATCTAAAATAATTTAACAAATTGTAATTATATAAGCAAGACCATATATGGTCTTTAAATTCTAATAGAAATAACATAATGTGTACCTTATGCACTGTAGGGATGATGGCACTGTTTTCTATGGAAATGGCTATAAGCTATATTGAAGCATTTTAGAGAAAGATATATATATAGAAAATCCCAGAAAATAAATAAAAATATTATTAAAAATGTATAAGAGTACTTATCTTCTAAGGGCAAAGAGGAGTTATAATATACACAACCATTTTTTGCAACATAAAAGTTACACTTTTTTTAAACCATGAGTATGGGTTAGGATATAAAAAAAACATATTGGCTTATAAAATAAAGCCATTTTACATCATAAATTATACAAATTATTTATTACTTAAATAATAAGTGTAATAATGCTCAAGGCTAAAAGAGTTTATAATTAATCATTAAAAACCAGTCAACACTTAGAAAATCCCATTATCAAGAACAATCCTACAATCTCAAACTGTTATCTGGGCAAACTTTATTATTAAAAGAAGATTGCCTTGACAACAGTTTGAAATTGCTGATTGTTATTAATATTGTGATTGTCTACCTATTGCCTGGTTTTCAATGAAATTATTTATTATATATATACTACATGGCGATGTCTAAAAGTATAGTTTTGTCTAAAACAGACAAATATTTATAAATTTTTGATGTATTTACTATAAATTTTGTCTTATTTTTTGTAAATCATTAATATTTGAAATTTTCATTAAAAACAAAATATAGATATATGTCAAATTATTGTTGTTTTACAAAAAAAATAATTTCCAACAATAATTTTGTAGTATACAAAATAAGTAATGGAATTCATATTTTAAAATCATATGGGAATAACCCATTAATTTATAAAATTACAGCATATCAATAAAACAAGTTATATATATATATAAATGTATTGGTTAGTTAAGAAACTTGTATTTATATATATATATCGAACTTTTATTACACAAAATTTACTAATACAAAACTATCAAAATATATTTATTTAAAAAAAAATTGCAAAAAAAATAATAATATTAAAAAGCAATAATAAATATAGACTTGGAGATTGGTGAAACAAGTCTCATGTGTTTTCAATATATATTTTTTTTAATTATGATCAGTGTATCAATATACAGTACTAATTTGTTTCAGAGTATATTAATTCAACCTCTAAAATACCATTAGATATACTTTAAGCAAAGACAACTGATTGTCCACAAAATACAAAGTTATTATAAAATGGTAAATTGTATAAACAAAATATTACATTTAGATAAATAAATATATATTCAAAATACAAACAATATTATAAATGCAAATTTGTAAATCAAACTGTAAAACGAAGATCAATTTTAAACATCATTATACAGATTTATGTCAGTACTAAAATAAAAAAGAACCATAATGTAAAATATATTTTTATTAAAATCATACTTCAAAGAGCAGAGTTTGTGGAAAACCAGACAAAGCTTTCTTGATTAATTTACAACTATAAAAATCTAGATTTAATCAACTAAATGCATTGTACAGATATTATTCCAACTTTAGGATAAATGTTATTCAAAGTAACACTTACTAAGTATCAATAAGTGAACATGTGATCAAAAAATTATTTTCTATCAAAACATCATGTTTTGATGGTTTTACACATTTTCTTCCCATAGGGTTATGGTGACGGTGATTTTTTTCACCAAAGACCCCAAAATCTATAGATGCTGAACTGGGATCAGATCTATGTGACAATACAAGTGAAAGAGTTTGAATTGAAAACATTATAGTGTTTTTATCTTGGGCTTTTGGCTTTAAAGTTAACTAAATAAGTAAGAGATAGATAATGAAGGACTGTATTAGATCCTAAGATCTAGGTTTCTCAAATCCAAGGCTCCTTTCTGATGGAAGCCGGAAGCTAAAAAATAATATTGGGATATTGGGTGAGTAGGCACTAGTTAAAGATTTTATGGACAAACCTTTTTGCATCCATTGATTACTAAGGCTTGCACTTGATGGCACTACTGTATGAAGTTTGACACTGCTTTAGTATTTTTTATTGGATGAATGTGATGCAATTAATTTAGGAAATTGATATCATTTTTTTATACAACTATCATGCAATGAATAATGCTAAATTAAAAGTTTTTGGAATGGATCTAGTGTTTAAAGATATGTAATAGCCTGAAAATAATTTTTATGTAGTTTCAAAAAGCAGGTATAAAATTACAATTTAAGGTTTTAGTTTGATATGATTAAAACAAATTTTTATTTTACCAATACATTTATAGTATATCAATTATTATGTTTTTCTTGCCCGCTCATAGGCTGGCATATTGAATATTTTTAATGTTTTGAACGCAACTTATAAACAATTTGATTTTGCAATAATAATAAAGCATAAACACATTTGTAGCTAAGATAAAATAAATGATTTCAGAAAGTATTGACTTGGATGGCTGTTTATTTGAGAATAGGATGCAGTTTAAAATTTTTGACAAAATAGACCAACTTTTATAAAGATACAATCAACATAACATAGAAATTAATATTTATTACTCCATTCAATAAATTAAAGTATATACTACTTTATAATATAATTAATTTGAGTTTACTGCATAGAATAAAGATATGGATTTTTAATGATGTAATAAAAATATTATAAAAGTTTCATATAAAAATGCCACACAAAATTTTGACAATAAGATTCAAACAAACAAATTAGATATTTTTCAACTAAATCAATGTAATGATTTGCTTCATATAAAGTAAATGATAACAACAGATTTTCTAAAAAATATTTTATGGTATCCTTGGCACAATTTTCATGGAAAAGGTGAATCTCAATCATATTTCTTCAAAATCTTGCAATATCAGTTTCTTTTGTTGGAGATATGATTGTATATAAAATAAAGCACAAAACTACATGTAAAAAAGGTTTTAAAAGTCTTCAAAAATGATACAAAAACTTTAACTTTTTATTTATTATTCATCATTATATAGTGTATCCTTTTTATTTTGCTACTTCATTACATGGTTGTAAATAATAGTCAATTTTAATAGAAAATTTAAATTTTATATAAAAACTAGTAACAACTTGTTATTTAATTTATAGAAAAAGTGAAAATATATTATTTTTTTAGTATTAAACTTAAGTTAGTTTGCTTAAATCACTATAATCTATTTGTGTTATAAATTTGAAATAAAATTATGTTATTTATTTTAAAGTAAAACTAAACAATTATTAAAATCAACTAAGATATAATTAAATCAGTAATTATAATTACTAAAAGTTAATAATTTTATTGTTATTAATGGTCAAATTAAAAATTTCTATTTATTTATTTTCATAAATTATTTAAATAATAATGATAAAATAAATGAAAAGTGGTGCGTGTGTTAATAAATGTGTACACATACATTCCTTTAATAATACATTAAAATTTACTTCCTGGTTCTGAAGTTGGTTTATTACTTGTTTAAAATCAAATATTATATTTTATTTAACAATTTCATAAAAAGTGTCTAAAATTAATAATAATGTAAATGCTAAACTTTAGGTATCAAAATTTAAGTTTAAACTAAGAGTATATTATTATTAAAAGATACGTTTAAATATTATATTAATAAAATTTAGGAAAATATTATTTGATAATATTAGTTTTGAAAATATTTTAAAAGTCTAGACAAAAGTAATTAATATTCTAATTTTGTTAAGTGTCCGGAAGTAAATAACCAATCAGGTGTTGAGAATTTTTTTTTTTATAAATATAGATAGAGCAGATGAGAGGGGGGGGGGTGAAATTAAGAAAATTTCAGAGGAATTGAACTGTATTACTTTTGTTTGAAAATTTAAGTATAAATTTATTATAATCTCATTATTTTGACTTTAAAAAGTAATAGTAATAACTTGTAAAAACATAGAATATGTCTTAAAAAGTTTATTAACTAACTGAACTATGGAATAAAAAGCCAAACTACAGGAGTTACCTAGAAACTTATGGTAATGGAAAGAAATAAAATATTTATGAAGATAAAAAAGTATTTGGATATAAAATCTTGCAGAATATCAAAACCATTTTGTCTACAAAATAACACAAAGGATATGTAAGGAATTTATTGTTATTAATTTTCATGTGTAGGATAATAAAGAATATTTTCTAATAATTTTAATTATTAGCAGTGTTAAAGATAATGATGTTTATTTAGTGAAATGTTTAGCAATTCCTGATATAAATTTATTAATGATTTTAGCAAGATGATAATAACTTTAAAAGAAAAAAGATACCTTTCTGACTAATTTTTATTAAAAGTGTACCTAATAATTGTAATATCATCCAAGTAATTATTAGTTATAGTTAACATGTTAAATATGGATAATTTAGGAGAAGAATTTAGTACTTTATAATTCTACCAGTGACTATTATTAAAATTATTAACATTTTAAACAAGAATGATATGGAACACTTTAAAACTTTTTAAATCTACGGTAAATATTTTAATGTGGAAAAAAAATTAAAAATAATGAATAATAAATTTCACATTTATTAAAAGTGAAGGATTTTATTTATTAATGATATAAGAAGGATGAATTTTTAATATAACTTTTTATTGTTATTGATAATTAACATTTATTTGGATTTTCATCATATTTATATTTGTATATATAAATCAATAAAGAAAAGGCACAGAGAGGAGAAAGAAATTTCATTCTATTCAAGCAATAATTGGTGATCATTATAGCAACAATGATCTCCTTGAAAATATGGTTTATTCAATGCAAAAAAATTGAAATTTTTTTGCTGTATTACTTCAATATACAAATTTTAGTTTTTAAGATCATCTTAATTCTTCATATTTATTTATTCATATGTTATTAATTTAGATTTAAATATTTTTACAATTTTCATATACAAAAAAAAAAAAATTCCTTGTTCATGATTATGATTCTATAATGTCATGAAGTTATATCTACCAATGTGTCATTGATAATAATCATAAAAATATTATGATTAAGAATAATCTCAATTTATTATTTTTTTAGTATAAGATATTTCTATTGGATTATTTGAACCAGAAATCAGATAAAATAAATATTTAATATTTATTATGTGTATATTCATGTAAAGGTAAATTATAGAGGGGCAGATTTATGTATTATAATCTGAATATTATTATATAAGTGTATGAATAAGTGATCTCTGAATGAGTTAAAGGCAACTAACTTAGTATATTTATGATAAGTTATATATCATAAACTATTTGTTTATTTTTATTTTAATTTTCTTGGTATATTTAAAATATGTAATGTTAAGAATAAGTTTGGATATTATTTTTAAAAAGGATGAATAATATTTATTTATGATGTTTAGAATTTTACAGAAAACAGTGGTTCTGGAAAGTAGATTTATTGGGAAATCATCTAGTGATAGAGATGCATTATTAATTTTAAAGATAATATGGTTAAAGTTAGAATATTTGTGATACATGGACAACAGCATTTTGTGCATATCTTTAAAAGGTAAGCCAAGTTAGAAATTAAGGTAGGCAGTGTGCCTAAAGTTACATAATCCATGGTATCAATGTTTCTTATAGTTTTATAAGATATCCATCCCACACCACACTGACATATACATCATATTAAAGAATTGTATATTTAAGCAATGATAATAGCTAAACCTTTAAATGATGACAAGATAATTTACATAATGCAAGAAGAGTTAAATGTGGAAGAAATAAAAATGTTGAAAGAATGTAAAAGTAAAGATTTTATGAATGTTTTTTATATTACATTTTAGAGATCAAATTACAGAGTGAATATTGGACTTATAGATGTGATGATTAAAGGAAAACCTGATAATGATTTATATTATTGTCAACAATATAATAACATACCATATTATTATGAATGTTTAGATAATTGAATGAATATTTTAGAACTAATAAACATAGAAAAGTATAACAAGTTATAGAATTATATTTATATTCTAATATTATAGAAAAATAAAAGTAAAGCAATGATGATAAAAAAATATATTTTAAGTATGTAGAATATGATAATGTGCAAGTGGACTATTTATTGATATGTTTTAATACGAAGATATTAAGATTATCTTAATATTTATAGAGTTAAGAGTGAAAGATATTACATAAATAATTTTAAAGTGAACTGCAAATTATTTATTTCTTACGATATTTTTTTTAAATGTTACTTTTAAATATTGCATAATATATTAAATATATATTTTTGGTAAATATAATATTTGTATTTTTTTTTTTAAATTTTGTACTACTGATGTAATAAAATATTAATGCTATTTTTAAAATTGACAAAGTGTTGAGTCACTTTTCTTGTTATTTCCAAGTCATTATGCATCATTCTAATCATATATATATATATATTAATAATAACAAGTCAGATGTCACATGACTTATATATAGCTTGCACTTACAAATATGTAAAATTAAGAGCATGCTAATTTGCTCTAAACAAGCTTTTTTTTTATTTATGATAAATGCTACTACAAGAGAAGGCAGTCAAATCATTTTTATCTTGGATTGTCCCCATCCCCAGACCGGTTTCGACCTATGGGTCTCTTCAGTGAGGAGTTGGGACATAAGATTAAAAAAAACAACTCAAGCAAAGCATTTATCTAAAAATTAATTGTTAGAAGAAGATCTGAAACTTTTAGACATCTACATGTCTTTAAAGTCAGCTCTCTAACTAAAAAAATCATATGGGCCTGAACTTCATTCAGATACCCCATATATTAGTAGGCTTAGCCATTTAATTTAGCCAAAGCCCCAATAGCAAAATAATAATAGTAATAATAACAAGTCAGATGTCATATGACTTATATATAGCTTGCACTTACAAATATGTAAATATGTATGAAGTTCAGGCCCCTATGATTTTTTCAGTTAGAGAGCTGATTTTAAAGACATGTAGATGTCTAAAAGTTTCATTTCTTCTAACAATTAACTTTTAGATGAATGCTTTGCTCGAGTTGGTTTTTTGGATCTAATGTCCCAACTCCTCACTGAAGAGACCCATAGGTCAAAACTTGTCTGGGGACAATCCAAGATAAAAATGATTTGAATGCCTTCTCTTGTAGTAGCATTTATCATAAATAAAAAAAAGCTTGTTTAGAGCAAATTAGCATGTTCTTAATTATATATATATATATAATTAGAGATTATTGGGCATCTATCATTGCATGTAATCTAAATTAGATAAATAGTAAAAATATTGTGATTGTTACAGATATTTAATATTGAATCTAAAATATTAAGTAATGTAATTTTCTCTATTTTACTTGAAGATTATTATAAAGATTGCTAACTAGTATGCCATATAAAAATAAAATGATTAGATTATAATACATGAAGATGAGAAATTATGTAAAAAAATTATGATAGTTAATAATGATTAACATTAATTATTTATTTAGTTTTAGTCAAATTTTAATGATTTTGAAAGGGAAGAATTGATGCATTTATTTGTTTCTTAATTATTATTTTTAAATGAAGCTACATGTATGTAAAATCCCTCTTTATATTTAGTTATATGATTTAATTAATTTATTTTAAGAAGCAATATTAATTACTTTAGATGTTAATTGAGGTATGGAATGTTAGTAAAGGACAAGTATAATCATTCTAATAGAGAAATGAATATGATATTATATTAGAATTCAATTTAATTTAGGAGATTTTAATGTTAAATATATTTTGTTTATTTTAACTGTGATAATGGGAGTATCATTAATATTTTAGTAGAGTAATGTTTGGTGATATTCCTATACTATTGAGAGTATACTTTTTAGTATATGATTAATATTAAAAAAGGGTACCTTACTGGATGGATTTAAATACCAATTTCTATAATTAATAATATTTTATTATTAAATAATTTATTAAGATGAATGCAATATATTAGATATGAAATAAATTAATGCATATTACTAGAATTGGCTGTTGTCAATTAGCCTCTGCACACCACCTTATGTCACTATTTCCATGCAAAAGCACAGAAATATACTGCTCATGTGGCCTAAAAACAGTTCTGTTCATATTAGCTGCTAAGCAGCTTTTGTGCTTCGTGGTACTATCACACACTTCACAGATTGCTACAGTATGATGTGAGGGTGTGTAGAATTCAAGCCATCCTAAATCTTTGCATATGCATTCAAAGTATTTATTTTTTATACAACCTGATGTAGTTTTAGATAGTAATAATTGTAAAATAAAAGACATGCTTCCGTACACATATTTTTAAGGTTAAACGAAATTCAAAAGTGTACATTCCAGCAATATATAGAAATCATGTGTAAAACATATTTTGTGCAGGGACAGCTATGAGACTTTCAAAGTATAAGCTTGGCTTGATCAGAGAAGAATTATCAAATTGAATTGTATTTCGTAAATTGTTTTAAAATAATGTTGAAAAAATTTTTTTTTTGATCAGACATTAATTGAAAAAAGAAAATATTAGATTTTATTAAATAATTTTGTTTTTAAAAATGTTGTATATGTTGTGATGGATGATCCGAAGGATCATCAAAACCATAGGATCCCCCCTCCCTGCCAATTCCAGCACATGCTGAGATGGATAATGTTTTAAAAATTGTCTCGCATGTGACGGATGATCCTTTGGATTAGCAAAGACATTGGATCCCCCTCTTTAAAAATTCCAGTGCTATGTTCTGACATATAGTGTAAAAAAAAGTAAATTGTGAATCAGCCTGATAATGTTATATCATTGGTTTTTGACTAGCAACAGCAACATCAGGCAGTGTGCAAGGGCTAATTGATGATAACCCTAGAATTTTATGTATACGAAAAAAATTTAAATTGGCTGAACTAGGAGTTTAGTTGTTGTTATTTACATGGGTTGCTGTCCCGGTTAAACTACAATAGTTATACTCATGTATAAGTGACTACTAATGCTAAAAAAAATTTATATATTGAAAAATAAATAAAAATATTGATAGCATACTATAACAGTCAACTTGAAAATAAAAGTTTCTCAGATGGATATTTATTTCATGTATTATTGTCATTACTTGTTATTAATTTTATGTATATCAACAGAATAATTTCATTAGAATTAATGAAATAAATGGAACTACAATAATCACAGATCTGATACAATCAAATTATTTATATGGGAATTATTACATTTTGGTTTACAAATATCAAACTTTCTATCTATAAATTTGACACAATCCATCCTAGATAAATACAGTAATCATTATTGTTAATCATTAATAACATCAGAGACTGTATGTAAAACATATAAACTTTGCAGCTCAGTTAAGATAATTAAACACATACACAACGTTTTTCACATTTTTTTTGCTATATGTAATATTTTTTTATAAATATGGATATGAATTAGTTTTTTATGGCTAAGGTTTCAAGTTCTTCCATGTAAATATTGCTAATCAGGGGAGACAATGGTGAGATCATAGCCATTCTTTGATGTTGTTGGAAAAATTCTGTGTTATGTTGAAAGTAGGTTGTTTTTATGCAGAATGTTAATAGTTCTATTATACTATCAATTAGAAGAGCTGTTCTGGCTTTTAAACTATTACCAGTATTTAATCTTTTAATTACAACAAACAATGCACCTTTACATGGTACATTCATGAATAAACTTTCCACATCAAAGCTTACCAACAAGTCAGTTCTTTCAATTTTCATGTTCTTGATTAATTCTACAAAGTGTCTAATTCTACAAAGTGTCTAAAATCCCTGACAAAAACTGGGTCTTGTATGCCAAGCAACTTAGAACTTTGAGAAGAAATCTTTCCAAATTTTGGTAAGGTGAATCTCTAGAACTAACAATAGGTCTTCATGGATTATGATTTTTATGGATTTTAGGTAGACAATATAGATAAGGAATTTTGCTAAAATATCTTATTTTACTTTTTTCTCAATCAGTGAAATACTTGTTATGCCTTCTGAGTAATGCTTGTGAATTTTTTTCCATGTTCAGTATTGGAATTTTTTCCACTTTTCTATATTGACCTGCTGTGAAGAGTTCTTGTATTTTGTTGTCATAATCAATTGTATCCATTGTAACTGTTGCATTGCCTTTGTCAGCAGGGAGAATAATTATAGATTTATATATTTTGAGAGATTTAATTGTTTTTCTCTCACCATAGGATATGTTTGATTTTAATTTTTGTTGCTTGTCAAGCATTCTTTTTATTTTCCAGAGTAATTCTGCTGCTTCTTCTAGAGGGAATGTTTTTTGAGTGACTTTTTCAGTGGCTGGCATTATTTCTAATAAAGGGACATTAGACAATGCTATGGTAAAGTTTAAGCCTTTTTCAAGAACTAAAATTTCAGTATCTGTTGAGATGTTTAGAACTGATATTTTTAATAGATGAAGTTGGTACATTGATTTTGATATGCCCATGTAAGTTAGCAAGTTTCTTCTTTTGTTGTTCTTTTATTTTTCCATGTAATGTAGAATATGATTTTCTTACTGCTTGAAAAACTCTCATGTAGTCTTCATCAGTAAGTTTATTTTTTAGAAAAAATTCTATATTATTAATGGAATGCATTGTTTGATACTTAGATAACAAGTTTGATGTGCTATTACTAACAGTTGAAAGTATTTGAAATATTTAAATAAAGTTAAATTTTTTTAAAGACATTCAATACCCAAATTAGATGATGGAAATGGTCATATACAAACCAAAGTAAGTTAATAAGCTCACATTATATTTAAATATAAAAATACTAATATATACTACCATTCACATGATTTTGCAAATAATATTAATGCAATATTCAATGCTGATAAATGTTTAAAAATTGAGCAATACAATTTATAAGATTTATTAAAATGATGAAAGACAAAAAAGTCTTATAAACATTATATTTATACTCTTTACTAATAAATTTAAATGTTTTTCATTGACAAAATCAATGATATTCTTTCTTACATATTAATTGTGTGGAATAATTTTTTTAATTTATACCAAACTACATATATAATATTGACAGTTTAAATTCATTACAAAAATAGTTAATTGAATAGAAAATAATTATACTACTGGTTATATAAAAACATTTTGGTTATGAAAGTATTTTATTATTTGATGAACTTCTTGAAGATATAATCATATATGTTGAAATGTAGCAATACTTACAAAAGAAGAAAAAAAAATTATAAACCAATTTTTTAAAAAACATAGCTCTATTTAAAATGTTATTGAGAGATAAAAAAAGTTATCTTAAAAAACACCTAATTTAAACATGTCAATAAAGTATGCAAGTATAATAATAATAAATAGCCATTTCAAAAAAGGTAACCTGAACATATCAATAATATATAAAAGTATAATAATAATAAACAGTCACTTGAAAAAAAAGACAGAGCCCAATATAAACCCTCCGCCCAATAAAAAAGCAAGAGAAAAAAAATTACTAGTGATCTTTGCTGTGAGTATACTTACCAATTTTTGAATCACTATGTTTTAATTTTTTGTTGCTTATAAGATTGACTATCAGTTTCCTCATCAGCAAATATTTTTCTCAGAAATGCTTATGATGTTAATTGTAGATCTCCAAGGTATTCTAGTTTTCACCATATTTTCCCATTGAAAATCATTGAAATTTCACTTCTTTAAAATGTCTTTGAAATAATCCTTATAATGTAGACAGGAAAGATATCTACCTCTCCTATGAAACCCATGTTCAAGTTCACTATAAAAGACCCTTTTACAAAATCTTTCATTGTTCATTCATTTTATATGTCCAATACAATGAAAGAATATTTTTACAATATTGAATTGAATATAATCGCATTATGCAAGCTGAATAACATAGTAATTTGTTTTATGATTTTGCCATTGCATTTTTAAAATTTTACAAAGCATCCTTAAATGAAACTTTTCTAATGTGTTTAGACTGTGCTCACAGGGCATCCAAGTTTTATATTGATACAGTAACTTAGATTATGGATGTTCATGTTTGAATGTATATATGTGCTCGCAGCTCTATAACCATATAGGCATCTTAAGAAGTAATCTTTAAAGGGTTTATACCTGGCACAAATAGTTGTTGGAGGGTAAATAGATGAAACATATATGACAGGGAAAATATACTATTTCACATCTCCACAGTTAGAAATGCAAAAAAAATAAATTAAAAAAATACATAAAACAAAAAAAAATGAGTTTACATATATTTAATATTAAATAGTGAATACAACCATGAATCCAAGTTGAAATTAAATGATGGTAAATTCAAGTAGTTTAAGTTTTTATTACTTTGTCTAGATAAATTTTTGATAGAACAGTATCTGACTAACAATTCTATACCATTCCATCTGACAATTATGTCATACTGATCTCTATCACCATGTTTATATAAATAGAAGTAGTTAGTATGATTAGTTGATATGTATTTATAAAAGTTAGTTCCTCTGTGGCTGTTTAGTTATTTGATGATTAATATATATATATATATATATATATATATATCATCAAATTCCCCATCACCATATACTTCCCAATCATATATATATATATATATATAAGTGATGGGGAAGATTTATGAATAATGTAAGATCATTTCATTCATGTGAGATCTGGGGGCACATTCACAAATTGCTTCAGGCTGCTGACATAATAACTTCCTAGGAAATTTGAAGTCATTGTCTAAAATATACAATTTTATCTTCATAATACTGATCCATTTGATGTGGGTACCTTTTATATTCTCTTATGCATCAATTTCTGGATCAGGATCTATGAAATCAATATTTGGCTTTCCACTTAAAAGGCAAGTAATTTTTTTCCTCTCATAACCATTCACTCTGTTGGTCCAGGTAATGTGTAAATCCCCTTCTCAGTCAATGACATCATTTTTAGATGGGAGTTGGGTCTTAATAAGTGACTGGCATATGATCTCATTCTTTTGAGTGGTGTTTAGACCATCCAGTTTAATTTGTTTCTGGTAGAGCAAAACTACATTTTTCACAATAAACAATTATGCATTTATGTTGCTAAAAATCATTGCTAATTATCACATCCTGAATCAGTCTGGCCATGACCAAAAAGAGTTTCCAAATAATTGTTTGACCCCATTCAAGATTAAGTCATACCTGGTACCTCTCTGTCTTCATTGTCATTTTTTCTGTCCAGAGTCACCTAGCTTGTACCAACTGGCAATTTCATTACTAAAGGCTCCTGCCTTTCCAATTGCTGTTTCCATTACTTTGAGGTGAAATATACCTAACTGCCAGTATCTAGTAGTTAAAGCATCCTTGAACTTTAACCTTGATATGGAACATAATACAAGACATGACCTGTGTGTCAGAACCAGATAATTTAGATTCTACAATTGTGGATATTGGGTTTTCACAATGGCTCATACTGATATGGCCATCTGACACAAGTTTATATATTTTGTCTCTGCCTCTGACACCTCTGTGAGTGATAATTATGTGTGGTAAGTGCTTGGAATTTTGAGGAAATTTGACTCTATTCATCTTCTCTGGGGCTCCTTAAAAAAGTAAAATTGATAGTGATTAGGAATTTGGTGATCTTCTCTGTGACCTGGATCCAGCATCTCATCATTAGCTATTGCACTAGGGATGGCATATTTTGTTAAATCATCCATATAATTTGGGCAAAGGGAAATGCAGTCAAGGATTGGAATCAGACAACCTGCCTCATGAATAATTGTGTGAATGTTTCTTTGACTGCTGACTCATACGACTCCCTTTTGATAGTGTGGTAGATCCCATCTTGGCTCTTTATTCCAAAAGGTTTTGAAGAGGGTTTAGCAATATTTCTCAAATGTAAGAGGGTTTTTGGTGCAACACTCACACCATGACTTGGCATAGCCCTGTAGATTGGGAATAGCAATGTCAACATGGTCCACTGAGCTGACTTTTGAAGCAATTTCTGCAAACATGCTTTAACTTGTTGATTGTTGGGTTTCAATATTCATTCTGGGTTATAGTGGTCCTCTGAAATCTGAAATCTCTGCATTGACACACTATTATTGTAGATACTATCTGGCATGATAATATCTTTATCATCAGTGGCTTAGAGACTCTGTACATGATCACTAGTTCCACTAACACCAGTAAAATTCCTTCTCCTCCTTAGAATCATTACACTTCCTTCACTTTATTTTGGTCTACTACTGGGCCTGGCTTAGGATCTATCTTAATCTGTATCACTCTTGTCTATCCTATGGTATCTAAACTACCCCCTTAGTGTCTCCTTTTCACTCCTTTACTTCTTCAGTGTTACTCATTTTTTTAGCTTTCTCACGGTTGGCTGCATTATGGTTCTGTGCTAAATTTTCCTTCAATTTCATAAAGTTCATCTCAGATCTCTTCTTGAGACTCTTATAAATTTCTGACTATATACTCCTATTCCTTTAGTTTACTACCCATATCTTCTTTAATATTTGTAGTTGCATCTTTTAGTAATGTTTCCTGCTTTTCAACTTTATTCCAGGTGGTTTCAAACTCTCCTCTTAGTGTTGGTATAGTCTTGTTGGTTTCTTTCTATTTTATTTCTTGGGTTTACTTCTCTTTCAATGTTTTTCCTCATACTTCTATTTCAATCTCTTCTCCCACACTTGCTTCCCCTTTGATCTCTTCTTCCACACTTCCCTTTCAATCTCTTTTTCCATGCTATTGTCCATATCAATAATAAATTTGGGTCTCTATTTTGTACTGTCTTATTTGTTAAAGACTGCTTTTATAAATGATTTTACAATATGGCTACATGTTGTTCCCTATTTACCCCTGGATGGCTCTTTCCAATTTTCATGAAAGTTTGAACCTACTTTTATATTTATCCTACCCTATCTAACTCTTAATTTTCCTTTCATTTTAACATATTGCTACTGAGATTAGGTCTGAATAGTATTATACAAAATCAACCCATAACAATAACAATGATAAAAAAATTATCTGCTGGGCCTCTTTGATCCTTCTTCCCTTGTAAACTGCTTCATAACTTCTGCAAAAATTTATTAGATTCATGATTGTATTTTATGATTTCTGTCAGGTTTATTTTAGTTTAATATTTCATATAAATAATTCTCTTGCCTCTCTATCAGTATTACATTGTATCCAATCCAATTTTAAACAAAAAAATTTAAAATGAATGGGTCCCCCTCTTTTTAACTTTCCCTACTCACAGTTTTTAATGAGGATGACTTGTGTTCTATTTGAGCCAACCTTGGGGTACCAGTCACCAGCAAGTAAAAAAATATTTAATATAAAATGCAGGATATAAAACCAATTATAAAAGTGACATGCATTATATGACATCAGATGCTAAAATTTTTTTTAATTAAACATCAAATACAAACTATGATACACTTATATATGCATATAAATATAACCTGAACTAATTGCATGTGAAATGTTTAGTAATTAAAATTTTTATTCAGGGTCTCATAAGAAATATTTTGGTTTACACATTAGGAGTTTTAGAATTGGGGGAAAAATTATATATATATATATATGAGCCAAAGAAATTGTTTGTGAATCTCAGGAAGTGTGGATACATGTTTTGATAGCCATATGCTTGACATCCATTATCGAGAAGGGAAAAATACCTATGTAAATGGTCACATTTGTACATTTACATAACAAAATGTAGAGTTCAGATAAAACACCCAGCATGACTGAAATGGGATAGAATGTTCCCAGGTTCTGCAAAGCTTCAACCCATATATGAGTGTTCTATGTTTTACCACCCTATGAATGACATTTCTGAGGTTACACACACCTGTTAGTTTAATTTGGAGCTAGCCCAAAACAGAGAAAGTCATGAAGCTCAGGGACTAATTACACAGGCAACCTATAAATGGGTTAAGTAAACCAATAATATTAAACATAAAGCAAGTTTCTGAAATAAAAATATCTAATTTTTTAGAACTGAAGAACTGCTTAATTTTTGCAGTCTTAGTTGTCATTCCACAAATGTTTATGTAAAAACAATAAAATCCAAATGAAATATCAAAAAATATAAAATGACAATAATAATATTAAAAAAATGTTGATAAAGGATGATACTGACAAAAAAAAAAATAATAATAATAATAATAATAATAATAATAATAATAATAATAATAATTTGAGAAATTAAAAGAATCACAATAATAATAATAATAATAATAATAATAATAATAATAATAATAATAATAATAATAATAATAATAATAATAATAATAATAATAATAATAATAATAATAAAAATAATAATAATAATAATAATAATAATAATAATAATAATAATAATAATTTGAGAAATTAAAAGAATCACAGCTGTTGAAGACATGATAACTGCTTTTGATAACTCTATATTTTTTCAAATTGTAGATTGTTTCTTACTAACATTTTAAAAGTAATTTTGTTTAAACTAACCTTATTTGAAATTATTTAGAGCATAATTACTCATTAAAATAATGACTTATCCTGAGTGTTTATTCATGGGAATTGAAAGCATATGTATTTGTTTTTACAAGTTATAAACATGAAGTATTGTTAATGCCATATATGGTATATTTTAAATAAATAGTTAAAAATCTGGAATTAAAATTGAATTTAAAGCCTTAGAGTATTTGATATTCTTAAGTACAAAAATGAATTTAAAATCTACATTACTCATATGTTTTGATAAAAAAGCAGATTAGTCAGAATACGTTATGAAAATATACATATGTTATAAAAATATATTTATTTATTATTCAATAGCTGCAAAGAATTGCTTATAAAATTGAGAAAAAAATTAATGAAATAAATCATTGTGATCTCATACATGTAAAGGACAGTTTTTGGAATTGGATTCTGTAGTTGGATTACTAATGGAAATGCAGATTATAGAATGACCTTCAGAAAAAGGGTTAATTGTAGATAACAATAAATATACCCAGGTAAAAATATCATCTGGTGATTTGTAGAATAAAATGTCATTCTATAAAAAACTACATATTTTTTCTAGTACAGTTTTGTCTCCCTTTTTTCCTTATTATCTTAAGTTACCTAAGTTGGCATAGAATTCACATATCAAGGCATCATAGGCTATTTTTGTTCACTAATACTGATAGTGAAATTGTGTCAATACAACTCCAATTGCATTCCTTTCATGTTTTTAGCTCACCATCTTAAGAATTATAAAAAGAATGATGGGTACAGCTTTAATAAATTGGCAGTTATTAGTTGTGATTTTTGTGGAAACAGTAGTTGGAAATTAGGTGGGGAGCAGCAGAAATTTCAGATGACAAAATTATATGATTAAACTGCTCATTTTGGAATCACCCATAGTATCATGGACTTAGCTGGTGTAACTAGAGTCTGTTTCACTCAGTCTGTCTAGGATGCCATGCTTGTTAGATTAATCAATAATTTTCTCATTACCTTGCAGTAAGAGTTAAACAGAAAGCAATAGGAGGGCTAAATGTAGATATAGGTTCATGGAACATGTGAATCTTATTTGAGGAAAATTGTTTGAGGTTTGAAACATCATTAGCAGTAAGGAGTTGATAAAATTTAAGATTAATAAAATTACAATTTGGTAAATCTTATCTTCCAGGGACAGTTAAATTTAATAGAATATGTAAATGTTAGACATTTATTTTAAAAGGAAGAACAATCATAGTAAGTTTAATTTAGTGTCTTATATTCTTGAAATTCCTCAATATATATATATATATATATATATATATATATATATATATATATATATATAGGCTGCAGAGAGGAGTTTGCTATTAACTGAAAGGAGACCCTTTGATTCCTCTTGGAGGCCTTAAAGGAACCGAGCAGGGCAAATTCCTAATGTCCACTCCATACGTTCTTGTCGTTGCAGCTGTTATTACTATATGTTTATTCATATAGTATATGAACATGGATGGGCTGCTCACCAACACACATTAGCCAGTGTGGTGAGTTTATTGGCTTTTTACCTCTGAGTTTAAGATCAAGAAACACCATGGTCTTTCTTCTCAGTGCCTGATAAGGCAGAATGAATGTTTGTGTAAATGATAAAGATTTTTCCCAATTATACAATTATGACAGACAAAAATAAAGCATGGCCCTTAATCCCAGGAGGCTGTAAAGTCACCAACCAAGGCAGCGGTTGGTGGCCGAAGGTGGAGGGTGCTAAGAATATCCTGGAGGCAGACCCAGGCTGCCATTTGATGATGAGTTTTTATTTAGGTACTTACAACTGCAGATCACTTTCAAGTGAAGGAAGATTGCAAGAATTAGAAGAAGAACTCTCTTATATTAAATGGGATATTATTGGACTTTGTGAAGTTAGAAGAAAAGGTGAAGAGACAATTGAATTAAAAAGTGGACATATGCTCTATTATAAAGGCACAAATATTGGAAATACAAGTGGAGTAGGATTCATTATAAATAAAAAGTGGAAGAACAATATTGTGGAGATTGATGGTGTATCAGACAGAGTGGCAAGATTAGTTATACAACTTAATAGCAGATATCAAATGCAGATAATTCAGGTTTATGCCCCAACAAGTTCTCACAGTGATGAAGTAGTAGAAGATTTTTATATGGATGTAAAAAAGGCTTTTGATCAGAGTAAACAACATTTTAAAATTGTTATGGGAGATTTTAATGCTAGAATTGGTAAACAAATGAAAGATGAAAGTGTTGTAGGTAATTTTGGTTATGGTAATAGAAATGAGAGAGGACATAGACTTGTGGAGTTTGCAGAGAAGGAAAAACTTTATATTATGAATTCTTTTTTTGAGAAAAATGTTAGAAGGAAATGGACATGGAAGCATCCAAATGAAGGTACAGCAGAATTGGATTATATTTTGACTAACAGGAAATACATATTTCAAGATTGTAATGTTCTTAATAAATTTAACACAGGAAGTGATCATCGATTAGTAAGGGGTAAGATACATGTTAATGTAAAACTAGAGAGACAAAAATTATTAAGAAAAACTATATTTACAGTTGATATTCCTAATCTTCAGAAACATTCTAATGAATTTAAATTAGAACTTACAAATCGGTTTCAAGTATTAGTAGATTTTGAACATGATTCAGATTTGAATGAAATTAATATGAAAATAACTGATACACTTTTAAAAACTGCAACAAAGATAGCTGGTATAAAAAAGCAGCAATTGACTAATAAAATTTCTACTGAGACTAGAGAACTTATGAAGAAAAGAAGGAATATGAAGATATGCAAGAATGATGCATTAAAAAGAATTGAATATCTCGAATTTTGTAAAATGGTGCGGAAAAGAGTTGAAAATGATATAAGAAAGTATAACTGTGAACTAGCAAGAAAAGCTGTAGAAGAAAATAAAAGTCTTAAGAATGTAAAACAACATTTTGGTATTGGTAGGAAATTTATATCTGCAATAAGGAAAAAAGATGGAATTATTACTAAAAAGAGGGATGACATTATGAAATTGGTAGAAGATTTTTATCAAGAATTATATAGTAATAAAGAACAAGTACCTCCTATATCTATTACATCTTTTGAATTGCCCAGAATTTTAAATGAAGAAGTGAGAAATGCAATTAAATGTATGAAAAAAGGAAAGGCTCCAGGTAATGATGGAATTATAATTGATATATTAAAAGAAGCAGGTGAAGAAACAGAAAAAATATTAGCAAAGTTATATACCAAATGTCTAAATGATAAAGATGTACCGGATGATTGGAAGAATGCAGTAATAATATTAATATTTAAAAAAGGTGATAAAGAAGATATTAGAAATTACAGACCTATCAGCCTTTTATCAGTTTTATATAAAATTTTTACCAAGATAATTACAACTCGTCTACAGAGAACCTTGGATTTTCACCAACCAAGAGAACAAGCTGGATTTAAAAGTGGTTTTAGTACAGTAGATCATATTCAAGTATTGAGAGAAGTTATAGAAAGGACAAATGAATATGAGCTGTCATTATGTTTTGGATTTGTAGATGATGAAAAGGCATTTGATTCTATAAACATTTCTTCAGTGATTAAAGCATTGGATCATCAAGGTATAGATCCAGGATATTGTCATATTTTAAAGAATATTTATAAAAATGCAACAGCAACAATTAGATTACATAATGATACTGGGAAAGTCAACATTGAGAAAGGTGTAAGACAAGGTGACTCCATATCTCCAAAACTTTTTCCAGCAGTGCTGCAAGAAGTATTTTGTGGATTAAAATGGGAAACTAAAGGAGTGAAAGTAAATGGAGATTATTTAAGTCATTTAGATTTCACAGATGATGTAGTTGTTTTTACAAATAATGCTTCCGAGCTGCAGGAAATGTTGCAGGAGTTATCAGATGAAAGTAGGAAAGTAGGACTAAAGATAAATGTTAAAAAGACTAAAGTAATGTTTAATCGATTTGCTCAAAATATGAAAATAAAGATTGATTATGATGAATTAGAAGAAGTTAAGAGTTACAAATACCTTGGTCAGATTATTAATACAGATGGAAACATAATAGAGGAAATTAATCATAGAATTAAACTTGGTTGGAGTGCTTTTGGTAGAAATAACTTGATATTAAAAGGAAATATGCCTATGTGTTTGAAAAGAAAGGTTTTTAACAAATGTGTTTTACCAGTTCTTACTTATGGATCTGAGACTTGGACACTTAATAGAATATCAATACAGAGACTTCAGACCACTCAAAGAAGTATGGAGAGTTGTATGTTGGGAGTAACAAGAACAGATCGAAAACACAATGTATGGGTAAGAGAACAAACAGGTGTTACTGACCTCATTGAAAAAATTAAAAGATTGAAGTGGAGTTGGGCTGGACATATTGCTAGAAGAGATGATAATAGATGGACAATTGAAATTTTAAACTGGATTCCAAGAGATTGTAAAAGACCCAGAAGGAGACCACATGTAAGATGGATGGATGAAATAAGAAAATGTGTAGGGGTGATGTGGAGAAGAGAAGCTAAAGATCGGAGAAGATGGATTAAACTTGGAGAGACCTTCATCCTGCAGTGGATTGATAATGGTTGATAATGATGATGATGATGATGATGATATATATATATATATTGTAAAATAAATAAAATATCCATTAATTAAAAACAATATTGTAATTATAATTGAAATAATATTTTTAACGGTTTACAAACAATTACAAACAATCCTTAAATCCGCAGAAGTACTTTCGGCAGTTGAGGCAGGTTAGAAAGTAACCGAAAGTACTTCTGCAGATTTAAAGATTGTTTGTAATTGTTTGTAAACCTTTAAAAATATTATTTCAATTATATATATATATATATATATAAGTTAGTGTTATAAAAATATGAATTGCAAAATGAAATCTGCATATGCTAAAACATTAGATTCAGAAAAAGTTTGTAGTTCTTATGGATGTGTTATTGTATAAATACCATTAACATATCAAATTTTTCTTTTTTAAAATTAACACAAGAATGGATTTTAACAGTAGAATTTGGGCAAAGAGTTTTAGAATTAACAGCTTTTATTCTGTAAACCTCAAATGGTCTACTATTATAGACTTTTTATATAACACACAAATTAGTAATCTTCTGGATTAAAGTCACAATTGCATTTAAAAATTGTTTTTTTTTTCATCATATCTCAGGAAACAAAGTGTTCAGTTCTTAAAAGTATTGCATAAATGTTCTAAATGTAATAACTAGTAAACTCTAAAATTACCTATTTGAACATTCAGTTGTCTTGTTATTAAGGCATAGACCTACTGATAATGATTTTACTAGAGGTAAAAATAACAAATTTAATGTGAAGTTTTATAATCAATTTAGAGGAAGACAAATCCATTGATTGACAAACGACTAAAAAATAATAATTATTAGAGTAAAAGTGTATGGACTTGGAAAATGGTATTATAAGCTTATAAAAATCTATTGATGACTTTCTTATTTGATGATAATAATATTTGTAACAGTTGGAAGGAGTATTGTGATTATTTTATTTAAATATCAATAAAAGAGCTGAGATGACAAAACCTTAAGATTGAAACACAAATACTTATTTGTACAGCAATATATACTTAATCTATTGTTATTTGACAGTATTTGTTTGCATTAACGTTTCAAACGGTCGGCTAAGGAAAGGTTTATTCCGTATATTAATTTTGTTGACACCTTTACTTTGACAATGGTCGAAATGTTAAGGCAAACCAATTACAAATAGGATAAGGAAAACAAGAATAACCTGTATAATCTCATTTTTATACTGCAATTGAATAATATTTCATAATAAATGCTGAATTTTTAATTTAGTAAATTTTGGGGAAAGAGGGGCTATATGAAGTATGTTTAATTTTTTTATTACAAATAATTAGTGTTTCAGGCATGTGAAGATAGGATTTGTATTATAAAAAAAAAAAATAACGTTCTTTATGCAAATAAATTTAATCAGATATATTGATATCTATCTTTTTTCTTTTAGAAAAACAATTTTTTTTTTTTTTTTAAAAAAAGAATGTAAATTGTCAAACATATATAAAAAAAAAAAAGTACAAAATGGACGTGTTTCAAATACTGCAAGATTTATTATGTAAACAAACTTATTTAAAAAAAAAATCGAAAAAAATCAAATTACATTTAAAATAGCTCAAATTTACCAGTTCTTACTAAATTTCAGTGAGTGATTCAGTATTTTACTACAATGATTATTTATTTTTATAAATAACTGTATCCTCCCTGCAATATAGCAGCAATAATGGTAGAATTGTGGAAGTTAAAAGTTTCAGGATCATTTCTCAATCAAATAAAAAAAAAGTCTTAGTCTAAATGAAATAAATTATTGTTTTCATGATTATTCTGAAACGATTTAATGACATTCTGAGAATTAAACATATGATGATTATTTGATAACAATAACCTTATCAATCACTAACTTATTAGAAGATTAAAAACATTGAAAAAGTTGGACCAGATAATATCTTGAATCATATTTGTCAATTAATTATCATATGTACACTGATGAAGATTGTGAAAATGTTAGAAGTAGAAAATTGTCCTTCATGAATTTTATAAATACTGATAAATTACTGTTATTTTTGAATGTCCAAAAGACTCAAATAGTTATAAATGATTTTGCATGTAGGATCAATATATTATTTTATTTACATCTATTACAAAATTACTGACAAAGTTGCATTCATAATTTCTAAATATGAAAACAAAAATCCAAGAAAAATAATATAAACATTTGAATAATATATAAATAAAAATATGAAAGATGTACAATAAATTTTTTTAATATTTAAAAGAATTATAGGCAAAACAAAAAGTAGATTTAAATTTAATGAAATTAATAATGAAATTCAGTTATAGAATATTTTAATGCTTTTTTTCCCATTCTAATATAGAAGTGGCATAAAGTAATTCTTACATTAATATGATTCTGCTCAAATGTAATAAATTTATACATTTGGACTAAAATACTACTTGATAACAGAAAATATGCATGTTCAGTGTCCCATATTGTTTTTTCTTATGTCTAAAAAACCAAATAAAACAATAAATAGACATTGTACATAATATAAAATCATTTTATTACAGAAAGATTCATTGTTAACAACTTTTGTGAATGGAGAAATTGATAGATTAACACTGGAAAACAAAAATAAAACAATAAATGAATGCCATTTATAAAATTGATTGAAATTATTGACAGCTTAATAGAACATAATAATTAATGATAAGAGAAATCTCACAATAGATAAAAATCAGGGAATGAAAATTTGTCAAATTAATATCCATAATGTGAAAATACTTTATAAGACAGAATGGTTGGGGAGAAAGTTAAATCAACATAGTATGCTCTCCTTCAAAAAGTTTATATGTTACTAATGCACTGGTTATTAAAAGAAATAGACTCATTTGTAATTTAATGAACAGAATAAAGTCATTTAGATAAAAGTTAATTATATTATTAGTAATCTTTAGATTTTATTTAATCATAACGAAATTGTGTAGGTTAATGCTATTTGATTTGTAAGGTAAAATAAATTATAATGCCCTGAAATTTAAAAATAGCAACATTTTAGTCTCAACATTAAATAAAAGCTAAAATTTATATTGTATATCTGCTCAATGTGAGACTTCATACATTGAAGCCAAAATGTAGAAATATTGTCATAACTAAAAAAAAAAAAAAAAACAGTTTCATCTGATTGGTTCTACCTTCTGTTTGTAAAGTTTACAATGACAGTTTGCAGGGAGAGAAATGACATTAAGAGAAAAGTTAAAGAAGCATGTTTTATTGCTATTGATGATAAGGCTATGAATAGGAAAGATGCGTGTTACAAAATCTCTAAGAAATGGATCATTTAGCACTGACGCATTTACTTTCAACTAATTTACATATATCAGCATATTTTAGCATATACCAACATGCTATGCTTATTCTTTGTTGCCCATGATTATGAGAGCTAAGTTCTCTTGAAAGCGCTCTGGCATTATTCTTTAGATATTATAATTATTTTGAGTTTATAATATATTGTTATTTAATCCTGATGAAGCTCGGTTGTTGTGCGCGTATTTGCGCATTAAAATTATATACATGTATAGCAAGCACCTGAGTTTAATAATTTCTTTTTACAATGACATAAAGAATAATAATCTTCATTTGATATCTCAACAAATTTACCAATTATTGTTAGTTAATGGTTAGATTCATCTTTCATCATAATTTATACTAGTGGCAGTGTGAAAGTAATTAAAAAACTATCTTTTGCTGCATAATGTAAGTGTTTATAAAATAAAATTGTATTAATCAACCTTTTTAGTGATAAAAATGAATTTGTTATAAATTTAATATGCTTAAAAAGTTTAGTTAGAAAAGATATCAGAATGAGTCTTCTGGATTATTGTATAGAGCTATAAGTGTAAGACAAATATATTTTAAAGATATTCATCATCATCATCAAACATTATCAATCTGCTGCACAATGAAGGTCTCTCCAAGTTCAATTTATCTTCTCTGATATACCAGGCACTCTTATACCTGAAGCCTAATTGTAAATATTTCAAATCTTATATATTAATCTTGCATTCTGACCATCCCTTTTTTATGTATTTAAATGGATACTGTCCTATACATGAGGGTCAGAGTGACTTGAGGTCAATATGGGTATGACCACGATATTGGCATCAGCATGGGATTTCAGAATTCTATCATCAGATTTTCAATGGTGTGGATGGCTGAAGAGTTGGAGGTTGGATTGGATTGAAGCCTGGCCCCATTAAAGTGTACAAACTTTCTATTGTAATATAAAGTGAGCATTGATATATATATATATATATATATATATATATGCTCACTTTATATTACAATAGAAAGTTTATATATATATATATATGGGAGATGATAATCCGGACAAATTGATGAGTGCTGGCTTAGCATGAAATACATATATTGGTGATTTTTTATCTTTTCTGCATGTGTGTGATCATGTGTGTCAGTGGTATCAGAAAGTGTGGATAGCTGAAGGGGCTTGAAAGACTGAGGTCAAGTTCCCTATACTCTTGTTCCATATTCTTTTACCAAATTCATTCCTAAATTGCTAGATTATATTCAGCCAACAATGATTTAACCCGACTAAATATGAATTTACAGCCTATCAATATATTTTGCAAGATCATAGAAAAGAAAACTATTTATACATACTCAAAAAATATTAAGCATTTAAAGAAATAAGAACAAAAGTGTTTTTATGTCGCTTACAAATTAAAAAGAGTGAAAAAAAAACAAATAAGAAGATATTAAGTTTTTTATTAGCATAATGTTATGGTTTTGATGCATGTTTAAAAAAAACAGTTACATCAGTAATAAGTGACATAATAATCGATAATAAAAATTAATAATGGAATCCAAATAATAAATGGAATAAATATTTTACTAGATATTTAAGAACGCTCTCAAAAAAGTTTTGGAAATAATTTACTCTAACACTAAACCGTGTTTAGTGTGAGATAAGAAAATAAATATTTTTGAATTAAGAACTAAATGGAGTCAAAATTTGAGTCTTATAAAAATATGAGTGACAAAAGATGATGGAAGATTTTTAAAAAAAATGATATGCAAATCAAAACATATATATAAAATTATAAAAGAGCGGTTTGGAGAGGATGAAAAAAAATAAAATATTCTTTTTATATAATGATATTAAATAAAATAAACACAAGAAATACTATAATTACTATAGTTTACTGCATCATGGTATTATTAAATATTGTTAAAATTATTTCTATGGAAATTTGCTTCACGTTATTTATAAATTCAAGTTACATGATATTTTTGGACCAATCTATCAAGAAAACTAAGGATTCCTGATATATAAAAACAAATATTTATTATATTTTTAAACAGACATTGTAAGTTCATGGTAGGACTATATATAAATATAATATTGCATAGTAAAAACAAAGATTAAAATTATATGAACCTTATATTATTTAACATTTTTCACAAAAATCATAAATTGTAATTTTATTATGTAAGGAAATATTTTTAAAAATGTAAAATAGGTAGCTGAAAAAAAATTGATGCTACAAAATTAATACCAATCAATGGATTATATATATATAACTATAACAACACGTGAAAATTTTTACAAACGTATTTAAATAATAATTGAGCTGCCCTCTAGCTGCAAAGTTCGATAGCATTTTACATTAAGTGAGTGACCACCTCTTGTTGTCTTTTAGATCTTTTTATGTACAGCCATCCAGAACTATTACCAGCCAGAGTTCCAATTTAAATCAGTCTTTATATCTTTTAATGTAAATTGATATTTAATCAACTGATATATATATATATATATATATATGGTAGCCTGAGCAATAAATAGGATGTCTTACATGAATTAACATCATAAGGTTCACAAGTAAAGGTTTCAGGTTTAATTCTCAGATGAGCAAAAAAAAAAAAAAAAACAGTTCTGCTAATTAAATAATTAAAATAATTGAATGACTTATGGCTTGAAAGTTTGTATGAAAATTTGTATAAATTTTAAGTGCCATAAATGTTAGAATTGATTTACATTCTGTGGACTTACAGTTTTAGAATCTATTACTCTACTTCCTCATTAAATCATGCGAGTCAGTAAATTAAATATAGTTTTTATATTCAATCTATAATCATGATTCCAGAATAAAATAACTAGACAATAATATAATAGTAGTTATATTTCACTTAGACCTGATCATTTATAATATAAATCCAGGAAGCCTATAATTACACGTAATGCAAAAAAAAAAATGAAGAGAAATTACTAGCGATTAAAAATCTTTAAAAAACATATATATATTTCATGCAACATTTTATTTTAATAACTCTTCTTTCACAATCAGATTAAGTTTGAATGGAAAAATCATTGTTAGTAAAATTAATTTATATTTATAAAACTTATGAATTGGATAATCATAAAAATAGAATAATAAATAGATAATAAACATATGAGATAGATGGATGAAATAAGAAAGTGTGCAGGGTAATGTGGAGAAGAGAAGCTAAAGATCGGAGAAGATGAATTGATCTTGGAGAGACCTTCATCCTGCAGTAGACTAATAATGATTGATGATGATGATAATAATATTAAAAATAATATAGTCCACACAATAAAATTGCAATTTTTGAAATATGTAACAAAAATTTTCAAATTCACTTTTTATTGTCAAAAGCATTGTTAGTATACTTAATTATATTTATGGTAATAATAAATTGCATATTAAAATAGTATAATGAATAGATAATAAATTTTATATTAAATAGAATATAGTTCATACAATAATAGTATGGAAAATATTTTAGAAATATGTTTTTTTAAACAAACTGCTTTATGTGGGACTGTCCAAGGAATATGATAATAGCATATTTTTTTACAATTAAAATTATTTATTTGCTGAAGTGAAGCATATAAAAAAATATAAATCAAAATCATAGTTAACAGTTTTAAACATAATGACTGTGAAATTAGTTACAACAAAAGTGTTTTAAATCTCTTAGAAAAACTGTGATAATATCATGTCAAATTCAGCAAAGACACATCAAGAAGAATAGCCTATATTAATAGATTCAGATTTAAATTCACCTTTCACTTAGCCTATTGCAGTTTAACAGTTATATAACATAGAAGAGATGACTATCAAAGTAGAATGTCCAAGTTGGAAATAATGATGGTAAAAAGATGTTTAGGTTGTGTTTGAAAAAACAAAAAAACAAATAAGAAAAAGCAAAAAGGTACAATTTTTTTTTTTTTTATAAAATAAAGCACATTATTGATGAGTGAGCAGAAGTAAGAATACACTAAAGTAAAATAAGTAAAAAAAAGTTCAATAATAATTAACTTTCTGAAGGCAAAAAAAGAAACGCATTTCTAAAGTGTAAATTAAAACTCTTCTACAAATAATGAAGTGAACTTCGTTCACTTCATAAAATTTATAAAAATACTGCTTTTTTAAAGTTGTTAAATCCACTAAATGATTGAAAAATATGAATGAATATTTAGAAATGGATTTATGTATATATACACAGTACATACCAAATATATTTTTATTAAACTAAAAAATAGTCATAAAAATAAGCCTAAAAATTAATAAGCTTAATGTGATTTATTCTTTAAATATGAGTGAATGTTAAATGTTTGTAAGTTCATGCAAGAAAAAAAGTATAACTAGGGGGGGGGGGTAAAAATTTAAATGCTCTAAGTGATGGTGGTGCACATTTATTTTTATTAAACTTCAAAGTTTCACTTAATTAAAGACTATTGTCATATTTTAAATAATATTTATAAAAATGCAACAGCAACAATTAAATTACATAATGATACTAGGAAAGTCAACACCGAGAAGGATGTAAGACAGGGTGACTCCATGTCTCCAAATCTTTTTACAACAGTACTGCAAGAAGGATTTTGTGGATTAAAATGGGAATCTAAAGGAGTGAAAGCAAATGGAGATTATTTAAGTCATTTAGATTTTGCAGATTATGTAGCTATTTTTGCAAATAATGCTTTAGAGCTGCAGAAAATGTTGCAGAAGTTATCAGATAAAAGTAGGAAAGTAGAAGTAATATTCAATGGATTTTCTCAAAATATGAAAATAAAGATTATGATGAGTTAGAAGTAGTTGACAGCTACAGATATCTTGGTCAGATTATTAATACAGATGGAAACCTAATGGATGAAATTAATCATAAAATTAAATTTGGTTGGAGTGCTTTTGGTAGAAATAACTTGATACTAAAAGAAAATATGCCTATGTGTTTGAAACAGGGTTTTTTAATAAAATGTTTAAATCAACATAAATCAAAACACCCATAAATGAAAACACATGTAAAATATAAAAATTGTAAGAAAATTCATTTTAAAGAATTCTTTTAAATGTAATAAAATTGAAAAGGATTGATTAGTCATCATCAATAATTGTCAGATAACTATCACTTCAAATGTACAATAAACATGTGTACCAATAATTGAACATTCAAACAATTGTTTCAACATCATGTTATAATAATTCACAAAACTAGGCTGATTATTGTTTGAAAATGGATATTAAATGATATTAAAGATAACCAAAAATGTTTTGTTTATAATTTTTGTTTCTCACCTATTGCTGGTTTGTTTGCTAGTCAAGGGTAAATGGAATATGACTAGGTAACAAAGATCATAACTATGAAATATAGTTGCCTACTGATAACATTTACATTGTAATTTATCCTTACTAATTTAAGAAAGAATATATAGAAATTATTTTGTTATATCGCTATGAAGTCACAACATTTTAAACAGTAATATATTGTGTTTTTTATGTTTAACTTATTTTTTTCATAATATTTTATGTTTTTATATTTAACTTATTTTTTTTTTCATAAAACACTTTAATATATCAATGTTAATTACATTGAAAAGTATTCATTTCTTTTTATTCTACGCAATAGCCTTAAAGTATTTGCAATATTAAAATGTAATTAATTCCAAATCAAGTAAATATTAATAAAAAATATTATGAAATATTCGATGCTGTTTTTTTTAATTAAACATATTTATGTCTTGAAAACATATATATATATATATATATATATATATATATATATAAACACAAAATGATGTCTAGAAATAATATTGAAAAAGATATGTAATTCAACTAAGTCAAATTCATTACAATAATTAACAGGCCATTATAAGTTCACCAAAACATCTCCACAAGATCTGTCTCGAGAATCTATTTCTTCTAATGATGCAGAAAATTTCTTTATTCAACTCTTCCATGCAAATACTATTTCTTCTATCTTAGGATTGCTTTTGATGTCTAGTCCAATGTTGCTGTAATTTGTTCATGGCCATGTCATCCTACTATGTAAGAACTCATCCTCATTTAATTTTATTAACATTTATAATTAATTACTAATATCAATCAGGGCTTAAGATAATTATTTTCAACACTTCATTGTTATTCCCAATGAATTTCTTTCACTATGTTTTTAAATTACAAATCAAAAGATAATTAGTTTTTACTTAAGATATATAAAAATAATCTTTCTTTAAATATAATATTAAGAGTATCAAACACACTGAGATATTTTAATTTTTAAAATGGGATTACATTCATCATCATTAATTTACTGCACATGACTGTTTACAAATTTAAAAGCTTCACTATTTCTGAATTCATTTATTTATCTAACGAAGTTGTTTTTCCTGTGATAGATGTCATAATTTATAATTTAACCAATAATCTATTTGTTCAACCAGGCAATAGTTTTTCTATCTCTATAACATAATTTAACATATTAGCTCAAATACTGACCTACAACATAAATTTTAATAAGTTGTCATATTTAAATATTCAATATAAAATAATATTTTTATTTTATTTGAATAGGCTTGAAGATCAGAAGTTGGAGCCTTTCCAGCTATGATTAAGATCTGGGATGGGAAGTGAGTATAGGTGAATCATTGAAATACTTTCAAATCACAAGCAGACTTATTGTTTTTTTCACTCTGAGATAGTATCTAACCTTTAATAAAAATTTAAGAAGTAGAGAATTCAGCTAGAGCAAAGCCTCTCGAGTGACTTTATTAAGATTATTAATTCTATCACATCGTGCATAGATTTATCAGTGTTTAATTATGTGATACTTATTTTCTCTTTCAACATAAATACCAGCTGTTAAGTTCTATTTATGTGATTTCAGATACAACTAATGAAATGAAATCATCTGGATTTATTATTGAATCTGAAAAAAAAAAAAAAAACCCTGTTTGGTTTCTAACACAAAAAAAATCCATATCTAATCATGTAATTCTTTGCTTGTTTCAAAGTTTTCTTGAATAGACTTTGTTTAAACATTCTTATTGTAATTTTTGGTAAGAAAGCTACATCTATATCATGCTTCTTGATTCTCTTAAGTCATAGTGGTCTCTGGTGTCTTGTTCATATGTGACTAGAACACATTTATTTAATAAATTTCCTGAAAGTACTTTTTCTGAAGTGAATAATAATGAAAATGTATAATAATTACTACATTATTTTGTATTATATTATTCAGAAAGATATAAAGTACTTTTAAGATTATACAGGCCAACCTTATACCAAAATATTTCATCAGTTTGGAAGCTATCATAACACTGCTATATTTTAAAATATTATCAACTGAGTCATCTATATATTCAGCCACTTGATTTTTAAGATTACAAATAATTGTTTAACTAAATTAAATTATATATTTTTGTCTAAATTTAAAAAATGATATCACTATTTTCATTAAAAAAAATGAATCTATAACATATTATTTTTCAATTCTGAATGCCAGTTTTAACATATCAAAAACCTTAATAGTATATACACTTTTTATACAATTATGTAAGTCTATACTTGTTCTGTTCAATTAATAAGAAAATATAAAATAAAACTAATAATATTCATGAAGGCTGTAGCCTCAATCACATATGTATAAAATGCGATAATAGGGACCTCTACAGGTCTTAAAACCACAAGCTTACTCTTGGAAGAAAATTTCCCCTCTTTTCTTCCAAGAGTAAGCTTGTGGTTTTAAGACCTGTAGAGGTCCCTACTATCGTATTTTATATGCATGTGATTGAGGCTACAACCTTAATGAATATTATTTACATAATGAATGTGCGTTTAAATAAATTTATAAATAAAACTAATAAGAGAGTCTTAAAAACACAGAGTCAGTTTTCAACAAATTGCTACCAGAATCATAGTGCTGAATAGAACTGCACCATTAACTATGTGCAAATATATAGTGAAGAAGACCAATACATAAATCATACACATTATGTAAATTGATGCATTATTTATATATTGGTCCTTACCACTATATGTGCATATTTTAACAATGCAATTTTAGTCAACATTGATTTTGCAGTAATCTGCTCAAAGCTGGCTCAGTGCATTTAAGACTTTTTTTATTAGTTTTATCTTTTCATATTAACTTAAACCGTTCAAGTTTGGTAGAGTAACATATCAAAAAATAATTTAAAATGATAATAATTAGCAAATGATTGTAATTTTATTGAATATTTTATCTATTTTGAAGTAGTATTTATCAATCAAAAAAGAATTACATTAAGTTATAATTTACATTAAATTGTAAAAGATAAAGAAGCTATTAAATGTAAGTAACATTATCAGAAATTACCACCAAGCAGTTTCAGGACAGTTTATAGTCCCATATTCATGGTAACTTATATTTAGTCACAATGAATATAAACTGTTCCAAAAGCACTTGACAGTAATTTTTGATAATTTTACTTACGTTTAATAGCTTCATTATCTGTGAGCAGACACATCTATATATTAAAAGATAAAGGTATAATGTTGATTAAATTCTTGGCAAGATAGTTTCTAATCCTTGTATGGTTTGTTTCTTTATATGCAAGCACATTATTTCATAAGCATAATGCAATGCTAGGTTTTTCTAACTGGTTTTAAACAAGCAATTTATCAGATCAAACTCATCATCCACGTTAACATGGTAGATAATCTTAAAGGAAAGACTATAATTTCAGAATATATTTTTTTAAGTTTCTTCAACATGACATTTATTCATCTCCAAGAAATTATATAACATGAGAAATGATTAGTATACTTCAAAACTTTTGTAATTTTAGCCATATAAGCAGATAAGTTGAAGCTTTTGTTGAAGATTATATTAAAAAGTTTTTCACTATACTACATTACTATCTCTTCATCATCATGATCAATCTTCAATCATAAAAAGAGTCAATGAGAGCAATCAATTTTATGGACTTTTAGCATATGAGTCAGATTACCTCTGTCTAATGCATAAATTCAACTGATCTTAATCTTTGATTCTTTTCCCCTAGTGAGTTAATTATCTCGTTTCCATGTTTAGCCACATTGTTTTTAATGTCAATATTTTTTTTAAATTTTCAATCATTATTTATATAATACAGTACGTTTCTAAGGCAATGTTAATTCATTTCTGTTCAATAATTCAGAGTTTAATTTATCCTTTTCACATTATCACTCTAAATCTTTGATTTATATAATTGAATATATATATAATTCTACAATCTTTGATTTATATAATTGAATATATATATAATTAAACAAGACAAACTTTACACTGCATAGCAAGCCTCTGTTTACTCAAAAATACTATGTCTCTCATTCCTCTTCATAATCAAAATATTGAGTTTGTGGTTCAATTGCATTTGCAAACATACATTGCAATAATACACACACACATTAATATTTTCAATGAAACTTTTATGTAATTTGATGAGTATTGCATTAAAAACAACAATTTATTTTTGAACCACATTTCGGTTATTAAATGTAAATTTTTAAATCAAAATATGAGCATTTGTAAATTAATTAATTACTATCAACAACAATATGAGGAATTCATAACTTAATTAATTCGATTACTATTAGGTAAATAGAGGTTAAATAAATTACGACTGGATATCCAATGCGTTTATCTAAAATTACATTTAAAAATAAAAATTTTGTTCCAAGAAAAGAAATATTTTTGTTTTGTTTTTTAGTGCAATACTCTTCAAATTAAATAAAAATATTTTTTAAGAAAATATTTATATATATTTGCTTTTATTTGTTTTTATTTGAGCCTATTTTATATTATTTAAATTTTTCCAATTCATTTATCTTAAATAAAAGAGTATCCATATTCATTTTTTAAAAACTGAGACAAAAGAAATTAAGATATAATCCTACAATTCTTTTTTTTCTATTTTAATAAAGAGTAAACAATGGACAATAATATTCAAATTCAATGAAAGATATTTTTTAAAAAAAATAGCATAATCTATTGTGAATCACTCAAAACTTACCAAATCAATTAACATATGGTTTGAAATGTGCCCTACTATAGAAGTAGTTTAAAAGTCAGTTACGAGATTTTTGTTTTTAGTAAACCTCCAGTTTACAAAACAAGTTTTGTATTGCTGATCCAAAGTGAAATTAAGATTTCATTTTCCATTTCTTTTTTTCATGCTAATTTAATTAACTGTAAATATTTCTAAAATTTCTTCCTCAAGTTAAATGAAAGGCTTTGTTTAAAAATTACCATACCATTTATTAGCATGACTCAAAATTTACCAAACTAATTTGAATACAGTTTGAAATGAAACCCATCAACATTGTTAGCCTGAACAATCCTGAAATATTTTAGGAATATATTAAATTGCCATTGAAACTTCCCATGTGTACAAAACTTGAAGAAAATCTGTTCAGTAAAACTAAGATAAAAATTGTTTATAAGATTGAATCCAATTAAAAGCTTTTATCTTCATTTTTTTATATAATTATAAGCAGTTTCAATAAAAGCTATAATCTTATCCTCAGTTTCAAGATACTGATCTGTGAACAATTCAAATAAACTTATGAACTACTGAAACTATTTATGTGATTATTATCTCTAAGATAATTTTCCAAGAGATTGCAAAAGACCTAGAAAGAGAGCACAAATGACATGGATTGATGAAACAAGAAAGTGTGCAGACGCGATATGAAGAACAGAGGCTAGAGAACAGAGATAGATTAAAATTGGAAAGACATTCATCCTTCAATATATTGATAATAGTTGAAAATGATGATAATAATGTTTATTTCTAAAGCATATATGCAGGACATAAACTATATATCACTTACATTTATTTAATAATTATTTTACTTTTCAATTCTTTTGGTTGCCATGACAGTAAAATATTAAAATTTGTTTTTGATCTTGCAGATTTGTACATACTTATAAAATATTTTAGTTAATTTTATTTGCAAATGGTAGTTTATGAATATACAATGTTAGGTTATGATATTTATTTTTAACCCTGATTTTATGAACTTAACTCTTTCATTAAAATTTAATTTACTCTGATTTATATAAATTTTATGATAACTACAATATTTTTTAAAAATTATACCAAAGATACATTTACCACCAGTAAACTGTTTTGAATTATTTAATACAAGAATTAATAATCTCTTCGAAGTAACTTCACCCACTAAATGAATATTATTGTCAATCTAGAAATGGAAGACCTAAAATATCAAAGCAGTTTTGTAAGACTGAAGAGTTGATAACTTTCAGCCTTAAATATATTTCTTAATTTTTTTTTCTCAATGAAGTGACAATAAAATAAAAGTAAAATACGTTGCTTGCATAAAATGTCAATATTATATAGGATAAACTAGTTAATTATTTAATAATATTAAAATGTTTATGACCTATGATATAGAAAGCTAAAAAAATATTTACTTACATCAAGTGCTTCTTATTCTCTAAAATATTAAAATAAAACAAAAAAAAAAAAAACATAAATTAGTATTTTCTTTAAAAAAGCATAGAATTAATACATATATAATATCTTATTAAAAATAAAAACTTTTATAAATTTATTATTTTTATATGAAGAACTAACTATACTATCAATTTGTTTAAAATTATTATTTATTAACAAATGCATATGACTGTAATATCAACCTACTAAATCTACAAGCTAAACAGTTGGAAAAGTAGATTTTTATATATTTTTAATAAACTACTTATTTGTATAAAATAAAATAAAATTACTATAATTTGCTTCATTCGTTTTAACAACAAATATCAATCCTGATTATTAATATTATAATATCATTATTAAAATACTAATGGTGTAAATGGAGCAGCATAAAGAATTCAATGGCTATTTAATAATTATACAAAACAATATAATCATTAAAATCAGTCAACACTTAGACAACCCCAATATCAATAACAATCAACAATTTCAAACTGTTGTCAAGGCAACCTCCTTTTAACAATAAAAGTGGAATCTCACCTTTACTTATCATTCAATATATTTATATGGATACTAAACATTGCAATTTGTCCAGAGAGACTGAAATTATTGATACAAAAAAAAATCTAATTAATCCTCTTTAACTAAATATAATCTGCTCTAAAGACAAAGTAATAAATAGTCAATTATAACATCAAATAATCAATTACAACATCAAATTACAATTACAATTTTCAAATTGCACCAAATTTATTACTTAAAAAATAAGTTTAATAATGTTCAAGGCTAAATAGATTTATAAGTAATCATTAAAATCAGTCAACACTTAAACAATTTTAATATCAATAACAGTCAACAATCTCAAACTGTTGTCAAGGCAACCACCTTTAAAACAATAATAAATAATAATTTACTTGGTTTATTTTGAAATTTCAGGATATCAAAATTCTAATCTTTACCTATGATTATGTGTTGTAAACATTATGAATGATATATATTTGAAATTTTTAACAACTCCAGCCTTTTCTTTGCAATAAAATAGCAAAAAAAAAAACATCCATATCATGTTTTCTTGTAAATACTACTCATTAACTATGTTTAATGCTATTTCCATGACCAACATTATCTCTGAAAGTCTTGTCCTCTTGCAAATATTGTATTTCGATAATAATACATGCAGAACCAGATGCAAAACATCTCATATGTATTCCATGCATCATGACTATCACAAAAATGCAGGCTGTTTTTTTCTCTAATCTTTCTGAATAATGTATGCTTTGAAAACATGCATTTTTATTAGGATCTCTCACTATTATTCTTTTTGAAGATGAAATAAAATATTTGTAAAACAATGAAAACCAAAATTTATGTGATGTTCCACTTTGGCTTGGACATTTATTTTAATTGACAAATCCATGTATTTGAGCACCATGCACCAATGCATGAATTTCTGAGAAATAAATGTTTAGGCACAGATGGGCGGGGTATAAGTTTTAGTAGTCTTTTTTTATGGGCCAGAGTATGAGCTTTACAGTAGCTAATTATCTTAGAAATAAGGGATTAGGACCTTAAAGTGTGTAGAGATAACATTAATTATTTATAAAATATTTTGCCCTTGATAAATTGTAATGTGCTTGTAGGAATTACTGTAATGTGTAAACCAACCTTAAAATGGGAAATAACTACTTTAGTCATTACATTGAATATTCTCTATAAATAAAAGGCAGAAATATAATACAGTGATACTGCAATAACTTTTGTATATTTATTTCTTATGGTAATTTCTTGTGAACAGTCACACAATAAGCCATTCAATTATTTAATTATTGCCAAATTTGATCATGAAGCTATAATATGTTTTCATCATTTAAAGTAAAATGTTTATAATTTTTTTATCATGAGCACACATATTATTTAATTAATATAAGTATTACTTAATATATAATAACTTTATAAAGTTTGAATAAGAATCACTGCTATCAACAGCATTCACAAAAATAGTAGTGACATAATTTTTGCTATAGCTAATTATTATATTTGTTGAAAAACAACCAGAATAGTATAAAAAAGACCTTTATTTTTTAGAAATTAGTAAAAAATTCAAGCACCGAAAGTGTATGAAAAGGAATTGATCCAAGATTTTAAACTCCAGGATTTGACACTTATCTTACTATGCCAAACCATGGAGGCACTATGTGAGCAATAACACAAGCATTGAGATGGTTGCCTTTAAATATATAACCTTCTGACTATCATAAATTTATATTACAATAGAAATATTTATTTCAATGAAATTCAAATAGGATTTTGTAATTCTAAAAATATTAATATTGTAAGTGTTGATAAGATATATGAGAAAGTTTAAGTAGTTATACTTTAGCTTTGAAATTACACACACACACACACGCATATATATATATATATATATGCCAACTGATCTTAGAGATGGATTTATTGTTTCAATTCAGAGATATAAAAGGATAGAATTACTATGGAATATTTTTGTATTAACTACAATATCTTAAGTAAGAGTCTATTATCACCAAGTGCTTGTATATATACAGAATTTTTAATCTGTTTTATATTTGTAACTTTATTGTCCTTATACTTTTAAATTATGTACATAGTTTTGTACTAGGACTCTTTTTTCTCTGATAGTGTAATTATTTTAAAAAGAAGTGTACATTTAAAATACATTTTTTTTCTAGACTATAACATTTTTATTCTTTTTGTGAGTAGTTCCCAATCAGTACTTTGTCATATACATGATTATCATTATTATCAATAATAATAATCAATACATGATTATTATTATTACCGTTCATAACTGTTTAGCTATTATATTTTATGAGAAAAAACTAAAAGAGAATAAAGAGTATAAAAGTTAAATTAAATGTGAATAATTGTGATGATTATACCAAACCAATCCATGAACTACTAATCTTATGTCCACTACACAAATTAATTATTTTCTGTATTGATTAATGTGATAATAAATACAAATACAATGTTTATTTTACCAAAGATAGAGACTGATTCATAATTATACAAACGCTTTCTATTTTAATCAAATCCCTGTTAGTGATTGTCCATGACTTAGTTTACCTTCCATAAAATCAGACTAGATACTTATTTAATGCTTAGTAATGCATTTTAGACAGATTTACCATTGACTCAGCTACCAAAATAGTAATAATATCATTTCAGGGATTCTGATAATTAAATATTTTATTCTAAGTTTACATCTCAGATCACAAGCCTAACAAAAATAATACATTATTAATTACAACAAGATATTTATTAGTAATTATGCTAACTGAAAAGTTTACTAAGTATGATACTTGGTATATTGGATGATCAACATTAATATAACACTTCACATTTTATATAAGTAATTAGTTCACTAAATAATGAATATAATTTTAACAATGTTTAATATTTTATGTTAACATGCAAGCATTTTTCATACTAAAGATATAAATGATATTATTGCTTTATTAATTTCAGTAATTATTACATTAACAATATAACAGTTATTGAAACCATCATTTTGAAATGGCATATAAATGACTTCTATTTATGTTAATATTTTATAAATGCACTGAATTGAAAAACAATTTTAGTGTCTGAAAATAAATTTGATGTTTGTCATAATATATTGTCTATCATAAAGTAATTCCAAGTTTAGTTATACAAAATGAAATGGATATTTTTTCAAAAACACAATAATCTCATATTATAAATGATTGTTTGATAACCCACCCCTATTTTTATGAAAGATTGATACGTAGAGTCTTTAGTTTCTAAATAATTAATATAAGTTGATATTAATAATTTAGCTATTCTGTTTTATCATATTCAAATATAGTGATAATTGTAAATCAAAAACTATTCATATGTTAATATCATAATTATACTGTTCCCTCTCTTGTAAAATAAAAGTTACATTATTTGAAATTATTTTGAATAATTAAAAGTGTTAAGTATTAAATAACTTTATATGAAAAAATAACTATTAATAATAATAGACATGTATAGCTAAAGCATATAAAAACATATGTTGATACATCACAGAAGTTGTTAATGGCTTTTTTATTTTCTGATGCTGGTCTAAATTAGAAAAATTAGAATAATCTTTACAAGGTCCTTGTACAAAAAGAATACAAGCACAATCTCATTTAGAAGATTACAAATATATACTTACCTTAATGGACTATGATTTCACCCATTACATGTATTAAAATTATAAAAATCAATCAATGTAAGAACCCATGATAAAAATGTTCACTAATGTTGAAATAAAATTCACAGTAATATCATACGACAAACCTATCCCCTATCCAATGCATTGGATAACAATCTTAACATTTATTATGGCGATAATAAGTTATAATCAATTCATACAAACATTTGTCAATGTTGCAGCATTGTAACCAAATACAGAAATAGATCGAGTCTCATCTATGCTGGGATTAAATAACAAACAACTTTTATGAACTATCAAGGATTGGTCATTTAAACCTAAATATTTTGTCCTCAAATTAAATGTGTGGTCAATGTGAACATTGAAGTTCTTTAAATGTTAAATAAACCATAATGCCAATGCTGCACATTAATTGCACCACTGAGAAAAAGAGAAGCAAAAGCATTTTCTATTTGAGAGAATCAGTTAGAATTTGACAGAGCCAACATCATTTTAATTTACAAAAAAAAAAGAGAGAAATATAACATTCATTTAATCCTAAAATCTTTTTCAAAGAGAGAACTTTGCTGAATTCCAAAGTGTTATGCTTATACATTATGGTATACAAGGTGCATTTTTAATTTGAGTTACAAGAGTAAAAGTCTTTCTCACATTTTTAGAAATCAGCTTGAAAAAATTAAAATAGAATATTGAACATATTCACAGCTATTACTTTCTTTTATTTATTTGCTTAGCAGTAACTTTAAAATATATGTAATTAACACCCATTTATAAATGCAATTAACATTCATTTATGATGTAACTAAATATATGCTCTCCTGTTCTTATAAACTGTTCTTGAATACAATGTCTTTGAAATGTAATAGTGAAATAATATTATTGTATTGTGGTAGTCTATTGTTATTTTATTTCAATCAGAGAGATAATCTTTGCAAATATAATATATAAATATTTCAATTAGTTATCTAACATAACTTTCCTGGCTAGGAAAATGAAATTTATAAATATTAATATTTTTAGCTCATTTATAATAGGGAATGAGAGACGTGAACAATTTGTTGGGTGTCACTTCTTATAAACATATCTACAATTTTCCCAATCTGTTACACATTTTGTCTCAGGTCAGGTCATAAAAAAGTGAGGTAGTGAAGCACTTATCTCAAGTACTAAATTAAATTATGCAATAAAATGAAATATTACATTTGAATATACATATTCTTATTTGATACACATTTTTCTTAGCATTTTCATTGCATTTTTCAGTAGATCATTTTAAATAAGCCTTTTTAATAATTTTAAAATGTGCAGTTTTTAAAGATTATCTCAGGCGTCAAAATTTATTGACCAGGTTCAGTTCCCTTTTTAATGAATCACATTGAGATTATTAAAAAAGTCTATATTTGAGCATAAAAATGATCACCATCATTTTTTATACAATTTATTTCTAAAGTAGTATTTTACTTTTAATACTATAACATAGAAATATAATCGCATTTCTTTAATAAACTGACAAAAATCAAAATTAGAGGCAACGATCGTGTGTCTCCTGATATTTTTACAGTCACTTTGAAATCTTGGTCTCTCTACAACATCACTGTGACAACCAGAATTCCTCATGATTTGTTTTATTTTACCTTTATATGTAATTGGTATTTTTTATTATAGTCTTTTTATGATTATAGATAATTTGCTTTATTTTCTATTGATTCAAAGCAAATGAAAAATTATTTTAGCATATAAGTATTTACGATGTTGATACACACACACACGTATATATAAATGCAGTATTATTAAAAAAAATTGACTATTTGAATAATTATTGAGACTAGATGTAAAGAAAAAGTATGTTACTATATTATGATATAATACACCAGCCTCTTCAAACTGTTATTATTATTATTTTATTTGTTTTGTTTCCTTAATACAAAAAAGTTTTAATAACTATGTGTATCATATTATTCTACCGATAAATTTTATTTTAAAGCTAAATATATTTATTTTTAAATACTGTATAATTAAATTATATTTATACAAAATTTAATTTTTAAATTTATGACTAGAGTAAAAGATTTAAAACACTGATATATTTTCTATTGTGCTAGTATTTAAATCAAGACTGATTTACACGTTATTGAAATTGCTATTTTTTTTCTTATATGACAAAGCGTTGACTGGGAAGCGAATCTGGGCCTGCTGCTTGGAAGGCATCTATGCTAACTGCTAGGCCACCAGTGCTTGACAATTGCTAATTTTTGAAAAATAAATATGTTCACAATCACAACAATGCAATATCTAAATTAATTTTTTTATTTAAAAAAATAATGGAATCTAAGATAACTGTGAGCCCAATATAAAATTAATGTTGTGTCTCTGTATCTACTATTTTATCATTCATCAGGCCAGTAGACTACAATTTGCAATAAAATAAAATTCAAAATTAGACATCATAGATTTGACAAGCATCGATAAGTATGAATTGCACTATGGATCACATCTCATGTGGCTATTTTCTAATCTCAAACTCTCAATTACAAGATTGCCCTTAGAATGAAAATATTGTTTTTATTGTTTTCATATTGATGATGCAAATTATTGAACAAAATATTTTGTTTAAAGTGACCCCAAATGCAAAGTTAATGATGATAGCAATTTTTATACTTTTATTTCGAAATATAATTGTTCATTATGGAAATGAAGAAAATATACTGTTATATATAAAATGACATACACTTATATAACTTAACATTAATGTTCATTATTTAGTTATATAAAAAAGAACAAATGTTTTGAATTTCATTTTTGTATTAAATTTTTTATAAAAATAAAATCTTAAATAAAGTCTCTAATATTTTAATCCAAGTTTATTTTTATGGTCACTATACATACTAATATTTTGTTTTAAACATTACAAATATTATTTTCTTGCTGAGACAAATATATTTTTCCCCAGTTCAGCTTAGATAAGCACTATCACGTACAGTGATAGAGTGGCAAATTCTAGAATCCAATTTCCATAATTACAGCCTTACATTGATTGACACTTTTGGAACTCCTAATGTCTAGTAACTATCAAGCGTTAAACCATTCTGTTTGTTTTTTAAAGTACAAATTCACAAATTAAAATGTAAATGTATATAACTAAAAAAAAAGTATAATTATATTAGTTTATAAAAAAAAGTTAAAAGCACACATTCACCCAGGTAATATGAGGCTAGAAATAAAAACTGGAGGACATGTAGTTTCTAATTCACAATTACTTTAATATTTGATTATATATTGAAAGTTTAACAAAATTTACATGTATTTTTCTAGATAGTTTAGCTGTCAGGAAAACAACCAATTAAAAATTGTCACTGCAAACAACTAATTAAAAATTGTCACTGCAAATTAAAAACTGGTGGATATGTAGTTTCTAATCCACAATTATTTTAATATCTGACTATATATTGAAAGTTTAATAAAATTTACATGAATTTTTCTAGTTAGTTTAGCTATGACATAGAAAAACAAACAATTAAAAATTCTCATTGCAAATTAAAATCATTGTTATTGATCATTTTTATTAATAATATTGTTTATCTGACCCATGTTTAAATCCAAAGTGGAACTGCTTTTCATTTATTATTCTAGATTATGTGAAGATTGTAATTCATGAAAAATATTTTATAAATGTAAAAATTAAAATTATTAAAACTTTATAAATATTTCCACAAGTAAACAACAATTTCTTGTGAAATTTATACATTTTTCTATAATAATATGTGGAAAATTTTATTAAGCTTTCGATATTTACTTTTAAAATCATATAAAAATATTTAGGGAATGATGCTTCTGGTTTTCATACATATTTTTATTTGATTTACATCCATTTATAATATAGGATAGTAAACTATAAATTGTTCCATTTTTGTTTTAAAATTGTCCAACACATAGTATTAGTAGATGGCCTGATTTAAGTTTGCAATGTCAGTTTTTAATTTGCTATTTTCCTGGTTACACCGTAATCAAAATATAATTGGAAAAATATGTGAAAAATCCTTTTAATCATTCAATATTTTCATGTAAAACATTCATGAAAATATTCTAATATACATGTATAATAATGAAAGTAATATATGTAAAGAATTGATTATATTTACTTAAATTATAAAAAAATATATAAAATGGGTATATTAGAATATAAATAAAAGAAAAATATTAAGTAAACTTGTTTTATTTTTAATAATGCTTTTATGTAAACAGTGCTAATTGATTAAAAATTAAAAAAATAACAAAATAATACAGCTACAAAGTAAAAACAAACTGAATCTAGGTTGATTTGCCATTCTTGGAAAATACCAGATATCTTAAAAATCTAGATTTGTTATCAAACAATTGGAAATTGCAGGAATATTGTCATTTCAAAAAAGCATTTGGAGTTCAAATAAATCATAAAAAATCAAATTGAATTTAAATACTTTTATAAAATGACAATATCCCTGCAATTGCTAATTGTTTTATAATAAGTCTAGATTTTAAAGATATCTGACATTTTCCAAGAATGGCAAATTATTAAACGAGATTCTTTTTTTTTTTCTATTTTTAGTTAGCTAGTACTGTTTAACATAAAAGCATTAATTAAAAAAAAATACTTTTTTTTTTTACATATTATTTTATTTTTTACTTTTTAATTATAAACTACAAAATGTCATAAAAATTATGATTTAATAATAAGTTTTAAAAAAGACTGATTAAGACAACAATGAAGACACGATGAGGAAACTCTTGAAACAAAAAAAAAAAAAAAACTTATTCATTTCTTTATCTTATCAAAGTTTTTCATTAAAAACAACAAATATTTCTAACTAAAAAAAAAAAAAAATTATTTAATCATTTAGACACTACTATTGTATTGACTAAAATTAAATTATGATTACAAAACCTTTTGGCAAAATTTAACTGACCAACTGTTCTCAGAATAATTATTATCGAGCGACATGAAAAAATTCCGATTAAGACAACAATATAGAAATGATACAAAACGTTTGAACAAAACTAACTTTTATTTATTAAATCTTTTATCTTAGCAAACTTTTTTCATTAAAAACAAAACATGGTTAAAACTATAAAAAAAAATCTCAGCCGGAGCGAAATTCAAAAATATGTATATATACAGACAGACACACATACAAAGATGGCAAGTTAATATAAAAGCCAAATAATAGGTATATTTTGTGACATTGAGAATGTCAATTAAAATACATAACTAGTGAAGTAAGTTCATTTCAGTTACATTTACTTTTTTCTCTTTATGTTTATTTCCAATATATATATATATTCTGTTTACCAACCTTCACCAAAATAAATTACTAGTAAAAAATTAGAATGATTTGTTTTGCTGTTGTTTTATTTAAAATATGACTTTGTAACTAATATAATTTCTCCTATTTATCGATTATACAGAAATAAACATTGCAGATAAAACATCTACGAAACAAATTAAGGTATCTTAAAAATGTGTTAAAACCTATATTCACTAAACATATTAATATAAACTTATAGATATTATAAGAATCAATAAATTATTTTTGAATAATTATTTGTAAATTAGAAAACATGTAAAAAATATTTTTTTCATTTGCAACAGAAAATAAAAATAATGTATATAACAATTAACACACGATTGGCTGTAACATATGTACTTTAGTAACATACAATGTACTGTTATAGTTGTTAGTCAATGACTGCAGTATTTACATAATCAAAAGGTCATATGAATAAAATTCTTTACAAAAAATCAAGTATAAAGTGACTGCTTTTTTTTTCTTAAGATAAAATAAGCTTATATTTCTTTTAGTATGTGTTAGGTATTCTTGTAATATAAATACAAACAGATATATGAGTTATAAAAAATTCCATGCTATATAATAAAGCAAGTGTAAAAAATGATATAAATTGTTACAAGAATAATAATATTATGTGAATTTTATTATAATAAATAGTCTATTTATATAACACTGACTACATGTATAATATAAAGAAGGTAATCATGCACTCAACCATAAACATGAATTAAAAAAATGTAAGTGGTTCACTTATGCTTAGAACATATCAGTATATAAACCAACTTTTGCTCATCATGCTGAGATCAAGAATTTAACACATTGTGTGTCTGAATTATAATTTAATAAATGAATTATACAAACTTATTCATTCTATAGCAGGAAAGGAATAGAAAATATTATTTTTAATGACTTGCCATTAGAAATAAATAGTGAATTTTAAATTTTATTGCAATAACTAGTCTATTTATATAGCACTGGATATGTATGGGATATAAAACAAGGTAATAAATCACCAGGCATGCACTTTTTGCAAATTTACTTGCACCAGTTATGAACATAATTGTTTCTTTACATAATTTATGTAAAGGTGACATATACACAATCTGCATGCAGTTGTCATGTGACTCAATAGTGGCATATCTGAATCACAAACTATGATATGTAAAAGACAATATGTTTTATAGAAAACTATTGATAGAACAATCTAACATCAAATTTTGTTTTCAATTATGCAATTGAAATTATTAAAATGATTCAAATCATATGTGAAAGTGAAGCTATAAATGAGATGAATGAAAGGAAACAAAAGAACATGCAAAGAGTTGCCAAAAGACTTTAAACCAATTGTGTTGTATTTGTCAGACTTCATAACTCATTGGCATTTGTGAAAGCACCATTCATCACATTATAATAAAAGATTTGAAAAGACAAAAAAGGATGTGCACACTTTAATGCCTCACTTACTACATTCAACCAAAAAGTTGTCAAAGTAGCGCACTGTAAAGAAATGCAAAGAAGCACAAGTATAGATCAGAAATTGTTTGTCAAATATTGGAAGAAGTGACACAAGCCATCATACAAATACTAAAATATGGATTGAGGATTTCCAGGAAGAAAAATAAAAAAATTGCAAGTTCAAAAGAACTTGATCAGACAGTCAGTGCTAACTACTATTTAATTGTTTTGAATCATTTGTGGGACAGTATTTTGTGGAAGTGAATTAAATACTGCTTGCAAATCTCTTAGTCACTGTATCCCACTCTGGAAAGAATGGGTATGATTCCAAGATTCTTCTGACTTTTGGCTGCTTACAAAATTAAAAGCTAAACACAAAAGAAATATGTCATGGTTAAATTTAGGATATACAGAAGCTTGTAGCAAAGTTTATGCTGATGATTTTGGTGGACAATTTCAAGAACTGTTTTAAAAAGCTTTAATAAATTTTACAATTATGAATAATCAATAATAAAAACTAAATGTAAATAGCACCTTGTGCTAGTTATCTTTTTATCTTGATACACTGTATATATTTCCAAATTTTTGTCATTCTTTAAACCCAAAAGCACTTAAAAGGTTTATCTGTTTTTGCTGCCACTTCATGTACACAGCTAATAAGTTTGCATCAACTTGTAAACATCTTTGTAAGGTTGTTTATTAAGTTATAAATTGTTTGTAAAATTATGCCAAATTATAATTGGATATATAAACGATATACTATAAAGAAAAAGATATGTAATGGCATACATATCAGGTAATTTGAGGTGATAAAAATATCCAAATTATCAAAGCTAATTAATTGTGAAATAAAAAAAATATGTAAGAATAAATAGAATATGGAAAAGCATATACTGTAATTTAAGACAATCCATAGAAAAATTCAGAGTTGTTAAAACGTATCATGATGCCTAAGACTAGTTCTCATTAATTTCACTGGAAGTGATTTCTTTCAGAGAGGCATAAATAATAATTAATTTCTTCCTGAAATAAATTACAGTTTATATAAATCAAGATATAAAATCAATCAGATTTATTTGATAATGATAATTGTAGAAAACCATTAATAGCTATTAATAAAAGTTATAAAACTAACAAAATATCACATGGCTTTAGCTTCTGCAATAATTTTTAGCAAAACATTATATTTCTACTTTTTTGATTCTACATGTTATTTATAATATATCAATCATTAAACATTACACTAGGTGTCAGGGTAATAAAAATAGAATTATAAGGAAGTGAAGTATTATAAAGTTTGATTTATAAAAAAAAAATACAGTTCAGGAAACTTATAAAGGGGGTGGTGGTAAGGTTTTAAATTGCAGTATTATGTCATAGTAATTAATTAATATAGCACACAGAAAGCTTATGTAAATAGTCTGAACAGGCACTAACTTGTATTCAATGTGCTTTAAAATTCCCAATAATCAAGCATATTTTGCAAATAGAGGGATCTTCCAAACCATGACACAAGATAGCAATTTTTATAAAGACAAGTATGGCCTATCTTGTCTTTACCCTAAATGTCCACCTATATAGATGAATCAAGATGCTTCAGATTTTCCTATATAAGAGGACATTTAGATTAAAGACAACACGCACCATTCTTGTCTTTATAAAAATCGCTATCTTATGTTGTGGTTTGGAAGATCCCTCTATCGGCAAAATATGCTTGATTATTGCGAATTTTAAAGTGCATTGAATACAGATTAATGCCTGTTCAGACTATTGCACTATTATCTAAAAGAAGAAGAATGAATGATATATAAGAAATAAACAAAGGGTATCTGATTTAGATATAAATGTAGATGTGGAGAGGGAATGGGTTTGTAAAATGAATGGTAAGCAAGCTACTTACCAATGTAATGGAGAAAAAAAAGTCAAAAGAATTTACAAAAGGGTAATTAAAAAAAGAATAATTTTTTTAAGTTGGATATTTGCATATGCAAAATGGTAGGAGACAAGAAAAGTGGCTGGAATAAAACAAAGCAGTTAAAAACGATGAACTTGAAGTATTTTGGAAACACATCTAAGAGAAAAAGAAGAACCTATACTGGAAGACTTAGTATGGCAGGATATAAAGAAAAAAGAAAAAAAAGGTAGTGTGATAGGAATTATGTCAAAAGAAATTAAATACTAAGTTTCAAAAACATTTGTGGTTTGAGATAAGGTTATGAAGACAAGAAATGGATGGTGGCTATAATGATGAAATCACTGGAGATAGTCAAGCTATAATGGAGTGGAGCAGTAGCATAAATGAATGGCTAGTTAAGGATATACAGTGTTTCAAAAAAGAGAAATAAAATAAATGGTTATAGGAAATATAAATGGGCATGTTGAAGAAATTGATGTTGTAGATAACAAGAATGGACAGCTTTTGAAGAATTTTTGGCAGAGAGTGAATTTGAGCACTGGAAAATTAGTAAATATTTATGAGGGACAATACACATGGTCTAGAAATAATATATTTTACACAACAGATTATGTAGTAGTAGAGAAAGAGGGAAAGTATTTGATAATGAAGAGAGAGTATGTAACTGTGATGATAATTTCTTTCTAATAGAAATTGTTAGTAATGTGTTGGGAAATAGTAATAAAAGTAAAAAGGAGATGAAGATGGAGAATGAATAACAAAAATAAGTTAGATGAATAAAAAATAAGAGTAGAAAAAATTTTTGTAAGAGTTTGTTAGGGATGACTATAAGAACAAATGTGGTGAAACAGAAAAAGTGGAAAAGAGGATTTTAAATGAGAATATTCAGAAGAATAAAAGTAATAAAAGAGTGAGAGTGAGTAAAAGTGTAAAAGAAAGAAAAAAAGTATGCAGAGAATATAAGTATCATATTAAGAACAAAAAGTGAAGATGTTAAATGTTAAATGGGAAAAGTATTTTAAAAAATAAGTTGGCTAAAATACATAATTTTGGAGAAAGAATGAAATTAAATAGTAAATTGTTGGAGGATATTAATAAAAAGTAGAAGAGATGGGGAAAAATTAGAAATACATTAAAAGAAGGAAGTAGAGGAGAGAGAAATAATGTTACTAGAGGATGAGGGAATAGAGTGTCACTTTAGAGAAGACTTAAAAATGATCTTAAATAAGTATGTAATGGATATAGAAAAGATATTACATGTGAAAGACAGATAAACATAAAAGCATATAGTATTGGAAATATTATGTTTACAGAAAATGAATTGAATGAGACAGAAAAGAAATTGAAAAGTGAAAAGGCAAAAGGTTTAGATGGAATGGCAGCAGAAATGGTAATATATTTAGGAAATAGAACAAAATTAAATATATTATCATGTTTTAATAAGATGACACAGAAGAGAGCTTTTCCAGATAGTTCGAGTAATACAAAAGCAAGACTACTTACTATTTAAAGGGAAAAGTAAGGACCAAGAGAGTTAAGCAATTGTAGATCAATAATGGTAATGTTAGTGTTGTATAAAGTTTTCACATATGAGGTGGCTGGAAGGGTTGCAACCTGGATAGATGAAAATAATATAGCAGTCTGAAATGCAAGGAGGCTTTTTGATCAGATAGGCTTATAGGATATAATTTACTTGCATTTACACAATAATTATATATGGTTTTTATAGATAAAGAGAAGGTATATGAGAGAGTAAATAGAAATAGATTATGGATAAGTTTAGAAAATTTGGGACTGAAGAAAACTTTAGTGGATCCTATTAAGATGTTTTGTAAAACTAATTACTATATGTATCAATTAGGAAATATAGACTCAGTTAAAGTTTAAAAATAGGGTGGGACTAAGGCAAGGATGCCTTATGTTGCTATTTTGTTTTTGTTATATGTGAGAAAAATGGTGAGAGCAAAAGAAAATCTAGGAATAATGTGGAAGTACCATTATTAGTTGGAAAAAGAGTATATACATTACTGGGTCTTTTATTTGAAAACATCTTCTTGTGCACAGAAAGTAGGAAAGATATGGAAGTTATTCTGAAGACATGCAGATGGGTGGATAAAGAAATGGGGATTAAATTTAGTGAAAAAATCAAAAATAATGATGGCGAATGTTGGGGGAAAAGAAGAGAATTTTGTATTGGGGGATATAAGGTTAAATGTGGTGAATAGTTATAACTATTTGGGAATTGTCTTTAGTAACAAGAGAAATTTCTTGTTTGAATGGGAGAAAAAGTGATAAATAAAGCAAATAACAAAAAGGGACTGATAAAGGAATTAAGTGTTTTCATATAATAAATAAGATGTAGTTAGAATTGTATGGAAAGAAATGGCATTAGTAAGTTTAACTTATAGTAATGTATTATGTGTTAATAAAGTGGGATTAGATTATTTAGAAAAAGTACAAAGAAAATTATGAAGACATACATTAAATGCAAATGTGTGGAAGGCAAAGGAGGCAATTGAAGGAAAAATGAGATGGTCATATTTATATATGAGAGATGTAAAAATCAAAATCAAAATGTTCAGTTGCTTGCAACTTATGGATAATAAGAGAATAGCCAAAGTACTATTTAATTAGGTTATGAGAAAAGGACAGACAACAATATGGGTGAGAAAGATAGTATGGTTTGCAGAAGATTGGGATAAATTATACAAAAGGTGTGGTGATTGTGCTAGGAGAATTGTTGAGTGTTATAGTGGCGAAGAATGGGATAGAAGAATAGATGCATTAATAAAAATAGGCAGTTGGAGAGATATAGAACTAGTATGGAGAGTGAAAAAAGTTTAATTATATATAGAAGTAAAATGTTAGTTGCAAGTTAATTTATGATAATAGCAAGAATAGTAGTTTACTGTTTATTGCTCAAACAGGATCTTTACCAACAAGGGAATATATTCATAAATGGAAAAATATGAGTGATTTCATCTGTAACATATGTAAGGAATGGATTATAGGCATCTGCTAATTGAATATAAATGCCTGCAAGCAGAATGTGTACAAATAATGAAGTTGTGGGAGAATATATATATATATATATATATATATATATCTATATATATTCTGCATAATCTGTTTATATATATATATATATAAACAGATTATGCAGAATGTGGGTTATTGGTTTTTATGCTGGGTTTGGAAAAAGATAAGAGGGATTTAGATATAAGGCCCTAGAATTGACATGGATGGAGCAGGAGAGAGAAGAATATGGGAAAAATTTAGCGAGAAAAATGTAAGGTGGCTAATAGGTTTATCTAACATAATGCTTAGAGATTCCTTATTCCAAAAAAGGAGAATGGCATCACTTATATAATAAAGTCCAAAAAGGAAAATATCAATAGCAAATTTGCATTTAATCAACAGCTGTTGCAGTCTTTAAACAATTGCAGTAAGCACTTAATGAAAAGTAGTTTTGGTGAATTCAACATTAAAAATGAAAGATTTGAAAATATATTAAATTATTTTCCATTGCCTACAGGATATTGAAAACTTGGAATATTACATGATAATGGCAACAGTAATACTTGTTTTTGAAGATAATGCTGAATTACATTTTTGTCACAGACATTTATTAAATTCACTTATGGATGCAATGTAGCTTTCCATATGCAGCATATTGATTGTTTTCCAGATAAAATTATTTGAAATACCATCAATAAAATTATAATATGCAATAAATGTTGCTAACACATTGATGGTTTATTATTCAATATACTAATCTTACAACCAACATTATGTTTTTCTTTTTTGAGTGGTAACTTTATATATGTTTTCAAACAGCATAATGTCTGCATGATCATATTTCATCTCACTTTCATCACTCATTTGAACTCTTTTTTATTTTCAGATATATCAGCTTGGCAGGATAGTTATTGAAAACACAATCCTAATTTCTTCTACACATTATAAAATTATATCATATAATAATAAATCATATGTTCAACTGTATGTCTTATTAAGATGTCCCAACTCCTCACTGAAGAGACCCATAGGTCGAAACCAGTCTGGGGATGGGGACAATCCAAGATAAAAATGATTTGAATGCCTTCTCTTGTAGTAGCATTTATCATAAATAAAAAAGCTTGTTTAGAGCTCATTAGCATGCTCTTAATTTTACGTATTTGTAAGTGTACGCTATATATAAGTCATATGACATCTGACTTTTTATTATTACTATAATTATATACGTTTATTTATATAATGAATTACTTTAACATTGCATTATATACTATTCACATACTGTTCTATACACGTCATACTTCACGTTCATTAATTCATTTAGGCAACTTTAGGCAAAAGATATTTATACTCTCTCAATTGAATATATATATTAAATAACAAAATAAAATGGATTGTAACATTTGATATCGATTTTTTTAAGTAATATTGAATAGAAAATAAACATAATAAAACTCTGTAATAAGAAATAAATCAATGTATTGTTTTTTTTTTCTAGTTATTTCAGAAAATATAGAAAAGTAAACAATTTATATATGGTGCTATCCCTAAGGGTGAAGCTTCAGATACATAAAAGACACAGGGTTTCAATGCAACTGCAGAATTGCTGAGACAAATAATTTTATTATTCTTTAAAAACAAATATTCTTTTTTTTTTTTTTTATCTCCCAGCAGTAATAGAAAAAGAGGGTAGACAGTCGAATCTGAAAGCTATTTATCTTTTGATGATTCAATAAATAAAATTGATATATCTAAGTAATAATTTGTAAACTACAATTTAATATGTTTACAAACATTCATAGAATTAAAACACGAGTGGAAAGCAAGATTCTAATGTTAATTTTGAAAAAATAAAAATAGTATTGTGTTATTATGCAATATATATTTATGTTGTAGGGCTAATATATGTTTATAATTAGGTCACACACATATATATATATAATCAAAATTTCAAGCCAACAACTCATTATTATTTATGTCAACACATCAGAGACACGATTTTTTTGCCCTTAGTATTATAAATAAAATTATAATTTAATTAAGGACAATCTAATTGTGTTTCTTTCTTTTTAATAATACTGAGGTTTATACCATGACCATAGTAAAATGTAATTTTTTTTTTTTATTGATGACGAGCATGCAACTTTTAGCAAACTTTCATAATATAATAAAATTTATAATATATACTGAGAACAATAAATAATTAATTATAATTGCAGGAATGCTTGTTTACTGATATATAGTCAAGAATTGCCAGTACTTATTTTAGATTTTTAATATTAAGTTGATAGTTCTTTCAATTTTACTAATTTATTTTTACAATATTTTATTATAATAAAGCTTTGAATATGGAATACAATTAATGAATGAATTTTCAATTGAATATTAAGAATTGGAAAAAGAAAATAACCATTCTATCCCACAAAAGAAAGTGTGTATATTTCTACAGGCATAATAACTTTTTTTATTTGCAATTTTACTGGATATTATTTAAATCATCACATTTATCTATTAGATTTTTTTTTTAATGGGTAAGTCCAAATGTTTTTATTTTCTTTTTAAAAGATAAGTAAGTCTGAAAAATGTAAACATTTTTTTAAAAATAGCATTGATTTTAAGGAAGTGGAGGGAGAGTAAACGAGATACAAACGTCACATCATATTTTTAAAAACATTAATGTTATTCTTTGTTACTGCTATAAAAAGTAACAATAGAAGTAAAAATAGCAATTGGAGTAAAACGTTTTTCTTTAAAAAAGTAAATGATTGAATTGCATTATAATTACATTTTATTTTATTCATAGCATATTGACCCCAAACTCACCAAACTAAATTATATTGGAACTTTTATCCTACCTCTAAACATAGTAATGGATATATTTAGATTGATTAGAAACTACACATAAAAAAAAAATCTATTTTTTTAAAAAAAAAATTAGATACAAAAAAAAAAAGATCCCCATTACATCGGAATGTTAGGTAGATATACTAAGTCAAAAAAAAATGAAAATGTCCACAGATTTATACAAATACGATTATGATGTCTCTTTAACAGTAAAAAAAGGTTACATTATATAAAAATATACATTTTTGGTTTTGCTCTTTCATAACCTGAAAATTTTTTTATAGTTGTCAACTCTGAATTCAAACTCCTTTGATTATAAGCTATAAGATTTTAAGTTTAATTAGTATATAAGTTTAAAAACTTTATTAAATTACTGAATGTTAATAATAAATTAATCAATTTCAGTTGGAATGTTTAGAGTATTAAATACAATATTCTTGATGTAGGTGTTATAGTGAATATATAGGTGAATCAAGGTGCACATTGGAAAAAAGAACAGAAAAGCACATATTATTGTTTAAAAGGGTTCAAAATACGAAACAAAATTTTAAAAATAGTGAGAATTTATCAGCTTCTGTTTTTTATGACCATAATAAATCATGTATATATGGTTTTGATTTTGATTATAACAACGTAAAAATATTGGAAACTGAAAGAAATAACAATAAAAGAAAAATTAAAGAGGCAATGTTAATATATAAATACAAGCAAGATTTAATTAATCGGCAAGCAGCAAACGTTAAGATAACAGAATTATGGGAAAGTTGACATTTTAAATGTGATAGTTGACAAAGCTACAATGTAGTGAAAGCGCTTCTAAGTTATAGTTATACATATATTTTTTATTGACTTTTAATTACTATATTTTCAAATATTTATTTATAGAGTTACATATATATATATATATATATATATATATATATATATGTAACTCTATAAATAAATATATATATATATATATATATATATTCATGGGAGGCACAACTAAAATTAAGGTTTGGGAGAAAGATTTAATATCTGATATTTAATTTCAGCTAGGGGTATGCCAGGGATTATATCTTATATATTTGTATTGGGTGTTTGCATAGATGAAAATGACTAACATTTACTTTTCTTTGTATACATATATTAAACATGTTTGTGTATGAGCATTTAAGATCATTGCTAATTTAAATTTCACAGTCTTTATTTGAATAAATCCATATTGCAATAATTAATATCATTGCAGTTTACAGTTTAAAAGATGTCTATTAGACTGTCTGCATGAGATTTGGACTTTTATATATTTATTTACAGGGGATATAGCTGAAATTACTTACGATATGGAAAAGTGATTTGATATTTAATGTTCTATATATTGAAACCAAAAAATAGATGTGGCCATTTGAGATGTTGCGAACTTGATTAAAATGGTATACTGATAAGGTGGAAAAGTGCTACTACTATCTCTAACTTATCTTACATTTCCCTACTTATAAGTTTTTTTTTACTTTTGCATAAGCCAAAACTATTCTGTCTTTCAATAATAGTAATATGTACACTCTCAATCTTCTTACATTTTAATAAAATATTTTTTACATATAATGTTTCTTATTATAACAACTAATAAATAGTAACTTAATCTGTGTTTCACAAACTAAAGCTAGAAATTTGAAATATAAAGTTGATTAATGATTTATCTCAGGGTTTTATAAAGTAAGAAAATAAATGCATGGATGTAAAGTGTGTTTATTCATTTTAGGATACAACAGTGTAAAATGAATTTTATGTACATCATCTTACCTAATATTGTTATATTTCAGATTACAACAATGACAATAATAACATATTAAATCCAAATAGATGTGTAATCTAGTATGTTGGATATGACCTTTATATCATAGATTGTGCATGCAGTGGAAATATTTTTTTAATAATGGACAAAAGACAAATATTAAAAAAAAATAACAATTAATTTATTTCATAATATAAAATAAACGATAAAAAGAATAATAATAATAAAATTATTTAAAATATCTAATAAATATTAATATTTGTTTCCTAAATCTAAGTTCAACTTGGGATATGAAAAGTGTTTTAACAGACAGTGTTGCGAAGACACTAACATTAAATAGGCATATGTAGTTTATTATTCAAAATAATCATTAATGTAAATACTAAAGGATAATAATTATGATCATAATGATCAATGATAAATGCTCTATGTGGTCCTTAGTTTATTTCACTAACTAATCAATTATTAATCAATTTCATTTAATAATGCTGGAGAAATTTTCACTCTTTTGAAAAAAGAAAGTACAATCATTGCTTAGTATACTTAAGTGAGATTTACAATAGAGAGCTTATTTATTTCACCCAAATATCCTTTATTGGATTCGTTTGCATGCTTAAATATTAAGAGTAATACTCTACAATAAAATGTAAGTATATCAGTATGATGTCTTGTTAATACTATATAATAGTTGAAATATTAATACTAACATATAAGAGTGATGTATAAAATATTCCTTACAGATCTATTCATCTAAATAGAGGTTATTACCTCTATTTAACTTTGAAATTAAAACAAAAATAAATATAAAACATATAACAAATTTTTTTATAAGTTTAAAAGTTACTTACATTTATATAACCCTAAATCTAAGGTAAATACCATTTAATCCCATTTAATATCACCAATAATAATATTAAATACAAATATTATCTGTACATTAACATAGTAATATCTGAGGAAACTTTATTACATTAATAATAATAATATTAACTAACTAAGAAAGAAAGAACTATGAGAAAGTACATAAAATAATCTGTCAGTTTATTACACAATTAATTTTATTTTGTAATATAATCCTTCTGGACACAGCATAAAGATTAATAAATGTCATTTATCATAAGTTACATTCAACAAATTAATGTGTTTTAAGATTGCTTAAAACGTTGACATTTATCACATTTAATATTAACTTTGATAATCCTCAATTCAGGAGTGGCATTTACATATTTAGCATTTAGAATCCATTATCAATTTAATGGTATTTAAATATTTAGCATTGATAATGCAGAATACATTTCTTTAAATACTGAAAAAAATTCATAATTTATTATACATAGGAATTTAATACATTAAAAATATTTTATTCAAATGATTAACATTCTGTACTTCTTTCATTGAAGGCTATAATTAATCAATTTATTTATAGATCTTTAATCTATGTGGTTAACAGTCCTGATAATATATCTAACCAAACAAATAGTTTATCATTCATGGACAGATTATTTCCATTAATTTTTGAATTAAAGTTGAGCATTTCTTCTAAGTTCATGGAGGCATATTTGAGTTGAAAAATTACTATTTAAAGTTTATCCAAGCACAATTAAAAATGAGATAAATTAACAATATTGAGATGTACATACACATTTTCCGAAATAAAATAACAATTATTTTCACTAATGGTTGACTGTAATAAATGGGATTTTTTGTAATAAAGAATTAATTAATTAATCAATTGTTATTCATCATTTTCTTAGTCAGATGAGAAGAAATCAGTTTTAACTAACAGAGTCAAATGGCCGAGTTGTTTAATCTGGCTAATCATTATGTAGATGACAATCAAAATGGCTATTTAAAACTTTGAACCTGCTTAGATCCTGCAATAAAAATTTGTGAAGATTGTCTGGGTTTTCCAAACATCAGTTTTTATACCTGTTTGATAAGTTGATATGTGATTCAATATATTTCCCTTTATGCATTGCTATTTCTTGGTTTTTCTGAAAAAACTTAGAAGAGGTTGGCATGATTATTGCTGAACAAAATGATAGATCTTAAGATTTTTGAATGAATGTTGTAAACTTTTATGAACTATGTTTAAAAATGAAGAAAAAGAAAATAATTTTAGTCTTTCTCCATCACTTCATTTTTTACTTTTGGGTTTTAAAACAATATTACAAACATTTGTTTAAAATAAATTACAACCTTTTAAAAAAGTTTTCAGATATTTCTTTCAATTAATTTTAAATTCGCTTTTTAATAAATAATTTTATTTAACAAATATTCTAGCAAGCTAAATCAATCTTTGCTAAATCTAAATCTAAATACATAGGTTTTTGCACACATGCATACAAAATATTAAATTTAAAAACTGTTTGTTCTACACACACACACACACACACACATATATATATATATTAAAATATTTAAGATGGCTAAACCATATGAATATTCTACTTCAATTAACAGATTTATTGGTTAAGAGTATTTACAAATGAGAACTATTTACAAGAAATAAACCCATATAATATACTATATTGCAGTGAGTAGATTCTGAAAGTTGACTCTTCAGCCAATATATAATAATTAAATAAAGAAGTGTTTACATTATTCTGCTGGATCATTTTCTTAAAAATGAAGAAAGCAAAGAATAACATTCAACAATGTAGAATAATCTAACTAAATCATTTATAAAGATATTGGATAATGATCATACAGGACATGTATCACACATTCCTTTTTTTTAAACAAACAATTTTATATAACTAATTTGTGTTATAAGAGCAATAAATAATATTCTTTAATCTAAAAGATATAATTCGTGAAAATTTAGTGTTAAAATGATAAGTAATTATTTAACCAATTACTGCACAGAGAAATCGTATTCAAAATTTATTGTTATAAAAGATAATTTTGATAATTTTATTGTTATAAAAGATGCACTTCTGATACAATAGAGTACTCCAAAAATTTATTTATTAAAATATAAGACAGAAAATAATTTAATTCAAATATTTATGGATAAACCATGATTAAACATATATAAAATAACTTGACTCAGTCTTAATATTAATGTAAAAATAATTTGAAGTTAAGTAAGAAATTACTTTTATTATATACAGAGACTTACTTTGCATATATATATATATATATATATATATATATATATATATATATATATATATATATATATATATATATATATATATATATATATATATATATATATATATATATATATATATATATATGCTTATAATACTTTTTTCATATACAATTCAATGAAAAACAAATTTTCTTAAAAAACTTATTTATTTTCCTGACAGTTTCAACTGCCCAGAAATCTTCATCAGAGCTTTATCTAACCTCTTCTGCTTTAAAGACGTTAAAGAAGAGGAGGTTAGATAAAGCCCTGATGAAGACTGCTGGACAGTTAAAACTGTAAGGAAAATAAAGAAGTTTGTTAAGAAAATTTGCATTCAAGTGTATATGAAAGAAGTATTATAAGCAATATATACATTTGCAGAGCCCTGGCTTATATTATAAAATATCCAAGTTACATTATTTTATACCTATTTAAAAACTTAAAACCAATAAACCAAAAAAAAAAATCCAGAGAATATCACAGATTGGGAAAAAAAAACATATTGAGTTCTTTCTGTCTTGACTCATTCTTAAGATCTAAATTAAACTTCAGTTTTGAGTAAAAAATAGTAATTAAATGTTGCATCAATTTTAGTACCTCTAGTAAATCTGCTCTTCTATTTAAAATCAAGAAATCTTTAACTTAAGTAAGTGTGAATATAATGATATAATATATTTAGTGTTTTGTGATCTCATCTTCATCTGCATTACTAATATTCTTATTGTTTTTTTTTGTATAATGCATATTGTTTAATATATTCCTATGAGTTGCATATATTCCAATTTCAATTTAGGAAAATGAATCAAGTAATTTAAGCCTCAGGTTATTTTGAAATTAAAATATGTAAGCCAACTGCTTGCATTATAATCACATAAGCCATACTGCTAAATACTGTATAAAAATGTAAACATTTTTTTGTTTCATGATAGTCTGACTTTCATTGCATTATTATTAAGAAAAACATTAGACAAAATAATTAAGTCACTAAACCAAAAAAGCAAATTGATTTGGAAAAAATGATATTAATACATTGTATACTCTAGATGATGATATTAAAGATTTCCCAACTAATAAACTTCATCTTGCTCATAATCAAAAGTTACTGATTTTAATAAAAATAAATGTATAAATTAATGGCCAGTTTGATGTCTTTTTGTGTTTAATTTCAGATAATTCATTTAAAGAAGATCACAATTCAGTTTAAAAGTTTTCTGAATATAATGAAATATATTATCTCTGTTAATTTAAATATTAAAGTAAGCATTAAGATGAAATGATTTTAACATAAAAAAATATGATTCAAACATTTCCTGAAGTCTGATAATTGTATTAAAAATGCATAATAATAATTAAACTACAATATCTAACCACTCTCCTATAACATATAAATTACTATTTATTAATATTTTTATTTGATACTACTATTATAAAATTAAGATGAAAAATGAATCATAAGTCTTTCATTCTGCTGTGGGTAAACCATTTAAATTTAAAATATGAATGTCTACAAGAATTTTGTATTCAAACATAATTATTGGTAGCTATTTTTTTATGTATGCAAATTCTTTGTTTATATTGTGAAATAAACAAATACTTGTATAATGTAAAAAAAAATATTGAGAGATGAAAAATATGAGAAGAATTAAACATAACAAATAAACTATATATTATTTATTGTGATAACTATTTTTAGTCTAGATACTAATAAATAATTGATTAATAAAACTACAAACTAGATGGGCATAAAACAGATTTGGTGTGATAGTTTCTAGATTTTTTTTTTAATTGGTAGGCATTGTAATTATCTTGTGGTCATCTTTTACTCTTATTTTCTTAATTAAGATAATACTTTATAACAACACCACCATACGGTTTTGAGAGTAAGCCAACTTGTTTATATAAATCTATAATTTTTGATACTGTTTAGATAAGTTGTAATATTTAAAATTGTTATCTAAGTATTTTTAATATTCAGTAATTTGAGTTAGCATAGTATAAAATTAATTTTATAACTATTCAGACATGAGAATAAAGCATAATGCACATATGTTTTAATTAAATCAAAGCTAACTCTAGTTAAATAAAAACAAATATGAATTTAATTAAGATATTTAAAGAAGTTTTATGTTCAGTTTTTAAAAAAGCTTGATGATAAGTGGCTTTACTATGAATGGAAAGCATTCAGATCACTTTTGAATTTCTTTTCATACTTTTTACATATACTAAATAATAATCATGAAATATTTTATTGTTCAGGAGGTCTCAAGATGTGAGAATACTGAGAATACCAAAGTTGAAACTGTGATCCATGGACTTGAATGTCAGCAGATATTACTTTATCATTGCACTAAATCAAATAATATTTTACATCTACTACTGTTATCAAACATTTTGTCAAGTGCATAAAAGAGCTGATAAATTTGAATAAATTAAAAGAGCCAATTCATAAATCATTAAATTATTGGATAATAAATTGTTATTTAATTAATAAAAGTGTTTAGTTATTGATGTTTAGTCAGATGTGAATGAATGTATTAATTGTAAAAATTATATATATATATATATATATAATATATTTTACAGTTAATACATGCATTAATTGTAAAAATTATATATATATATTATTGCAATATCAAACAGTTTTCTCTGATGGTTGTGATAACTCTTAACATTTTCTCAAGGTTTATCTTTTAAAAATGGAGCAGACAAATTGAAATGAAAAATATGAATATCAATTTTATTTTAAAAGCAAATTGAAAATTATGGTGAAATAAAAAAGCAATAAATTGTAGGATAAACTTTAGATGTTTTTTTGTTGTTGTTAAGTAAGAAAGAAAATATAAATAATGCATTTAATAATTTTGAAATAATAAACAATTTAAAATAAAAAATAATGAATTAACTTAAAAAGTTTTTACTGTATAAATAACTAAAGAAGTAAGAATGAAGGAAAAAAATTAAATGTGGAAATTAAAAAAGTAATTTAGTTAGAGAATGAGAAAAATGACAATTGCAATGTGTAAAGAAACAGAATTCATAGATTTGTAGATGTAAATATGTAAAAAGAAAGCAAAAAGAAATTTGTTAAAAGTAAGTTGTTGAAAAAAAAATTTTTTTTTAAATATTATTTTTTTTATCTTTGTAATAGAGTTAAAAAAATGTAGGAGCAATATATTAAAAAAGAATATATATATAAAAACAAATCAAAAAATAATAATAAAGAATTTATTAACAGGACAAAGAATAGCGAAGAATGGAAAAAAACAGCATAGCTAAATTTTAAAATATTTTTGAAAAAAACAAAACAAAATGATAATGATATAATACTAAAAGTTTAAAAAAAATACTGTTTCATTTCTACTCATAACACTTGGTTCACAGATTATTATTAACTTTTATTATATACATATATTAGAATATATATTTCTAAAACATTTTCCAACATATATACATACACCATATATACACATTTTTTACACAAATTTATTTTTTTAAAAAAAAAAAATCAATTAACATTAAAAAAAAAATGTAGAAAAAATAATTAAGAAAAGCAATACTGTAACTTTTTTTAAAAAAAGAAACCAAAATAAATAAAAATAGTTAAAGACTAAAAATCTAATGCACCCCACTCCCAGCTTTCATTTTTAAAATACTGTCTCATCACCAGCTACTATTTTTGTAATGAACTTACTTGAAAACATTATAATTTTATTAAATTTTACTTTGAATTCATTAATTTAATTTTTAAATTTATTTCATGTATTTTTATACAAAACAAATTTGTAAATATGTAATAATCTTAAATGTTTTTAATGAAATAAACTTATTTGTAGTAACTAAAAAATTGAAATTTTAAAATATTCATGAGATATTTGTATTAAACAATTCAAAACAAAGAAAAACTCTCCATATAGTAGTTGTGCTTTATTTTGAATTGTTTAATAACAATTATGTGCTAGTATGAGATAGTGATCATGTGATGTTTAGAGATATTTGTACTGATTATATTTAAACAAACATGAAATACTGGTTAATGAATATAAAAAAACAAACAAATGATAAATACTATAACGGGAGTCAATGCATTGGTGGCCTAGTGGTTAACATAGCTGCCTTCCAAGCAGCTGGCCCGGGTTCACATCCCAGTCAACACATTTGATATATGAATAAAAAAAAAATACTATAACAGGATAATAATTGATCTTCTACTCCATTATCTCTCCACTGGTTTGGTCAGCATTTGTAATGAAACAAAGAAATTGTCCTATAAGTTTAGACAACCATTTACTGAATGACACAAATGTAAAATAAAAGATAATGAATAAATGCCTTTATGGTTTAAATATTATTTATAACAGAACAAATCATGCATCAATAAATAGTAACTCTGTTATAATCTGTCTAAAATTATCTAGCTCAGTCATTGGTCACACTATGCAATAACAATATTTCTAATACATTATTATTTAGATTGTCCACTACACTAAAATAATATACTCATAACAATCTTTATTTAAAACCTAATTTATCCAGATAACATTTAAGACAAAAGTAAACAAACAAAATCATCATCTCAAACATCATAAATCAATTCATTACCACAAAATAAACTACACTAAGCAATGAAATCATATATCATTATCCTAAAATAAGGTATGCTTAAGATATCCATTTAATTTATAATTGAATAAAACTAAATTCAAATCAATAAACAACTAAGTTCTAATATACTTTACTAATCAAATATTACATATAGTAATGTAAACTTATGATGAAATTCAATGATATTCCCTAACTTAATAAGGTAGTTCATAAATGGTTATGATACCATTTTGAAAATGTTTTATAAACCTACAATATCTATAATATTTAAATAAAATAAACCATTAATCAGTTTTATATCTAGTTTAATAAAATGTTAAAAATAATACTATCTCATCTCCACTATACTTTACATCAATATACTATTATTGCTTAAATTATATAATAAAATGAAATGCTTAACAAGAACACATTATCAATGCCTATTAGATAATCTCATATTTTAAATATCCAATCATACCATTATATCAAACATACAGTAGTTTTCTATTGGATGTTTACTGAATCATAATCAACTAATCCTATCCACATATTTTAATTTCCTGTCAGTCAATTATTAAAATAAATTTTATGAGAAGTAAACTATATAAAATAATTATTGTATGTATTTTTAGTCAAAAATAGGCATTAGAATTTAACAACTAATTAAATTTATGATCCACCTCAAAGAAGTTTAAAGATAATTAAGGCAGATTATTCTGACTAATGACAAAATAAAATCTATCAAGATCTTTATAACTGGACAAGGTAAGCTCTTAATAATTAACCATGAATTAATTATATTATTTATACAATCAATAATAAACTAGATAAAGCAAACAACTACTTCATTGTAATGACAACATAAAATTTATATCTAATTAGGCTTAACAATAATTGTATAATAAAATATACACATACATAACAATACTTCACTTACTGCTGCTATTGATTTGATCTTAGATTAAGATTTAACTTACACACTTAAAAAAATTAGACAGGTTTACTACATTTCAATTAAATTTAAATTTATTAATTTATAATAAGAATTAATAATGATAGTAAAAAAAATATATAAAAAAACAAACAATGTAGGCAATTGACTAAAATCATAATCAGTTAAGAAGTACAGATACTATTTCTTTTTAATATATAATAAATTTGATTGTCTATTATTTTAAAAAATTAATAATAAATAAATAAATATATATATATATATATATATATATATGATCCATATATATATATATATATATATATGGATCACAAAATAAGTTGTAGGACAGTGGACAATATAAACTCTTGGAGAAATTTCAAGATATCTTCCTTAGTCTTTAAATAAAATATATAATCAAAAATATGACTAAATAAAATTGACTTTATTCATCTAATGATATGAGTTATAAATAATCAAACTAACATAAAATTGATTGTATTTAAACTCTTCTATACAAATATTCCTAAGTTAAATTTTAAATTAAAAAAAAATGAATATTTAAAACTATTGAGTCAGGAATTAATTTACATCATAGGATAAAAGGTTAAAGTTTTAAAAAAAATATCTCCAACCTTTTATTGCATGTATATATGATCATATAATAAAATATACATATTATTTGATCCCATATTTTAAAATAGAAACATAAACAAACATATATAGTTTTTAATGAAAAATATACACACAGGTATCATACCACATAAGTGAAAAGTTTTCTTTCTTTTTTTTTTTGCATTCATTATAGCTCCTAGTTTCCTTGTTTCTGATTTAAATGCAGAGAAATTATTCTTCTTGCAGTAGAGAAGTGACAAGCATAAATAATAATAATAATAATAATAATAATAATAATAATAATAATAATAACAACAATAACAATAACAACAACAACAACAACAACAACAATAATAATAATAATAATAATAATAATAATAATAATAATAATAATAATAATAATAATAATAATAATAATAATAATAATAATAATAATAATAATAATAATAATAATAATAATAATAATAATAATAATAATAATAATAATAATAATAATAATAATAATAATAATAATAATAATAATAATAATAATAATAATAATAATAATAATAATAATAATAATAATAATAGACCCACAGCAAATCTCTGCTGAGGTAAGAAGCAATCCTTAAGTTCTCCGATGTAAGTATTTATTTTTTACTTTTGTTCCAACTTGTTATTCGCAAAACAAACATAATACAGGAAAAATCGAATTATATAATAGATTAATAGTGTTTTTTGAAAAATATCGGTGTGCTTTAATATCTTTTAAAAAAAAAAAAATACTGACTTGAGTCAGAATAAATCATGGCTACTGCCCAATCAAGCGTGAGCGAATTAAGCACCAATACGAAATTAACAACAATGTTAGTTTCAACATCGCCTATTTCGTATGCAAAAGTACTTAAAAGTAATAGCAATACTACAGCACCAACTCAAATACCGCGCTTTCGTAGAACAAACACAAATGATATTAAAAATCTTGATCTAAACACTCGAGAGGAAAATCAACCCCCAGCCGCAATCTGGACAAAAGCAATGCTTGAAAATGTGACGGACCGTTTCAGTAATACGGTGCCTCGTACATTATTTGAAACATTTTGCAGGTTTTTATCACCAACTTCGTTAGTACTTGCAGTAACCGATAATCAATGCTCATTATATCGTTTCCCAAAAGCTTTATTATATGAAGCAATCACGCAAAATGCACTATGGGAAACAATCTCTTGTATCACTGACCATCCAAATTCTCAATATATAACCATTGATTTTTATACTCAGCAGCAAAAAGAACGTTTTCAATCCACTATTTTAGCACTTGATAATTACGCACTCGTAATTATAGATGAAAACCGGAAAAATATAATTACTGGAGTGCTTAAAAATACTTATCTTAAATACAATGTACAAGATTTTCAAAAAATGATAAACCCATTTGGAAAAGTAATTGCCCTACAGCCTATATATTTAAAAGACACACCTATACCGATATGTAGTAATCGTTTTGAATTTAAAATAAAACTACATAAAAACATAGACGCCTCAACGATTCCAACACAGATTACAGATCAAGAAGCGACACTCTCTCTTCACATAAGAGGTCTAAAGCCACATTGTTTTGGCTGTGGACAGAGAGGACACCTAGCAACTCAGTGCGATAACACAAAAAGCAATCACTGTGAACAAACTAAAATCCTCTCCCCAGAACAACCCAGTGATGAAAATAAAAAATATAATAACACTACATCCATTGGCAACCCAATAATAGAAACCAGAAAAAAACAGGTTTAAACACCCACAAACAAAAATAATAAGGGAGCAGAATTGCCTATCCCAAAGACCAACCAAAAAATAATAACACAAAAACTAACACAGAAATCCAAGATTCAAACGAAAATAATTCTCAAGAAACCACAACACAAAATACAGCAATTACATCACAGGATCAGCATCTCAATAAAACAAAATGTGTACCAAGTAAAAATCAACAAACAGAAAGTAAACACACACAGTTATATAATGAAAATATAAATCCAGATAATATAAAGATACCAATAATAAAAAAAACTACAATTATAAACAAAACTGCATCAAACATAATGGATGCAATAGAAGCCCCTCTTCCACCTATTCAAGAGAATACACCAGAGGGAAAAAGAAAGCCAGGTAGTCCACAAAAAAATCAAGAATCCAAAAAGGCAAAAAAAAAACAGACCAAAAGCATAACTCATCAGACATATACAATTTAGAAAATGATGAAATAGAAATGGATGTAAGCCAACAACAAATGGACACCTGTTCGGTTTCATCACAAATTGCCTGTATAGAGTCTGAAGCAATATTAAATGAAAAAAAAAAACTGATAATAAACCCAACAATGTCTTAAATATGTATCAGCATCCATCTATTGCAATATAAACAAAAATTTAGTATTAAAAATAAAATAAAAATCAATACCCTGTTAAAAAATTATTTAAAACATGAAGATAAAAATTGGATCTCTCAACATTAGAGGCTTAAATGCCACCAAAAAACTTTTTGATCTCAAAAAATGGTTACATACAACACAACCACACATACTGGGGCTTTTGGAAACAAAAATATACAGCAGCTCTCAAATTGATCCATCAAAATATTTAGTCAGCCAAGGTTTTTGTGCCTGCTCAAGGCAATCATCATCACCATCAGGTGGCACAGGCATAATTATTTCCCACAACTGCCCTTTCGATTCTTTTAAAATTATATATATTGACTCTAATCTTATCATATTAACACTCCATCATAAAAATATCATACTTAACCTAGTATTTGTATATATACCACCAGGCCCTGTCATCATCTCCAGAATAATAGCAACAATAAATTCAATGCTTACAGCAACACCAAATCCCATAATACTCCTGGGAGATTTCAACATGACTTACCAAACTTTTGTCACCAAATGGATCCATCAAATAACTATCCCACTTATGAGTGCTGAGGGCTTTCTCCCATCAAACTCAATATCTTTTAATAACAACAGATATAAGTCACTTATTGATTTGTGTTTCTACTCACCAATGTTATATCATTATTTTAATCTTGAACTCTGTCCATCTATAATCTCAAATCATGCTGCTCAGTTCATCACCCTCGACCTAACAAAAATACAGAATACAACAATAGCCCTCCAAAAGACTATGCGAATACTTCTTCCAGCACAAACAACTGAATTCTTATATTCAGAAAGATATATAATGCTCCAAAAACTTCAAAACATGTCACTCGATCCAGTACAAAAGTATATAGCATTCACCAATATACTTTCTTTCAACATCAATCATATTACCTGCAACTCAACACCTCCCACCAGATTATTAGCATTGGCAGATGAACTACATAAAAGTATAACCATTTCCAGACAAACTACAGATAATCAAACACAAATTAAAAAACTTACAGAAATGTACAACAATACATGCAATACACTAAAGCAATATGTAGCAATAAAAAAGAAAAAAAAATGCCTTACACAACAACATACTTGGACCAGAGCATACATATGGTGGGCATTGGGATACCCATCCACAGTCAGAGTGCCTATGGCACTTGAAATAGATGGCTATATAACAGCTGGACATAACATGATAAACCCAATATATCAACACTTTAAAAAAAAACTGCAAAAACAGAGAGGGTACATACCAAATGAAGACATATTTGGAGACCCTGAAACAGACACACCAATAACAACAACTGACATTGTATTTCAACTTGCAACAATAACAAACACATGTCACCCAGGACCACAAGGAATTCCCAAATTTTTGTTCAAACACCTTAGTCACTTCACAGCAAAATACCTGTGCGATATAGCCAATTACATATCCCAAAAAATTTACAACATACAAAGTCTATACCCAATTGCAATGGGTCCATTTAACAAAAAACCAACAGCAATATCATCTTTATCTAATCTACGACCAATTTCAATGGGACCTTTAGGAATAAAAATTCTTGAAAGAGTGATAAAGGAAAAAATAGAACAACACATACTCCCTGTGTTATCATCAGCACAATATGCTAAAAAAGGATCATCCATTGGCCAGGGTGCCTTAATGTACAAAACAATTATCAAAGTAGTAAAAAAAAGAAAGAAATATGCACAAATTATAGTTCAACTAGACATTGAGGCAGCTTTTGACTCAGTGCCTATAGCCAAATTATTAGACGTGCTGAAAAAAACAACAACACCTCCATCCCTACTATATATAATAGCCAATCTGCTACTCAGCTGTGAAATTCACATCACATTGAATGGAAAAAAATCACCAGCTTTCACACCGAGTCAATCCATCCCACAAGGATCCCCCCTAAGTGCCTTGCTCTTTACAATATATATAAATCCTCTATTAATAGAAATACAGAAAAAAATAAAAGGCATTCAAATTTCAAACACAGCTTTAAATATATCATGCATAGCCCATATGGACGATGTAACCATTTTCCTCCCCTCTAAAAAGAACCTCCCCATATTACAAGAGATAATCAAGAATTATACCTCAAATTTTAATTTAAAAATTAACACAAATAAAACTGCTGCATGGTCAATATACACAGGCAAGCACTGTACAGAGATGTTTAATGGTAAACCATCTGCTTTCCTTGGTTTTTTATTCTACCTTGGAACCAATGGAATGAGGCAAAAAATTCAAAATAAACTAAAAAAAGATGCTGAAAAAATCACAGCCTCACTTAAAAAGTCATACCTGTCAATATATGCAAAGGTAGCACTATTTAATCAACTTATAATTACAAAAATTACATACTATACACCTATAATCAAATTTGCAAAAACATTCATATCTAAAATCTCATCAATCTGTAACAAACTAATATGGAAGAGAAAGACAGTGTCAATCTCTTTAAAAAATCTGAGCAGACCACCACATAGCAATGGACTTGGACTCCATACAATCAGTGTTTTTTACACACAGAAATCAGTAAATCTAATAACAGCAATCATGAAAAGATTTCCAGACCTGGAGTGTGTAATCAGTATAATACCCACAGACAGACCACCCCCTTCATATGGATATCTATCCACACTGATTGAAGAACTCAAGCCAATATACAACAAAATATCACTCAATAATGACAACAAGTATACATACTGGGTCATTTACAATATACTACATCCAAACCAGACACCCAATCTACATCCATCAGTTCTTGGAATAGACAACAGGCAACTACTGCAACAATTCAGAAAATGGTCATTAGAACCAAAATTATTCAATTTTCTACTTAAGCTTAATCTCAATGCTCTACGCACAACCCATTTCCTTAGATTTCGTAGATTCTATACAAATATAGACCCCATGTGCGGGCTATGTCATGGAGAAGAAGAGACACAAGATCATTTTCTTCATTCCTGCAGTGCCCTAGAAACAATATGTCGCACAATGTTTACCACATACAGAAAGGCTATCATTTCAATTGTTGAAATAATAAATACGTTTAAAAAAGGCAACAACCCTGCTATTCGCGCAGCAACATACAGCCTTTATGCCTACTGGTGCACCAGATGCACTTTTGCACTTGCCAAAAACCCTCGACGCCACCCATCAACATATTCAATAAAACTAGAACTGTTAAGAAAAAGAGACAGCATCCTAGCTCAACCAGATATATATGTAGCCACATGGTCACACTTGAAACAAAGATCCAGTCTATAAAATATAAAGACCAATAAGATAGATGATGACATTTTCAACATCAGCATTTTTTCCAACTTTAAAAAAAATGCAAGCATAAACTCAACTAAATAGAAGACCAAATTTAAAAACAAGAAGAAAAAAAAAGTATGCAGAAAAGATAAAGACTTAAATACTGAAAGTTGTAATTTGTTTTTCATTTGTAAAAAATCAATATATGACTCTGTAACTTTTTAGACTCAATAAAGTTTTGCTTTGAAACATCATCATCATCATCATCATCATCATAATAATAATAATAATAATAATAATAATAATAATAATAATAATAATAATAATAATAATAATAATAATAATAATAATAATAATAATAATAATAATAATAATAATAATAATAATAATAATAATAATAATAATAATAATAATAATAATAATAATAATAATAATAATAATAATAATAATAATAATAATAATAATAATAATAATAATAATAATAATAATAATAATAATAATAATAATAATAATAATAATAATAATAATAATAATAATAATAATAATAATAATAAAGGATCTTTTATTCCAATACCTCAAATACATGTCCAATTTATTTTATCAACATTATATACCACTGGTATTCAATTTTTATTTGCAATGATTAATGAAGAGATGTTCTTCCATTGAAAAAATTCAGTTATGATCCAAATGAGTAATAATGGTAGCATTTTTTCCACATCAATAAGTGAAATTTCAATTACTTAATATCATATAGAAATTAAATTAATCAATCTTGTAAAATTCCTTGATCAAAAATATGATATCCATATATAATTCATGGGGTTTGTATTCATCACAAATATATAGATGAAATCCCAGATTTTAACAATGGGATATTTTATAACTTACTTGTAAAACAACAAATTTTGTTTTTTTTTCTTTTATAGTACATTCTGTTGTTTTTTTCTTGGAATTTTATCAATGAATTCCCTTCAACTGAATGGGCAGACAGCTCAAGTCTTTATTCCTTCATTAGTTTAGAAATTAATAACTTTTAAAATAAAATTAATTTTTTTAAAGATAAATGTGAAAGCATCCATTCGGGACAATGACAAAGTCATAAGAATTAGAGTTAAAGAGTTTCAGTTCTATTTATAACCTCTCTTTGTTGATGCTAATATTACTAAGGCCACTAACTCTTCAATGATAACTCAATTCAGCCTAATAAAATTTGTCTCCATTTAATAGGTATAGGGGATTTGAACTCAGATTTTCAAGCACCTTTCAACTATTCACGCTATCTCATACAACTTATACACATGACCACACACATGTGGAAAAGATAAATAATCAACAATACATGTATTTTGTGCTAAACCAGCACTCATCAGTTGGTCCAGATTATCATCTTCCACACACACATATATATAAAATCAGTGCTCAGTTTATATTAAGATAGCAAATCTTCATACTTTAATGGACAGGCTTCAATCTACTCCAATCTCTGACTTTTCAGCCGTCCATATCATTAAAAATCTGATGATGAAAATCGAAATCTCATTAGATACAGTAAAAAAAATATCTCGTTTCACAATTTCAATAATATTTTTTATTTTCAACAAAAACAAAGAATTCACATGACATTTTCTATACCATTTAATTAATATATATATTTAATACATATATATCTTTTTAATGTGAATCTCACTAAACTAATAAATAAACAAACATATATAAAAAATCAAATATTTAATTTTGTAATAAATCAGTTATTATGGTGAATGTAGTAACAAAAGTTGAAACATGTAATAATAATAATTTTATTCAAGTGGTTCATTTTAAGATTCACTTAATTATTTTCTAGTATTTATTTATATTTTTTTCTAAAATTTATCAAAACTAATTTATAATTTGATGCTAATATTAATAATAAATAATGATATTATTTTAAAATATTAGGTTGCCTTAGTTATCTAGATAACATTTGTAATTCAACGCCTCCATTAACCATAAATCAAGTCAAATAAAATTAAATAAGATTTAAAAGCTTCTTTTTTATATATATACTGTAATATACAGCTCTAATCTGGGCAGGTACAATACATAAAAAATATTACAATCACAATATAAAAATAATAAAACACAGAACAAGCATGCAATTGTATAGAATAATTGAAAAAAAAAAATGCAAGAAAATAGTTGAATGAAATCAGAAAGCTTATGGAATTTGTTTGGAAAAGAAAGGTTCAAAAAATTATATATGGAAAATGATTTAGGAAAAAAGTTTACTGGAATGATTGAGTACGATATGGTACGAATAATATAGACAGACCTGTTTGACAAGTACGCTCTTTTATAAGTATATATAGTTTATTTTTATATTTATTATAAGTATACATAGTTATAATCCAATGAAAAAAAATGGTTTTATTTTATTTTTCTAAATATCAGCACAAAACTTGTTCCGATTTTCTAAAGTACAATAAATATCTAACGATAATTCTTGCAGAAAGAAATATATGGACGAGAGAACAAACATATATTGTTGATGATATCATTGAAATAATTATGAGATTGAAAGGAAACTAGACTGGAAGTATTACTAGAAGAGATGAAAATAGTCGGATAGTTGAAGTTTTAAAGTGAATTCTAAGAGTGTAAAAGATTTAGGAAGAAACATATGCGAGATGGGTGGATTTAAATGAAAATGTGTTAATGTGATGGTGAGAAAAAAGACTGAATTGAACTTGAAGAGATCTTTAGCCTGCAGTAAATCGATAATAGTTTAAAATGATAATGACGATTTAATACGAATACAAAAAAATGAATCGTTTGGTAAAAAAGTTTTTTATTAAATTATATTGAATATACATATACGACAAAAATTTTAAAATTACTTTATTACAATAAAAGAACAATAGTATTAAATTGGCAATTAACAATTTTGAAAAACCGTTTTAAAAAGATTATCCGGAATAAATAAAGCAAAAAAAAATAATCCCAGATATTTTTAAGTGGAGACTACTATTGATTACTTACGAAAAAAATAAACAAACTTTATAAAGATGAATGCTCAAGTAAGACACACTTATTTAATGTTTAAATTATCTAATGATACTTTTTATCAAATATCACTCTCATTCATTTATTACTAGTTTATTCACACGGTCATATCTGTTTGAGATTACTTTTATTTTATTTCATTTTAACATGTTCCTTTTTAAATTTCTATTTAATATGTATTATTCGTGAGATGAGTAATAGATGTGAAAACTACAACAATTTCATCTCAATTATTTAAATAGTAATCTCTCATATTCTCAATTTTTTCAACTTTCTTCAATCAGGAAACGATCCTGAAACTTCTTCCACCGTAGGAAACTATATTATCAATTTTTTTTTATTTCATTTTGTTTCGCGTTTTAAATTTAATCAAATAATTTTTGGTTATTGTGTATATTTTCATCAATTTACTGTTTCCCATAATATGTTAATTTATGTATATATGGTCACACACAGATATATATACAGATAAATTATAATTTAAAAACAGTTTACTAACGGTCGCTCTGATATTATTTTGTGAGTAGTAGAATAGCAGATATATAGATAAAGTTTCATAAAACAACTCCGTCATTTCATTTGATTTCCCTGAGTAAAAAAAAAAAAAAATCATTCATTTATCTACTTATAGTGAAAATGATAATGAAACATTGATCAACTTTCCGTACATTGGGCTATTATTATAGATTTCTAAAAAGAAAAAAAACAAACAATAAAATGTCCTTTTTTTTATTATTAACGTATTATAAATCTAAAAAAAAACTTTAGACAACAATAAATAATAAACGTAGAATTAAAAAGTTAATTCCGGATTCGCTTCCCAACAGATGCTTTGACACATGAAAAAAAAAAAGTTAATTCAAAAGCAAATTTTTCAGCTCAATTTTTATATATTTAGCTAATTATTTCTTAGAGGTCTAATGTGATGTTTTTCTTAAAAGCATATGTATTTTTTTTTTTAAAAATACCAAATTGGATTAAAATAATTGAATGGTAAGTCATTTGAAAAATGATTTCTCACTAAAATACCAGAAGTATCTTGATTAGCTTCAATCCAGAAGTTTTACTTTAGTTGTGAAGTCTTGTCTAATTAAAGCAGAACTAATACATTAAAATTTATCTTTATAACAAGACTGTAACTAAGCAAGAAGGTAATTCAATCTTTGTGAACATGAAAGGACCACTAGCCATGTTTTCCAATCAACCACTGCAATTGTTGTATATTCTGAAAGAAACACCACCAAATGCAAGGTAAAGGAAACATGCTATATAGCAAGCAATCCTACATCAATCAATAGATGCGATGCATGCTTTTCTCTTTCTTGAAAGCGGTCTCTTTAGTCACTTTGTATTAATTTGCATATAATTGCATATTACATTTGTATAGTTCTGAACCCTTTATAGTTATGATTATGGAAGCATAAAGCCTTCTGAAAGTGCTCAGCTCATTAAATTGCAGAGTATTATTTGCTTTTACAAACTTCATTATCTGTGTGGAAATCGAATATATATGTTATATATAGAGTACATGCTAGTGAATTACATGCAAATGAAGTAAATATTTAATTAAGATTATTGGGAGAATGCCTTGTTTGAAATCACATTGTAAAACAAACAACTTCAACTGAAGATAGTTAAATAAGTCAATTATTTTATATAGTGCGATGTTTATAAACTGTAATATTTAAACAGCTTTAAACTGTTGCACATGCACTTTGGATTTTAACTATAAAATGAATGAATACTAACACTTCAAATCCATGATAAAGTCTTTGGAAAAGATATAATGGCCATCTATCTTTTCAAACCCAAATGCTTTTGTATGGGCAAATCTTAAGTGTTTGAAAGTAAAAGTGTGAAGATTCGCCCATACAAAAGTGTTTGGGTTCAAAAAGATAGATGGCCATTTTATCTTTTCCAAAGATTTTATCATGGGTTTGAAGTGTTAGTATTCATTCATTTTATAGTTAAAATACAAAGTGCATAAGCAACAGTTTAATGCTGTTTAAATATTGAAGATAGTTTAAATAAAATTGTATTCACAATTAAATGTATAATTTTTATGTACACAATATGTTCAAACTTCCCAAAACAAACTCTCCCTACCCTCCTCTTTAAAATATTCCTATAGCTTTTGTATTTATAAAAGATTTTCAATTCTCGTAATGGTTATATATATATATATATATATATATATATATATATATATATATATATATATATATATATATATATATATATATAAATGAAGATCAAGCAGTTTGTCAGCTTTATATATGGATACATTTAAACAACTTATATTTATTTTATAATACATATCATAAAAATATTTCATCCAGACCGATGAACAGAAACAATTTCTGATTTATATTTTGTTTTGTGATCTCTACTGATATTTCGTCATTTCTCCCATAGTCAACTCAATCCAAGTTTAATCAATCTTAGAACTCAGATTCCTGCAGTTAAAAGTTAGAGACAATATGCTGGATATTTTGAAGTAAATACTCATAGAATCTCAAATTCCCTCTTCATGCAATAGGTTGAAAAAATTTATAATAACTATTGATGTCAATAGCAATTTATTCCAGGTTAGAACAAAATCTAGGCAGAAAATTGTTATAATGATTATTACTGATAAACTTGTAAAATGATTGAATGATGTCAGAAAAAAAAAAGAAGATAATGAAAAAGCAAAGTTTTACAAGATGTAACAGATATAAAAGTAGACAAATATTTAATTCCTGTATGTAGATGCAGATTTGTCACTCATGTATATAGAAGCATATATATATATATATGCTTTATGCTTGTAATGTTTATATATATATATATATGCAGATTTAGGCCATTCACATATATAATGCATATTTAACTTCTATATATAGATGCATATTTCAATCATGTATATAAAATAGTTACTCTTTCCTGATTAAACATAATGCATTTCCACAAATTGGGGTATTAATTTCTTACATTATAACTTCTACATTTCATTTAGTAAGTTGAATTTTAAAACTTCAACATATATTTGTTATACTCTTGATTATAAAGCTTAACTCCGAATCAATGTTATAAGTTTTATTACTTTAAAAAGAGAAAAAAAAAAGTGAATTCATTATTGCGTTTCAACACTAACATTTACAGCATTAAATGTATTTCTTTTAACGTATTTGAATTATATATTCTATAGAAAATTATTTCAGTACAAAACATTTTATCTTTTTGTAAATTAATCATTTCAAATAACTACATTTTTCATTTTATCTTTTCTGAAATGCCTGTCTTATAGCATTTTTATAAATATCTTTAAATATTTTAAAGGTTATTTAGAGTTCTCTTACCGTTAATTTTATCTGATGGTGATTCATAACTAGTAAATCTTCACATTAAAAAAAGATTTATCTTAGAGCTGAATGGTATACATTTTCTTAGTGGTGACTTAGGCATATCCTTGTTAACCAAACATTCTAGTGTTTTCCATGTTAATAAACTGCTTCTTCATCTTGCAGCTTTACAGTAATTCTGGGTTTCTTCTGCAATTGATGGCCAAGATGACTCTCAACATACTTGGTCCAGTTTTCTAAATCATGATTAACTGTGTAGCAATGACAATGATCAACATACTACTGCTTATAATAAATTTGAATTGCCTGATTCCTTTATTTATAGTCTCCTGCTTCCTGCAATTTTCTTTTCAATATCTCTTCTTATCTAATCCATGCTAATCAGCCTGTTTTTAAAAAAAAAACATATTGCCTTTTTTTGCTAAGGCAAGCAAGTGATGCTATCTTTTTCTTAGTGAACTAATTACAGCATTTCTACATTGTAATTCATACACATTCAGTTTTCACACACAAAATAATTATATTTGGTAACATTTAAAACCACAGATTTTCAATGACAAAAAATTCATTAATTAACTGTGTCATTTAATTTTTAATTGTGCATATTGATTTTCTCATTTTCTCTTTTTTTTTTTTTTTTTGTCAGAAAACTTAAATTTACACATGTTATTTTTATAACTGTGTCAGCTTTTTAATCAAACCATTATAAGTAAGGGGGGGGGTAACTTCAGAATATATACAATAATATGTCTGTTTCACTATCCCCCACTAAATTTTGGGATGAAATTGCCTTAAAACACGCAATTTCATTCTACAAACTATAAAATTCACTACTAACAATAGTGTTTGTTTGGTTAGATGATGTTGATGAAGTAGGTAAGGTAAGATGGGAAAAAGTGAATATGAGAATTGCAGCTCCCAGACTACCAGTAAACAATGCATCATGACAGCATCTCATGAAAACACCTCAAATTTAAGCAAACCACTCCTGTACTTAGAGAGGCCATCCAACTATAAATTGTAACCAGAGAATATTTTTGACACAGCTCTGCTCATCAGCATGTATCTTAGGAGCTTATATATTCCTGGACCTCAGGCCTATTCCTCTATTGGACTACTCTCAGATCTCTATCCTTAAATCTGAATAGTGCTAAGAAAATACTTAAGAGGATCATGAACACAATACATTCAAGCAGCCCCTGGCAATTAATTATCCACTCATCATTGACATGAAAAGCACAATTTCAATTTACTCTACGAACCCACTTAAGAACTTCTTCCATCAGCTACTTCCACAAAGGGTCAAAACAGCCTTGCATTATATGTTCATAAATGCATTATCTTAATTTTGAGGCATTGTTGTCTATTTTTTTAGTTTTGGTTTTTGAGATGGGGTGACTATATGTCTCATATAAGCATGCCTGCCTGCAGCATCATGATGGACAGAAACCTCATTAAGGAACACAAGTATGCACTGCAATACAAGCACTATAAGGACATCTTAGTTTAAGCATAACACAACTTACTACCCAGAGGGTACATTCAACAAAAATGACCAAAGGAATGTTTGTACATGTGGAATCTTACTCATTTACTTCATGAGTCTTATAGGCTTTACACTTATGATACAGTTCTGTGCCTGGTAGACAATTCGGTTTTTTACTGATTAAAAAGCCTAGCTCCTCTGAGTGGTTTATTTGAAAGAAAAAAGCTTAAATACAGGTAGGTACAGTGTAAAGATAAAACATGGGACCATCATGAACACATAGCATCCCTATGCCCATAAGAACATCACCATTCACCATCAACACAAAATGCAAATCTATAATGCTTCCTAATATTTACCCCAATTTCTTGAAAGCATCTTTTTCTTTCCTCAGTTTCATTTTCATCATCCTGCTTATTTTTGTTTCCTTGGTCAGAGGTGTACTTGCATCCTGCTTTAGGAAATTGAGAATCATGATCAGTTCTTTGATAATAATTCTTAATGTTATCAGGTTATATACTTTTGGATTGTCCTATCTTTGGGCATTTATCAGGTCAGATATCATTATAGTGGTACAACTCACTACCTCCATTTCTTTAGAGCTCAGTGTTGTTACTAAACCATTTAACTATCTGGGTCTGGTCTGAACTATGAATGCTGCCTGTTGAATTTCTCCCCATCCTCTTCCATGGTGGTGCTTAATTTCTTCTGTTATAATACCTTGGTGGTGTATTGACTTTCCACTTACCGTATTGGATAGCATTCATATGTGGATTATTATATCCTCTGTATGTTGATCTAGTTGGAGGTTTAAATCTCCCTTTTTAGCATATGAAGATTTGCTGCTGTCAAATGCATTTAACAGCTCAGCCATCTGCTCAGATGTATGCCATCAGTGTGAATCAACATCCTTTCAATATGGCTTGGGAAGCTATGTATTAGTATTCTTATTATTTGTAATCTTGAGAGAGGATCTGCAGTGAGTGCTCTCAATTTCACTACTTGTTTTCTAAACAAATGGCGTGTAGAGCTAACCAGGATGACACTTCTGTTGGGATACTTTATGTTTAACTCCTTCCTGGTAATCCTCACTTCAGTAGCACTTCATGATTGCCTACTTGATAGAATTATGAGAACAGTTGAATAATGAATCCCACCATACCTGGAATGCACCTTGAAAATGGCTACAAGCTATTGCTATCTTTGCCTCTTTAGTTATAGCATTAATGCTGAAATATCTTTTCAGACTATTGATGAATTCAATAGGTATCTCACCATCATTTCCTGAAAATGTTCTTATTTTAAAAAACTGGTTTAAAATTCCAGGCATTTGGATTGCATATTGACTCTCTATCTTTGTGTTTTCAATTTCTTCTTTTTTTAAATGTATACATGACAGTTTTTGTTTTTGGTTTAACCATCTGATCTATGGTCATCCTCCAATTTTTTTTACTATTTCTTAGATTCTATCAACATCTCTGACCTGCAGAAATTTAACTTGATTAGCCAGCCCCCTATATGCTCTTCTACCAATTCCAGGCTTTGCTCACTTGCCTTCTACACTTGGCTAATTTTATTATCCATTACTTCCTGTATCTCTTTTATTTTCATATGCTGTACTTCTTTGTTTTGTCTAGGTAGATGGTTATTTTTTTAAATTTAAAAAAAAATCATACATTACCTACTTGCAGGCTTACACACGTGTGATTCTGTTGAATAAATTCTAAAACTTTGGCTTAATCCTTAATTCAACATGAAAATTTCTTTCTATGGATATTTTATAGCTAATCTTTGCTTTCCAAAACAGATGTTTTCCCTCCAATAAATTTTTTTTTTTTTTTTACTAATTAAAGATTCTATTGATTCTGCAAAATATTTATCCTTTTCTTTATCTATTCTACTCATTAACAACTACCCCTTAAAAATACTCAATAAATAACTACATATTCATTTTGTCTTTTATCTTTATGTTATGAATAAGTTACTGTCATTTCAAGCATCTATGAATGAGACTGCATTACCATTAAATAATTGTTAAAGTTTATTCACACTTTAATGTTTACTTAAAATTACTATTATCTAGACATTTTTATCAGGTATTTAATGTATTACATGATGAAAAATTTTAGCTAATTAACTATTAGCAATATAAGTTTCAAACTTAGAAACTTTGGTGAAAACCAACAGTTACAATATAAAACTCAGGTAAAATATGAAAAAAAATATCTCTAAAAAATAACCATTGAAATTAGCTAATAGGACAAAAGTCAAAAATAGTATAAGAAGCTGCCTTATTGAAATAATTTACTGTTAACATCTTGCAAAATGGGGTAATAAGTTTAGGTCCAATGTCTTGCATGTATGATGGTACCTGAAATCATATTTTTTATCTATTATAAAATCGTAGTCAGATCTTTAGTTTTAACAGATTGATATATAATAATAAATTAATAAATAGGTAAAAGAGGGGAGGGTTACTATCAAATGTTTAGACAATATTTTTAGAAACCTGTTATCCCCCATTGAATAATATTTCTGTTTATATAAGATTATGCTTTTTATTTAAATACTATTTAGGATTATTGGAAATTTCTTATCAGAAATCTTTGAAAAAAAATGTAAATATTAGAATGGAATATATTTATAATATTTAATTTGCTTTATCTCATTGATTTCATTAATTCTCAAAACATTAATTGTTGACATTTATTATTTATCCATTGCTGAAAGTTAAAACATTTTTTATAGTTTCTTTTTTCATTTTTAGGGTAAATAATTATATTATTTCAAAAAATTTGCTATTAAAAACATTTAAAGAACTATCTTAATTAATAATGTCTAAAAATATTTGAAAGTTAGATATTCATTATTAACTTTTAATAGACTTTTTTCACTTGTCAAGGCAATCACGCTAAAAATTACTTTTCCAACAAAAACATCAAATGATGATTTTTTTTCCTGCATGATATTATAATAAATTAGTCAAATAAAATTAATGAGAACAGTAACAAAATCTGGATTTTGAAATAGTAGTAATACAGTCTTTAGTAATTCTATTTGCAGTAAAAAATTAGTTTCACTTATAAATAGATATTTGAGATAATTCTGTGCATCACATCAAAATAACAATGGTGGTAAAAGTTGCTTAGCTACAAAATATGAAGCAATATAAAATTTAATCATCAAGGTATTGTTGGTCGAGAGGTCAGCACGTCTGCCTTGCACTTGCAGGCAGTTGCCTGGGATGCGGGTTCACATCCCGGCCGATGCTATGACACTTTAAAAAAAAGTGACTTTTATATCTTATGGTTAACATCTCATGCACTCACTGGCAAACAAATTTAAAAATAGGCTTCATCTTTATATCAAATTTATGAATATTTGGTATTTACTATAATATTCTGGCAGTGGAATATATATTTTTTATTAATTTACTCAATCACATTCACAACCATATCTTCTTTTTACTATGAAATTTAATACAACAGATCTTCCAAATATAATGGTTTCAGGCTTTATAGAAATAAATAATTTTAATTGCTTAATCATATAATAATTTAATTTAAATTATGATTCTTTAGAATTGGCTACTTATTAATTTAATCAAATTTTTCTATTGAGTGAGTATCGCAAGATATGAAATTATGATTACAAAAATGCAAATATTCTCTAAAAATATTCATTTTGATGAGAATGTTATAATTTATATGTTATAGTTATGAGATATTAAATATTTTGCAGAAAATTAAATAAAATTAAAATTGAAGCTTAAAATACAAGATTAATTTTTCTTATATGTGGCTTTCAGGTTAGAATAAACGTTTATGGCAAAATTAAACTATTTTTAACAATTTTATTTAAAACATTTTAACACTAATAAAAATAATGAAGATATCTTAAAAATGTTAACAATACAAAAATTATTTTGAGAAATAAAAAAAAATCTACTTCTGAGCCTTTGCTAATATGAAGGTAATAAATTTTTTTTTACCTTACTACACTGTTTCAGAAAATATTAGTAATTGTAAAAATAAAATACATTTTATACTACAATTAAAAATATTCAAAAAATCCAAATATATTTGAAACAAAAAAAAACTTTGCAATTAAATAAAATCTTACCTTTTAACTTTTTGAACATAATATAAACTTTTCCATTAAATTTGTGCAAATAACAATTATATTTAGAGTAGATTTTATCTCATTATTATAGGAACAAAATTGAAAACTCAATCAGATGATTCATTCTATTTAAAAATAAATCATAAATATCATATATTGATCCAAAATGACATACCTATGGGGAAGATTCTCAGTAAATAAAATAAGACAAGTAGCACTATTCTGATTATTGACTGGAATGGTCTTCAAAAGAATTAATATTCTGATAAAAAAAAATTGTTAAGGCTTTGTGACTGTTACTAAAATAATTGATTTTAGCAATATGAATTCCTTATCAGAATTAATGAATTTGTTTGTATTATTAACAATATAAAAGCTTATTATATATCGTTAAGAGTTTATTTGCAAGCTCTTTATATAACACTTGTAATACAAGCTTGTTAAATTAGGTCATGTGACATATGACTTGATTTCTTTGTAATTTTATTACAGTTTTTTTGGAGATAAACATTATTTCAAAGATTTACTAACATTATATTTATATAATATATGTGAGTTTTAAATTTAATTAGTCAGCATTAAGTAACCCATTTTTTTATTATCTTTTCTTGAAAACAAGAATAGAACCATTAGAATAAAAAAACATATTATGTGTTATATTTAATTCTGATCCAAATAATATTTGCAACTTAGTAGACAATTATTTATTTTAGTTTTTAAAGATTATACTATTATTACAATTTAAATAATATTCAGAAATAGCTTGTGCAATAATTTATATTTGTATTGATTTTAAGCCTTTTGGGATAACATCCAGTCTTAGAGGCTTTTTGTAAGTCATTCATGAATAAATAATAAATATTAATTTAATCAATTTTTCTAATGCTTTGTTTTGCATTACACACACACACACACACACACACACACATATATATATATATATATATTGCAGAAATTATCTAGACTATTTATGCAAATCTGGATAATGATTCCATATTTATTTTCAGCTTTCTCTTAGTAGCACAAAGCTTTCATGCATCTTATGAATCATTTGTCTTTTATTGTATCTTAGTTCATATGATTTGAAAAGATTGTGTTGTACTGTAAAGGTTGTTTTAATCCATTTATAACAGTTTTAATGGTGACTACAAATCAATGGAAACAGCATTATCTTTAATTCATATTTTTCAAGTTCACAACAATAGAGAATATCAAATTCTAATAATTTACTATTGTTAAATAGTGAATACATAGTGAAGTACTGGTGGTCGAGTGGTCAGCACAGATGCATTACAAGCAATTGTCCCAGGTTTGCAGGTTCGCTTACAGGCCGATGCTTTGACACATAAAAGAAATAATCAAGCTATGTGTAAAAAAATGTGATTTGATTCAAATGAAAAAAACACATTTATAAAGAATTGCATTTTGGGATTATTTCTTTTTTTCAGATGTCATTATTCATATGCTTCAAGAATATATGGTGAAATGGAAAATTTAAATATACTTGAAAAAAGAATTGCTTACCCAGTTAACAGTTGTACTGATATTTAAAACTACATCAGAATGCATAAAAACATTAAAATAAATTTACTTCTGCCAAGAACAGATGAAAAGTTGGGAATGCACTATATATATATAAACAACCCATGCGGAAGCAAACGGCTTTCCATTTTTAATAAAAAATATACAAATATTTATTTAATAACTGAAACACAGGCTTATTATATACCTGTGTCTATATATGTAATGTATAGGGCATGAAGGGTCAGATTGACCTTAGGTCAACATGGATGTGACAAGAATCTCGGTCTCAGAGTCGCTTTTGAGCGTTCCATCATCAGATTTTCAATTGGATGGACGGTTGAAGAGTTGGAGTGAGGAGTAGATTGAAGCCTGTCCATTAAAGTATGAAGATTGGCTATCTTAATATATATCTGAGAACTTATAGCATATACGTGTGGAGATGGTAATCTGGACCAACATATGATTGCTGGTTTAGCATGATATACGGATATCGGTGATTATTTATCTTTTCGACATATATGTGTTCAAGTGTATTCGTGTTATGAGATGGAGTAGAGAATGGTGGGTGGTGTTAAGGTCTGTGCTCATATGCTTTATATTTTACATATTTATTTAATAAATTATTTCTAAAGAAGATAGAAATATAACATTTTATTACAATTAATCAGAAAACATGTATTCATTAATTATGGGAGTAAAATCGCTAATATTGCTTAATATTTTTATAAATACGTTTGAAACAAAAAAGTGTGCATAAATACAAGAAGGGTAGTAATTAATATCTAATTAAGATTCACCTAATAATCATTAAAAAAGGTGTAAAACTTGTTACATAGATTTTTTTTATATATAATTATTTAATACAGTAGCAATTCAGGAAAAAGAAATATGAAAAGATTGTGATTAAAAAAAGAAGAGAGAATGTAGAAAACTTTTGCTTTAAATTGTGAATAAATTGTCTTTTCCTTCTCAATATATATATATATATGCAAATGGATTATGTTTTGCCTAAAAGTATGTGAAATAAATAGCAATTAATATTACGGCTATTCTATAACACTTAATCGTTATCATTACTGCTTACCGCTGCTTATTATACATTAATATACAATTAACAATTTCTCTAATAATTTGAATTCTTACATATTAAAATATAAAATTAATAATATTTCAGACAAGTGAATAGAGGGATTTGAAATTGGGATTTTAAGTCTACATTCGTCATCCATCCCATCTCAAACAACTGATTAATGTGATTACATACTTGTAAAAAAAACGAGTGATCCACAATATATGTATTTCATGCGGAATCAGCAATCATTAGTTGTGCCATGTCATAATCTTTCACATGTATATACATGTTCGGTTTATATTGATGGAAATTTTTTAAACTTCAACGGACAGACATCAATCTTCTCACCCCTTCAACTTTTCAACCACTTATTTGATGGGACGCTCGAAGTTCTTGGCGCATGAATAGGTTAATTAAGTATTTCAAATAATTTTAAACATTTAAGTAAAACAGTAAATCTTAGGAAAAGTATATTTGTTCAAGCCAGCCATGATTCCCTTGCCAGTGAGTCAATTTTTCAAGTATGTGAATAAAAAATGTTGAAATAATTATATACACTAAAGAGAATATTTTTTAAAAAGTTTACACTTCACCACTGTGAAAAAACAAAAACAAAACACCACTATTATTATATTTATGTATTTGCAAAATTATTATAAATCTTTCCTTTAGCTATTTTATTTCATTATTAAAAGTGTATTAGACTGATAACTGTTGGCAAATGCAGTAAAATATTAACAGAAAAACATGAGTAAAAAAAATACGTTTTATATTATTATAAAAACAATGCATTACATAAGTCATAAGTAAATAGTATAAAGAATGTGTGTAGATATATATAATAAATATATAAAAATAATATAAAATATTAATCTGTAAATTAATAAAATATGTACAAGAAGTACTTTCATTAGCATAAAAATCATGTGACAACCCGATACTAATGTACTTTTAGACCCACGTGCTATTAGTTTAACAGTTTATCGAAACTTTGCATATAATAGAAATATATATGAGAGATAATGATCCGGGCCAACTGATGAGTGCTGGTTCAGCACGAAATGCATCTTGGGAGTCATTTGTCTTTTATTATATCTTTATTTATATGAATTTGAAAAGAATTGGGGAAGTGTGGCGGTGTTTATTATTTCTATTTATCTAACTTCTGTATTAATAAATATAGTCTTGTTAACTTTTAGTTTTTGTCGTTTTATCTCTATTATATCAACAACTTTATATAATTTGTATTAATTCATGATAAGAAACAGATTGCATGATATCTTTTACTTTCTATGTTTTAGTTCTATAACATAATAAACTATAATCATTGAAAGATTTTATGAATGTGCATCACATTTCATCAATGTATTCAAATCCATAAAAAAACATTTTATTCTATAAATAATATTGCTTTTTTGTATTTATATATTGGACTATTTCCATCCTTTAATATTAAGTAATGAATGTCTTTAAAAAAAATATTTTTTTAAAAATTATCAATTACACAACTATTAGAAATGGCACTCAGATTAGAAAACAATCAATATTATTAGACGATAAAAATAGTCCAATATATAAATAGAACTACAAACAGTCACAAAAACAATACTGCTTCTTTGTTATTTGAAATTTGTATCATTTGTATTATTAATCAATTTGATTAAAGTAGGTAAAACCTATATAATACTTTTCTTATGCATGCATTACATTACACTTTTATAAAATATAAAAAGAATTGTAATCAATCTTTTAAAACTTGTATTTCTTATGATTACATCTATAATTTCGAATGTAATAATTTAAAGTTGTAAATATTAATTGTTATTAAGCACAATGTCAGTACATAATACTTAAATAAGGCTAAAACCTTAGTACATGCACCTTGAGTGCTTAATTTATAACAAGAGAGACCTCTACAAATCTAAGCGCAAGATTCAACTTTATAAAGGTAAGAGTGTCCCACTCTTATCTTCAACCTATTTATATATATATATATATATACGCAAATCTAAAGCATTATGATTTGGGAGCGTGAAGCTAATAAATTCTTCACTGATTAAGTCCATTATTTCTGTTAGACATTAACGCTCATGAAATCTTTCGATTTACAATGAGTTAATAATCAGATCTTAAATTTAGACATATTTTGAATCAATTTGAAGTTGTAAATATCAATTCTTATTAAACACAATGTAATAATATAAATTTTATGTTCGGAATTCAGAACTTCCTTTGTATATTTCTATAAATATTTTCATTTGATCATTTGTATATTTCTACAATATTTTATTATGGTGTATACAATTTATAAATGAAAAACATTAGAACTTGAACAAATATATCCCTTCTCACATACTGGTTTATCAATAACTTGTAAATTAATTGATCAGACAAACAGTCCATATGAAAATACAAATATTTAATTGATTTTTTTTGTTGTTTTTTTTTTTTACATTTTTCCCACAGTTTATTTTAAATCAATGAAAGACTTTTTAAATAAACATAAGTATATCATCCATGCATTTACCATAAAATTTAATACAACATGAGGAATGATCAATAAGTTCTTCATATGTCAAAAATTTTCCATTTTCTACTTGAATAAAAATGAATTTTCTTTATTAGATGTTATTTAGAATAATTTCTTAAATATGCAAATTTATCTTTTTGCATATTATAACAGAATATGTTATTAAATGAATAAAGTTAGTAAAATGTATAATTAATTATCTAAGGAACAACTGCTGTGTTAATAGTCAAACATTAAAAGAAAGATAAAATATAACAATTATTTGAATAAACATTTTTTAAATACTTTTTTTAGTTACCAGTAAATAAAAAATGTTAGCTTTTATATCTGCTACTTTAAAAACTTGGATAATATATTATTCAGGGCTCTTAACTTAAATAAGTATTCATAAAAAAGCTGAAAAATTTTGAAAATGTAATTACATAATTATAATAGGTCTTAATCAATTCTTGTAATGATATATCTGATCAAAGTAAAGTTTTGATAAATTATTGAAGATACTATATAATTAAAATACATTATATTTATGGTTATATGTAATACTTATATTTATAAAAAATATTGTTACATGTGCAGGAAAAAAGCATCTCCACTCTCATTTGCATTCCTTTTCATTTCTTTAAACTCTATATCTTTTTAACTAATGTTTCTAATATTTTTTCCTGGGTGCTTTTTATTTTGATACATTTCCTTTGAGAACATGTTTCAGATTTTAATTATCTAAACAAGTGAATGTTTGATGAGAATACAAAAAAAAATACTCTCTCTCTCAGATTATAATGAAATGACTATGTTTATTATTATTTTTTTAACAAATACTTTCATTTTTTTTTTATGCAGTGACTTTTGATGAAATAACATAATGAATAGTAAAGTAAAATGTTCTCGTTTTGACAGATGTATAATTACAAACTCCCAAAATGAGATTGGAAAGCTATTAAATAATTTTGGATCATTCTGCAATAATACAAAATAATAATAATAATAATAATAATATCAATAATTATGCGCTTATAACGCTCGTTAAAGAAATTATATATATATATTATTAAATTTATTTAAATCTCAGCGCATAATAATAATAATAATAATAATAATAATAATAATAATAATAATAATAATAATAATAATAATAATAATAATAATAATAATAATAAGTAGTAGTAGTACTGAAAAATACATTTGCCTTTACACCCATCACAAATTGATGAAAAAACTGTACTTAATATCACCAATAGACAACTATGCCGTAAATTTAAATTCTGGTCACTTGAACCAAAATATTTTGATTTTCTTCTTAAAATTAACCTTGACTCTCTACCCACACAGCATTTTTTGAAATATAGAAGGAACTGTCAAAATGTAGACAATTTATGTAACCTCTGCCACAGAGACTCAGAAAGACGAGATCATATTTTTTTCTCATGTCTAGGACTAAATAGCATCCGTTCAATAATAAATACACTATTCAAAAATAAAATAATAAATATGGATTGCCTATTTGCCTCATTCATAAAAGTTTTTGCTGAAATAAGAATCAGTGTATTCATTCTCTATGCTTTATGGTGTACAAGGTGTAAATTCATGTACAATAATAATCCAAGAAGGCAACCAAACACATTCAAAAATAAACTGGATAATATGCATGAAAGAGATAAGAGAATAACAAATCACACAACTTTTATTGACACCTGGTCTCTATTGCAGTTACCATCAAACTTATATAAAATAGGAAGTCACAAAAGATTTAGAAATGTCAAATTAAAAAATTACAACTAGCCACCATTGAAAAAACATTATATGATAGTGAACTTTTATACTTCTTCCAGCTTTAGAAACAATTGATTGTCTGTATAATAATCAAGGATAATGTTTATAAGAATTGTGTAACCTTTTTAAGTTATTGAATAAAGTCCTTTGAATGATGATGATGATGATGATGATGATAATAATAATAATAATAATAATAATAATAATAATAATAATAATAATAATAATAATAATAATAATAATAAATAGAAGAGGTAAACATTAAAAATAACCTGTACAATTTTATATTTAAATACAAGTACACCTGGGTCTCATTTTACATGATAGATAGGTTCCTCAAAAAACACGCGCAAAAAAAATTGTGCAAAAATAGACATAACTTACATTGAAAAGGGGGGGGGGATACGGTCTGTGATTTTTCAAAATTCATGTAAACGTAAAGCACCAATGTAAAATTACTTTAAAATCTGCGCAAAAAATAAGGAAATAAAATATGACTAATAAAAAATTTCAAATTTGAAAAAAATTGATACAGGACAAACTTTTTTTAACTATAATATTTAATTTTATTCAAAATAATATATTTTTATGCATAATTTACAGTACAGTATTTTACATTTTTTATACATGTTTTAATTATTATAGCTATTTGCCGAAAAACATGTTCGTTTGCAAACAACTAGCGTCAACTTCACACTATGTTGTGTCACTGGTTTTCTGGTGACAACGTAATTAGTAATTAATTTTTGAGATGATGATTTTATTAATTATTTATGAAACTAACAACTAAAAATTAATTTCTTATTTTTGCCTTTAATTTTCAATTCTGTTTAAAAATCAAATTTCACATCACATTAATTTTACTTCGCCATAAGTAATTTTGGTTGTTTTCTCATCCTTGGTGTTTGCCTTAAGATGTCACTACTTGTAGGTAAATTCCTAGAAATATACTGTTTCACCAGCCTTTACCCAAAAAAGAGGAATTTTTCTACATTATAAATGTAGAAAAGTCCTCATGTTATGTTGGACAGAGGAGGCGGCAACAGAAGCCAACACAAAGAGACTTCTTTCTATGATAAAACACAGAAAGAGTTCCCGACGGCTGCTGGTTATGGCTTTTTTTCTATGTTAAAAGCAAAGAGAAAGAAATGTCTTGATTGGCTGCCATAGTAGTCGATTTTGTTCATCATTTTCTCGTAATAGTAGAATATCTATTTTCATCTGTAGTTTCGTGTGAGAGTGTGTGTATTTGAAGCAGTCATAGTTTTTTTTAATTTGATAAGACATCTATTTTTTTAATGTGTTGTAACTTACTTTACTGTTGTAAGTTTAGTAATAATGTCCTGAAGATTCCATTATGAAGAGGTAACCCTCAAAAATTGCTTTTAAGGGTGTGAAAGGGAAAAAAATTAAAGGATCACACAAAAAGTACCGTTTTCATAAGAATTCATCCATGACCAGTTACTTTTGCTATATATATATATATATGCACAAACAAAAACAACCCACTGTCTAATTATTAGGAATTACTTGTCCAAAAAATAAAATTAGTCAGGTATTATTTTTTTTTTACTTTTGTTACATTTATTATTTCAAAATAAGATTAGTTTTTATTTCTACACATTAACAAAAACAACCCAGTTCCTGATTAATTACTGTCTTTAAAAAAAAAAAAAGCAAATTCAATGGGGTTTGATTTTTTTCAATGGAGTCTTTGAATTACAGTTTGTTTGTTTTTATATATACACAAGATTTACCAAAAAAAAAAAAAAGAAACCCACTTTCTGATTAATTACTGTCAAAAAAATGCAAATTAGTCGGCTATCAATTTTAAATTTTGTATTTCAATAATGGTACCCTTTTTATATAGACAGACTTAACAAAAACAAACCACTTTCTGATTCATTACTGCCCCCCCCCAAAAAAAAAAAGGAAACAGAAATTAGTCGGGTATCATTTTTCAATTGAGTCTTTTAATGATGGTCCTTACTAATAGTAGTCAGGTATCAATTCTAAATTGTAGTATATAAATTACGTTACTTTTGATAGATTTAAAATTACATCTTGCTTTTTTAATGAAATGACTGATTTATTCTTGACCAAAAATACCGTAACTTTTAAAAAAAACACACATAAAGTCCCAAAAAAAAATGAGAAAAAGCCCCGTAACTTTAAAGACACACACACGCAAACTCAAAAACAATGTAAGATTAATAAACATTGACTTATTACATCTTGCTTTTGAATCAAATTATTGATTTACTCTTGCAAAAAAAAATACCGTAACTTTAAAAAGATACACCTAAAGTCCAAAAAAAAAAAAATTGAAAAAGCCCCATAACTTTAAAGACACACACACAAACTCAAGAACAAGATAAGATTAATAAACATTTACTTATTATGTCTTGCTGTTGAATAAAATTATTGATTTACTCGCAAAAAAAAAATAACGTAACTTTAAAAAGACACATATAAAGTCAAAAAAAAAATTAGAAAAACACCGTAACTTTAATGACACATAAACTCAAAAACAAGATTAGATTAATAAATATTTACAAAAATGAAAAAAACTAACATCATATAATAGTATTAGTTAGTAGAATATTTTATTACAAATCTAAGAAATCAGATCTTTTTAGATCAAATCGATCATTTAGGTCTGGCCGGAATCGTTATATGTATATGTTTTTGATTAGCATCAATGCCATCTTAAGGCGAACACCAAGGATGAGAATACAATCGTAATTTTTAAATTGTTAATTACAATTAAAAATCAGATTTTAATTTTTAATTGTCAAATTTAATTGTGCCCACTGCTATTACTGATCTTTTAAAAATAAACTTGTGGACACTAAATGATTAATAATTGATTACATTCTTTTTTAAAAAGCAAAAACAGAATGTGATTTAAAATGCAAAATTAACACGCACAATGTTTAACAAATTTTCATTATAATCTTGTAAAATTTAATGTGTGTATACATAAAATGTGGAAATCATGATTTTAATTTCATTATTGCATAAAATCTTACTATTATAAAGCACTAAAAATATTGAAATTACTAAGATGAAAGTCGAATTTCAATAATGTGCTATTACTTTCAATATAATGTAAGTGCGCAAAATTTATTATTTAAAGTAATAGTGCATTGTCGGAGTTCAACTTCCGGTGAAACACGAATCATGTAACTTCAAAATCGTGTTAAATAAGTTCGCGTGAAAAGAGACCCAGGTGTATATTTTCTTTATTAGACTTAATGTACTTGAACTCCAGTTTTCAAACTCCCTACATCTATCCAATCCATGTTATCCAACCAATACACATAACCACATATATGTAAAAAAAGTAAAACAATCTCAAATATATGCACTTGGTGCTGATCCATCACTCGTCAGTTGGTCCAGATCACTATCTCCCACACATATATGCAAACAATGCTCACTTTATATTATGATAGGTAATCTTCAAACTTTAATAAATGAGCCACAATCTTTTCCACTCTCCAGCTTTTTAACCATAGAATCGTTAAAAATCTGAAGATGGAACTATCAAAGGCCTTGATGATGCTAATATTATTATCTTACCCATGTTGACCTTAAGCCAATCTAATCCTTCACATATAAGACCTTAATATGCCCATTTAATAACAGAAGAGGGATAGGCAAAATACAGGCTTAATATGTAATATTTTTATATTAAACTAATTATAAGAAATGTGAATTCAGACTTTCAAACTCTCTACACCTATTCTATACAACCTATATGCGACAATGATAAATAATCTCCAATACACACAATACATGATGAACTGTCACTCATAAGCTGGATCCAGATCACCATTTTCTATACATATATACAATCAGTGCTCAGTTCTAAGATAAAAAACTCTTCAAACTTTAATGGATGAGCTTCAATCCTTTATTCTCCAACTTTTAAACCATTACCAAGAACTTTGAGTTTCATCTACAGATATTTCAATAATATGGATGGCTGAAAAGTTGGAGAGAGGAGAAGATTGTAACTGGTCTTAAAGTTTGAAGATTTGTTATCTTAATGTAAACTGAGCAATGATTGCATATTTGGGTTGAGATGGTGATCTGGACCAACTTATAAGTTCTGGTTCAGCATGAAAATATATAACCTCTACAATCTACACATATATCACCTTATATACATATAAAGGCCCAGGCACCAATTCTATACATATAGAATAAAATTTATAATTTTGGTTGCATCTCTAATTATGGCTAAGACTCTTATTATAGTATTAATCTACAGCTTAGCTCAGTTGGGGGTCATAGAATTTTGTGGTCATCTTGAATGCTAATGGGATGAGAGAATCATTTATAATATGTTTATTTTCAAAAAAGTATTATTAGTGAAATATATGGCTGCAAACTGTGGTGTTCAGATGAAGAGCTTGTGTTAGCAGGAGCTTCTTACTTGGGAACTAGAACTATCAGTGTAGTTGTTTATAGTTCCACAAAGATAGCATTGCAGAGTTGGGAACTTAAATCACTGGGAATTTTGAAAAGTTTTTCATGTATTCTCATAGATAAACCAAGTAGGGAGAATTTTGTCTTTTACATTGTATTTTTCTGAGGATTCCAAAGAAAATTGCAAGGGCATTTGGTTGTGGAATGTTGAATATTATTTTACATTGGGTGATCCATATGGAATATGGAATGAAGGTTGAGATTCTTATGATGGGAAAATCTCTCTCCTTAATATAATCTTTAATGGAGAGAATTTTATAATAATCAATTGTCAAATTTTGGGCTATGATATGCTACTGATCCAAGGCCTGTGCAGGTTAATATAATGTGCTCAAAGGTCTCATCCTATCTGTGGCAGATTGGGTAGGAATGATCTATGTTGTTCAGGAATCTTTTCTGATATAAGAACCAATTGGTGGGCATAGCATCAAGATTCACTTTTATTAAATAGTCCAGGAATTTAGTCTCTAATAGAGTTTTGTTTTTATTTGGAAGGGTTGATGGTTTATTAGTGAGTGTGAAGTCCATATTGTAATCTTGGTTTTAAAGGCATCTGGGTTATTGTTATTGAATTGGTAGAGGTAGGTAATAATCTGATCGATCCAAGAAGCTTTATTTGGAGGTGGCGTATCAGTAGATGAAATGGGATTAGTTATAAGTAAATTGTCATATATTTGTGCAAGGTTGAAAACCATAGAATGCACCTTTTGGAAAGACATTGCTTGAATGGAATGAAAGAGACATTCCATTAAGTTTTCTGTGAAGCTGCATTTTGGCTACGCTAATAGTGGACATGTGGCCCTTCCAAAACAGACATGCACATAACCTATTTATCTTGATGATGAATGTCTTAGTGACCAACATAATGGGAAGATAGTATGCTATCTTGGCCATGACTTTCATGTTGAGAAGAGCCACTTTACCTTGTAAAGACAAGTAAACCTTGGAGAGGCCCTGGATTAGGTGGTCAGCTGATTCTATTATTGAATTTTAGATATGCTTTCACATGGCAAGTTGGGATTTTTCCATTTAAAATCCTTCATGTTGCAGATGTAGCATGATTTATGAGGAGATGTGACACATTTGAGTACTTGTCAAGAATTTGGTAAAATGAACTGAGGGACTTTTTAGATGGCAGAAAGATGAGCACATCATCCATGTACGTGATGGCTGAAATGGTTTTTTTGATTCAGGGAATATGTATGCCTGGAATAGTATTTTAATGGTTTTACATAGCAAATTTATGGAACAAGCAAACAGTAATGTGCTAAGTGGAGACCCCTGTGGGATGAAGCGCTTAGGTGGGAAACTATTAGTAAAGATACTGTTAAGGGAAATATGAATCAATTGTTAAATAGGAGGTTGTCTAATATCTGAATAATCTCTGAGGGAATATTCATTCCTCCAAGAAATTTTAGCACAGTGTTAGTATTAACTGAATCAAACACCTCCGCTATGTCAATTTGGACTGCCATAGGTTTTGATAATCTGTTGTATCTAATGTGATTGATAAAAATTTTTACTTCAGCCATAGTGGTGAGTGTTGATAATCCCTTTTTGGTGCATTGAGTTGTTGTAATGGCTTTAATGGTTTTGTCTTGAATTTTTTCTTTTATGACTCCTATAACTTTGAATAGTATCAGAGTCATAGATATAGGTCTAATGCTGTGTATGGAGGTTGCATCCTTGTTCTTTTTGACAAAAGGAACTATTGCAATTTGGTAAATGTTGGGTATTTCCCATCTGAGATGCCATATGATTTAACATAACCATGATTAATGGGATACTGAAATTGTTGAGGTGGATTAATATGAAATTAAGGATGGCATGGAATCCTGGATGTACATGCTCAGGGAGTTCTGATAAATGTTTTTTTTATATCTGCCTCAGAAATACCATGCCCACCTGAAGGATACATACCATGTCAGAAAGAGTGAGATCTTGATTGATCATTTTGCAGTGTCTCTTTAAAGTATGTTTCAATGTGTTGAAGCATGTGAGGTCCAGAGAGGTTGAAACCATTGAAAAGGAGGGTTGAAGAAATGGATTGCTTTTGTTTGCAACCCAAAGCTCACCAAAGATACTCTCAGGTCCAACAGTGTTGATTCAGAAGAAATACTTTGGGGACATTTTATGGCTACGTTTTCAGCTATTGCATATTGTTTTGGGTATATTGATGTTTCAGGGTACAGAGCTTTGCTGATGGTTCCATGTCTACGCTGAAAAAAATAATTTTATGAGAGATCTGTTCTAGGTCATTAAAGAGGGAATAATTCAATTTCCTGGTGTGGTGCCCAACCAGAGATTTCAAGATTTCTACAAATGAAAACCACGCTTTTTCTGAAGACCTGAAAAGAATGTTAAAATTTTTGGAATAATATGTAGACCTCAGAAAAAATGGCCTCAGTTGTAGAGGCATGAGTAAGGATTGTGATGGTTTTGTTTATATTCATTGGAAAGCAGTTTTTGAGTTCCAGATTAACAACTATTGCATGGTGGTCTGTGAAAACAGCTAGCTGATGGAATGCTTCAAGACAGAAGAGGAATTCTGATGTGTAAAGAGCAAGTCTATTAGGAAATGTTGATAATTTGTATAAAAGGAGAAAGCAGTGGGAGCAAAGAACCCTCTGTCATTTAGGAAATCTCTGTTGAGGAGATGTAGATATTTTTGGTTACAGCCCCCATAGGAAATAGTGAAATCTTCCATTAATATGGCAAGTGCATTATTGTAAGCTGTTATCATGTTAATTGTGTTTATTATTCTTAGATGTGTCACAGCATTGTTAGGTGTATAGACATAGAAGGCATAGAACTTGTTGGCACCATATGTTAAGTTTATTGCAATTAGATTGATGTTCTCATAAATTATTTTGAATTTATGAGGAGTATACATTTTGTTTATTAGTACCCCTACTTCTCCGGCAGCAGTGCTGTTGACTGCTAGTTGAGCAAATCCAAGTTTGGTGAGCTCAGTCAATATGTTACTATTAGAATGTTGATGAAATTTGCTCTCTCCCATGAAGAGAATGGGTGGAGGACAAAGGAGATAAAATGCCTTATGGCATAAACCATGTGAGGGAATTGATTCCTCTCATATTGATTCCTACAATCCTACAGAATGAGTTATTCATTATCATCATGGCCACTAGAATGTACTGCATGTGGGTAATCAGATTCCTGAATGATATTCTTGGAGACTTTAAGTGGGCTGACATTATTTGAAGATGTAGGAATGTGTAGGCCTGAGATAGGAATTTGCTCTGTAGTTACATTTTTCTGAATAGATTTAGCCTGAGAATATTAACATGTTTGGTTTTACACTTTTTTCCTGTGCTACTGCTAAACTGTTGGTGATTTGATTGTTTATCATTTTGAATTTGTCGTAATCCGATGTAGGTGAATTTGAAAATTCCTCTTCTTCTGAGCTGTTTTGGGTAATTTTGGTTGATTTTCTTTTTTTGCTGAAGGGATTTGAACAAAAAAGTCCATATCAGATTCAAGGTCAGAGCCCAGGTAATGGTGGAAATCTGCAGCAGTGATAGATTGATTCTAGGTTGTTGTGTTACTGTTATGGTTTTGCTTTGGCTCAACTTTTGCTTTGAAGGAGGAAGGCTGGTTATTGTGGGGTTGATTAGTTCAGTGCTGACAGATATTGTTGTCATTTTGTTTTCTATTGTTTTTAGATGTGTGTGGCCTTGAAGGGGTTTTGTATAAGTCTTTATTTTTGGGTATTGTTGATTCTGTTTCTTGCTTCTGGTTGAAACTGGTACTGAGCAGAATATATCTGTTTTTGAATAATAAAAGGGTTTTGATGAAAATGTTGGAGGTTGGAAGGTTCCTTAGTGAAAGCTGAGGATTTATTTTCCTAAACACGATTTTCAACTATTTGGAACTCCTCTGTACGAGATATCATCAAAGAAAGTATAAGAATTGGGTTCATTTTTATTGTTAGTGGGGTTGAGATGATCATCTTTGCACATATGCATTCTTTTTTTTTATCCCCACATGTAGAACAGATGCAAGCAATGCAATCCTCTATTTGATGTGTTCTCCATGTAGAACAGATGCTTGCATCTCTTTATTAGATGTGTTCTCAACCTACAGTAGAATCATTGTGGCCAAACTTCAATAAATGACAGAATCATAGTTATTGTTGTGGGGATGTCAAATAGGCTGGTACCTTTTTTTAATTGAATTTCAAATGATGCCAATGTTAGATAATATTTGGCTTCTGGTTTTATCAATTGGAAGGCATCTAAACTTTGTGCCATTGCTGTATGTTGAGAGGATTTCTTGGAGTTGAGTCTTCTCTAGACCCATGACACAGTTTTTTATTGTTCCTGTGAGAGTGGATGCTCTATTTAGGTCTATAAAAATGATGTAATTAATCACTAATATTTTTATAATTGTTTTTGAAAGTGTTACAGTGAGCCCAAGATGTGAATTTCAGTGATATGTATCTGTCATTGAGGTGATTTAGAATACGATGTATCTTATGTTCAATGTTGGCTTTTTTGATAAGTGCACATAATGTCTCTATTGGGAATTTATGTAATGAACATTTCTCATATGTAATGGCCAGAATGAGGCTCTTATCATTACTATAGTTGGTCAGACATTTTAATGGTTTGGGATAGTTTGGTTAAAGCTCTGTATAAGATGGCAATATTGATCTTCACTAAAGAAATTCGAGGAAAAATTGTCTGGGAGAGAGTTTGCTTGTGCTAAATTATTAAATTATTTTGCTGATCTGCATCTTCATGCTTGTGCTAAATTATTTAGTTGATCTGCATCTTGGTCCATTAATTCTAATATAAAAGAATTATATGCATTAGCATGAGTGTTCTCATACTTGCTTGGCTGAGCTGCATTTTCAATAGTCAGGTTTATATTTAAAATTGATTTATATTTTGACCTTGATTTGTTTTTTTAATTTTGTAATGTTTGCATAAGAAGGTTTTATTAGTTTTATTCTATCGATGTTTATTTGTTGCAGAGTGTTCATTTCATTTGGCAGAGTTATATTTAAGGTTCATTCTGTTGTCAAAGAATTATTAAATGAGTTTGCTTTGATTCTTAGAGTACTAAGTGTTCTTCCTGTCAGCACTCCTGGTGAGATCATATGTTTTGAGGATGATGGATTGCTGTTTATTGGATTAGCTGCTTGATAGGCTTTATCTTTTTTGGATGGATTGTTGTTGCTAAGTAGTTTTTTTTATATTTGATAAGTATCTTGTGTTTTGGTGACTAGTTTTTTGTTGCTTTTGGTTTTTTTGTTTGTTCACAGCTTAAGCTTCTTCTCTGTTATCTGAAGGAATAGTGATTCAACTGTCTATGAATTCTTTTGTTTGTAGATTACATTTCTTTTTTTTTTAAATATATTTTTTGGAGCTGGCATGGAATTGAAGAGTTGTGGTTTTATTTTATGTAGGTTTTGTGAGGTTTTGGGTGAAGAAAACATATTCAGAGTGAAGGAAAGCTGTTCTGCATCACTGCTGATGATGTTAGAACTTTCTCCTGTCATATAGCTTGGGCTCTGTAGCTGAGAGATAGATTTTTTACCTATTAAACTTTCTACATTGTTTAGAAGTGCTAAGTTTTGTTTTGAGCTTTGAATTAAATCAATCTTTGTAATGTTTCTTTTTGAATATGTATTTGTGTTGATATGTTTTTTTTTCAGAAGCTATGTCAGCATCCGAATATGCTGAGTCATATTTAACTTGGGAAGGTTCTGCATAAGTATTTTTTATTTACAGGAATCAGTTTTTTATGGTTTTTGGCTTTGAATTTCTATCTGTATTATTACTCTCTTTTTCTTTAGATGTGATTAGATAAGAAGGGTATTTATTCAGCATGCTATTGGGTGTACAGGAACTATGAATATTGTTATCGCTGTCTTCGGCACTATGTCTTGGGCTCTGGTGGTTTTGGATTTGCATTTTAGAGTTATTAACCTTTTTTATTTTCAGAGATGCATTTGATATAGATTTGGTGAATGTATTTTGGAATTATTTTCAAATTGATTGCCTGCTGATTTTGTTGTTCTATTATATCTGAGTCTGTTGCATCTATTTGCAAAGAAGATTCGATTTTCGAGTGAGCACAGGCCTGAATGAACTTCATGTGTTTTACATTAGCAGTAAGTATTGCATCATTTTCTGTGTTTGATTCAGTTTGAGAAATTAGATGCTTGTTTTTTATATTGCTTAAGACATTTTGGTCTTTCTGCACCAGAAGCTACTGTACCATTATCAGTTATCTTCTCAATGTCATGTTGTAGGCTTCAGATATTTTGAATCTTAGTAATGTTGAAATTATGTGTTCAATTTTGCTTATTTGAAGAATTGGAACTTATCTTTTTAGTATCTGGAGTTTTATGAGTATGTATATTATTTTTTTTGAACTTATTTCATCAAAATCAGATGGAGATAAATCCGCTGCTGGCCTGGGACTAATGTCAGAGGGATCTTCTAAGGATTCACTGATAAAAGTAGGCTTTTCTGCACTACTTTTCCTAAATTTGGAGGTTATATTGCAGTTACACAAATCAATGACCTTAGTAGAAAATCATGATTAATATCAGACACACTTGTTACATCTATGGATTCATTATCTAATATTATAACATTATCTATATCTACATTAGCATAAAATTGCCCTCTGAAATTTATTTCTTGGAGATAGATTAATGTGGGGAACTTCTGAAGTGTTGGAGTTATTCTTTTCTGCCATAAATTGGTCAGGGTTTGAATTTCTTTAACAAAGCAATCAGTTGAGGCACCCAATGGGTGGATTTTGTAAAGGTTTAAAAAACAAAACTCGTGATTACCACTTTGTATGTTTAGCGTTAAACTTACTTTTACATTCTCATTATTTTCCTTTACTGCAAGTGGATGAAGCAAATTTTTCGGAGAACTTTGAAGTTGTCTTAGGCTAGTTGATCTAGATTTGAATGGGTTGAAGTGAATTTTTGTTTTAGAAAGAGTATGATTTTTTTTTATAAGGATTGGTTTTAGTTTAGCTTTACATTCTCCTAAAATGGCCATCTCCATGTTCGGCTCATTTTTTTTACAAATCTTGGAATGTGGCATTTATTCCACAATTCTATATATTAAAATAGATAAAACAAAGGCTTACCTTATTCAGTTGATAAGTTTTCTACTTTGATTCTCGATTTCAAGAGTAAAACTTTGTCCTATTTGAATATAGCTCTAATGTCTTGCAGCTTGTATCCAAACTGCCATAGATGGTGGTATATAAAATGTTTATTTAGTTGTACTAAAGGCACTTACTTAAGTTATCAAAAGAAAACAATTCATGGATTAAATCAAGAATCATGATATGTTCAAGTCTCTCATTATCCAAGTACAGGCCAGATCAATCACCCCACTCATCTAATACATTTGGGGATCACTGTATCAATAATTAACCTACAGACATTTGATTAAGATTGCACAGCTGTACCAATATTTATTTAAATGATGAAATAATGTCAGGGCTCTAATGTTTAAATAATAAGTCAATCCTATTATAAGATGTTTATTAAGTAATGAGGACTATTGTGAACTAATAGTTATTACAATGGAATAAAGGATGGACAATGATAGAGATTGGGTGCATTTTATCACATCACCATATATTTCAAACAAGGTAAAATCTATATCTTGGCATTATACATTGCGTATACTATTAAACTGATACGTATTACCATTAGATTATGTTGAACATATGTATGTGTAGAAATAGTCAATCGAATGTATCTGATAAAATAATTCAGATGGAATCTTACTTCAACAAACATTTATTACAAGACACATCTTTTACAAACACATCGATGATGATTAAACATTAATTTCACATTAACTACAAACTTGACTAAACAGCATTTAAATTACATAAATCCTATACACTTAATATTTGGGGCTCTTCGTCTTACCTGTTGTCTCAATAATATTTATAACTCTATCTCTTAAATTATTAGCATAAAAAATAATTATATATTCACATCCCAATGTTTTTATCATCTATTATCATTCTGTGCTCTCAATAAACTAAGAAAATAGTATCAAATAATCAACTAATACTATTGAATTTATTTCCGTATGCCTAAAAATATATATTTACTATATGAAATTAAGTAATAATTTATTAAAATTAACATTAAATAAAGTAAAATTTGTTACCCAATATTACATTAATACCGGGAGGATGAATTGCCAGTAATAATAATATATGAAACAATGATAATGTGGGTGATATGATTTGACAAACTATTTAAAACTTACAATTCCAGCGATGGTCTCCCTCCATATCTCTTAAGTTATGATTATATCTCCGAATGTGTGCGCATTTATAAATTTACAGTCACAATGCATTTATTGATTATATTTTCTATCGGTTTACTTGCGGAATGAATACACTTCACAATACAGATGGCACAATGAGCCAATCATTAATTATAAATCCGACTTCAAGTATATTACAGAAATCACTAAACTTTATCTGAAATAACTAACATATATTACATTACGATAAATACATGAATGAAGAGGGAGAGCAAAATGATAAATAAATATTCGCATACAGGCACGTGAGTGTTAACAAGAGTTCAAACATCAATTTAATTCATCAGCTTAGTAACTACCAATCTTTCTGACACAAATGGCATGGAACCCAGTCGATTAATCATAAATAAACGGGAAATCTACCATTTTACTTTAAGGAATATAATCATCACATCATATACTATCAAATAAGGAAATATACTACCACCCACGGCTCAATAGATAAATAAGTAAAGTGGATGTTACTCAATCTAAATAGCATGATAATCCTTTCAATCACCTCTACACTCAAAAGACATCTAACACATTTCATATAGGACACATCCATAACAGACAAAACTCTTAAATTTTCACAATCTTTAGCGCATAGCACCAACCGCAACTGATAGGAAAAAAAAAAAAGCATAAATTTAACTCTTATAAAATAGCTTCTGATAGCGAACACCCACACGAATATATCATCATGTATGAAATATTTTTGAAATCACATCATACAATAAAATGTTATATTACCATTAATTAAATTATAAATGAATCTATTACTTATGGAAAATTATGAACATCGAATTTCAAATTAGCGTACATACTATCAAGTAAGCCTAACCATTCCGCAATATTGGCATAAATATTTTCATGTATCTATTTATTATTACCAACTAATGAATGATGCTAAAGCATGCAATTTGCATTAATATTATGAGCACGGGAATATATAATATTTTATATAATACAACAAAAGAAAATATTACCAGTTTGGTATAACTTCTACCAAAAATCTCCGAGACACTCTAGAGGAGACTAGGCATATAAATACATAAAAAATGATAAATCAAATTAATGTCAAACTAAACATAAAAGAAAAATAAATAAATGAATAAATAAATACATCTACTTATCTATCATATGCTATGGAACGAATGCATATCAAACCTTCTGTCATTAAAATAAAAGTTCCCTTTTTATTTTATTTTTAGTTCATACTTGAAACTTTAAAAACAGAACATATGCATAACTCATGATGATAAGACAAATAAACAAACATTAAAACACACAAACATTTCTCCTGCAGAATAAACATGAATTTGACAAAACAGCAATAATCTCCAAGGTTTGTAGGGCTTCCTAATGAAAATTACAAGCAATGCACATATTTGAATCAATTTATTTTTCATAAACTCTCCACAGTGTAGCAATATCATCCAAATAAATGTTTACAATCCATGCTATTTTCAACTCTGTTCTGTCTAAATTTTCAACCTTTAATAAATTTAAGATGATCAAAATCAGGATCCATGCTTATGGATATTTCTGATAAATAATTATTAAATATCCTTAAGTCACACATTCTATCCCTCATTTAAAAATATTCCAATAATGTAAAGTATTAGAATGAATAATTTTTTTTTCAGCCTTATTTTACAGTATAAAAAAGAAAACTTATTAAATGAAAGTAAATAAAATATTCCATTGCACAGTTCGGCATAACTTTTCCAATTATTATCATTATTGTTAATTTACATAATTCCAAGTTATAGCAAAATTATATTAGCAATTTTTCTATATAATATCCATGCATTATGAGCCAAAGCAAATTCAAATTGTTTGTATATAAAAGTTGGAACTGGTGTACTTTTAAACATTTAGCCTTCCATATTGGACAATTCTATCCTGTATCCTTCACAATTACACTTTGGCATTTATGCTTGAGTAGTATGAGAGAAGTTTCCTAATAGTAAAGAATTTAGTGAGAATATAAGATTCACTTGTTTTATTATATTTCTCTTTTTTTTTAGACAAATATTTCACCTTCTCTAAAATTTTTTCTGAATTCTTTTTTCTACTTAGTCATGCCTCCTTTTTTAAAGTATAATGAGGCAACAATATGCAAAAATTTATTACTGATAAAGAAAAATGTTAGGAATAAAATATTGAAAAGAAATAATTACAAATACTAACTAATAATAAATAAAATAAATACTTTTTACATTTTCAAATGAAAGATTTTATGCAATAAATAGTTAATAAAAAAAATCATATTAACTGATAGTTATTGCAAGATGGATATTCTGAGTAACAATTAGAAATATAAATGAGATGTGAAGTGTGAGATAATGTGAATGGACATGCACCCACATATACAAGTTAGATTTTGGAATGGCAAAACACAATAAATTAAAAAAAACTAATGAATAAGCACTCATAATGGCCTTACACACAAACAATACTTATTCCCATTAGTCTAGCTGTCATACCAACAACTCCTGATAAATCCATCCCCTCTCCCACTATTAGATATGCATAAAAAAAATTAATGATTGGTATACTCCAACTAATATCCTAAGAACTTTTCAAATGAATTATACATTTAAGTTTTATCACAATTCATTTTTTTATATCAGATATCCCTGACTACTACTGGCACAATGTGAACTTCCTACATTCCTTTCTGTGGCCAATCTGGAAGGTCACAATATATATATTGGAGATCATTTATCTTTTTCACATCTATGTGGTCTTGGGTATCAGTTGCATAATTTTGGGTAGCTATGGAGAGTTTGAAAGTCTGAGTCTCTTATATTACATTTAGTATAGACAAATATACACGAATTTAAATATTACATATTCACTCTGTATTTTGCCCATCCCTTCCCTGTATAATTAAATGGACATATTAAGATCCTATATGGGAGGGATCAGATTGACTCAAGGTCAATATGTATATGATAATAATATTGGCACCATCAAAAGCTTTGAGACTCCATCTTCAGATTTTCAATGATATGGTTGGCTGAAAAGTTGGAGCATGAAGAGCACTGATTATATATGTGTGTAGGAGATGGTGATGTGAATCAACTGATGAGTTCTGGTTCAGCATGATTGCATATATTGGAAATTATTTATTTTTTTCAGATGTATGTGGTCACAGGTATCAATTGTATGAGATGAATTGTATAGCTGTAGAAAATTTGAAAGTCTGAATTCAAGTCCCTTATAATATACATTTCATATATTAACTGATTAAAAAAATATTTTTTAATTTTAATATTAAAATGAGAAAGGAATTGAAAAAACAAGCACAACAACTGTAATACTGATCCCAACTCAGAATGCTTTCTAATAAACTAAACAATACAACTTTCTCTATGATATCTGAAATTTTTTATTAAATTTGAAAATACACTTTAGGTAAGTAAATATCTGCAAATTTTAAAAATAAGTGTTCTAGGGGAATTGCACAATGGTAGAAAAGTCATAAGGTAATAATAATTGTTAAATATAACTACATTTTATTGCACACAAGAAATAATAAAAAAATCATTGATCACAATATATTAGCCAGAAAATAAGTTAAAAATTAGAAACATATCATAGAAAATCATTTTAATAATTGTTGTAAATACCTAAAAATGAAACCATATCGTACTCTTGAACCAAAGAAAATGTCCTGGACAATGTAAATCATAGAATGAAAAGTAAAAAAAAAAAGAGTAGGATGTGCAATGTAGTTTAACTTTATTAAACAAGCAAAACTCTTCATACAGTAGTGCCACACTGTGCCAACCAGAGTAATCAATTCATGCCAGAAGGATTGTGCATAAAATCCCCATCTAGTGCCTACTCATCCAATATCCCCAGACTAGTGCCTGGTTTGTGGCCTTCAACAGTGAGGAGCCTTGTATCTGAGAACACTGCACCTAGAATTTAGCATCTAATTGCAAGCCTCCAGAAACCACCTTTTATCTCTACTTAACTACAAAACTATGAAAATGAAATTGAAAACACAATAATATTTTCAATCTAAACTCAATAGCTTATATAGTCATATGGTCTGAACCTAGTTCAGCACCCAAACATTTAGGTGTCTTTGGCTCTTTAACAGCCATAGCCACCACTATCCTATTAGGCAGGATTGGTTTTAACCATTAAACATCACATGATCACCATCTATTATGCTAGTACATAACTGTTATTAAACAGGAAAAACTCACCATACAGTAGTGTCTGAACTCAGTTCAGTACCCAAACATTTTGGTGTTTTTGGCTCTTTAAAAACCATAGCCACTACTATCCTCTTAGGCATAATTGGTGTTAAACCACTAAACATCACATGATTACCATCTCTTATGCTAGCATATAACTGTTATTAAACAGGCAAAACTCTCCATACAGTAGTGCCACCCTGTGCCAACCAGACCCATATGACTATATAAGCTATTGAGCATTGTGTTTTCAATTTTATTCTCATAGTTTTGTAGTTAAGTAGAGGCAAAAGGTGGCTGCTGGAGGGTTGCATTAGATCCTAAGATCTAGGTGCAGTGCTCTTAGATCCAAGGCTCCTCACTGACGAAGGCGACAGCAAGAAACTAATCTGCAGATATTGTCTGAGTAGGCACTAGATGGGGATTTTATGCACAAGCCTTCTGGAATCCATTGATTATTGTGGTTGACACAGAGTAGCACTACTGTATAAAGAGTCTTGCCAGTTTAATAACAGTTATGTGCTAGCATAAGAGATGGTAATCATGATAGTTTAACTTTACTGAAATTTGGAAATTTATGTCTTTTCTCCTACAATGCTAAACCAAGTGAATGTTCTATGGCATAATGATAGTTATCTTGGCATCAAATCATCCAAGTATGCTTTGCTCACCTCTTGTAGTGCACTATTGGGAACACCCTGAAAATGTAAATCAGTGTTGAAATCTTTTGGAATTTCACCGACTAAGTGATGGAATGACAATTTGTGAATCAGTAATTGTGTAGACTGCTGATATCTATGAACTTTCTTTAAAAACTTCTATACCAGGTCAATAACAATGGGGCATTTTGATTTTACCTGTGTTTCCAGGAATTTAATTTCCAGCTGCTTGCATAATGTTTCACCACCAGTAGATTTACAAATAGTTTGCGTGGTACAACAATACTTTACAAATTTGAACTTTGCAAATCAAAAGTATATACAATCTTTAGCTTACTCCATTCACAATGACTAAGAATGCATTTAGAAAAAATGATAATAAAATAGAGTAATTATTTTTAAGCAATTGATATTTATAAACTTACTTTTGTCAACAATAGTGGAAATTCACAGTAAACTTAATATAGTAGCCAGATTAAAATATGACATTAATAATTGTTAAGATAATAATCAATAGTCAAGGATGGAAATAGAATATCATTTGTAATTTTTAATAATCCAACATCAAACAGATGTTAGCAATTGTAAACATGAAATTAGCATAACTTAATATAAATGTGATTAAGGGGATCAAACAACTCCTCCCCAGGCTATCAAAAAGATAACACTATGTGTTCTATTGTCTATGTTTGCTAGAAATACAGAATATTAATTATTTGTAGCCTCAGGAATAGTGATTTATTCACTTTAGCAAATTTCATATAAACTGTATATATATATATATATCCAACGTCATTATATATTAATTTAGTGAAATTTATAATTAAAATGCTAAGTCTACATATTTACAAATATATAAACAAAATATTTCACTTTTAAAAATTAAAATAATATCAGTTATAAAAAATATGCCATAAATTATTTTTATCTTATCTATTAACATGAAAAATACATTTTACATAATAAATATAATAAAATCACAAAAGCTTAATTGAAAACATTTAAAAACTATTTGATAAAAATGCCAAGATTTTTTTATAATATTTTTTTTTGTAAAGAAAAAAAATGAAACAAGAAGTATATAGATTATACCAGTAATAAAAGTCGTTATATGGTTATAGAAAACAAAGCAAATAAATTTGAAGAAATGTTGGGTTCAAACATGTTTGGCAATATGTTTTTACAACAGTAATGTATTATTTTCATCAATAAAATTCTAAAATATGTTTTTACTAAACCAATTATGATAATAATTACTAATAAATTATTGTTTCTACAATAAACTCAAACAAATTTCATTATAAGTGCAATTCTCTTAAATAATTTATGAGACTATATTAAACATCGGTAAGAAACTTTGGTGTTCATTAAAATTTATTGATAATTCAGAAGATTTTTTTCAGAGTATCAGTAAGTAGCATACAATTATACAAGAGATAGATGATGTTAATTGTGAAATTAATAAAATTATCTTCAAAATAAAATTTACAATATTGTAAATATACAAATTAAAAAGCATATGAAACACTTGAATGAGAAGCTATACAGATTCCAAAAATTACTATATGCTAAGCACTTTTGAGGCCATTTGCCTCATATTCATAGCGGTAATGCGAGGTGCAGAATAAGGAAATAGGGCAAGGAAACAAAGTGGTATGCAAAGCGTATGCAAATGAGCTAGATAGTCCAAAGTTTGGAGATGTCAAAGCAGGTAAACCTTCTATTGATAGCATTATTATTGCAATTAATGAAATATGCTTCTCTGATTTTCCGCTTGATGTCATTTTTCTCAATGTTGACTATTTTGGGGTTGAAGGGTTTAAACACTTGTCCTGTCTTCTTGGAAAGTTCTAAGAATGTTGATGAGTTATTGTAAATAGTATTATTATTTATTGCAAACATTTTAAAGTAACTCATACAATAATGAAAAATTTAAATATAATAATTTAGAACACTCTGTTTATCTGAAACAATATTATTTTCTTTACCATGATTGAAAATAACAGATAGGATGTCTTGAAGATAAAGTATTACATAACTCTTGTTAACATGTAATATTTGAATTAATAGAACTAGTGACATTTATCATCATTCTGGGTACTACATATTAGTTTTTGCTGATGATTTTTATCAGTTATGATTATTCTGTTGCCATTATCATTTCAACTATAAATTTATTTTTTAACTAATAAATATATTAAGTGATTGGGAACACAAAGTAAGAAAAGCTTAACAGTGAAAACTTTTAATTTAATATGTTAATAATGTTTTCAATATCTCTATATTGATATCATAATCATAGTAATGAAAGGGAAATTGTGATTGATGTAAATTGTATTCAAATTGTATACAAAAATGCTTACACAGCCCACTTTTTAGAGATGGATAAGTAGGATTTCTTTTTATTTATATCATTAGGATTATTTGCAACATACCAGATTTCCTTTATCTAAAGTTTAGCATCATTCTTTTCTAAATATATAATGCTAGCTGATGTATTTTCGAATGTATGGCCAAGATTGTTTTTGTGCTCTAGAAATCAGGATTTGTAGTCTGGATTGCTTATGGCCATTTCGTACAGTTACGGGCATTGGGAAAGTCTTGGTACTGGACTGGCACAAGATTTTTCAAAGTAAACAGTGTTACAATTAGTTTGGTTTCATGAGATATTGTGCATGATCTGTGGAGTTTTTTCAGGGGGAAGTTTATCCTCGGAATTTTTGATCAAATTATTGAGAATGGGTGGAGTATGAAGGCTAGTTGGCTAAGATTCAGTGCAATATAAAATTCAAACTCTCTAGTTTTGAGGCTAAGTCAAACACCTTTCATGGTTATATAGGGTTGGCACTAAATCAACTATTTAACATTGCTAATTTAATTATAGTATGAAGAAAGTGAGAAGTGATTATTACCTTCTAAATAAAATTACATTATGACACTGCATTAATAAAATCCCTTGATTACTACATAGTTTAACATATCTTAATAATAGGATAAAATAAATTGCAATAATTCATAAGTGTTAATAAGATTATTAAAATTAATGAATGTAAATTAAATGATTTAATATACTCACACTTCTGTTCAAAGACACTTAAGATTGGCTTATATAAGTGCATTTTTGAAAATAAGACAGTCATTCTTATTTTCTCAACGTCTTTATCTTGCATCTGAAATAGATTTTTTTTGGTATTTAACATTGCTGATGTATAGTATAGCGTAAGTTAGAAGGGGTTATTACTTTCTACATTGAATTACAATCTGAAACTGCATGAGTAATATTCATTAATTATTTACTGATTTAAGCTTAATGCTAACTGTAAATATACTTTGATTTTCCAAAATGTGGCAGATACCAAAAATCACACTACAAGATTAGTCAAGCTTAAATAAATAAAAGAGTGAATTATTATCGAAAATTATTCTAAAATGTGAATTGGATTCATGAAGGGGTCACTGTATTTTTTAATGAATTTTGTGTATTAAACCTGCTTGCCTAACTAATATGAAGTACTTCTAGAAAAAATGCTATTTACAAAATATTTACTATTATGAAACAAAAAAAAAATTGTTCTCAATAAAACTTAAAATTCTATGGGCAAAAATGTTTTGCAAATATTGATGCAATCTAAAATCCAATAAGTTTACATTATATGACTTTAGGTCAACATGGGTGTAATGAGAATCTTGGTTTCAGGGTGGCCTTTGAACGTTCCATCATCAGATTTTTAATTGGGTAGATAGTTGAAGAGTTGGAGTGTGGAGTGGATTGAAGCCTGTCCATTAAGTATGAAGATTGGCTATCTTAATATATATCTGAGCATTTATTGCATATATGTGTAGAGATGATAATCTGGACCAACTGATGATTGCTGGTTTAGCATGAAATACGCATATGGTGATTATTTATCAGTGTTATGAGATAGAGTGGAGAATGTTGGGTATTGCGAAAGTCTGTGCTCATATACCCTATATATTATATCGACTTTATAAAATTTTTGAAAAAATATTTATAACTAATAGTAAAAATATTTATCACTTCACTGATTTTATATCATGAATTATTTTTTTTGCAAAGAAAACATATTATTCAATTTAAATTATGAATCATAATACCAAAAAATTATAAGATTATTATCCAATAATATCAAGTGTAGTACTTATATAATAATTTTTATTCTATTACAATTGTGAAATCTTTTTTACTGATGTCTTAACATATATATATATATATATATGGATAAAGTTTCAAGTTTTTTATTTTAGCATCAATGCTTAAATTACATCTTCCCTATTATAATCATAAGGTTGAAACACTGATACTTTAATAGTGAGTAATCAAAAACATGTAAAAAGAACAAAATGCCATTCAGTTCTTTTATCTTGGAAATATACATATATATATATAAAGAAAAGTTTACAATATATGTCAATTTCAATTTTTTTTATTTTATATCAGAAACAAAAGATGTCACTGCAAGCAAAATAACTAAAATTTCAACCTAAGATTTATTTTATAATACAAACATAGAGAACAAAGGGTAATGGAAACATCTTTTCCTGTCATTTCTATGACTGTGATAAAATATGGTTCAAATAAATTTGAAAATTATTTCCAAGCTTTAATTAAGTTTAACTTTTTTTCTAGTAGTCTCTTAACCATCTAATATTGGTCAGAAAATGGATATTTAATAATTTTTATTTAGGTGATAAAATAAATATCACTAAAATTTTTTCAACACTGATTCAGTATCAGAAACTATTAGAAAAGTCTGTTTTTTGCTTATGCTATGTTTATTTAAAATAAGATCAGTAAATGAATTATCAATATATAAAATCATAAATATAATTTGTTAAATGTAGTGTGGAATAAGAAAAATTTATTTGTATATAATATATAGTTATTGCCTTCATCCTTTAGTGCAATAGTAGAATGATTGACTCTGAGACTCAAATATCATGAGTTGCATCTCCAGCTCTGACATAGTGGTAACACTTCTTATGAATTTCCAAGCAATAAACAATTTGATTATTATTTGGATGCCAGGTAAGTTATTAATATCCTATTCTGCATCTAGGTCAACATCTGAACTGGATAGTTTGAATTTTTTACAAAAACAGTTATGCACTATAAAATTAATTTTATTTTAGCAAATTTAAAAAGCTTCTAGCAAGCTGCTTTAATTGTTCTCTTATTTTATTTTTTAATTATATAAACACACAAAGAAAAATACAATAGTAAATTTCTGATTATTATGAAACTGATAGAGCATCCCCAGGTTGCGGATAGAGGTATGGCCTTCAGATATGAAGGTTAGCTGTGAATAAGCAGAGTAGTGTAAATAAGCAGTCACTGATAATGGGACAACATTCACTATCAGGAAGTGGTGAAGGAGACAGTGGCATGTTTACTTCTATAAAATGCCACAATTCCTATGATGGTGGATGTATATTGAAATTCTTCCAAGTCAGTGGAAGATCACTATAGGTGACAACAATGAGGAGGAAATGATAATTGGTTATTCATTTTATGGGATTAGCTAGTGCACTAAGCCTATTATAGAGGCTATTGCTGGGCAAAGAAGGCAATGGGAAACCACTTTGTCTTATAATTTCCTTTTTTTATTATGAGTATGTCTACAGGAATCATTATGTTTGGTGTTGAGACCTTAGTTAAAAAAAAGACATGGGTAGCAAGTGAGATTGCAGATAAGAATGGAAGGAGGTTAACTGATAGTGATGATATATTAAAAAGATGGGAAGAATAAATCCGGTATCTGTTTAGTAGAGGAAATAATTTAATTAGTTATGAACTTGAAAATGAAGAAGATGTTGCAACATATGATAGAGGTATGGACCTATTGCTGGATGAAGTAAGAAGGGCAGTCACACAAATGAAGAATGTTAAGGCTGTTGGATTTGATGCAATACCTATCGAATTTTTGAGAGAAATGGGAGAATTTATTATGAAGAAAATAGTTGGACTTTGCAATTTGATATATAATAGTGGAGTTTTGCCTGAAGATTTTTTAAGAACTATAGTGATTCCAATTTCTAAAAAGAAGAAATCTATTAAATGTAAAGAGTATAGAACAATAAGTTTGTTATCTCATGTTTCTAAGGTTTTATTGACGATTTTAACTCAAAGGATTCATGGGAAGGTAGACTATTATATTGGTGAAGAACAGTTTGGTTTTCGGAAAAGGAAAAGCACAAGAGATGCTATTGGTATTGTTAGGACAATTGCAGAAAGATATATTGAAAGAGATAAAGGAATTGGTATATGTTTTGTGGATTTAGAAAAGGCATTTGATAGAGTGAGCTGGAATAAACTGATGTCTATCTTAAGAGATAAAGGAGTATTTTGGAAAGAAAGATGATTGATATGGACTATGTATAATGGTCAAAGGATAAGAGTTAGATTTGGGAGTTGATATGGACTATGTATAATGGTCAAAGGATAAGAGTTAGATTTGGGAGTAATGAGACTGATGTATAGACAGTGGAGTTAGGCAAGGGTGTACTATGTCACCTGTTTTGTTTAATATTTATTTAGAAGATATGGACTGTGGAGGAGCAAATGTTGGAGGGAGATTAATAAAGTGTATAAGATTTGCAGATGATATGGGTCTTATTGCTGAGGAGAAAAAGAATCTTCAGAATATGTTGAATAAATTGGAAGAAGGATGTATGGCATATGGAATGAAGATTAATATTAAAAAGACTAAGTGTTTATAGATAGGGAGAAATGAAAAAAGATTGCAAATTGGAATCTATGATGGCATGGTTTAACAGGGGAAGGGATTTAAATATTTGGGTGGTTGGTTGAGTGAGGATGAAAGAAGTGAAGATGAAGGTAAAAGAAGAATAGCATTGTCGAAGGTGACATTTGTAAAAAGAAAGAAGATATTTTGTGGACTGATGGAAAGAGAATTAAGGAAGTAGTTAATTAAGTGTTATGTGTGGAGTGTATTAATGTATGTTTGTGAGACATGGACATTGAGTAATAGAATTAAAATGATTGGAAGCTTTTGCAATGTGGACATAGAGAAAAATGGAAAGGATCAATTGGATGAGTAAAATAACAAATGAAGAAGTTTTGAAAAGAGTTAATGAGGAAAGAAGATTGATTGAAAATATCAGAGAGAGAAAAAGAAACTGGATTGGACATATATTAAGAAGTGATTCTAGTTTAATGAAAGATGTTTTGGAGGGAATGGTGAGTGGAATTAAAAAGACAGGATGGAAGAGAGTCATATTATTGGATGATATAAGAGATGGAAAGGCTTATGTGAAATTGAGAAATGGGCAAGGAAGAGAATGGAATGGAAGAATGGATGAACTGATGTAGTGATTACTCTCTGGATCTGTATATTGGACAGACTACTATTGATGATGATGATAGAGTTTAAATGTAAGAGATAATTAAAGCAACTTACAAAAATGAAAAAAAAAACCCAGAAGATCATAAAAATAAATTAGAAATATCAATAACTAATTTTGTCTTTAAGTTTCCTGAATTTGTATGTTCATTGCTGAAGAGCCTAGGCAGAATGCAAACCAAGGAATGGATTCAGATTTTTTAAAAATAATCAACTACCAATTTTCACAGTATAAATAGACCAAAGTATATGATTTTTCTACATTAAATTAAAGATCGTATGCATTTGAATAAGCTGCTAAAAGTTTTGAAAACATAGGAATTTGTTTTTTGAAGAGAGAAAAAATTTGAGACATTATATATGTAGGCAATGCAAGCAATATTCAATTTTAAATCAGGAATGTATATTCAGGGAAGTTCTAGTTTATATGTTGTTAGTAGTGGATTTATATATCATGTAAAAGGAGAACACTTAGAGGGGAGCACTGGCATACCAAGAAATGTGGGGTAAAGATGAAAAATATTTTCCATTTAATGTGATATAAATATCTCTGTTGAGTTAAGTATATAGAGAAGTGATTTTGCTATTGATGCATTTTCTACAGGTAAAATATAACCACTCTTTATATATTTATAATCACAGGAGTCCTAATAAAACAGATCTTGAGTCACTAATATCATATAATTAAAACACGCAAAACCCTCTATATGTATTGCCACCCAGTTTAAGCCAGAGTAATCAATGGATGCCAGAAGGCTTGTGTATAAAATCCCCATCTAGTGTCTACTCATCCAATATCCTCAGACTAGTTTCTGGCTTGTGACCTTCATCAGTGAGGAACCTTGAAACTGAGAGCACTGTACCTAGATCTGCCACAAGCCAGAAACTAGTCTGGGGATATTGGATGAGTAGGCACTAGATGGGGATTTTATGCACAGATCTTCCTGCATCCATTGATTACTCTGGTTTGCACTAAATAGCAATACTTATAGAGAGTTTTGCCTGTTTTAATAACAGTTTAGTGCACACATAAAAAATGGTGATCACGTGATTTTTATCATATAATTATCTTCAGAATGACATAATAGTAATTTACTAGTGTTTTTTTTTGTTATTTTATCTAGATATAATCTGTAATCTCTATATACTTTGGATGTATACAAAGAAAACATAACGTAATATTTTATTTAAGCAATAAAATATATTCTAAACAAAATTAATAAGAAATAGTAAATATGTTTGCAATGGATATAGATATAACAATTATAAAAATATGATATAAATATAAACTTATTTTATAATTTTAAATTTGATTAATGCTAGAGATATTATTATTAAAATACAAATTACATGCATTCAAAGAATTTATGTGTTTAGTCTATCAAGATTATGTATTGGATAAAAATTGCCTTAATATTAATAATTTTTAAAAATTCTAAAGATAATTATTTAAACAACAATGTTTTTTAATTATAGAAATAATATAATTGAATCTGAAAATCTTAAATAAAAAAGTGATTTAGTATAAAATATTATACTATATTTTATATTTATTAAAAAAAAAAAACTATTAACAAATTCTAAAAAATAGTTAATTCTCTTTTCGTTAATTATTATAATTGTTATACACTTGTTATAATCAATGTAAACGTTTTGAATATTAAATATTACCTTTTCTTAATATTTGATCATAATAAGTGTATAACAGTTAAAACCAACTATTATAAGTCAAATAAAAACATAAAAAAATATTTCAACTTTTACCTCACCAAATATTCTATCTCAGTGCAACGTGGCATTTCACATATATGTGTGTATAATATTTATAAGTAAATATTAATTTTTTATAATATAATTTTTTTGAAATTATAATTTCTAGTGATGTATATTTGTTTTCAAGTGTGAAATTTATTTTCTCAATTATTACATAAAATATCAAATTCCTAGTTTATTTTTTCAATAGTTATTTTCCACAATTTGTTAACAGTCTTTTTGTAATGATATGACAATAAAATTCTTCTTCTTTGTGTCATGAACTATGTTAAATAAATCTAGAAAAAAAGATAACCAAAATAACTACTTAGTAATATAGAATTTATGTAAAAATCAATGTTTACTATTGTTCAATTTACTATTATTACACAGTATGGTAAGCATATATATATACATTTTTAGTAGAAATAACTTAATATTGAAATAAAATATGCCTATGTTTAATGAGAAAGGTTTTTCATAAATGTGTTTTATCAGGACTTACTTAAGAATCTGAAACTTAGACACTTAACAGAAGAGCAATACAGAGATTTTGGACCACTTAAAGAAATATGGAGAGATGAATGTTAGATGTAACAAAAAGATTGAAAATAAAATGCATGAGTGAGGGAACAAGCAGGTATTAATGGTATCACTGAAAAAAGTAAGAGACTAAATTGAAGTTAGGCTAGACATATTAATAAAATAGATGATAATAGATTATGAATTAAAATATTGCATGGGATTCCAAGACATTGTAAAAGATCTAGAAGAAGATAACACTGAGATTGATGGATGTATGGAGGTGATGTAGTGATTGGAGCATATGGATTGAACATGGAAAGACTTCATCCTGCAGTAGAGGAATAATTGTTGAAAATGATGACGACATATATACATACAGACATTATTTGATTAAGGATTGTAAAGCATTTCAGAAGAATTTCAAGTGAAGCAACCCTAAATTGGATATTTTTAAAAATAAATAAAATGCACATTAATAAATTAGAGAAATCAAAGATATTTAGCTACTCTTGCTAGTTGGTAAAACTAAAGTAAAAATGGTTGAGATTTTAACCAATCTGAAAATGGAAAGCTTTGTTAATAATACTCTTTACACTAATAAATTATGTGTGTTTGAATTAATTAAATTAATTATATTTTAATGTCCAGATAAATTGTGTTTAAATAATAAATAATTAGATGATTAATAATAATTAATAAAATTATTGGTATGGTTATAAAATATTCATCTTAACTATCTAATATATCTTCAAAAATAAACAATACAATAGACAATAACTATTCAATCATTAAATAAAATATTATGGTTCTGCACCATGCAAATAAAAAAAAGTGGAATGTCAATTGTTAATATGTGGATGGTATGCTGTGGTAACATTCGAATTGCTTATATCATGAGTTTTTGATGAACTTTTTTGAAGACATGTAAAGCAGCACTTTTATATTTATATAAGAAAAATTATAGTTATTAAATAATGGTCCAGTATTTTTTTTCTTTTTAGAAATTTAATTAAAAGTATTTAATAAGTCTGAATTAAATTAAAAATTTGCATATCTTATCATTATTATTTTTTTAGAAAAAACATTTTTATATATTGAAAACTATTTTGAGAGTTTTGAGATATTTAAGATATTTTATAATGTGTATATTATGTGAAACTTCATATTTCTATGGTAAAATTTAAGAACTCCAAGATAAACTCTAAGATTGCAAGTTTGCACAGTACTTAATAAAAATTTCATTTTATAACTAAAAAAAAAAAAAAAAAAGATATTTTACTTTTCAATGTATTATAGTGTTCAAATGTGAAAAGTGAATTAAGAGGAAGTTAAAACAGCTTTTCTTAAAAAACAAAAAAAAACAAAAACAAATAGCAGATAGAATGTTATATATAATTTTTTGAAGTTGTAATTTTTGTATTTGCTTTAATAAAATCTTATTACAATTTTATTATGATCGATTTGAATTTTCACCTTCTAATTTTATACAATATTTTGGAATGCATTATGTGCTCTTAGGTATGAGTGAATATCGTTTCTTTTTTTTTTTCTAAATATTTTTCATTATTATTTTAATATTTTTTAAGTCAAATGTTTTTTTTTATATTTTATATTTCAAAATATAGTACTATAAACTGTTAATTAGATTTTATCTCATACAATGTTGGTGTTTTTATTAATATTAATTATTCTTTGTAGGATAGATGGTTTATATTACCAACAACTAGTGAATAAGTGTTTATATATATATATTTACCTCTTTACCGATCTATTTACACAGATATCTACCTGCCCGCTTAACTGCCTATCTATCTATCTATCTATCTATCTATCTATCTATCTATCTATCTATCTATCTATCTATCTATCTATCTATCTATCTATCTATCTATCTATCTATCTATCTATCTATCTATCTATCTATCTATCTATCTATCTATCTATCTATCTATCTATCTATCTATCTATCTATCTATCTATCTATCTATCTATCTATCTATCTATCTATCTATCTATCTATCTATCTATCTATCTATCTATCTATCTATCTATCTATCTATCTATCTATCTATCTATCTATCTATCTATCTATCTATCTATCTATCTATCTATCTATCTATCTATCTATCTATCTATCTATCTATCTATCTATCTATCTATCTATCTATCTATCTATCTATCTATCTATCTATCTATCTATCTATCTATCTATCTATCTATCTATCTATCTATCTATCTATCTATCTATCTATCTATCTATCTATCTATCTATCTATCTATCTATCTATCTATCTATCTATCTATCTATCTATCTATCTATCTATCTATCTATCTATCTATCTATCTATCTATCTATCTATCTATCTATCTATCTATCTATCTATCTATCTATCTATCTATCTATCTATCTATCTATCTATCTATCTATCTATCTATCTATCTATCTATCTATCTATCTATCTATCTATCTATCTATCTATCTATCTATCTATCTATCTATCTATCTGTGTTCTTTTATTTTTCTATTTGTGTATTTATCCACCAATCTATATATCATCCATTTTTCTGTCTACCAGAGAACTGGTTTTCATCAGAAGGAAATACAATAAATTGGGGTGTACAAAAATTTTAAGTTATATGTAATGTATGCAACAAAAAATTCCTATTAACTAAAAGTTTTACACAAGAAAATTAATCTCCCAATAACCAATTTATTATGATGCTCATTAGAAAGAAAAAAACAACAACATTATTTTCTTATCAAACCATACAAAGGTTTTTAGACCTAATTCAAAAATGTACATAAAACTATATCTATAATGATATAAACAAAAAAAACACGTGTGTATATATATACAAAAATTATTACATGCTCATATTAAAACAAATAAAATATGTATATACTTTGATTAATTGTTATATAGAGTACAAAATAAAATGTATACACATTAACAATAATCAATAATTAAATGTTAATTGTAATGAGACATGTGTATTCATGATATCTGCATGTCAAGTACAAAAAAGTAATATATATATATATATATATATATATATATATATATATATATATATATATATATATATATAAATCTGCAACAAAAAGTAAAAGTATTAATAATATATCATAAAGTATAAGTAGTTTAATTTTTAAACACAGAGTGAAACCTAATAATATAGACTAATAATTTTTATGCTTTAAAAATAAGATTTAATAAGATAAATTACATATCATCATTGAAGGTCTCTCCAAGTTCAAAGCATCTTCTCCAGTCTTTAGCTTCTTTTCTCCACATCACTCCTGCATACTTTCTTATTCCATCCATTCATTTTACATGTGGTCTCTTTCTGAGTCTTTTAAATGCAGTTTAAGTTTTCAATTGTCCATCTATCATCATTTCTTTTAACAATATGTCCAGCCCAACTCCATTTCAGTCTTTTAATTTTTTTAATGAGGTCAGTAACACCAGTTTATTCTCTTACCCACATATTGTGTTTCCGATCTCTTATTGTTACTCCCAATATGCATCTTTCCATACTTCTTTGAGTGATCTGAAGTCTCTGTATTGCTTATCCAAGTCTCAAAAGTATAAGTAAAAATTGGCAAAACACATTTATTAAAAATCTTTTTTTTCAAACACATAGCCATATTTTCTTTTAATATCAAGTTATTTCTACCAAAAGTACACCAACCAAGTTTAATTCTATGATTAATTTAATCCATTATGTTTCCATCTGTATTAATAATTTAACCAAGATATTTGTAGCTGTTAAGTTCTTCTAACTCATCATAATCAATCTTTATTTTTATATTTTGAGAAAATCCATTTAACATTATTTAAATCTTTTTAACATTTATCTTTAGTCCTACTTTCTTATGTTCATCTGACAACTCTTGCGACATTTTCTGCAGCTCTAAAGCATTATTTGCAAAACAATTACATCATCTGCAAAATCTAAATGAGTTAAATAATCTCCATTTATTTTTACTTTTAAATTCAGCTTGTTCTATATATGGTTTATATAGATATTTTGAGCCCAGCATAGCTGGTGAAGCTTCTAATTTGTTTCAGCAAAGATGCATTGTGTAAAAGTTTGGTCTGATTATTTGAGATATTATAGTGCTTGTTAAAATTCAGATTATATGTGAGATTTAAATTTATAAAACAATAACATTTGTATTGATTACTTGTTACACACATATATATTCTCTTAATTTTAAAATATCACTCATTGTTTTACTATAAAAGTCTTTCATTTAATTAACTTTATACAAAAGACCTTAGTTTAATGATTTGAAATTAACAGAAACATTCTTATATATATATATATATATATATATATATATATATATATATATATATATATATATATATATATATATATATATATATATATATATATATATATATAGTAACTAAAACAAATATGATTGCAGTTTTGATTAGTTATATTATAAAGCTGAATTTTAAAAAATGTGTAAAATGACATCTGTATATGCATGCACACTCATATTTTTATCACTGGGATAAATGGCATAATAAGTTAAAAATAGAGTTAGTTTATGCATTTAATAATATTAAATATTTTATAAATTTACTTTGTAATATGTGATAAGCTTAATAATGATGTAAATGAAAAAAAAAACAGTTTGCTATCCATAAGCATTTTAAATTGTATAGTTTTTAAAAATCTAAAGCTTTATAAACTCTTTTTAGTTTCATTTTTTCAATTGCATTCTAAATAAAATCATCCACATTGTTATAGTAAATTAGACAGCAAAACTAAATATGATATTTCAATTTTGAAGTTAATAATATTTTAAAAGTTATCATTTAGAATTTAAATGTCAGCAACATTTTTTTTCTTTCTCACTATCACTAACTTATATAAAATAGCATTTATTTTTATAGCGTCTGTATACAATTTGTAATTACATTCATATCAGCCATTCAAGCTAATTGTGCAAAGTGTTTGCACAATTGGCTTGAATGGCTGATATGAATGTAACTTATATAAATAAATTAAAAAAGAAAAAAAAAATATTTTTATGCATCAAATCATATATAATCTAAATTTGTTTCCACTACATGTTGAGAAAAAAAATAAACAAAATATTTTCCAAAAAACATGTTGTTGAAAAAAACAACAAACAGATCAAATCTTATAACTAGCTGGTGAGGAAACCATTGTTTAAAAATAGGTTGTCCAACAACATCAATAGGAATAAATACATCTGAAACAAGCAACTAAGACCTTTCAGTGCAGTCTAGTCTAATTTATTTAAAGACTCAACTTAAACAGCAGTTTTGCAGTGTCATAAAGAAAAAGCAATGATTAAACTTATTTTCCACCATAACCTAGATAGCCATATTTTACTGACTGTTTTATAGTAATTTAATACATCATTTGTAACTACAAACACAATGGCATTACCTAACAGAAATATGTGTGGCTATACAACAAAAACCACATCAGCCAAAATACTTGGAAAATTCAATCAGATCTAGAAATTAATACTGAAGTTTTCCAGAGCCTAGCCAGTGCCTGCCTTAACAATGCCATGTCAGAAAAAATGGACAGTACCAGTGAACTGCCCAAAACCTACTGACTATATCCTATCTAATATTACCATTTCTGCTGTATTTTCTCTCTAATATCATCTATGTGCAAAGAGAAAACTATAATATTCTGGGGGAATTAATGATGACAATGCTAAATATATTAAAAGAACATCCAGAAAAATATGGTTTGGAAGTATTTAAATATTTCACATGATAAAATGTTATTATTATAGATATTATAATGCCTTAAATTTAAAATTTTTTTTTCTATTATATTTCATATTTTGTATATGCATTAATAGTTTCAAGTATATACATAACAATTTTTATTTATGCATTGCTAATAAATTCAGTTCTCAATTTATTCCAAACATAAAGTTTTTAACATCCAATGTGCTTGTAATATTCACAACCCTGAAAAATCATGCAATGCATTGGGGGAAATGCAAAGATGATAGTTATAATTTATAAATTATCATGATTGATTGTTAATAAGTTTTTCAAAAGAAAACTTTCTATTCAGAAGGATTGTCACCTTAGATTTATTTATTTTTAATTTTACTTTACTGAAACATAAAAATAAATAAAATACTTTTGGAAAGGTCATATATTTAGATTATAAATCATAATCATTATTATCATACTAATTAATATTAATACATATTTGAATTAAACCAATTTTTACCATATAAATATTTATTTCACTCAAAACTTGTCATTTGTATGTCTTAGGCTCATAATAATCAAACCTGTTTATTAGTGAATATTTACTGTTATAAGATAGTCTTATTTTAAAATTGCATGTTATTGTATCCTGTTTATCCTCATAAAAATACAAACCATCTTGATAAACAAAAGAAAATAAATTGATATTTATATATTAAATATTTATAAACTATAAAAGATAAAATCAAAAAAGTTAATAATTGCATAAAAAATTCACAAATTCACCTACAATACTTTAATACATAAGCCATTTTTCAAAATTATTTTATGAAATACTAAAAAATATGTGATTTTAAAAGTATATATATATATATATATATATATATATATATTATATATATATATATATATATATATATATATATATATATTGTGCTAATTGAAATTTGGTGTAAATTTGGTATGTGATAGAATATCAAATATAATTTTTTTTATTATTCTTAACTGATTTTTAATAGGAAATGTATTAGCCAATAGCAATGAAGTACATTACTATGATGAAATATTAAGGCCAGAAATGTTGTTATTATTATTTCAACATAAAATTAGGCCAGAAATGTTATTATTAGTATTTCAACATAAAATTGTGAATTAATTTTATTCATTTGAAATGCATATCTTGATCTCATTCACCATCTAGGCTACTTCTATTATTCCTACTTCTCTTCTGCTTCAGGAGAAGTTGCAATAATCATCAATAAAAATTACCCTATTTCCTTTTTTAATATTCTACACATCGATTCTAAATGTTTAATAGCTACCATTCAAATCAATAGTTTTTCTTTCAATCTTGTAAATTTATATTTATCCAGAAGATCAGACATAGTCCTCAGGACTACTCACTATAAATTCTGTTCTAAGAATCAGTCCTCTTCCCACTTTAATCACAGGAGATTTTAATATTACCTACAAACAATGTCAAAACAAATTTTATATGAAGAAAGTCAAAACAAATTTATGCAATTTTTTGAGCAGCAAATTAAAATGAGATTTTTTCCTCAGATTACATTTTCATTTTATACTCAAAAATCCAGATCACTCATAGACCTTGTCCTCTTCTCTTTCTCTATTTCAATGATTATTAAACTCATATATGGCCTGCAGTGTTCTCCAACCACTTCACTTTTAGAAATTTAATGTCAACCCAAGGTCTGTCTCACAGTTTGTTAACGTACTGCCATGAATGGCTCACTAAAGGCAATATTATTATCCATCTGATATTGGAAGCTTACATTGCCTTCAATCACTTACAACTGATTTCTTTTTCTGAACAGGCTGCTTGGAAGGCATTTCTTGATACTTTTAAATACCTAATCAATAAATGTAAAAATAATAAGGGTCCAGTTCATATGCTTCATGAATTGGACTCCATCACCAAAGAGCTCAGCATACTTTCTTATAAAGCCCAGAATATTTATAATATTCTGGCTCTGAAGACAAAATATAGGCACACACAGAGAGCCATTGCCAAGTATTTCTCAATTAAGAGGGTCCACTAACACCTTCATCACCAATGTTGATGGACCAGAGGCTATCTGTGATGGGCCTTGGGCTCTGACAAAAGGTCTAAGGCCCCTAGGTTAATTGAAGTGTAGGGCAATGGATTCTCTGGGTCTTCCCTGTTAGTCAGAATTCATGAATTCTACTCCAGTAAATTCCACACTCTGGGACTATTTATTTCACATAGGATTTTTGTCAATAGGGATTCTGCTCCACGTAAGATTATCAAAGCCAGGATATTGTGAAAATTTGAGATCATTTCCTGATATGGCTGCATGAAATTCCCAAGTTTGTGCTTGTAGATCTTGTACCTTTACCATCCCTAGTATCAAAGGAATGGTTGACCTTCTGACTGATGCCAGCTGAGAAATCAGTGGAAAGTGTCTGATTGCCATGGTTCTTCTCAGTGGAATGTGCCTGATTGCCATGGCTCCTCTCATTAAGAAATGGGAATCCCCACATCAGTTGGACAATCTCTGGCCAATTTCGATGTTGCCCTTACTAATGAAGAACATCAAGGGCCTAATTAAAGAGGATATCCAAGACATCAGCTAAGGATAATTATTCTCCTAGAAATTTGCCAAGATGAGGAGCTCAACTGCCAACACCATCAGCAATTTTCACCTTCTGGTCTATCATGTTCACAGGAAAAGCTGTCACAGTGGGTTGCAGTTCAAATTGACTTTGAAGGGGCCTTTAATTGCATCAGGATCCACATGTTACTTAGTATACTGGAAAAATTTACAAGTGTCTTCAGCATACCTCCAGATGATAGGGAACCTTCTTTATAAATTGGGAGGTATTTCTCTCTCTGGATAACTGAGTGGCTCCAGGATTTTGGCTCTGAGTTTCCATTCTACCCTTGCCACTAAGTGCACTCCTCTTTACTGCCTATGTGAACATGTTACTGCTAAGCATTGAGGCTATCTTTCTTGGGATAGCCATCCCTATGATAAGGGAGAGCATTCATCACATCTCCTATATGGATGATCATGTTCATCTCATCTCAGAATGAGCTCACTTGGCTTGAGGAAAACCTAGACCATTTTCCTTACAAATTTGGTTTCAGAGTAAACAGAAGGAAATTGGCCATATGATCTATTTTATCAGGCAAGCAAATTCCAGGTGGGGTTGAAGCCACACTCAGAAATTTCTTGGCTTCCTCCTAGCCTCCCCCATCTACTATGAGGAAACTCAATGCTTCCTTATTATCTAATCAAATCAATCATAACGTCACTATCTAAGGTCTACTGTTCTTGTTGGGGAAAGTTCACCCTGCTGAATGCTGTAGATTTCCCAAAATAATATGCTATCTGGCTAGATTTTTCTCCATGACAGGTTTTCCCAAAAGATTGAAACTTTATGCAAAAAGCTCTGTTGGGGAGGGAGGGCTCCTGTCATCAGGCTCAACCTATCACAAAAATTAAAGCTTTTTAATGACCTTCACCTTAACTCACTAAAGAATTTGTACCTGCAATGAGCTCATAATGTACTATTCAAGACTTTTAAGGATAATTTTGATATGGAGTGTCCCTTTACCATGGAAAAGGTTGAACCTGCTGATCAGCCTCTGCCTAGATAGAGAATGACCTTGGCCTTAACTCACTAAAGAATTTTTACCTGCAATGAACTCACAATGTACTATTTCAAGACTTTTTAAAAATAATTTTGACATGGAATGTCCCCCATGGAAAAGGTTGAACCTACCAATCACCCTCTGCATTTGGTTGCAAAAACAAGTTACTGTGGTCACTCAAAATTTCCAGTTGTTGGGTTCCTAGGGGAAATTATCATATTGGAAAGTTTACCAACTAATGTTGCTTGAGAAAACTAAATCTGTTAATATACTCCCTATAGGAATCTCCCAATTTTCCAAATTAACAAAATTCATCAAGCTGAGCCCTAAATTCATCAATTTTTTAATAAAAGTCATCCTTGGAGCTTTTCCCTCCAAGACTTTTTTCCATTACCAAAGAGCTTACAACATTAAACCCCTTTCCCCCTATTTAATAAACAGTAGTCCATTGACCACATTTGAGCCAATGTGGGTTCATGGACTTACCACTGGAACCTTGCATTGTGACAATGATTCTGCTAACATTTCTCTTAAGGCCACAATTAAAAAGTGTCCATTCAGAACAATAAGACTGGCTACTTTCATTAACTTCTCAATTTTGGCTGCCAGATGTAGTATGATATTTGATCATGGCTGTGATGACCCAATCAATTTATCAAATCCCTCTACAATATAAAGGATGAGGATAAACAAGCTTGTCAGCCTTGACAGGCTGACCAGATCTGGAGCCAGATGAAGCTATAGACTTGACTCATGCTTTTCCATGGCCTAAGACCTGAACTTTCTCCCATCTAGTATCTTTCATCTATTAATGATTAAACTATAACTATTTAGATCTTTCATATACCCCATGTATTTAATACATATATTTTGCACTGTTTCTATGCTTTATAATTAATTTACTTATGTATCCTAATAAGCAATTCCTATTAGTTTCTTTTTATATATCAAATTTTAAATATTGGTATGATCCTTATTTGCCTTTAAGTCAAGCAAGTCAATAGTCAATAAAATTTGGAAACCTTATACATAGCTTGTGACTTCCACTGTATGCCTAGTAATGATGTATATGTCACACCACCTTAATGTCTTTGTTTTTTTATATACTTGCATTAATTTACCTATCATATATTTTCTATGTAACAATTGAGACCATGATATTGATTTAATTTATTATTTTCATTATTTTCTTTAAAACTTTATTTTGCCTTATAAAAACTCATCAAATTTATATATATATATATATATATATATAAATTTGATGAGTTTTTATATAGGCATATATATATATATATATATATATATATATATGATGTAGTGCCTCATGGCCTTAATGCAACTTTTGATTTCTTTATATACATTATTCCCATACCATATTTATATGTATTCATTGAGACTTTGTTATTCATCCAATTTTATGCTTTCATTAATTTCTCTTGTATCTACTCTAAAATGTAAATAAAGTTTTGATTTTTGAAAGTAACAAATAAACTTGCTTAGTTGTCATTCAATTGTATAATGCAAATCTATTGACTAATAATATTTTGACAAGATAATATTCATGTATTGATTTACACCACATAAGTTATTATAAGTAATTATTATACAAGGTGAAAATTAAACCACAGGATTGGTAAATGTATACATAATCACAGATTAAACTCTTAACATTGAATTTAATATTTTATCATTTGAGCCAGATATATATTTTTAGGTGATAACAAAGATTACTTGATTTGGAATTATTAGAAATTTAATAGGTTATAAGAAGTTTTTTATAATTATTTTATTAGTTATATGTAACAGTTATGTTAGGATATAAATTTATATCTGAAATGATTTCATAATTTATAAAGTATAAATATAATAAGTATGTATTTACAATTGGAGGCTTGTGTATTCCTTTCAAATATTATTTATTGGGTGAATATTATATCAAGCTACTATTTAGATAGAAAGATGATAATCTTGTTATATTATAAAGTTGGTAATAGTATATATCGAAAGTGATATTTGAAAGTTCATTAAACAAAGTGATTTGCTTTAATACCATTTAAAAGCTCTTTAGCATAGATCATAAATTTAATTTAAATATTAAGTTTTGATATTGTCATTTGATTATACTAGATTATTATTAATATTAGACAAATTAAGGTGATTATGACTTAAAGTTTAGCAATTTAGCTTTATTGGTTTTAAAGAGAAATAGCAGTGATTAGTTAATAGTATTTGCATAAGTGTGAAATAAGAATCTTTTCTTTAGTTTATATTGTCATGAATGGATATCATAAATTTTAAGGTTATTTAAAGGGTTGATGTTTATTTTAGATTATTATAAGTAGGCAAATGTGGTTATATATACTAAATGAATCGTTTTTTTGAATTGTATTTTAATATAGTTTGGTATAGAGATATTTCATTTTTATTAAAATTTGAGGTTATGAATTTTAAAAGTTTTAAGAGAGAAAATTTTATATATTTTATTAAGAATAGATTAAAACACCTGGGTCTCATTTTACACAATAGATAGGTTCCTCAGAAAACACGCACAAACAAAATCACACAAAAATAGATGTAACTTACCTTGAAAAAGGGGGGATATGGACTGTGATTTTTCAAAAATCATGTAAAAGCAAAGCACCAACGTAAAATTATTTTAAAATTCGTGCAAAAAAAAAAAATAAGGAAATAAAATATGACTAATAAAAAATTTCAAATTTAAAAAAAATTGATAAAAGACAAACTTTTTTTCACTATAATATTTAATTTTATTCAAAACAATATATTTTTATGCATAATTTACATTTTTTTATACACGTTTTAATTATTATGGCTATTTGCCAATAAACAGGTTTGTCTGCAAACCGGTAAAAAATCAGATTCTTCACAAGAGGAAATGCAACTAGTGCCAATGTCACTCTCATTTTGTGTTAATGGTTTTCTGGTGCCAACATAATTAGTAATTAATCTAACACCTAAAAATTAAATTCTTATTTTTGACTTTAATTTTTTAATTTTCAATTTTAATTGTGCCCACTGCTATTATTCACCTTTTAAAAATAAACTTGCAGACACTAAATGATTAATAATTAATTACGTTCTTTTTTAAAAAGCAAAAACAGCGTGTGATTTAAAATGCAAAATTAACACGCACAATGTTTGAACAAATTTACATTATAATGTTGTAAAATTTAATGTGTGTATACATAAAATATGGAAATCATGATTTTAATTTCATTATTGCATAAAATCTTACTATTATAAAGCACTGAGAATATTGAAATTACTAAATGAAAGTCAAATTCCAATAAAGTGCTATTACTTTCAATATGATGTAAGTGCACAAAGTTTATTATTTAAAGTAATAGTGCATTATCAGAGTTAGACTTCCGGAGAAACATGAATCACATAACTTCAAAATCATGTTAAATAAATCCGCGTAAAAAGAGACCCAGGTGTATACATAAATTTGTAGGTTATGAAGATCTTTTGTCATTCTTAAGTATGTCATTTCATTATAGCTGATTTATTTAGTAAGGGTATATTATTATTTTAAGATATTATTTGTTAGTATTGTCTTTATTTTTATTAGCATTATTTTCATTATATTCTATTGAACTATACTTTATTTAAATACAAATAATGTTTTGAGTTAGCAAGTTGTAGTAAAGATTTTATTTCTTATTCTTATCATTTTTGTTTTATTACAAATAACTTCTGAATTGGTAGAGTACATTAAGGTCATTATTTTTATTCATTCATGAATTATTTTAGTCACTTATAAATAGCATTTAATGTTTAGAATAGGTTTATATCGTTATAAACGGTGTCTCAATTCATGAAGAAAAACTAAAATTTATCTTCCACATTCTTTGTCATCATTTTATTCAGTTGCAAATAATTATTCCAATATAGACTAATTATTTATAAGACAGTATTGATCCGTTATTGTTGTTTTCATTTCCAATTAGTGCAAATGATAATTAAGAATTAAGTTACACTTTTATTCTATTGCAAATGCTGTTGCAATTCATGGGACGTTATTAAAGCAGGGTCATTCTTCATGGATCATTTTCATTCTGTTACAAATGGCCAGTAAATAGGTCTTCCTATTAAATCTTTTACAATACATATGGATAAAATCATGAATTAACTCTTAGATACATTTTGTGTTATGCACTGATTGTAATACAAACCTAATAGTTGTTTTGACAATGAAAATATTATTTTATAATACATTTTTACATTGAATTATTTTTAAAGATGCTTCAAATTGTACCAAAATATACCATTAATGATGATGACTAATTTTGTCACACATGAGATAAATTATAAAGTACTTTTTTATGTAATAAAATTAAAATAAATGATTTAGTAGTATAAAAAAAGTTGTATGTGAATATAATCTTAATTCCAGTTCATTACTTTACTGTCTTTCATAGTGTCAATTAATTTTTGTGTTAATTATTATCTTCCTAGGTGTTTCAAATATAAATTTGTTAATTAAACAGTATTTTAAACGTTAAAATATAGGTTATATTGGAATTACCATTATGCACAGTTTTATGTATATATTTATTCTAATAATTTTAATTATTCTAGAAAATAACGATGGCTATTTCAAGCATCTTTTAAATCTATGAAATAAATTAGCACTGTAATGAGAAAGACCATTTTTAAAAGTTTGTTGAAATTATTTAATTAAGTAGTAGCAGTAGCAGCAGTAGTGGTGGTGGTAGTGGTATTATTATTATTATTATTATTATTATTATTATTATTATTATTATTATTATTATTATTATTATTATTATTATTATTATTATTATTATTATTATTATTATCGATAAATATAAATGTGAAACTTTATATTTGGCAGCATTATAGAGACTGCCAAATTTTTGTAATATATTTTTTAATGACATTGACATATTTTTACTAGAACTAAAGACATTTGTTGAAGAAACAACAATTACTTTATCAAATATTTAAGTTATAATGTATTTCTTTAAATGGTTTTGTTAGCTGTTGAAATTATTATTATTATTATTATTATTATTATTATTATTATTATTATTATTATTATTATTATTATTATTATTATTATTATTATTATTATTATTATTATTATTATTATTATTATTATTATTATTATTATTATTATTATTATTATTATTATTATTATTATTATTATTATTATTATTATTATTATTATTATTATTATTATTATTATTATTATTATTATTATTATTATTATTATTATTATTATTATTATTATTATTATTATTATTATTATTATTATTATTATTATTATACATGTACTTTATTTATATATTAAGATTTGTCACTTTAACAAATTAAAATTTTCACCTTTGTTTTGTTTGCCTAATACCTATAATCATGATTTTACTATTGAAAATATTTTTACTTTAGATTTTATAAAAAAAAGTTATTTATCTTATAAAAAAGTATGACATATAATCATATTAATAATTTGTCATTTATACTCATTTACGTATATTGTTTATGTTTGTTATTGTATAGTTATTATGGTGCAATTCTGTAATTGGCTTAATGCTGTAGTTTATATGGTAAATAAATTGAATTGAATTATTATTATTATTATTATTATTGTTGTTGTTGTTGTTATTATTATTATTATTATTATTATTATTATTATTATTATTATTATTATTATTATTATTATTATTATTATTATTATTATTATTATTATTATTATTATTATTATTATTATTATTATTATTATTATTAGATTGGACAATAAGTAGGTTACATGTGGTATCACCAGAAAAGGTACACTGATAAAATAGATTTACAGATTGTACATGAGTTCATTTGTATATTTACCAACAAATGCATAGTCTTTGTTTATAGTTTTGCAATCTGAAGTTTTGTTATAGCCTTGATCTTTGCTTGATTGAGGACCAAGTTGCTGCATATATGTCTGGGGATGTGATCAATTTGCCCCTATTTTGTATCTGCATTAGCTTGTTTTGAAATGTTGAAGGGTGTCATCTAGTGTTTTTCCCAATTAGAAATTTTCACCTGATGCACCACAGAGTATACAGTAGAAATGTTGCTGCTCTGATGGTGGGTATTGATTTGCCCTTGTAAGCCTCCATTAATTGTTATATCCTGGTATTATTTTTCCTGTATATATTATATATTATGTCTCTTATTTGATTTAGTTCTCTACAGTGGTCAATTATGTGTTCCATGTTTCTTCTGTTTCATGACATAATCCACAGAAAGGATCAATAGATATGTACATCCTTCTGTGGAATAAAAAAAAATGGTAGTTGGTAGTGCATCCAGGTTCATTTTCAGAACAAAATCAAACATTTTTGGTTCCAAATTCCATTTTTATATTCTTTTATCATTTTCTTGTTGGTTATTCCTATTATTGGTGTTGTGTTATTTTCTCCATTGTTGTTTGTGGTATGAGATTGTATATTTCCCAGTATTTGTATTTTTGTATGTATTGATCTGGGAATTTCTTTTCTATTTTACATTGGTATATCATTAGTTCAATATATGAACCCTTGGATGGTGGTCTGTCTGTGGGGGTTATTTGTAGTAGAGGTTTCAGTTTGGGAAATTGATTGATTGTTGTGATTATTACATTACTAAGTTTTTGCATGTGAAAGATGATGATATAGGGTAGGCCTAGTCCACCTATATCTGTTGGTCTTTTAAGTTTTTTTTTATGGAAATGGCCACTATTTTTTTGGACCAAATAAGTTGACTGCACATTGAATTTATCTTGGATTTGAATGCATTGGAAAAATAAATTATTGGTATATAATATGCTATCTTAGTTGTGATTAATCTATTAATCAATTGTATTTTTGAATGTATTGATAGACATGCTTTTGCTAGGGATTTTGTAATGTTTTCAGTTTCTTCTTTCAGCTTGTTCTGTATGTAGCATCTCATTCCCGTGGCTCCCATATAAAATAGAAACCCCAGGAATGGGCTTGGCTTTCCCTTGTATATGGATTTGCACTGCATTCCTGTGTATATGGACCAGGCTGATGTTTTTGTTGTATTAATTATAAGCCCATATTCTATTGAGTAATTATCTTTTGTAGCTTAGGCATATGTTTTTTGGAAAGCAGGAAGACCACGATATCATCCACGTAAGCTAGGGATGTCACTTGTTGCATTGTTGCTGGTATGTTTATTCCCTCAAATGTTTGATTTTTTTCTCAATGAGAGGATTAATGTAAAGGCAAACAGCAATGCACTAAGGGGGGACCCTTGTGATAGTGATTGATTGGGGACAAAAGATGGTGAGTTTCTTCCATTAACCATGATATGTATTTCACGGTTTAATAAGAGATTTGCTGTTATGTATAATAGCCTCCTAGGAATGTCTGTCTGTTTGAGCATTTGCAATAGGACTGGAATTTTTACTGAGTCAAATGCTGATGCTATATCCATTTGCACCACCACTGGATTATATTTCTTTTTTTCTCAGATAGTTATCTTTATTGCTTTAAATAGGATCCCTGCCTGTAGCATTGATGAAGCTTTTTTTGCAAATTGTGTTTTTGAGATGATGGGTTGTAGGTATGGCTCTATCATGTCTTTTATTATCTTTTCTAGAATTTTTATTGGTAGAGGGCCCATTGAGATAGGTCTTAATTCATCTAAGGTGGGGGTACTTGTCTTTCTTTTTGTTGTGTGGAACTATTGCAATGGGATAGACCCCCTGCATTTGTATAATCTCTTGCATCAAATAGTTGGCCAGATTAGTAAGGTAATTTTCTGTAAACCATCCTAAGTGCTTTAGCATAAATACTGGTATTCCAGGGAATCCAGGGTGACATGAGTTGCTCATATTTTCCATTTTTTTTAATAAAGATTTCTTCTTTGAATATGGGTTGGTCTTCGATTGTGCCAAACATTTGATTGCCATATTGAGTTGGTTGGTTTGCTTGCAATTTGTTTTCTAAAGTCTTTAAATATCAGAAGAATCATGTTATGCCTGGCAAAATTATCATTATTACATCGAATAGCTAATGGCACTTTTATGTCAGGTACATATCCCATTGCCCATTTGATATATTTCCGTGTCCAGGTGTGTTGTTCCGTGTTACAGATCTTACTTTTTTTGATTTTTAAATAATCTTTGAGAGCATCAAAAGCCTTATCATAGGCATATTTTAGTTTATATATATACTGTTATATATATATATATATATATATATATAGTTTATATATATACTGTTGTGTACTTTGTGTTGGCATAATTGCAGTTACTCTTCTGTGGAATTGTTCAGTATATTCTAAGATTTTTGATGGCGGTGGCTGGTTTCTAACAAGGTGGTTGATGTTAAATGATAGTATGTTTATGAAAGCTTGATACTATTGTAAAGGGTCTAGATTCATTGGTTGAATTTTGTTTAACATTATATAGGATTCTGAAAACAGAAATTCAGTTGTAGTTGCAGGCAGTAAGATTCTGATTGTTCTTGTGAGTGGAAGTGTGGTTGTCTGTATATTATCCATGCTGATTGTGATCATTTGCCCAGAGTGATCAGAAAAGGTTGTTGGCGTAAGTTTAATCTTGATGAAATGATGCAATACTGGTGAATAAAAACATTGTGAAATGATATTGCATCTGCTGGCAGGAAACTTTGGCCACTCATAAGTGGAACTGATATTCTGGGTATCCATTTTTTTGTAAATTCTTGGTAGAATGCATTACACTCACCAAGTAAAATTGTTGAGTTTCCCATGGTTGCAAGCCTTGAATTTATGGTTGATATTATTGTCTCAATTATTGTTTTTTGTATTGGCATGCAGATGAAGACTGTATTGATTGTGATGATTTTGTGATACAAGGTAACAATTAGTAAGTGTGAATCTATATAGATTATTTTGAAAGTTATGAATGGGCAGATATTGATAATTACTAGGCCAGTACCTGCCATGGGGGACATGGTATCCTTGGAGCATGTGCAGAACCCCTCAGCATTTAGATATCTGCTGGGATCTACTTTTTATGCTGCATATATCTTGGTTTCTAGCAGCCCTATAATGTGTGGCCTTGTCTTTTTGATCCAGTTTTTAATTTTGTACAATTTGGAGATCACATTTAATCCTCTAACATTAATTGCTGCTACTATTATTATTATTATTATTATTATTATTATTATTATTATTATTATTATTATTATTATTATTATTATTATTATTATTATTATTATTATTATTATTATTATTATTATTATTATTATTATTATTATTATTATTATTATTATTATTATTATTATTATTATTATTATTATTATTATTATTATTATTATTATTATTATTATTATTATTATTATTATTATTATTATTATTATTATTATTATTATTATTATTATTATTATTATTATTATTATTATTATTATTATTATTATTATTATTATTATTATTATTATTATTATTATTATTATTATTATTATTATTATGTATTATTATTATTATTATTATTATTATTATTATTATTATTATTATTATTATTATTATTATTATTATTATTATTATTATTATTATTATTATTATTATTATTATTATTATTATTATTATTATAGATGTGGAATCTGATATACATATTGAAAATATTTCTGAAAGAGAGAGATATAATGGAGATAGTGTTGAAGATAATAGTGATAATAATTTAGGTATTGATAGGAATTTAAATTCTAGTTCTAATGTGGATATAGTTAATATTAATGATCTTATAGATGTGGAATCAGATATACATATTGAAAATATTTCTGAAAGGGATAATTATAATAGAGATAGTGTTAAAGATAAAAGTGATAATAATTTAGGTATTGATAGGAGTTTAAATTCTAGTTCTAATGTGGATATAGTTAATTTGCTTCAAGATAAGGAAAGTAGAAAAGTAGACTTGGCTGGTTTTACTTTTGAATTATTAAAATCTATGTCTCTTCAGGAAGTTTATAGTATGATTATGAATATGGCAAAATTTGGTGTGAAGGAATCTAAAGCTATTGGTGATGGTGTTATTTCTGGTGATGTAGGTATACAATGTGATTTATTGGAAACACAAGTTTTTGGGGATATTGCTGAGGTTGATTGTACTGGTGATGTTAATTCATCTTTTAAGGGTAATAATACCTTAGAAAAGTTGCCCAAGTCCTCATTCTTTATTAGAGATAAAGGTAAAAACAGTTTTGGGAAAAAAGATAAAAATAAAAACAATAGCATTTATAATGTTGATTATAAAGGTAATAATAAGATATTAGATCAGGATTTTCATTCACGTGATGAATATATTGGATGTGGAATTGATAATAGTACAAGATACAATAAAGGAAAAGTTTATAAAATAAAATTTATAGACAGTCTGATAAATATCAAAAACAATTTTCTAGACTTAATGATGATGAAAAATTTAACAAGTTTTCTGGCTTTTCTGTTAATAATTCATCGCTGGGATATTATGATAATTTTCCTGATAAAAAGTATATATTGAAGGATGGATATTCACATTCTGTTCCAAAAAAGTATAGTAGTAATTTTTCTGGTGACTTTTCTAAATCAAATTTCAGAAGAAAAAATTGTCTAGCGAATGCTGATAGAGGTTTTTTTACTCATAGAGCAAATTATTCGCATTTCTCTAAATATAACAATTATATTGATAATGAGGTTAATGTGGGAAATGGTTTGGGATGCTCTTTTTCAACTTCTGGTAAAAAGATAGACTACCTGTGGAAGGGGGTTTGGTATTTCTAAAATTCATAATAATATTATTAATAATATTAATACAAAATTTAATAAATATTTTGTTTCTAATATGCCAGTGAGTCTTAATTCATATAATATTAAGGTCTTTCTTGAAAAACATTTAAGAACTAGGATCATATGTCATGAAATTAATATGTATAACTTGAAATCTTCTTGCTTTTATATATCTGCTCCTGCTCATAAACATAATGATTTAATCTCTTCCAATTTATGGCCTCGTGGTGCTTCCATTCGTTTTTTTATGGAACTTTGGCTAATTCTTTAAAACTTTAGTGGTATTTATTTATTTATTTTCTTTGTTTTCTTTGATTTCTTATTTTCTTTATTTTCTTTTATTTCTTATTTTCTTTATTCACTATACTTACTTACATTTTTCTTTACTTGATTTCATTTATTTATTTGTTTTGATTTATTTTTAATTTAATATGGTAGGGCTGTCTTGCTTTTATATGAATGTTAGAGGGATGAGAACTAAGTGTGTGGAAATTAAACAATTCTTCGAAACAGAGCATTTTGATTTGATATTTTTTACAGAGACTTGGTTAAATCAACAATTTTCTGATTGTTCTTTCCTTGATAATAGGTATAATATTTTACGTACGGATAGATCTTTAGAATATGCAGCTAGAGGAGGTGGTACTCTTATTGCTATCAACAAAAATGTTTTATATAAAGATCTATGTTTTACTTCTTCTGTATGTGAATCTACATGGTGTGAAGTTTACATGGATCATAATTTTAAATGTATATTGGGAAATATTTATTTTAAACCTAATATCTCACTTTTAGAGCTTGATTACTTCTTGACAGCACTTGAAGATTTTTTGATTAGATATAATAATATTATCATTGTTGGTGATTTGAATATGCCTGATTTATTTAAGGGTAAGATTATTACGCATTATTCTTTATTATCTCAGAAAGCTTTAAGAATGCTTAGATTTTGAGATTTTTGGGCTTCAACAATATAACCCTGTTGTTAATAGTTTTCAGCGTACTTTAGATTGTGTTCTTTGTAATGTACCAATAGTTAGTAATTTTCACTTTGTCTCTGTTTCTTTTCCAATTGATGTTCATCATCCACCTATCGAATGTTATTCTAAAATTACTTGTTTTAATGTTGTGAAAAGGGATTATGGGAGGGGTAATTATGTTGATCTTTGTAGAAAATTTTCTGAAGTTGATTGGAATAATATGTACTCAATTAATGATGTGAATTTTTGCTTGGATTATTTTTTGAAAATTTTTAATGGTTTTATTGATGTATATATTCCTAATAAATTATCGTTTAACAAAGGTTATCCTCTTGGTTTTCATATACTCTTATTAAGATTATTAAAAGGAAATCTTACCATCATAGACTCTATTTTAAGACACAGAATATAATTTATTATAATAATTTTATCAATTTTAGAAGATTGGCTAAATATATCTATAAACGAGATTTACAAGAGTATATAAAACAAATTGAAATTAATATTTCTTCTAATCCTAGAGAATTCTGGAATTTTGTTAATAATTCAGGCTTGGGTAAGAAAAAGGTTCAAATGACTCACGGTTCTGCATTAAATGCAGATGATTTTTCTAAACATTTTGCAGAGTTATACTTTTCACAACATGGAATTGATTCTAAAATTACATTTCCTGCAATTTGTCTAGTGCTAAATGTACAATTGATCATATCTCTAGGGAAGATGTTATTGTAGCTATTAGGAGGCTTAAGACTCACTCTAGTTTAGGATGTGATAATATTCCTTCTTTTATTTATAAGGGGCTAGCCGAATTTATTGCAGTACCTCTTGCCTTTGTTTTTAATCTGTCTCTTAATTCCAGTACTTTTCCTAGTGTTTTGAAATGTGCTAAAATGGTTCCAATCTTCAAAAATGGTGATCGAGATTGTGTTTCTAATTATAGACCAATTTCTGTTTTGCATACCATTGCAAGAATTTTTGAGAGATGTATTTATAATAAAATTATTTCAGATGTGGGTAAGATAATTTCTTCTTCTCAACATGGTTTTAGTCCTAATAGATCAATTGATAGTAATCTACTGACAATTTATGATCATATAGCTCATGCTATTGAAGATCATCAAAGACTAGATGTTATTTATTTTGATTTGTCAAAAGCCTTTGATAAAGTTGATCACAGTGTTTTACTTCATAAATTACATAAAATAGGTTTCTCTAATAAACTTGTATATTGGTTTCAATCATTTCTATGTAATCGTACAGCATATATTAAATTCAATAATAAAGTTTCATTTAATTTTGAATGCAATTTAGGTGTTCCACAGGGTAGTATTTTAGCACCCATGCTGTTTAATGTTTACATTAATGATCTTAATGATTGCTTGAGATATTCTTTTCTGTTAAGCTATGCTGATGACTGTAAGATTTTTAGAAGAATTGTATCAGTGAACGATTGTGTTCTCCTTCAGAAGGATATTGATAACTTTAGTGCTTGGTGTCAGTCAAATAATATGACAGTTAATTTTGATAAATGTTCCTTTATGTCTTATTCCAAAAATCTGAAGTTTTACAGTTTTATTATTATATCAATTCTCATAAAATTATTTCAGTTAAATGCCAAAAAGATCTTGGAATTATGTTTTCTTGTAATGGATCTTTTATTCCTCATTTTGAAATGATTGTTGGTAAAGCTTTTAAGGTTATGGGTGCCATTCTTAGACATGGTTATCAGTTCAGTAATGATACTAAACGGAAATTGTTTTTTCATTGGTTCTTCCTATTATTGAATATGGTTCAATAATTTGGAACCCTAGTTCTTTGCAAGGATGTAACTTGTTGCAGTCTATTTCAAAGAAGTTTTTCAAATATGTTTCTTGGGAGGGTAAAATGATTAATCTTTCATCTAGATGAAAGTATAGGGATTTGAAATATTTTTATAAAATTGTTAATAAACAGGTTATTTTATCAGATATAGTTTCAACTATCACGTTAGCTCTTCCGATCTTATGATACTAGGTCTACTTGTGTATATCAGATTCAAACATGCCGTTCTAATATTCTTAAATTTTCTCCTTTATTTAGGTTACCCTCTTTATATAATCAAATTGGGAGTAACCTTAATCTGTGTGACATTGATTATAAGAAATGTTGTAATCTTGTTAAACTGAAATGTTATGTTTGATTTTGTCTTTTAAATTTTACTTTATAATGTATACATTTATATTTTCATTTTATGTTATATGTTTTATTTTCACTTTTATTGTATGTGCAAGCTGTAATTGGCTTTATGCTGTTGTTTAGCACTTAAATAAATGAATTGAATTGAATTGAATTGAATTGAATTGAATTATTATTATTATTATTATTATTATTATTATTATTATTATTATTATTATTATTATTATTATTATTATTATTATTATTATTATTATTATTATTATTATTATTATTATTATTATTATTATTATTATTATTATTATTATTATTATTATTATTATTATTATTATTATTATTATTATTATTATTATTATTATTATTATTATTATTATTATTATTATTATTATTATTATTATTATTCAAATGTAAACTTTATTGAGACTCAAAAAATGTTACATAAGTTCCAGGTGAAAACATGAAGTCTTACATATGCAATAGGAAAAAAATATGATTTACAGTAATGGAAAGAAAAATGATCATTACATAACAAGATACATGTGTCAAATTAGGTTTACATAATTTTAAATTGGATCTTATGAAAAATACATGGATGCACGTGATAGTATGAGGGAAAACATATAAGGGGGGTGGGGTTGGAGTTGGTTTTAGATTAATACATGATTATATATAAACTGGATCTATTTGGTGAGAAAGATAATAGTTTGCATGGCTGTCTTATTGTTCACATGTTAATATTGCATGTTCCAACAATAATTGTAAAGGCACATATTATGGGGAAAACTGCACATTTTTGTCCACATGATTAGCAAAACATAAATATTCATACAATAGAGCTCTCAATGATCCTTCCATCCTTTTACCTATTCAGTTTTTCTATCAGCAACAGAGCACAAGTCACCATGAGTGCATTCCAGACAATCCCACAATCATGTGTAGAGAGAGAGATGACCTTAAAAGAAAAATCAAAAAGGCCTTCTTCATCTCATGAGACAAGGATGCCGTAAATAGGAAGGACATGTGCTATGCTTTATCGAAGAAATAAAATTAGCATATTTGCATATCATTAAACATAGTAGCAAGCTATGATTATGAAGGCAAGATCCTTTGAAAGCACTCAGCTCATTTGTTTTTAGTTATCTATTTTATATTAATAGCTTTTGGGAATGTTGTGCCGCACTCACACATAGTCTAGAACAAGTTGCACATGAAAAACATGAGTTTTTAGATTCAATTGTACATGAAAGTACATATGCAATTAGGGTTTATAATTTTGCTTTTGTTAAAAAATGTGATTTAGTGTAGTTGAAAGAATAATAATTGTTGTATAACAAAATATTTCAAATCAGGTTGACATAAATTTTAAAAAAGCATTATCAGATATATACATGAAAGCACATGGTGCTATTTATTAACACATTTAAGAAGAGTGGGTAATATTAGGGTTCTATTGATATTTAAATTATACATTTTAGTTGCTGAGCACTATAGATGTCAACGCTCAGTCTTATTGTTTATGTGTTGTGCATTTAAAGTTTATTTGAAGTAAGTTAGTGGAATAATTTGTAAACTTCTTTGCATCAGTGGGTTGATGAAGTGAGTATTGTGTTACTCTCAAGTGATGCAATACTTATTTCAGAACTCACCCTAGTGTGATGTTGGAGCTATGATTTTATACATGGTTTATACTTGGGCTAGTTAAGGTTCCAGAGAGTGGGATGGAAGTGATATAAAGAGCAGTTGGGATTTATGCTGATATAATGATGGACTTGGAAAAAAATGTCTTAAATGATGCAAAATGTCCCCTATTGCATGATAATAAATTTTGGCAAATTATTGTCAGCATATCAAACATCTTCACTATAGGAAGGATTACAATCATGTGTTTTTACATGCAGGTTTTAAATATTATTTGCATTGGTTGTCCTGAAACTTCGCATTAGATTATTCATTACTGAATGTTAAATATCTTTGCTATATCTGCATGGAAATTGTTCTTGAAGATACTGGTATATGTTTGTTTATGAGCTAAAGCTGGCAATATAGTAGAATAGGTTTTGGCACCAACCACTTAATCCTATGCTTATATGGCATCCATTTTGATTGATTTTAATGATTTAAAAATGTAGTTTTTTTGGAAGAAGCTTTTGTAAATTGAAAGTTGTTTTAGAAAAGATGCATGGCATAATTAATTGTTATTGGTTCAATATATGTTAAATTTACCAGAAATATTGTAGATTTCAAGTCATCTGTTAGGGATTTAAACCTGGAATTTTTTCCTTGTTGCCTATCTACACTAAGGTTTACTGCCACTAATGAAATATTTTTTATTGCAAATTATCCATTACACATACAATTTTTTTTCTGTAACTAGAGTGTTATCTAATTAGGTCAAGTTCAGTCTTTCTGATGACTTGGAAAATTGTCTTTATGAAAAATTAATATCATGCAAATTCTTAGGAATTGGAACAGGAGCTCATGGAATGAACATGGCGACATGACTAAGTTTAACTGCGGAATGAATTATTATTATTATTATACATTTTGATGTTCTTACATTTTATCCTCTATTTAGGGTACCCTCTTTATACAATCAGATTTTTAAAAATACTAGTCACTTTAATTTAAATCCTAAGCAGTTTTGCAATATTCTTAAATCTAACTGTCATTGTTGATTAATTTATATTATATATATATATATTTACTTCTTTGATGTTATTTATTTATTAAATTTATTGATTTATTTATTAAATAATTTATTGATGTTATTTCCTTTTATTATTATGTTATACACATTATGTTTTGTCTCTACTTTTTAGCACTAAAATAAATGAATTGAATTAATATTATTGTTATCATTATCATCATCATCATCTTTTTTTAAATTTCTGAGCCTCTTTGATTATGAAGAAATGCATGATAGCAATACATTGTATAAAAAGACAAATTCTTAATGCTATGATGATTTTATATAAAATTATATCAGGTGAAATAGTTAGTTGTAAGAAACCAAGAAGTAGCATATTTTAAAACAATAACAATAGATTGTATGATATTCCAAAATTTAAAAGGAAAAAATAAAAATAAAAATTAATTCTGATAAAATGGCAAGAATATGTGACTATTTTAGTGCTGTAAATATTTTTGAAAAAAATAGTACAAGTTTAGGACTGTTGCACAAAACATATTTACAATTAATCAATCAATAAATTAAAATTATAATGCTGTTTATCCATTTTTAATAGAATATATCTGTCAGATATACTAAAAAATCAAATTGTTATTATTATTATAAGTTTAATAATAAAAACTATTGTATTATATCACAAATTTTGATTAATAGAAACAACTGATGTTATAAAAATTTGAAAAAAAAAGTCATAATATTTTATTATTTAAACTTACTGTCTTTTAGATCTTATTTATTAGATAAACCACATTTTATTCTCCTTAGTAATGACTGATGTGATTGTATATAACAATCTATATAGAACATTAAGATACTGTTTTAAATCCTTACCTTTTTGAAGTCATTATTTTTGATTTGTGTTATAGTTAATTATGTTAGTATAGTAAAAAATATACTTTGGTATCTTGAAGTCCTAAAAAAAATAATATAATTTCTAATTTATCTATCATTTAGACGTGAAGGACATGCTAAAAAGTTTCCATAGTTGATATGATTACAAATATTGGCATATGTAAAATTGTTATTTTTATTAGAAGATCTAGGAAACAGTATTATGATTACCCAATTCAGTATCAATACATTTTCTGAGACATTGTTTTTAAAGACTGGAGAATAATTTTCTTCAGTAATGAATTTTTAAAAGACATTTCTTATAATTTAGTGAAAGCACATGAAATGTTATAATCGATTCTTAAATTGAATCACAGCTGTATTTCAGATACCATACATTCCAGTAATTCATGATGGGTATTTTATATGTTATTTTGACTCATATCTCCTATGTTAATATAATTCAGAATAACAGAATAAGATCTAAAACTGATATCATTTAATCAGAAAGTCTTCTAATGCGAATAGTAATTTGTTCATTAGTCGATGGGTAAGAGATGTGCTAATGTTGCACAAATTGTAAAAGGAAAAGTAGATATTTCACATTGGTAAATATAGTCACTATATACAATCTCCAAACTGAGTAATAAAAATAAAGAAGCATTCTGTATATCTCATTTTAATTCACAATGTTTTAAAAAATCAACAACAAATAGACTGTCACATGTTTATAAAATATTTTAAAACATTGATGATTTTAATATATCAAGTAAATACTTCAAAAAACAACTCAACAACTATTGATTGTAATAGCTATTATGGTGAACTTTTTTGGTTATTGCTTGCACAGCATATTCATACATTTACACTTTCATAAAGAACAACTTTTCTCCATCTTGTACACCATATGCTATGGACTTTTTAGCAATTTACTGTCAAGTTTGACATATTACAATAAACTGTTTGTTGATAAATGCAATGTTTTATATTTTGAATAAATTTATAGTTGATAGTGTGTAACTTAAAATTAATTCAGATATCATCACAATGACAAATGGATATTTCATAACCAAATTTGAAGTTATATAAAGTATTAAAAATTAAAGTATCATTTATTTGAGTGAAACACTAGTATTTCAGTTCCAATATATTAACATACTTCCTGTAGTACTAAATAGTAGACTGTCTGGATAATAGCATATCATTTTTACATCAAAATTTTCTCTTGGTCAATTACAATCAATAGCTATAGAGTATATTGATTTAATATAATTTAATGAAACTATTTTCTAGAAATGCAGTCGTTTTTGTAAGAATATTGTCTTAGTATTATACTATTGTAGTAGGACAGTTTTGCATAATGTAATGGTTGAAAAAACTACCCAAGAAGCTGAACCAGTGACGCACAACTTTTTTATATTTACAACTCCCATTCTTAGATGAAAATTTGTTGTGACCAATTCTTTGTTTTTACAATGCTATAATTATAAGTATGAATATGTAAGGATATTTATAATAAACAGATAATAGTTTTAATTAATATACAAATTTATATTTCTTAATATTTTAACATTTAGCACATGCAATTTGAAATGAAATGTTTGACACATATTGTATACTTACAAAAAAAAAGATATATACAAAAACAATTTATTTACATGTGATTTTTATTTATTATTAAAAATTATATTCTTTCAAAAAAAAAAAGGATCGTTTAAAACGTTAAAAAAAATTCTGAATTATGACTGGCTTACAGCAATATATATTCCTGGATAATCACCCAAGACAAGGTATAATATTACTTAAATCATTGAAGAGATGAGGTACAGATAATGGAACACAAGACAAAATGCATGTAGTGTAAATGAAAAATAGGTGTTAAATTTCACCTTCTAATTATCCATAAGATCAGAATTGCATTGTAGTTATTAATAATTTTTTACTTTCAAATTATTTGTTTTCCTTGTTTTGTATTTTCAGTTCATCTTACAAGATATTATTGTATTTTTAAAATTATTTATTAATTAATTTATTTTTGTTCAGTTCAAACTAATTTTTATCAAACTGATTATTTTTCATTAATTAAGAGAACTTTTCTATAAAACAACAACAACAATAAAATAATGATAAATTATGTATTTAACAATTCATGCATTTACTTTTGATTAACTGGGATATGAAAAAAATCATATCCTAAATAAATAAAATAAGCTTTGTATGAAAAATAAACCATTATATAAAATAAGAAATACAGACTGATATAAAGTGGAATAATGTAAATAGTCACTAGATTATATGCTTTTTTCCAAACCTCTATCTATTAATTCCAGACAATGAGCATATATCAGTAAATACATATCCTAAATGAAGACCATGACAAAATTGTTTATGGCTTTAATTTTTTAACTTCATTCTCCATTTAGGAAAAGATAGATACCAATTCCCTAACCAATATTAAATCACTAATTGTGGTATTTATGTTTGATATTCTTGTTTGAAATTAAGTAATGGACATAGTAAGCATTTAACTCAGTACTCTAACAAGTTGTTATTCTTATTACATGCCATATTTTTTTTAAGAATAAGCACTTAATTCTTTTGATTTTTAAGTTGGCCAAAGCCACATACTTTTTTCATTACTATTAAGTATTATGCATTTTTACAACAATAGATCATCTCATGATATAACCAAAATATGCAATTCAATGTAGTCATTAAGAAAAAACTAAGATCTAATCAAAACTTCACTTGTTTGTAATTTTTTGCTACCCATTAATTTATGATTAATACTCTATTTATTCATAAAACTTTTAAGATATGAATGTAGTTTATGATTATTTACTTTTATGTAGTATGAAATATTTTACTGCTAAGATATCTGTGACTAGCTGTCATCAACATTATTAGATTGCTGATTAGCAATAAAGCTAAAGACAATAATATATAAAGAAAAAATGAACAACATAGATAGAAAAAAATGAAATAAAAGTTAGGACAATATGAAAGAACAAAAGGTGAGGAACTATTCTTGAAAGATTGTTGGATTGTGTGAAATTCAGTCTGAATAGAAGCTACTAACAATGGATAAAAAATGAAAACTAAATGCCATAGTTTTATGTAGGTTATTAATAAAATAAATAGAATAATGTTTCATGTCATGATTAACCTGATTGATAATTTGTAAGCAGTAAACATAGATATATTTCCTAATGATGTAATAAGAATGACTTGGCATAAGATTGACCACTTCAATGGAATTGCTCTTTACATAGTTATATGGAAATTTAAAAAGATAGTTATGTCATAAGTAATAGAAAACTACTAAGATATTAAAAAAAGTAAACAAAACAAATAGAATAAAACAAGTAAATAAAAGATAGACAATAAAATAAAACAAAATATATATATCTTCCTTTAAAAAATATTAGAATGTGTAAAGATTAATAGATTTGCACATAAATTATTTATTAAATTCTTGCCAAATTCTATTAACTTACTCTTATGAGAATTCACTACCAATAAATATATAATTGTGTACACATGTGTTTGTGTAAATCCAATTTAAAATTACGATAACTGTTGTTATTTTAATTCATATGCGCCATTTTTTGCTTTAAATCTGTTGTGTATTTTAAGTAACAATTTCTTTCAAAAGTATGTAGATGAATCTAAGATTACATTTTTTTCCCATTTAATTTTTCAATGATTATCTTTCTGATTCAAAGATTTTGGATTACTTGGAAATTATTTATTATTAAAAAAAAAGCCGTGGAAGACACTTGGACTAATGCACAATCAATAAAATCTAATACATTAGAGGCCAGATTATTCAAATACAAAATAAACCTTGCAGATATTTTTATCCCTGTGAATTAATCACATTCTGAAATGAGAAAATGAACAACAGGAAAAAAATAATAATTAAAACTACTGCCTGAGGGTTTAATTAATTCAAAATTAAACCTACCTGGGCAAGCAAATCAACTATGGTTATTTTCCTAAAATATTGTAACAAGAATGTTTTTTTTTTTATTAGATGTAAATAGAAAAATAATAAGGGGAGAAAGGAAAACAGACAAAAATAAGGGGAAATGAGATTTTTTTAAAAAACGATTTATATTAACAATAAAATTTAAAATTAATTGAGAATAGTTTCTTGACTATTATTAACACTATTACTACCACTACAATTATTAAAATTTGCAAGTCATCGTATAAACATTTTTTAAAGAATCACCTATGATTTCTTGGAGATATCAGTTTGATCAAAGTACTATTATAGTGATAATGCAGTCAATCGACCGCATTATTTTCTCTTTTGCTATCAACCTTTCTAAGCATGGTGAACTTGTTTACTGTTAGATTGCTTAATAACAATTAAAAAAAACAACATCAAACAATTATGACTTTATATAATTAATAAAAATATTTTATATAATATATAATTGCTGGTGTAATCATGAGAGTTAAATTCTTTATGAAATAGTGTGAGTAGAGAATATATTATCAAAGATAAATCATTAATGATCGAAGATCAATAATGATATCATATTAACTACTACTGTATTGTATTTTATAAAAACTTTAGACTAAATATGAACTACTAACAATAATCATATGATTATATACAAAGAATGTCACATAATATTTAATTACAAAAATATTAGATTGATCATAAAATTCCATTCAAATGACCAAACGGATTTTTTTCCCAAAATATACTTTATCACATCAGAAATGATGAGGAATCATTAACGCTTGAGTTTTCCATTCTAACATTGTGATAAAAAGTGTAGACATTAAAATAAAAGTTATTAAAATCTGGTGAGCATAGTAAAGAAATTAGTCAATATAGATTGTATCTTTTTTCCAAAAATGAGTTTGAACTATAAGGTTTGTCTCCAAAATAACTTAGAAGTTATAAATAATGCCATTTTCACATTCATGCAATTCAATTTAAGCCTTCATGTTATTAAAAAAAAATGTATGAACAACTGGGCAATGTACATAATATAAAAATTGACACAAACATATATATATATTGAGAAGAATTATTTCTTCTCATGTAGCTTCAGATAGCCTAATTTTTAAATAGGAGTTTAGCTAGGTTACAATTGTTAAACTTAATAAAACATCTACATATACATTAAGTGATCTTGTGACAAATACAATACATTTTAAATAATATTTAACATTTATTAGAGATAACTGTCAAACAAAGAGATGAAGTAAGTAGTCTATTTATGTTTATCAAATTTTCAAAGTAAGAAACAATATATTAATATTTTAAAAAATGTTGTCAGTTAATTAAAACATTATCTGTTTTAAGTAATTATGAAAGTAAAACCAATAAAAAGGGATTTTTCCAATAATTAGAGCACAATTATAATTTCTGAAAACATTAAATGATTTTTTTTGTAAAAGCAAAATCAATTAGTCAAGCTGTAATGTTGTCATTATTGAGGTAATTCATGTTATTGAATGACTATCTAGGATGTTTATTAAAAAATAAGATAGTGTGGCAGCAGGAAGTACATTTCAGTATCAGCTACATAGTAGTCCAATTATAATGAGGTAAAGGGTGAAAAACAAAACTTGTAGTCTGATGTGAAATTGACCTTACTTCTACATAATGATTTGTGAAATGGAATTTACAAGAACCATATGCAAAGCTTTAATTAAAAAGTGAGCAATACCAACCCAACTACATAACCAATTCCATCAAAAGAAATGTAGAATAAAAATTTTATTAGAAGTAATTTTCAATAAACCTTATGTATTCATACTAAATCATGACTGAAACAACTTATGTTAATCTGACATGAAAATTATTACATTAGGAACTACAAAACAAAAGTTGACTTGAGAGGAAATAATTGTTAAACTGAACTTGTAGTAAACAATAAGGATTGCCAATTCCTCAACAAGCTTTGTGTTAAATGCTTAGCCAGAGAAAGCATTTAAAATATCTGTCAGTAAAAAAAGTTAATGGAATAACTTTTAATGAAAAGATTTATTAAACTGGAAACCAGTCTTAATCTAAACTCAAATAATTATTAAATTGAAAATATGGAGCTGGAAAAGAAAATGCTAAATGAATAAAATAACTATTTGAGGAAACTATTAAAAAGAATTATGGAGAAAAAAGATATGAATAAATTATTAATCGCAAACATGATAAGAAATTCTCAACCATGTAATTATAAAAGCATCACTAAAAATTCATGGGAATAAGATACTGTAGTAAATACATCTGTATTTATAAATATACTTCTATATAAATAATAAACAATAATTCTTTTTTAGTTGTTTTCTTCTACACATGATTTTTTCTACAAGAAAAGAAAAGGAGGGTTTAATAATTAAATAATATTTCGGTAGTGTTATTCTCACTACACACAACATATAGTGAAAACTACACTAAAGAAATATTAACCATTAAGTAGAAAATCTCTAGTCTAAGGAATGATTAATAAAAAAGTTTAAATTAATGTTATTCTTTTTTTATTATAAAATGATTCTTTCAGATTTGATCACTGAAAAGGGAAATAACTCATTTAGATTAAATGTTAGTTACTTAATAATAATCAGCAGGAAATAATATTATATTTCCTATATGAAATCATATATATTGTATGAAAAAGATTTTCCATCTTCCCATGATACTCCATATACCAAATCATTACAATATATTTACAAAAACAAAACAAATGTTTGAAATTATGTATACATAATACAATTTAATTAAAGCCATTTTAAGACAACAATAAATTGAGAGTATAGTCAGATAATCAATTATAAATTCACTCTAAAATCTATGTATGTGAATATAGTTATTTAATCACTTTCTCTTATTTTGATATAAAAATGATGATTAAAATTAAAATTAAAAAAACATAAATTTACAACATAAGCATGAGGTGATGAATAAATATAGGTATTGAATATTAGTTTTATGTTATTGACATTATGCAGATGAGCTGGAAGAGTCATCTGCTTTGAGTAAACTGGGATCAGTAAATGATGCAAATGAGAAAAGCCTCTTTCTTTTTTTGATGAACTGAAGTGTTTGATGCAGTTATTTATTGATGAAGTTTGTTTATTTTAATTTACCACAATGATTGTACAAAGATTATATATTTGGCAATCATATATGAGTTTTTAACATTGTGGTTCATTGAAAAATCTTATTCTTTAATTTTATGTTCCATGCAATCTAAAATGCACTGCTAAATCTTTAACCTCTACATTTGTAAAATGATATAGGCGCTATTGTGTTCATGTGCAATAGCGCCTATATTATTTTACAAGTATTTTATTTGCACGCAAAGTTTCATGTTAGATTTGAATTACAACCTCTATATTGTCCTTTTTATTTTTTCATCTTTTTCTGCTGCTGATATAATAAAGTATATAACTTTTTAATATGATCAGCAATTTCTGGAAAGTATTTAGAATCATTCATTACTTAAATACAGCATTTCAATATATAATGAAAATGAAAATATTAAATTAGCATACATTATTGGTAAAGTGATTAAAGAAATGAATAATATTTGAAGGTAAAAATACAATCATATCATTTTTATCTTGATATTCAATTTTACCAGATTTCATGTTGTATTAGTACTATTCTTGTCAATTCACACCTTTTTATCTTTCTGATACTTTCAGGAATATAAGAATCATGGAATCATTCCTTAAGTCAATTTTCATTTTGTTCTTAAAATTTGAATATTATTAGATTAATAAATAATTCTTGTTTTGTTAATGTCATCCAAATCATTGGCATTTAATATTAACATTAATTTATTTTTCATGTTTAAAGTTATGTACCTATTACTCTTTTGCATACATATATTTGATTCAGAAATTTTTTTCAGAATAATCTATATTTATCACAATTAAACAGTTATAAATAATATTCATTAATTTTATTAATTTCTTCATTTTTTTTACTTATAGCATCAGCATTATCATCAGAAGATGAATTTATTCAGTAGATTTGATATTTTTAAGAGAACAGTTTTTAAACTTTTCTTCTGCAGTTAAGATGTCTTCTAAATTGAACAATTTTTGAATTTCCATATATATATTTTACTTGCAATAAATAGTCTTCCTATATTTAATGTTTTTTAGTAAAACATTTTACTATTTTCATAACATTTTTTAATCACATAGTTTACTCAAGACATTTCATATCTTTTCATTTCATTTCTCTAAATATTTAATACATACTATGAATATTTACATCTGTATTAATAATTTATTTATAGTAATGTAATTCTAATTCAATACTATCCATCATTATTTTCTATTTTTTATAAAATCAATGAATATCATTTTAGGTTTTTTTTTAGTATTCATTTTTAGGCTTACTTTTTTATTTCTATTGTGATAGTACTTATGACATTTCCAAAACTCTACAACATTATGTTAAAAAATAACTATTTCATCTGGAATGTTTTTAATCATTTATACAATCTTCTTTTAGATTTTTTTTTTATTTTCCATTTGAATGCACAAGATACTTCCTGTAAAACTACTAACAGCATTTTGGAAAGATAGAACTACTATGGCATAATTCTCTTTAAGGTTGCAATGTATTATGATTACAGATTTTGAACATGATATCTATCTATCTATCTATCTATCTATCTATCTATCTATCTGTCTGTCTGTCTGTCTGTCTGTCTGTCTGTCTGTCTGTCTGTCTATCTATCTATCTACCTATCTACCTATCTACCTACCTACCTACCTACCTACCTACCTACCTACCTACCTACCTACCTACCTACCTACCTACCTACCTACCTACCTACCTACCTACCTACCTACCTACCTACCTACCTACCTACCTACCTACCTACCTACCTACCTACCTACCTACCTACCTACCTACCTACCTACCTACCTACCTACCTACCTACCTACCTACCTACCTACCTACCTACCTACCTATCTATCTATCTATCTATCTATCTATCTATCTATCTATCTATCTATCTATCTATCTATCTATCTATCTATCTATCTATCTATCTATTTTAAACTTTGACAATATTATGAATATATGTCATAATGCTATGAAACTTTAATTATAATAAAAATTTCTTACAAAGCTAAATTCCCACAATCAAAAATATATTGCATAATGGCAACATATGCTCATTGATCTTTCTGATATGCTTTTCAATATTTAGTTTAATAGGTCTGTAATTTTAGTATTTATTCTTTCATTATTTCTGCAGATATCTGATATAATCTTATCTTTTAGATATTTATGGTATAATTTCCTATAATGTTTCTGAGTCATCATAATTATTCCATTTCTAAATCTTTCCATTGTTTCTAGATTTAATTACATATTTTATCTCTTCATTTAAAACTTGTAATTAATATTTCATGTTGTTGAAATTGACATATTTTATTTTCTTCTTCTTCAGTATTATAAAATTCTTTATAGAAAATTTTTAATATTTTATGATGCCTTTTTAATTTTTAGTCATAATACCATATTTTTTTTATGTTGAAATAATGTTCATTACACTATTAAAATATTATACTTAATAAATATTTATAGCCTTTTTTGTCATTTTACAATTGCATTTTTTATGTGATCATTAACTTTTTTTATTTACTTTTTCTAAAAGTTTTTAATATTTATTTTTTCTTGTATTTGTTTCCTTACAACCATTTAAAGTTTACTTATGAATTATTGCTTTTTATTTCCTCTAGTTTCTGTAGACATTCTAAGTGGAATCTCTGTTATCTTCTTATTGATGTGAATGAATTATCTTTAAAGTCTATTAACATTTTAAAATAGAATATACATTTGATGCTATATTTATGTAAATATTTTTGAAGACCTAAAAAATTGACTTTTAATATTGCCACTTTTAATAACACTTGTCTATATTCTTCATTAGTATATATATATATATATATTATCTTGCATTATCACTGTTTATGTTTAATATGTTGCTAAATTAGAATCTTAAAAGACATGTTTTTAGAGAAAATATAATCCACTCCTTTTGTGTCTTCACTTAAAAGCTTATATAATGAAATAATTTTGCATATTCAAAATACACATATAACGGGTAGTGTTTTTATTTATGAAAATTTCATCAATCTATCTACTGCTTTATCCTTTTATATCCACAGAATTTAAAAGTTAAAATGTTTTTCAATTTTAGAAGTAAATCTTATGCGGAAAGTTGCACATACACATTATTTTATCCTAAAAAAGAAACTACATCAATATATCAATTACAAAAATATATGAGATATGAAAACAACAAAAAATGTTATTTTGATATTAAATAAAGTTAAATCTTATTTCTGCCATCAACTAATGAATATTCAATTAAAAAAACTTTTTAAAATTATTATTAAAACCATAAAATTTATTTCCCTTTCATAATTTTCTGTAATAACAAATTTTAAAATGGCTATCTATTAATAATGATATTTTAAATTTACATACAATACTAAGTCAAAATGTTTTTTCTAAAAAAAATTGCCAATCAATTAACTTCATAAAATTACGTTTGATGAGGACTGTGTAAAAATAAGAATGATTAAAAGAAAATGAAATAAATAATTGCTTCTACATTCAAACAAAAAAGAATTACACTAAATTATCAATGCTTAATCTATAAGTCACAACTTGGTTTAATATCATTCAGACTACAAAACATATCTCATACTACTCCTAGCATGTTGATATATTTTATTCAATTATTGCTTCAAATTTAATTTTTTTTTTTAGCATTATTTACAATAAATGTTAAATTATTGTATAAAAATTTAATAAATATAACCATAAAATTTAATAAAATTACTTTTGTTCAAATGGATTTCATTAACTGCAATGTTATAATTAATTGATTACTTACTGTATAATCAATGATTTTTATGAAATAAATTGGATACATATTATTGTTGCTATTAGTTGCAACATGTTTTATTATATTTCTTTTAGAAATGTATCAAAAACCTGTCATTTGAAAATGGTGAAACAAAATTTACAGTCATGTCTAGAATTCAAACAGTGTGATATACTGCTAAACAAAAATGAGGGGTAGGGGTATAAAATTTAAACTAAGCAAGATAAATTCAACTTAATATCATTATTGCAAAATAGAGATATACTTAAGAAAGCACTGACAGGAACACCTGTTCAATTTAAAAAATAACATGAAATTAAGAGACTTGAAAATCTATAGTGGCATATGATATTGATGATAACCATTGCAGGGTAATACAATTAAGGATTCTAGAATAACTCATAATTACAAAGTCTACTTAATCCACAAAAGGAAATAATAAGATTACTCTTCTTATTCTTATATAGCAGTTTTCAGATTATTAATAATATTAAAGAAAATATTTCATTTATCCATAAACAATTAAATGATGACAAACCACATATAAAAATATATCCAATAAACAGATTCATTAAACTATTGTCTTTACAGCAGTACTAATTCATGTTGTTTTAATCTCCATTCTTATTGCCATAAATAGATAAAAAAAATTATTGACTATAAAAATATCCTAGCAATATCCAGAAAAAAAAGAAATAATATAAGCATCATCTTTCTTTTCATCTATGATTAAATTCCAATTATGGATTATAAAAGTTAATATGCTATATTTATTATAAAATAAAACATAAAAATAAAAAATGCAAGATAAAAAAAATAAATAACTAAGTGAATCACTTAGAAAAAAAAAATTAAATATTGCTATAAGAAATAAAACCATTTATTTAAAATTATCAGAAATTTCTAGTCTAATTTTAATAATATACTTGACAGTAGATTTAGAAAGATCAATAAACAGAATTATTCATAAACACAATCAATAACTTCGTTAATTTATTTCAATTGAATGAAAACAAATGTTTTTTTTAATAAAATCTTTTTTTTTTATTAAAAAAAATGGTAATATTTAATTTAGAAACAGTTTTTTTTAAATTGTATTTTTTTTTTTTTTTTGACAAAAATGGAAAACATTATTTAGACTTTTCTAAAGATTTACTATATATATATATATATTTGAATGATACTTCAGGTTTTTTTTTAAAAAAAAAAAGCAAGGCAATTTAGTAATATTTCTCAAATGAATTCAAAATTATATTTCTAAAACATATATATAATAGCTTTTTGGGTTTAAATACACAAGAACTTGGGCTTAAAGTAAAAGAGAGCTCATTTATCTGTGATAAAAAAACACCAACAAAAGAGCTATTATAGGTAAATGAGAAAACTTGTTTATCCTATATGATTATCAATTAGTAGTAAGTGATAGTTCATTCGCAACAGCAAAGGTTATGAGTTATCTATGTTTATATGGATGGAATCTCTATTGTATTTTTTATTTTAATAACAATACATGGAAATATTTAATTCAACATATTCATAATTGCAGTTTGTAATGTTATAACTCACTATTTGGTAGTCTACATTCAGAACAGGTTATATTTATTTGTTTAAACGGATTTATTTAAATTTCTTTGTACCAATAATTTCAATCTCTTCACTCATGTTACAATCTTTAGTGTCTATATAAGTATATTAGATTATGAATAAAGGTGGGAATTCACCTTCATTGCTAAAAAAGAATTGCCTTGAAATTGTTGATTGTTATTGATATTGGGATTGTCTAAGGGTTGACCGATTTTTAATGATATATATATATATAATATACAAATCAATATATATATATCAAAATACTACTTATATATATATATATATATGTATGTAATATACAAATCAATATATATATATATCAAAATACTGTACAATTTATATAAATTATATTCTTTTAGAAGTACTTTCGACTATACACTTTGTAGTCTTTATCAACTATATAACATTGAATAATCAAAACGAGACAACCCTTAACAATACCCATAGTTCAATTCAGATTTCCCACATTTCTGTTATCTTAACATTTGATGATTGGCGATTCATTAACATTTGACGATTTCTTGAAATCAACATAGCCTCTTTTATTTTACGTTTATTATGACAACGTTCAATTTGAATAATTTTCATATTTTTATAATCAAATTTAAATCCATATTGACAAGATTTATTATGATCAAATATAACAGATGATGAAGGTTTATTTACATCTGTTCCATATTGATTCTCTTTTTGAATTCTATTATATAAAAGCATATGTTCTTTTATTCTCTTCTCAAATGTACACTTAGATTCACCAATGTATTGTACGATGCATCCACATATCAATCTATATATAATAGAATTTTGATTAAACTTTGAATTTTGAATTTTAGAATTATTAATCAATCTATTTTTGTTATTTGTAGAGAAAAAAGCAATATTACACAAACCATTATAAATTTTCCTAATAAACTTGACCTGCTCATCTGATATAAATGGCATTGAAATGCGGCGTACAATACATTGGTGAATCTAAGTGTACATTTGAGAAGAGAATAAAAGAACATATGCTTTTATATAATAGAATTCAAAAAGATAATCAATATGGAACAGATGTAAATAAACCTTCATCATCTGTTATATTTGATCATAATAAATCTTGTCAATATGGATTTAAATTTGATTATAAAAAATATGAAAATTATTCAAATTGAACTTTGTCATAAACGTAAAATAAAAGAGGCTATGTTGATTTCAAGAAATCATCAAATGTTAATGAATCGCCAGTCATCAAATGTTAAGATAACAGAATTGTGGGAAATCTTAATTGAACTATGGGTATTGTTAAGGGTTGTCTCGTTTTGATTATTCAACATTATATAGTTGATAAAGACTACAAAGTGTATAGTCGAAAGTACTTCTAAAAGAATATAATTTATATAAATTGTACTGTATTTTGATATATATATATATATATTGATTTGTATATTACATATATTGTGAAACGAATACAGATATCAAACTTTATATATATATATATATATATATATATATATATATATATATGTAGTATAAATATATATATATATATATATATAGTACATGTATAAAATAATATTCTTTCTGTTTATATCCTGGTACATCAATATTTTTTTTTTGCTTACTTACAGCACAAATAACATTTTCTGGATTTACTAATGGAGATAATTGTAAAGTCAAAAACTATCATGCTCCATAATGAGAATAAGACTATTTATCTTGCACATGACCCATATTTTGTATATGAGCAAATAAGTTCCTTTTATTCTTAAACATTTTTACTTTACCAACTAGTTATTCCTGAAATAACTTAAATTTACTTATTTTTATAGTACAGTTCAAATAATCCTCAGAAAAATGTTATATCAATGTTTGTAAAAATGACTTATCTTTGTTACAACTTCATCAAGCATTGGTGGTCGAAAGTTCAGCAACAGCTGCTTTACAAGCAGTTGTCCCGGGATAGTGGGTTCGCTTCCTGGCTGATGCTGTGACACATGAGAAAAAAATTTTTTTAATTGAATAACCAATACTTCATATTTTTAATTTATGTAATTGTTTTTTTTTAGGAATAATCAGTACATATTTATGTATAATAAAGTAAAGAAAATAAATTCTGTCTAAATTATCATAATGTAATTTTACGACAGATTTTAGATTAGTTTATTTTTTCACTTTAGTACTGGACTAAGACATGATACTCATAAATTGAAATAAAAAAAACATCTAGCATGTATTATAAATGTACTGAATTTACTTCTTAAATTTAAAATAATAAAATTAGATGAAAATAAAATGGAATTTCAAACTGGAAATAGGCCATATTAATTTATTGTTAAAACAATTAAAATTAAAATCCCATATTCATTTTTATGTTAAATAGGATTCATTTGCAATATGATTTTTTAAATTAAAAACAAATTTACATCAGGAGTAGATAATATTTAAACAGCATTAAACTGTTGCACACATGCTTTGGATTTTAAATATAAAATGAATGAATGCAAACACTTCAACCACATGATAAAGTCTTTGGAAAAGATAGAATGGCCATCTATCTTTTCGAACCCAAACACTTTTGTATGGGCGAATCTTAAGTGTTTGAAAGTGAAAGTGTGAAGATCTTAAATAATCACTTTAAATTACTTTTACATGCTTGAATGAATGACGCTGGTGAAATTTATTAGAATTTATGATACGTCATTCTCATTTGAAATTAAATGTATGTAAATAAGTCAATTATTTTATATAGCACGATGTTTTCTATAAACTATAATATTTAAACAGCCTTAAACTGTTGCACATGTGCTTTGGATTTTAAATATAAAATGAATGAATGCAAACCCTTCAACCACATGATAAAGTCTTTGGAAAAGATAGAATATTATAGTTTATAGAAAACATCGTGCTATATAAAATAATTGACTTATCAGGATTAGATAGTAAAAGTCCACAAAGTTTAATGATACATGCATTAGTGAATGTAAAAGCTTTTAAAAAGTATCTATTTCACATCATTATATATTCACATGCATATGCAAATTATATAATCAAATTTTTCATAAATATATGGATTTTTTTTTTATCAGAAATAGTATCTAACATTTTCTTAACATTTATAAAATTATTTTCCTAAGTTTATTCACATATGTTTTCTTTTATATAAAATTCAAATCAACATTATTATAAAGTTTATATAAAAACCATCTGCTAATATCACAGTACTATGTATTAGACCCATTATTTAAAAAAAAAAATCTATCAAATATATACATAAATAAAATAAAGTTGATCTTTTAAATTATAAATCAGGAGATAGTGTTTCAGTTCCAAAGAACTATTTTTTTTTTTTATGTATAAAAGCATGTGTAGATGATTTGGATTAGATTGATAATATTTTAAATATAGTTTAGATTGAAATGCTCATGTGAAACCAAGCAAGTACATTTTCTTACATAATAAAGATAAAACAATCTTCAAATAGAACACTGCAAAGGTTTCTCCAACATCCAGTTTAGAGAAACAGCAGGGGGGTTTCCTTTTTTTTTGTACTCTCTAACTAAAGCTCAATTTTTGACAAATAATTGAATGATTATAAATTTTGTATATATTGCCTACCTAAAAGAAAATTTTTACATTTTTTAAACATCTGAAAATTTTTTCAGGTTTTACCCAGATTCAAATCTATGATCAGTGACATAGCAAGAGTATTATATGAGATTATTCGATTATTAGTAAACTGTATATAAATTTAATAACTTTAGGGCAAATTTAATATAATAAGAAAACAATGCAAAAATCTAGGTAAATAGATATAACATCGAAGTTATTTAAAAAACATACACATAGCAGTGTATGTATCTGGGTATCTTAGGTCAGAGAAAGGGAGTGAATGCAGTAGTTAAATAGTTAAATAGGAGTTATAATTTTGAAATTCTGAATAGTAAAAAATCATGAAGAAAATGATAAGAATTATTATTTTATTTAATTTTCTAATAGTTATTATTAATATTTTTTTATTAAATTATGATTTTATACGTGATGACTATTAATTTAGTATTTCAAAGTATTTTTTTGTTAAAATGTTATTTCTATCTTAAATATAATTTATCAATTTTTATTTAACATAATTTTGAAACCTTAATTGTTTCTTAATTTTTTTTTAACAAGAGAAGAGTTAACAATGTTTAAAAATATAAAAAAATAGTAGTTTTTTCTTTCTATTTGACACTTGTTATGATTGAAAATTTAAAGATGCCAAAGTAAGTATAGAATTAGTAAAGAAAAAATTAACATTATATTCATTAAAATAATAATAAATTAAATTCTTTTTTTTTATTTATTTATAAAAAATTGTAAAAAGTAACATCAATAATGTGAGACTTTATTAAATAAATAACTATCTATCAGAGGATATAATCAGAATTGTTATTATTATCATTATGACATTTCAAATAAAATAAAACGAATTCTGATTACACATTTCAGTTAAATAAGAAAAAAATTAAAAATATGTATGTCCCAACTGACAAAAAGATAGTAATTATTAAGTACTAAAGAAAACTATATTAGTTAAAACACTGCAGGCAAAAACTAGTAAATTTTGTTTTAATTGCATTCAAATTGTCATCAATTATAGTTGTTAATATTTGGAATAAGTGTGCATTCTCATTTTATGATTAGAGTATTAAAGAACAGGAAATCAGTGTTAAGAATAACATGGGTATAATGTCTAGATCACAATACCTCTTCTAGTATTGTAAAAGTTTTATAAGACAAAATTATGCAGTATACTATCAAAGAATATAATTATTATCAAATTATTTTAGTTAAATTTGAATTATAATTTTGAAATTCTGAATAATAAAAAATCACGAAGAAATGACAAGTAAGAACTATTATTTTATTTAATTTTCTAATAGTTATTATTAATATTTATTATTAAATTATGATTATATAAGTGGTGACTATTAATTTGGTATTATATTTAATTTGATTGGACACTTTTTAATGCATGAATTATTTTAAACTGCTTTTTATATGCAAATATTATAAACAAATATTTACTAATAAACATCACATGACCACCACCTCTTATGCTTGTGTATAACTTGTTAAAACAGGCAAAACTCACTATGCATATTGCTTGCTACACACATCAATCTAGAGTAATCAATGGATGTCAGAAGGCTTAAACTGAAAACACTTTAATGTTTTCAATCCAAGCTATTAGCATATATAGTCATATGAGTCTGAACTCAGTTCAGTACCCATACATTTTGGTGTCTTTGGGTCTTTAATAACCATAGCCCCCACTACCCTATTAGGCAGCATTGGTTTTAAGCCAATAAACATCACATTGACTTATGCACAAACCTTCTGGAATCCACTGATTACTCTAGCTTGCTGTGTGTGGCAATATGTATAATGTGTTTTGCCTGTTTTAACAACAAATATACACAAACATAAAAAGTGGTGGTCGTGTGATGTTTATTGGCTTAAAACCAATCCTGCCTAATAGAATAGTGATAACTATGGTTATTAAAGAACCAAAGGCACCAAATTGTATGGGTACTGAACTGAGTTCAGACCCATATGACTATATAAGCTAATGGGCTTGGATTGAAAACATTAAGGTGTTTTCAGTTTAAGACTCATAGTTTTGTAATTTAGTGGAGATAAAAGGTGGCTGCTGGAAGGTTGCATTAGATCCTAAGATCTAGGTGCAGTGCTCTCAGATCCAAGGTTCCTCATTGACAAAGGCTTAAGCCAGAAACTAGTCTGGGGATATTGGATGACCAGGCACTAGATGGGAATTTTATGCACAAGTCTTCTGGCATCCATTGATTACTCTAGCTTGCTGTGTGTTGCAATATATATAGTGAGTTTTAGCTGTTTTAAATATTTACTAGTGGCTTATTAAATCCTACAATTTTACCATTGATGAATTAGTCATTAATATATCAAGCTTTTTTGACTCATATTTTTCACATTTTCTCATTTCAATATAAATTTTCTCTTGAAGCTTTGAAAATCATGCTATAGCTGCTGCTCAAATATCTTTAAATAAGGTGCATTATGTAAGCAATAATATTGGTAATATAACTTAATCTTTCACAACTGAATGGATAACTATATTAAAAGCTTACTTATGTGGTGTTTAAGATATACTAAATACATTCTTCTAAAGAAGTATAGTTTATTCAGATATATAATTAAGATGCTTTTTAAATAGTGGCTGAAAATAGACTGTGATATTAGCTTCTTTTGAAATATGATCCTTCCCACAGTTGGTAAATAGCCACATTATATTAATCATATTTTTGTTTTTAAAAATATCACATCATTTTACATCCAATCAATACATACTAAATCATGACTATATATACAAGGGAGAACCTTGAAATAACCAGAATTTTATAATAAAAAATTGCATATTTATCTTTAAGTGTTATAAATTTAATCACTTTCAAAGTACTATTCATTTAATACAATACACCAGTCTAAACATGTTTTTCACTTTTCAAAGTAGTCTTGAAACACAAAGTGAAGCCTGCAAATGCCTGCATTGCTTTTAACAACTTCTAAGTCAGTAAAAAAAATATGTAATTTTCATTTGGGAAAAAAAGTCATATGGATATGACTAATAGATAAATAGGATCACATTGAATTTAATTAAAAATTGTTCACACTTAATTCTAGTAATAGAAAAATTTTTGTGGTAAAGCTTGCAGTCCTCATTTTGGGACACAATGAGACATTTACATTTTACCACATCATACTAATGTTTTAGAACTTGTAGATAAAACATCTGGCCATTAAGAACTAATTATGAAGAAAAAATGCCATTTGCATCAATTAAAAAATTAGCATTATCTTGCACTGGATTTCACTTGCCATGCTTTTCTTGGGTCATAGTGAATTTGAAAATTCCTTAAATCATTTGTAAACTTGTGTTTATCTCAGAACAGTTTTCTTGTAATCTGTTTCAAACACTACAGCTGTTTTTCGAGCCATTTTCCCTAAAAGAAAACAGGATTTCACTTTATTCCAACTTTTCAACCATTACAAAAAAATCACCAAATACGCAAAATGCACTTAATAAAAAATATACTATGTGGCACCATGATTTCGCATTGTAACATAATTTGTAAGATTGATGCAAAATGGTTTCCACAAGAGGTATATAACCATGTATAATCACAGGTGCACTAACCAAAAAAACAACTGCAATTAATTTTGGGTTTCTCCTCATATATATAAATGATTAATATATTAACTAACTAAACACATATATAAAAAAAAAACAAGTAAAAACAAACACAATTATTTTTTTAGATAACTGCTTTAATATTTTAGTCTGGAGACTAGTTTTCAACAGAAATTACAGAAAAATGACTTCCTCAAAAATGTAAATGTTAAAAATCCTTTGCATATTGGATAACACAATAAATTCCTATCAGTTATATAAAAAAGCTTTTTTAATAAAAAATGCTTTATCAGAGACGCAAATAATTTTAAACATTTAAGTTTTGGAAGAAGATATTTTGCTGTAATTTTTGATGAAATCCAGTCATGGTTGAAATATTAAAGTGGCTGTGTAGAGAATTGTATTTGTTTTTACTTTATATATAACCAATAATGACATATTCTAGGAATAATTAACTATGATAATTATGAGCTCAGTATCTGAAAAAAAAATATAAACTTTTTTATGATATAAAAAAGAAATTTTTTGACTTATTTACAAACATGATTTTTTTTTCAAAGTCACTTAATCAGATTCAAACCCTGTACTGTGGCATAAATAGATGTAGTAATTACTATATTACAAAATCTGTTTTTGTAATCCTTCAATTTTTCTATATCTTTCTGCCTAGCTTTATATGTTTTTTTTTCAGTTAATTTGTTTAATATTTAATTTCTTTTATACTTTTTTATTTTTTCTGTCAATATTTTATTAATTATTTTAATATAAATTTGAAAGATTTTACTTGTTTTTCACTAATGCACTATATAACAGCTTTAATTTAAAATAAATTCTAGAACATGAATTATTATTTTTCTGCTGATTTTTATATATATATATTAAAACCATAATTGTAATAAATCATTAAATTGAACTTTAAAAAAAAAATGTAATGCAGTGGTGGATAATGCAGACAAACTCACACCAGTGTTTACTGTCTGATCATTTTATTCCTTGATAAAAACATTTTGTTGACCTCAAGCTTGATTTTCAGACATGTGCACACAATCAACTTATTAGGATCATTTTCTATATTTCCTTTTTTTTATTTTATTTTTTTGAATGGTAATCACATTTTCATAACAATTGAAATATGATCATTTAAGAAATGCACATATTATTTGTAATATATTATTAAAATAAAAATATGTTTATTGAATATGCTTATAGTATAAATTTTATTTCAATGATTTCAAATACTGGTTAAAAATACATAAAAAGTAGGCCAATCAAAACTTAATATTTGTTAAATTAAATAATTCCTAACTTATGAATATATATATATGTTAAATTTCTCTGACTAAAGACATGTTTAGTAAGAATATTATCAGTGGTAACAATGAATATCATCAGTAGTCCACTTGCTATTGATTCTGCTTTTCATAGCCACAATTTATTTATAGCATTACTTCTATCTGTGCACTATTTTTAATCTTACAATATATCCAAATCACTTTGAATACTTTTTAGCAAAATTCTTTATTTGTACATATATACATACACCATCTTTTTTGGACCCAATTCAGTTTAATCTCTTTAAAACTCTTTATTTGTACATATATACATACACCTTACATTTTGATTGTTATGCAGTCTTCTTCAGAGCCAGTTCACTTTAATCTCCTGAATTGGCTCTGAAAAAAACTGCAGGGCAGTCGAAACATAAGGTGTATGTATATTTGTATGAATAAAAAGTTTTTATTGGATAAATTGTATTTACAGGATATTACAGCAAAATAAATAAAAGTGTGATTTTGGTAGTATTTGTAATATTACAATCAAAAAGTTTATTCTTGGATAAAATTTGTGTTGATATGTACATGTATAAACACAAAAATTTTTGGAAAAATACCTTTTAGTTTTACACTTTCCACTTGAATTTAACAAGAATATTACATTTGTCTGAATAATATATTGACATTACATGTATTCAAAACTTATGTTTCATAATTTTATTTAATTTTCTTATAATAAATATAATTGCAACATATTTTTCTCAAGATTCAAATATGGTTAATAGTTAAATATCTCTTTCTTAGTGAATAGGGTATTAGACATCTGTACCTATGACCTACACTTTTTTTTAAGTGATCAAGAATTTTTCAAACAAAACAAGGAGTTCATACTTAAACATTCTACAACTCAGAAAGCCATTCATTATAGTTTAATAAATGGGTTCAGGATGTTTATAATGAGAAGAATAATGCTAATCTTGTGGATCTATCAGATAAGTGTAAATCCTTTGACTATAAACATTAGAGATTGTAATATGATTCAACTTTTATTATTAATGAAAAAGTTATTTTCTTTTACTTTTATTGATAATCATTATATACAGATAGATAATTAATTAAGAATGTGTGTCTTTAATGAGTATTTATCATTATGGCAAAAGACACCTGAACAAAAATCTACACAAAAGCTTGAATGAGTATTTTGCATGACAAAATGCAGGAAATTGAGACTTTTTTATTATTAAAGGAAATAAATATGTACCATCACTGTATGATACTTTTTTGTTTAACATTTGTTACATTCATTACATTTGTTTTATTTGCTGCACTAATTTTCACACCGTAATTCCATTTGTTTAATTTATCTTGACAAAGTAATTTCCTTAGTCAGGGCATTAGGCTCCTTGTTTGATAACATGGATTGTGATTGTTAACTAATTGTTATTTTTAACAACAATTAATTAATTTCAATTAATTAATTTATTAATTTTAATCTTAACAACAATATAAATATTATACTACTAAATATATCTATATATAATAATGTTATACTTATTTATTAAAACAAAAAAATATTAAACCATAACTACACTTTATTAACCATCATAAATTAATTTATTTTATCATCTAAATATTAAAGTTATATTATACATTTTAATGACAATTAAACACTTATTAGAAAGCATATATAAATTAAACAATGATTGAAAACTATAATTCAATAAATATAAATTATCATAATTATCACTAGCTTTTTGCCTGATAATTTGATGAAATTATCAAAGTTATATTCCACTGAGAGAAAGAAAAGAAAAAGTTTGTTCTAACCTTATGTATTGTCTTCTGCGTGGTGTAGGCCGGAACAGTGTGTTTGCTAAAAAAAAGAAAGAAAACAAAAAATATGTAAAACTATAACAACAACAATAAAATTATTTTAAAATAACACATAAATTTTATTTTTGTTATCAATACTGTCACAAAAATAATCACTTAATTAAGATACGTTATTTTTTTTCCTTTACCAATAAATATGAAACATAAATAGTGATCTCTCAAAATGCTACAAACACTTACATATCTTTAAATTGACTACATCTATGGTGTCGTAGAAAGACAAAACTCACGTCAGAAAATTCAAAGAATAGAAATATAATATATAAATTTAAAATGTTAAACTTTATTGATGTTTAAGTTTTTTATTATTATCAACATATTTTGTAATCTTATTAGCTTTACAAAATATATTTCACTAAAAAACTAAAACGATCAAAATAGAATGAAATTAAAATATTTATTTATAAAATAAAGTTGCAATATATATTCACCATAAATGTAAAATATGTAGATATTTAAAAATAAAAGATTTTTATTGTTTGTGTGCATGAAAATACAAACAATCATAAACTTAATCAAGATTGTTATTAATTAATTTGTTTTAATCCCATTGATATCCAAATACACAGTTTTTATAAATATGTTGAAGTAAAGTACGACAGAATACTTTGAACAAAATTAGACAAAATGATATCTTTTTGACATATTTATAAATGACATTATTTATCTATTTTATATATAAATCACTCTAAATTATCATTAATTTCTAATTAAGTATCGATATGATATACATTATGATTTAAAATAATTATAATACTTAAATTGCAATATTTTGTAACAGTCGTTTTTACATTATAATAATAGCTAGACTTTTGTTGATATTTCATTTTTAAAAAAAAAAAAAAAAAATTGGGAGTGTTAAGTTTATTAATTGTAGATTATCTTAAAAGAATTACATCAAATTTCTTTATTATTAACTATGTAAATTAAAGTATATATTTTTAATTAAAGTTCTCACTTTGATCAGATTTAATTACTATTTAAATTTATATTGTGTACAATATTATTTTTGACAGATCTCATGCTAGATCTATTAGAAATATTTATGAGACTCATAGAATAATAGATATAGTTCATATATAGCAATATAAAATAAGCCCTGATGTTTATGGTATTTCTCACATCTATGATTTTCTATAACAAATATGAACCTATCTAATAAGAACATTATAAAAAGTCACCAGAATGAAGCAGTACCATTATAGTTGTCATAAATTAATTAATACATTAATGAAAAAATATTCTGAGAATTTAGCTAATATTAGTTATGTAAAATTTTGGTAACAATATCTTGAGGAAATGTAATATAGAAAATAACTATACACAAAAACCTATAAAAGATACACTTAAAATGTCAATAAAGTTCACAATTTTGGCCTAGTGCACATTCGACTAAGTTATATTAGTCATCCTTATGGTATCTGATAAAGGGGAAAATATTGCTTGCTTTATTAGTTACTTGATTTTTAAAAAAGATTTAAAAATGAATCGTAATTTACTAATAATATTTTATGGATTTTAAATTTATTTTATTATTTTTATTTTATGTACTCTCTTTATTTTTCTTGCATAAAGTTAATAAATGATTATATTACTTGTTATTATCTGAATAAATAAATGATACTGGTTATTTTTTAAACAATCAATAAGTTTAGTTTCATTAAATTCTTTATATAATCAACTAATTTCCATCAACTTTTTTACTTTTATGAAAAATTAATTAAGTAAGGATTTTTTTCAAAACAAAATTCAACTTACTAGAAGTTGGATTTATGACCATTTAATATAATATTAATGTTTATAAGTATTCTCAATAAGTTATTATTGAACTCATTATGTCTATTAATTGATTATATTTATCTTGTAATTCTCCTATCACATGCAGTAATAAATAAATGAAGGCAAAATAGGGCAAACATTTTAACCACTTATAGTTTATGAAATAAATAGGAAATGCTAATTGTGAAAGAAAAAAAACTATAAAAGCAGAGAAAGATATAAATCTACTTTTTAGTTTGTGTGCTACATAAATATAATAAAGATTTATTAACAACTGATGATTAACAGAAGACTGATTGATTAAAAATAACATTGCAGTTGACTAGGCGATTATAGTTATAAGGTTAAATACTATTAGTATACGGTATGCAAATACATATATCATTTTTTTAATAATAATTATTTGCTACAAATTATTAGTTTCCTTCTATTTTAATGATATATTTTCAATGTAATGTTATTTTTTGTGTACAATTTCTGTTTCCGTTGTCAAAGACTCTTAAATTAAAACCCTGAGGATGAATTATATATAAAGTGGTGAAGATATTAGTAATTTAATATATAAAAATGAAAAAAGTTCCAGTGATTATAATAAAGAAAAATGTACATAAAAATAATACTGCATTAATTTATATATAGATACTACTGTAGTTTAAAATTTGATTGCAGAAAAAGGAGACTCTTTGATTCTTCTTGAAGACCTTAGAAAATCAGAGTGGGATAATTTCTTAATGTCAATTCCATGTATTGTTGTCATTGCTGTTATTAGTACTATGTGATTATTCATATATTAATATGAACATGGATGAACTGCTCACCAGCATGCATTAACTAGCATGGATAGTTTACTGGCTCTTTACTTCTGAGTTTAAGATCAAGAAACACCATGACCTTTCTTTCCGGTTGCCTGATAGTGCTTAACTGAAATATCAGTTGAGTTTTCTTAAAGGCCAAATGAATGTGGATGTGAATGCACTTTCTTCTAATATATCTTTACAATCATGAGATAAAAATAAAACCTGAGCCTTATTTCCAGGCTGTAAAGTCACCAGCCTAGGCAGTGGATGGTAGCCAAAGGTAAAGGATAGAGAATCCCCTAATTGTGAACCCATGTTGCTATTCAATGACAGTCTTTTATTTAGATATTTATAATTACAGATCACATTCAAGTTGTAGGAAGATTTCAAAGGAAAAAAAAACTATCTAATGTTAATTAGGATGTTATTGGACTTTATGAAGTTAGAAGAAAAGGTAATTGATTTAAAAAAAATGGATATGTTATATACTACAAATACACAAACATTGGAAGTACAAATGGAGTAATATTCATTGTAAATAAAAATGAAGGATTAATATTGTGGAGACTGAAAGTGAACAGAGTGATACCATTATTTATTCAACTAAATAGCAGATATTAAGTGCACATAATTCAAGCTTATGTCCCAACAAGTTCTCATTGTTATAAAAAAGTAGATGATTTTTATATGATTTTACAAAGGGTTTTTCATCAGAACAAATATTTTAAAATTGTCATGGGAAATTTTAATGCTAGAAATAGTAAGCAAATCAAAGATGAAAGTATTGTAGGTAAATTTGGCTATCATGATATAAGAGAAAGAAGCCAAAAAACTTTATATTATGAATACTTTTTTTTCAGAAAAATGTTAAAAGGAAACGGTCCCAGAAACATCCAAATGAAGTTACAGTAGAATTGGATTATGTTTTTATTAAAAGGGAATAGATATTTCAAGATTATAATGCTTTTAATAAATTAAACACAGAAGGTGTTCATCAATTAGTTAGATGTGAAATACATGTTCATACAAACTAGAAATCAAAAATTATTAAAAAAATCAATATTCACAGTTCATATTCATAATCTTCAGAAACATTACAATAAATTTATATTAGAACTTCCAATTCATTTTTAAATATTAATAGATTTTAAACATGATTCAGGTTTGAATGAATTCAGTAGAAATATAATGGATATACTTTTAAAAACTACAATAAAGGTAGCTGGTACAAAAAGCAGCAATTGAACCATAAAATTCTACTTAGGTAAGACAATTTCTAAAGTAAAAGAGGAATATGATACTATATAAAAATGATGCATTAAAAAAGGATTAAATTTCTTGAATTTTGTAAAATGGTGCAAAAAAGAGTTGATAATTATGTAAAAAAGTATAATTGTGGACTAATAAGCAATGTTAAAGAGAATAAAAGTTTTAAGAGTGTAAAACAATATTTTGGTATTGCTAGAAAACTTTAAAAAGACAAAAAACAACATGAAATGTGTAAACAATTTTTATCAAGAATTATATAGCAATAAAGAACAAAAAAAGTACCTGCTCCTATTACTATATCTTATGAACTGCCCCAAATTTTAAATAATGAAGTTTTGCCATGCAATTAAATTTATAAAGAAAGGCAAAACTCCAGGTAATGATGGAATTATAAAAACATTTTAAAAAAGGCAAGTGAAAAAATAGAATTTTTTTTGGAAAGTTGTCTGCCAAATGTCTAAATGATAAAAATGTTCAAGGGATTGTCAGAATGCATTATTAATATTAATATTTTAAAATGGTGATGAAGAAGATAAAATAAATTATAGATCTATTAGTTTTTTATCAGTTCTATACAAAAGTTTTGTTAAAATAATTACAACTCATTTACAGTTAATATTGGATTTTAACAAATCAAAAAAACAATCCAGATTTAAAAGTGCTTTTGTACAGTGTTTAATAATCAATTATTGAGAAAGTTATAGAATGGTCCAATGGTTATGAGTTGCCATTATGCCTTAGATTTGTAGACAATAAAAAGCATCTTGATTGTATAAGCATTTCTTCAGTGATTAAAGCATTGGATCACCAAAGGGAAGAAGCAGAATACTGTCATATCCTGAAGAATGTTTATAAAAATACAACAGCAACAATTAGATTAAATAATGATAATAAAAATATTAAAATTGAAAAGAGTGTATGATGTAAGGATTCCCTATCTCCAAATAATTTATAACAGGTTTGCAAAAAAATATTTCGTTGAATTGAAATGGGAAGCTAAGAAAATCAAAGTAAATGAAGATTATTTAAGTGATCTAAATTTTGCAGATAATGTAGTTGGTTTTGTAAATAATGATTTAGAGTTTGAGAAAATGAAAGTAAAAAAGTAGGATTAAATCTATTTTCTCAAAAAAGAAGTAAAGGTTGATAATGATGAGTTAAAGGAAGTTATCAACTATAAATATTTTGGTTAGATTATTCACACAGATGAAAACATAATGGATGAAAATAGTCATAGAATTATACATAGTTGGAATGCTTTTAGTAAAAATATTTTAATATGAAAAGAAAATATGCTTATGTGTTAGAAAAAGATTTTTAATAAATGCTTTACAAATTCTCATTTCCATATATGAGACTTAGATACATACCAAAAAACAATACAGAGATTTCAGACCACTCAAAAAAGTATGGGAAGGTGCATGCTACGAGTAACTAGAAGAGATTGAAAATGAAATACATGGGTGAGAGAAAAAACTGATATCAGACACCATTGAAAAAATTAAGAGACTAAAGTGGAAGTGGCTGGACATATTTCTAGAAGAAATGATAATAGGTGAATGGTTGAAATCTTAAACTGGATTTCAAAATATTGTAGCCTAGAATGAGACCATTTCTGAGATGGATAAAATAAGAAATTATGCTGATCTGATTTGGAGAAGAGATACTAGAGTATAGAGAAGATGGATTGAATGTGGAGAGGCTTTTATCCTGCAATGAATTTATAATGGTTGAAAATGATAATGATAAACTTAAAATTTAAATTAACTATCTTCAATAGTTGTAAGACATAGAAAAATACTATAATTTTTTTTTAACCTTATTATTAAATTTAATTACCTGAATATTTACATAGGTAAAGAAAACCAAATATTCTTTTGGGTGTTGGTATGTGAAAAAAACAGGAAAATTACTATTTTTATAAAAAATGATAAATGGTGTTTATAATTAATAATGGACTACTCACACCCTTTGAAATTATTTCTCAACATTTTAAGAATTTCTATTATTTCCTTCAGGTTACTAATGATTAGATTCCAAAGAAAATGTTTACAAATAAGTTTGTGATTATAAATAACTTTATAAACTCTATTATTATTAAAAAAATGTCAAGCAATTTATAAATTTACATCTTTTGTTTTTTTGTTGGAAGCTTCTTATTACTGGCCTGAAAAAAATATTAAAAAGTTTATTAATAATATATTACTTGACTTCAGCTTACATATAGCTGCTATAGTAACATGGTTTTTTTATCTGCCTCTTATAGTAAGTTTTAAAATATGAAGATAGTGGCCAAATGAGAAAGCTAAATAAATATTTATCCTGTGCTTTCTTATCCATAATCCCAGACTAGTTTCGAACACAGACTTTCATCAATGAAGAGCTCTTGATCTTGGCACATAGCAACTGAAGCCTTTAGAATCTAATTCACTTTTACTCCACTTCCCATCTTTTATCTCTATGTTGTACTATCAAGCTATAAATCATACAATGTAATCTGCAGTCATTGATAGTTTGTGTGATGTTTTAGTGATAAATATCAAATGCTGTCCAAAAGATAGAGATGATCTTAGATATTTAAAAACTAAGAACAACATAATATACAGAAAACTGGATTGGATTCAGTTCTACATGGTAATAAAAACATGTTGACTTGGATTAAAAATATGTATATGATTTTCAGTTTGGACTAATAGATTGAAAGTTCAACATATAGGTAATTGATTTGGAATTGGAGAGAAGATGCATTAGATCCTAAAGGTTCAGTTGTAGTGTCACAAGATTCAAAGCTTCTCAATAATAAATACCACAAGCTTGAAACTATTATGGAGATTTTGGATAGAAAGGCATAGGCTAGGGATTTATTGAGCATTATGAACTGGCAATCATCATTGTTTTTTAAAAGTTACTATGAGTGACATAAAAAATGTAAAAAAATATGTTATTAAGATGCTATTGAATAATTGTGCAGATTACATCATAATTATAATAACAGCCATACTATCCATCTATGAATTTTTCTCTGCATAAAAGTATCTTACCTGACACAAAAATATAAAAAAGGAAAAAAGAAAGCCCAGATACAAAGACACACATGTAGATAATTTTCTTATTTAAAAAAAAATCAAATGCCCTATCCTTTATTTTTATACATAAACATCAGATATCTTTTATCAGGTTAGCCAAATGCTTGTTAATGAGGTTGTATAGTTTTCAGTTTTCATTTAACCCTTTTAAGAGCACCTATGTACTAAATTTGTCAAATAATAATTGATTTGTCATGTAGATTATATATAAATTAGTAGCTGAAAATTTAGCATTTCTTTTTAATTGTATTTACACCTTACATTAAATATTTATATTTATCTGCAATTATTTATCAGTATCTAACAATTATTTTGATGGGGAAAAAATAAGATATCTTGATATATATACTTTTTATTGGCTATTGTATTCTTTTAAAGCAAGAAAATAATTTGAGAATAATATTTAAAAGCACGGTTTGTTTCCAGATATTTTTATTTGATTAAAATGTAATCAATTTTTAAATACTTCTCTAATTATTTCATCATCAATATTATTTTAACAGTTACCAATCAACTGCAAATATTTGAAGATCTTAGCAAGATTGAACTGGTTTGTCTGATTCAGATCTCTTCTCCACATTACCAGCAAATCAACAATACAAATTACACATATACCTTTTCTAGACATTTTATAAATTCTTGTAATCATCTCTCAATTTTTCATAATTTTAAAGAGCAGTTTAAGAAATCCACTTTTGATCTATTGTTATTTCTTCTAGATACATGTTCTTTCCTCCATTTTGGCCTCTTAATTGTTTAACTGATGAAAATATTACCAACTTTTTTCATGATTCACCTATACTAGTTTTGATTCATTTTTGTGATCTCCATGTGGATTCGCTGAATACTAAAGTCTCTATTCACACTTTTATTTAGTGTACAAATCTCAGATCCATATGTAAGGACTCTAAGTATTTCTATTAAAATATTATTTCAAGCACAAAACCTATTTCCTTTTTATATTAAGTTATTTTTTACAAAACCCTTATAAAAAATTATTTATAAGATTAGATTATTCACTATGTTTCTATGTGTAATAACAATTTGGCTAAATTATTTATAGTTGTTAACTTTACTTAATTAATCATTATATATCTCAATTTTTTTTTCTTTTGAGGAAGACAAATGAAAATTAATATTTTTAGCATTTATCTTTCAGTTCTATGTTTTGCTTTCTTCCAATAACTTTTGCAACATTCACTGAATATCTGAAACATTATTTGCAAGGGAAATTGCATCTTTTATAAAATATATGTCTTAAAAAATTCTTTAATTATTAGTTTACTATTTTAATTAAAAAAATTTTTTCTGTAAAATTGCTATAAAAATTTGCAAGATATGAAATCCCCATGACATATATTCATATCACTGTCTTAATCTAATCACTGTGATTGCATTTTGATAAACATTCTTTAGATATTGCAACATCTTGTGTCTATAGTTTGATGATCCAAAGAGTTAATCACTGTAAAATGTTCACAGAAACAAATGCCTTTTCTCATTACATTAATCCAAAGTAATAACAACTCAAATTCATTGCTTTTTTATAACTTATTTTAATACTTAATCACTTTTAAATCCAGCTTATTTTATCAGTTAGTTTAAGACTTTTGTATGTGAAATGAAATAATCTTAGTATAGATTTTGTATAGAACTGCTAATGAATAAAATGTCAACTGACTCAATCAGATGAATTGCTATTGCAATAACAGATTCAAGTCTCTTTACAGATGAATGCCATAATCTTTAATCTAATCTACGGATATTGGATAGGAAGCAAAAGATAGAGATTTAATAAGAATTATCACCTTATATTTACAATTACTTTATAATACTTGTAGAACATGACATAGAAATGGTGAAAACATATATTGTTGAACTATTAAAAACTGATATGTTTGTAATTATAGTAGTTCCTTTTTCTTTTTTCTAAAATATTTCTGTATTCTTCCAATCATTGAATCAAAATTTTCATTTATATAAATAGGTATCTACATACATTGTTATGACATCAGTAATAATTCATTCATTTTCTAGAGCTTTTATTTCTTATATATTTCATTTCTTTATTTCAAAAAGTTGATAATTCAGTTGTTGCATTATTATTATTATTATTATTATTATTATTATTATTATTATTATTATTATTATTATTATTATTATTATTATTATTATTATTATTATTATTATTATTATTATTATTATTATTATTATTATTATTATTATTATTATTATTATTATTATTATTATTATTATTATTATTATTATTATTATTATTATTATTATTATTATTATTATTATTATTATTATTATTATTATTATTATTATTATTATTATTATTATTATTATTATTATTATTATTATTATTATTATTATTATTATTATTATTATTATTATTATTATTATTATTATTATTAAGTTAAATAATTTTACTTTTGGGAAATGTATATATTCAAGCATAGAAACAGATTGTTGTGTAAAATTGAGGCAGATGCAAAAACAAATGTAGCAGAATATAGAAATGATCTACTGAATTTAGGCTTCAGACAATCCATCATCGACAAAAAAATCTCACACATTCAGAATAAACCTCTCAACTCTCATGCCACACAGGATAAACCCAGGTTATTACTTCCATACATACCCAATTTACACAAGAAACTACATTCCATCTTTAACAACAAATATCAGCTCTGTTTTCGAACCCCTCCAAATTCTAACAATCTAATCAACAATACCAAAGATCAAACTCCACTGTTACAGACCCCCCATACAGTATATAACATTGCTTGTCCAAATAACTATTGCAAAGGCACATATTATGGGGAAAGCAGGGCATCTCTGGCCACATGATTGGCACAACACAGGTATTCGTACAATAGAGCTCGCAACGATCCTTCTACTTATTCAGTGTTTTATCAGCACCAGTGCACAAGTCACCATGAGTGCATTCTGGACAATCCTACCATCGTATGTAGAGAGAGACATGACCTCTAAAGAAAGATCAAAGAGGCTTTATTTATCTCTCGCGACAGCGATGCCATAAACAGGAAGGACACGTGTTTTTCTCTATCAAAAAGATGGAATTAGCATATTTGCATAAATTTAAATGTAAGTAAGCTATGATTATGAAGGCAAGATCCTTTGAAAGTGCTCAGCTGCTTTAATATTTTTAGTTAGCCATTTGTATTTGTATTACAGCTTTTGGGAGCAGTTGTGCCGCACACGCACTTGTGCTTGAATATTATTATTATTATTATTATTATTATTATTATTATTATTATTATTATTATTATTATTATTATTATTATTATTATTATTATTATTATTATTATTATTATTATTATTATTATTATTATTATTATTATTATTATTATTATTATTATAGTTTTCTATAAAATTCTATTACATCTCTTCTTTAAGAATTAGGATACATTTTTTAATTATTGCTAAAACAATTTTCTTTTCAATATGAAGAGGTACTATATTTTTGAATTTTATTCTTTTCTACAGTTTTTTTTTATCAATTCATACTTATATATTTTTATATCATCATTAACTTTTTTATACCATTCATCAAAATTGCAGATATTCAATTCAACTATATGGGATCATATTTCAATATTTTTGAATATCTTCTTTTCTATATACATTGCTTTGTATCATACAAAATATTTAATAGTGAATTTCTGAATTTTTGTTTTAGCTACTTTTGTAACTAATCTTAATAATGTATTAATTATGTTTCATTTAATTAATTTGCATCTAAGATATGAAAATTCTAGTTTAAATTCATAGGAATATTCATTTGAAAGTTACAAATATTACCTATTAATATACCTTTATCAAAATAATGCTAAATGTTTATTTCTCTTTTATTCAAATAATCTAATTCTTACAAACATTTTACAATGGTGACAATTGAAGTTCAAAAGTTATATAATGCACTAAGCATGCTTTTGCAGATTACTGCCAGAATCATAGTGCTGTTTAATGTTTAGCAGTTAGAACTATTCCTATAAATATGGAGTACATATCCATCCATCCATCCATCCATCTATCTATCTATCTATCTATCTATCTATCTATCTATCTATCTATCTATCTATCTATCTATCTATCTATCTATCTATCTATCTATCTATCTATCTATCTATCTATCTATCTATCTATCTATCTATCTGTCTGTCTGTCTGTCTGTCTGTCTCTATCTATCTATCTATCTATCTATCTATCTATCTATCTATCTATCTATCTATCTATCTATCTATCTATCTATCTATCTATCTATCTATCTATCTATCTATCTATCTATCTATCTATCCATCCATCCATCCATCCACCCACCCACCCATCTACCTACCTACCTACCTACCTTTCTATCTATCTATCTATCTATCTATCTATCTATCTATCTATCTATCTATCTATCTATCTATCTATCTACCTATCTACCTACCTACCTACCTACCTACCTACCTACCTACCTACCTACCTACCTACCTATCTACCTACCTACCTACCTACCTACCTACCTATCCATCTATCTATCTATCTATCTATCTATCTATCTATCTATCTATCTATCTATCTATCTATCTATCTATCTATCTATCTATCTATCTATCTATCTATCTATCTATCTATCTATCTATCTATCTATCTATCTATCTATCTATCTATCTATCTATCTATCTATCTATCTATCTATCTATCTATCTATCTATCTATCTATCTATCTATCTATCTATCTATCTACCTACCTACCTACCTACCTACCTACCTACCTACCTACCTACCTACCTATCTATCTATCTATCTATCTATCTATCTATCTATCTATCTATCTATCTATCTATCTATCTATCTAGGCATACTCTAACTCCTAAACTTTAAATAACACTGATTCTGAGAGTAATTTGCTGAAAGCATGCTTAGTGCATTGTAAAGCATCTGAACTTTAATTGTTATCTTTTCATAATACTCAATTATAATGAATTTATAAGAATTATATCTTTATCAATATTGCTTATTTTTCAAGCTTTACATATGTTACACTATATTTATTGATAATCACTTCCTGTATTAAATATTATTAAATGCATTAATCTTTTAACATATATTTACTGATTGAAAATATATAATAAATCTGTACTGACTATATTGTTCTTGTTTTTATTACTATTATAACAGACAAAACAAATTGTGCTCCTTTTTCTTTGGAAAACGATAAGGTCAACCACCTGTCTAGAAAGCAGTTAATAAATTGATATTAGATGATCATCTGTAATTTAACTATTTGCAACTGTAGATTATTTTCAAATAAAAAAAATGCTGAACTAAAGAAAGGACTGTATTATATTAGATAGAAAATGTTGGATTATATACAATTAAAAAAATTGAAATATAATTTATCATAAAGTCACAAATATAAAAATAAATGAAATTATCTTCACAAAAGAACTTGTGACTCTATAAAAAATACACATCAACTATATATGAGTTATGATGTGACTAAGTTAAAGATGCATATCTGTGTAAGCTTAAAGCTTATTGAAAATATGGAAAAGAAAGCATTCCATGGAAAATTTATAAATTTGAAAACATGATTAATTGCTGATGGGAGAATGATAAAAAATAAATTCTACTTAAAAATATAATAATTAAGCAGATTTATAAGAATAATGGTAAAAAATTATTTTATGTCTCATTGAAGTCGGATATAAAAAAAAGATATTTGTAAAAAAAATATATATGAATTTGATATTTATAGATCAAGATTCAGGAAAGATAGTTGAAAATGCAGCTCAGAAAATGCAGATGTATTGAAAGGAATGAGTGAAAAAGCATTTGTGCGAGAAATAAAAAATGGAAAAAGTTAATTAATAAGATTTATGCTTAGAATTAATATTTCATCTAAAACTAATTATAAAAATGTTAAAGCTCTCTTATTATGTAAACGATCCTAAATCTTATTGAAAATTTAACATTCTTGAACATCATTCTATTTCTATAAATTGTTTTTGTTGAATATGAAGGGTATGGTGGAATGCACTATGGTAGTAAAAGAATACAATAGTAAAAGAATGTAAAGATAATTTTAATAAAATGATAATTATGAGATTTTAAAAAGGGAAGCAAATTAGAAATGTATAAAGTAGGTAGTGTGGATTGGAGAATGAGTTTCTTAAGAATGCAATATGATTAGGACAATATATGATAGTTTATGATGATTTTAGTATTTATTTGCTCAAACTTTAAAATGATTTTTACTATTTCCTATTTATATGGAGATGTGAATATTCTGTTTTCAAATTTTTTAGAAGACAAAGTATAATATCTTAAAGTATTGAAAATAAAACTATGTTTTAACAATGTTCATATTTTACCTCTTGCATAGTAAAGGAAATAGTCTGAAATGATTATGTTGCTGAATGTTGATTAGAGATAATAATAGTTTATTAGTGAAGAAATATCAGAGCAATACAGTGTGATTTTCAATATGAAAGTGCAGTCACTGTATAAATAAATAAACATTAATAGCTTAAATAGCAGTAAAACTAATAATTGTGTTATTGATATTTATAGTCCTGTTTAATTTTGAATATTTTTTATTATATATATATATATATATATAAAGTATTTTGGGAGTTGAACCATGTAGTATTTTGTATTACTTCCTAATATCTTGACAAAATAGCATCTACCATTTTCAAGGTCAAGTTTTTAAAGATAAAGAACAAGATGGAAGATGAAGTAATTGAATATTCAGAATATGTGAATTAACAAAATGTGTATTTTCTTCAGTTTCACCATTGATTGATTTCAAGTTTATATTAGACAAAATAAATAAATTAAATGGTCTCTACAAGTCTGAAATACATAGTACTTTATCAGCTGTATTTAAACCAGTTGGTCTTCTTTAATATTTCAATAGACTTCCTTACAGTTCTCAAATCATATTATTCCAAATACAAGTACTTTAGCATTATCAAAATCAGATTTGTGACCAATTACTAAAAAAGGTGAAGTAAAACTGATGTATTTAATTTTTGATTGAAGGCATTTTCATGTTCATTAATGCTGACATTAATTTAACTATTAGACTGACCTACATAGCTTGTTGAGACTGTAAACATGTAATTTCATAAATCCCTTGGTATTTTAAAAGTATTATCTCTTTAGTTTTATGGGGAAAAAATCACCAATTTTTTTTGCTTGTAAAAAAAGTCTTTATGTTAAAATTAGATAAACCTACCGATTTTAACAGTGAGTCTTTTAATATAAAGTAAAACCACTTTATAACTAGTTGTGTTATCCATTTTATTCTCATTTTTTTTCCTTTTTAGTATCAAACCTAATGTTGATAATCCTAAAATACTTGCTAATTTGATAAAGTATGATTTGAGAACCATGAGAGGGTCAATTCTAATATTAAAAAAAAAATTAGTTTAAATAAAGCTAATGAAATATAACTTATTACAGCCTTATATAAAGCTCTTATAACTGAAGAAAATAAACATTTTGTTAATTCACATATTCTGAATACTTAACTATTTTATGCTCAATCTCATTCTCTATCTCACACTCAATCTAATTACTATTTAATACCTAATGGTTTTTCTAAACGTAACTTTGAAAGTGGCAGGTAGTTTTTCATCAAAATATCGTGACATAATACAAAATAATACATAGTTTAAACCAAAAATACTTTGTTTACATCACATAATTGTGAAAACATTATATATATATATATATATAACTGACAGGATTGTAGTAATCTACTTAAAACAAATTTAATGACCACTACTATCATAAACAACCTTAAGATATGTAGCTTTAAGAAAGAAAATTATTAAGATCTATTGAAAATTTCTATTATGATCCAAAAGATACAGAGATGTGGTTATATTTCGTGATATTAAATAACTCTATAAATCAATTTTCTAATTAATTTAATTAAATATGGAAACAAAAAAGGAAACTTTATTCTAAAAGCTTTACACATTTATAATAGAAATAATTCTAAAACTGAATGCATTTTCCAATTATTTCTTATATGTACTAAATTAAGATCAATGTAAATATCATATGATATATACTACAGTGACCATATGTAGTACTTATTAGCACCTTTTCTTAACATGATTATGATCCTATAGACAATGTAAAATTTTAAATTTTTTTTCAGATTCCAAAAATCTTGAAATTTTCCTTTTAGGGACTCTATCTATAGAGAAGTCAGCAAGCAATATTGGTCAATTTTTTAGATAGATTTTACAAGCAGAATGAAAAAAAAAACACTATTTTTTTATTATGCAAAATTTAACTTGCTCCCGAAAAAGGAATCAATTTCTATACTATTTATTATACGCACATGTATACACTTCATTCAGAGAAGAAAAATTTGAAAATAATATTTAGTTGAATAAGGTGAACAAATTAAATTGCTAGTTAATAATAATAATAATAATAATAATAATAATAATAATAATAATAATAATAATAATAATAATAATAATAATGATGATGATGATGATGATGATGATGATGATAATAATAATAATAATAATAATAATAATAATAATAATAATAATAATAATAATAATAATAATAATAATAGTATTTATCCAAGTGTAATTGCAGTACTGTGCCCCACTTATGGCGAACAAACTAAACCAACTGGTTAATCAGTCGATAAAGTTTGTTTGCCATGAGTCTGGTTCACAGTAATAAAAACGCACTTATCAAATTTTGTCTGTCTGTATGAGACACAGATATATATGTGTGTGTATAATTTACATTGTAAACAGGGTTATTTATTTATTTAGTATTTTTCTATATAAAAAAGTTTAGTAAGACTTTTATGTTTAAGTGGCAAAAGTTGTTATCCTTAAATACATATTTAAATAAAAGTTATTTGCATGCTATTTATACAAAAATAGCGTTTCTTATTTGGAAATATCTACCAATGAAATAAAAATGTAATTTACTTTTGACTTTTTATATTGAGTACAAAAGTCAGGAAATAGAAGGCAATAATTGTCATTCTATAATCAAGTTAACAATAATATGAATGGGTAATAATACTATCATAAATTTCATTAATTATATGGTGAAGTAAATAATAAAGAAATATAATACTTATCAAAATTAATATATTTAGAAATTTCCTATATTTTGAGTCTACAAACTACATACATGTGAGTGTGACTTAGTAATATGCTATACTTAAATCATTAAAAGAAGCTAGAGAAAAGAGAGATTACTAATCTAAGTGTTAATCATTTAATGATAACTTAATGTTAGAATTCATAAACAAATTGCACAATTATTATTAACTTAATTGAGAATAAGTATCAAATATGATTATAAGTGTTTAAAATAGTATCCTGACATTATGTGGCTCATCTATATTTAAGGTCTGGTGTAAAATGTTGTATTTGTCTGAAATATTTAAAACTTAATTTCCTTTAAAAAAATCGTAAATATTTTTTCCTCCAAAGATATGAAAATTTGCAATCAAGTCCAGATTCAGTTCAGTAAAGAATGGTAAATAAAAATGTTTATGAATGCTTGAGGTGTGTGATTCAAAAGTTTTATTAAGAAATATCTGTCCAGAACTGAATTTTTATATGGCATTGTTCTTTATTTGCTTGAAATAAAGACTATTAATTACATTCAATCATAATGACCAGTAGTAATTAAGGAAGAAAATAATAATAACAAACAGAAGTCACAAATGAGTACAGCCATTCCAATTCCAAAGAAAGTAAGAAAAAATACTGTAGAAATGAGTTACTATACAAAGTGTTTTGTGAATCGGAAATGCATTCACATGTAAAATATGCTCATCCACACTTTTATTCACTTGATATTTTATGATGTTATTTTTTGAGTTTCCTCAGCATAATACTCTTCTTTGTAAATACATCAATACTGTATCTAATTGTAACTTTATAATCTATTCTCTATCATAATGTTTCTGCTTTTCATTACATTACACTCATATAAGGTAGTAACTGGCTTCTAACTGTTTTTAACATCTTTAAAAATCATACAACTTTTTCACATCTTTGCATAAGAATGGTTTTGTAAAAATTACATCATGGACCATCATTCGTTAAATATATAATCTCTGATCTAATGAATGACTAATAGTAATTATTAATATTATCTACCATCCCTTCCCAATGGAAACAATTGATGGTGCACTTCTTTAGAATGTCATTGAGATTCATTTTTATAATGTAGACAGGGCTTACCTCTTCTTTCAATGCTAGTCTAAAATTTACCACAAAACACTCTATTTCCTTATAATCAAGTCACAAATAAAATCTTTGTTAGAAAATCAGCTGTGATTCTTTTTTTTATAAATCCAATAATATTAAAAGAATTCCATGCTTCCAATATGACAAGCCTGAAGATCTAAATTAGCAAGCTTATTGTATAATAATTGTTGAAAGTTGTTACTTGTGATAGATTCTTCTAAAGAATAAATGTCAATTTTCTTGTAAATATGATTAGAATAATATATATTTTTTAAAATGCAACTATCATCATTTTAATTCTAAAGCAGTATGCCATTTTCTTATACTGAGTGTTTCCTATATATGTAAATAGAGGGATTTGAACTCACTATTTTTCAGTCTATTCACCCTTTCTCATTATCTCAAACAACATATACACATGCCCACACACATGTGAAAAAGATACATGATGCCCAATATACATATTTCATGCACAACCAGCACTTATCAGTTGGGCTAGATTATAATCCCCCATCCATATATACAATCAGTGCTTCGTTATATTAAGATAGCAATTCCTCAAACTTTAATTGAAGGGGTAAGAAGATTGAAGCCTGTTCATTAAACTATGAGGAATTAATATAATCCAAGCATTGATTGTATACATGTGGGACAATAATCTAGACCAATTTATGAGTGCTGATTGCACAAAATCCATATATGGGAATCATATTTTATTTACATATGTGTGATCATGTGTAATGGTTGTTTGAGATAGAGAAATAATGAATAAGTTGAAAAATTCTGAGTTCAAATCCATCTACTTAACAATCTTTTAATAACCTATTCAACAATCTGATCTTTTAAGTACTCACATAATGTGCACAGCTCTTGTATTCTGATTTCTAATTATAATGTAATCTATTAAAGACAATTATTTTGAGCATTATTGCATCCATGGCCTCTTATAACAGTTTTTCTGACTACAGAAACTGTTTGTGATATTCCATTTATGTGTTGTGGATAAAATCAATAATGACAAACAATTTAAATTTACATCAATAAATACCATTACTTAAATCTTCATCATTGCTTTTTTAATTATTGAAGGTTCAATCTAAAATGGGAGTCAGAAAAAGTGACTTTGAAATCAGAAGTGATATGTGTTGTTAAAGAATGGAAACATTTTTGCATAAACACACACTCCTATTGTCATAATTAATATAAGGAGATGTCAATGGCATGAGAGGCTCATTTTATTATTAAGCCCTCACTAACCTAGATGGATGGTTGAAGAAGAAAAGGGTAAGTTAAAAAAGATAGTTTATATCAGAAGCAACATCTGGCTTTTGATAATGCAAAATCAGAAGCTCTTTATTAGACATTATTTATCTGTTATTTATCGTTAAGCCTTCATATCTAAAGGCCATTACACTATTCACGACTTGTTCATATCCTGAGAGCAGCACCAAAAATATTAGGAGACAAAGGTTAATTCGTACCTTATCTAAAAATAGCAAAAGTTTTGAATAAGCATGCTTAAAATGGTATTGCATCTAATAGTTTAATCCACAATTTAATCTTTCAAAAATAATTGGAAAAAAAAAGATGGATGTCAATGACATGATAAAAAATTATAGGTTGCACTTTATTATAAAAGTTAAATTTGTTTCAAAGACTTTGTTTTTTTTTTCTAATATAAACATAGATAAAAATATTTTTATTTTATTTCAAATATCTTGTAATTTACATGATAAGCATTTAAATTTTATAGTTACTATTGATTTTTTGTTAGTTCTTAATATTATTCTTATATGTATATATAATATGAAATATTTTTCATGGTAGTTATCCATCTTGATAATTTTGTTGCTATCCAGTATTTTAAATTATCTACAGCTTTTGTGGATTGTTGTATTATGTCATTTTGAAATAATTATCAACAGTCAATAAGCAGAGCCTGCCTAGTAATACTTCTTGATTGCCTGATAGAATAAGATGCTGTGTCAGCAATATATTGGTATCATTTGGCTACAAATGATTTCTTGTCTATTTCTTTGCTCTTTGTCTTATTCTCTTTTCATTTTTTAACTTGCAATTTTAGTCGTTTAGACTACAATAAGATCTGATTGTTGTTAGCATTCATGCTATTGAATGTGATGAAAGAATTATTTATTTGTTAAATCACCTTTCCATCTCTTAATTATAGACACAACAATCATGATTCTAATCTTTTATTTTTTTGTTAATTTCAAACTCAACATGTTTAATTTTTTTATTTTTCTACTTTTTTAATTAAAAAAATGTTTGAGCAAATTTGAAAAAAATGATATTTTTAATAATGATTTGTTAAAAAATAGTTATGGGGTTTTAAATAAGTTTAATCTCTCTTTGCATAAATTAACTATTTTTACATGAATGTCATCATTCAGTATTAATTGAAAGCAATTTTCTTCTTCTGTCATAAAGTAGGAATAATGAGAACAATGTTATTTTAATATATTAAAACCTACAATTAAAAAAATAGGAGCATTAGTAATGTACACTAATTACATACTGCCATCTTTTTTCATTAGCATCTAGCCAATAACATATAAATATATTTAATAATAATTCTATAAACAAAAACAAATATGTGATTCCTTCCTTTCTCCCACCACTTCTTCACTTCAAATTTATGAAATATTTTAGCTATTTTTAGCTATTTTAAAATTTATCAATACTTTTTCATGAAACTTTAGATTAAAAGTTTATCGGCAATACAGTTTATTTATTACCATTTCAGTTAATGATAATACAGTTTAAAAACGAATAATAAGAACAGCAATCTTCCTTAAATATACATGAGAAATGAATTTATTGTGGGTGTATATGATCTAAAGTTTCTGTCACTAAATAAGAAATCTAAAACTTTATGAGAGTGTAAAGATAAAAAGTACTGTCTGAGGGTCAGGTATTTTATAAAACCAAATATATGTAAATAACAATGTAAAACTGATAGAAGAAAACACCACCCAAATATGTATTGTAAAGTAAATGTTTTTTTATTGATTTTTTTATCCAAAATAAAAATCTATATAATATCCAACTTTTATTTATATTAATAATACTTGATCATAGTCTAACTTCTTAGGTTAAATCTAAAGTAATTTTTAGAAATAATATCATTGGAAAGCTATTTAGAATAGTATTGTAATACAATGACCTTCTTTAGAAAAATTTTTTCCCTAGTCATTCTTCTGGATATTTAATTAAATATTACTAAGATTAGTATTACTGGTATACTCATGTCTACTCTTGTTAACTGACATTATTCTTTTACATATTTCTCCAACAGATATAAGAAGTTCTCAAAAAATGAATAAAAAGAAGATTGCCAATAGCTCAAGATATAGTTTAACCATTTGAGACTCAGATCGAATTTTTATAATCTATTTTCTCAGTGTCTAATAAAAAAATCTATATCAAAGAATTATGGTATAAAAATGGAATTTCTTAAGGGGTGTCAAACAAATTTCTTTTTCCAGGTCCAACAGTAAAGCCAGTTGGATTTGATGTTTTTAGATATGTGTGGAGTCTCATCAAAAGATTCAGGATAGCTCATTGTTGTTACTCTTTTGTGTTTCATCATTGGAGAAGAGCCACTGATCTATGTAGATGTAGATAAATATAAGCATTAATCACATGGTTAATGTCTGTTGAATTTTTGGTAAATCATTATTAAATCAATTGTCTGGTTGGAATCTCTATAGATTCCTTGTCCATAATAAATATATCCTTTTATTATTTAAGATAAAATGAACTCAAAAAGTCAAGCATAGGTGGTCGAGAGGTCAGACCAGCTGCTTTACAAGCAATTGTCCTGGGTTAGAGGGTTCGCTTACTTTACAAGCAGTTGTCCCGGGTTAGCGGTTTCGCTTTCCGGCCGACGTTATGACACATGGAAAAAAAAAAGAAGTTAAAAACTTTAACTTCGCTTTTTTCCCCGACTAAAATCCTTTTTTTTTAAATTTACTAATTATAATTAGTAAGCAATATTTTTTAACGACAATACCGACATTATTTTTCTAAGAAATGAAAGAAAATAATGTTTCATATTATGCCAAACTTATTTATTTTTGCTGACTAACGTTAATTTTAACAAAATAATATAAACATAAGCCGAGTTTGAATTTTTCCATTTAGACACATATATCGTATAACGTTACTTTTTAGATAATATATTAGTTTCATGTTTATGAAATTAATTGGAAAATTATAAATGAATAAACAATTTTTTAAACAATATATTCAAATTTCTTATATTTATTTTAAATTTTTTTTTAATAAAAAGATGTTATTAATCGTCTTTCGATATTCATTTTACTAGAATATATATATATTTTCTTATATAAAATTGTGCTAAATTGATAATGGAAATTAATAGTTAAATTTATTCAACAAAAATTATAGATACGCATAAATTCTAGCTTAGGTATCTATGATTATAAAAGAATAAATAATTATTTTTATTCCGTTATTACATTATATTGTTTATAATTTGAAACAAAATTAAAACAAATCTATTAATTTTTCCGCACGTAGAATCTAATGTTACTTCATGTCTGCACAGGTTTTTTTCCAAAGGCAGATTAATACATAGGCAATGTATGATGATAAGTATTCGTTAATAAGTTTTCCAGGATATACTTACTTCAGATGCCTTCTGTAAACCAACTAAACTTATGACATTAATTACTATTAACCCTTAATAACAAATTTCTATTTATAATTTCAAAGTATAATGTGGTCTAAGTTTCTGCTGTGGTGAATGTTTGTGATATGATTAAGATGAGATGAGCGAAGCACTGATTAAAAAAAAAAAAAACAAGCTTGAATGATTAAGTTTCTCTATTACTCTGAAAAGTGTGTTTTTAAATACCTACCGAATGATAAATGAAATATGTTTAATCAAGTTTTTTAATTAACTTACCTCCTTTGTTACTATTGCTGTCTCACATTTATTCTTTTATTGCACAATTTTCATAAGAAAATGTAATTATATAAGTACATATACTAGTTTTTGTAATTGTATAGTTATATATAACAAAAAAAAAAACTCTATTGATTCCGCACTATAATCTACATAAATTTTGAAAAGATCAATTTAAAAAAAAAAAAAAAAATGTAACTTCTGTTTTATTGGAAAATGACATATTTGTGAAAAATAAATGTTTTGATTTTTTATTAATTTATTTATTTATTTATTTCAATTATTCTTTCACATGAGTGAAATTCATGATTGAAAAAAAAAAAAAGAAACTTCTTTCACACATAATTCAGGTCAATGCTCATCTCTGCTTAAGATTAAAATAAAAAAAAAAGTTATTAAATTACATTTGTTTTTAAAAATTTCCAATATTGCTTTTATTTTATTTTTTAAATCAAAAATGTTTTATTATGATTATAAAATAAAAATTCACTTCTTTAATATTTTATTTTATTAATTTTTTTCTTATATTAACGGATTAAAAATAAATTATATATATTACGATGCTACAAAATAAATATCAATTTTAATATAAAGTATTGTCTGAAATGCCACACATGCACGCACATATATAAAATGTAACTGAAAAAAATGTTTAAAACGAATTAAAAGTTAATGGTAAATTGTTTAACTTACTAATGATTATTGATTTCTACAGTATTTCGAATCTTGAATTATGTTCGCTAAAATAGTTTGGTTGTCAAGGGCTTGGAACATCTGCCTATATATCCTTTACTATGGTTTTAAATAAAATACAGTTTGAATTTGTTTCAGGTAGTTGAGAATTTGTACGTAAACCTGAAATGGTTTTCAAATAGAAGGATGATTGTCAAACCAACAACCAACCAATTAATGGGCAATTTATAAAATAAACATTTTAATGCAGTATGATAAAGCATTCACGATAAGTAAAAAAAAAAATTTTTCTCAGATACTAAATTATAAATTGCTTTCAGGTATATATAAACTGCTTTAATAATTAGTTTTTTAAAAATATTTCTCATCAATCAATAGGAATCTAAATATAATTCTTTATACCAGCAAAATAATAATAATAATATTTCACACAAATATTATTTAAAAATATATTGCTATATATCTATCAAATCAAATCCCAACAATTTTCCTCAACTTTCAAACACGTAGAAACGAAAACAGAACAATAAAGATAATTGTTCTTTAAAATATATATATAAAAATAAATTTAACTACATCTAAACATTTAAAAATAATTTCAAATTTACTGTTACATTAGAAAGGACAACTCTCACATGTTTATAAAAAATTATTAAAAATAGAATAAGCCAGAAGAAAATTATCACTAGCTTTTTTATTATAAATTGTTAAAGTTTTAAGATCGACTAATCTAAATAAATAAAGATCTCTGGAATGTTTTCCAGCTGAGGAAATAAAATAAGATCTCATTTTGATTGATTAAATAAAATAGTTGCCATAATGTGATTTAATGCATTTGTAGAATGATAGTTTTAAAAGTATTTTAAATTATTTTTCAATTGAATAAAAACAGTTAGGCCAATTGAAATAAAATGTATTTAACTTGACATTTAGTTGGTCAAACATCACCTTATTTCTGAGAAGTAAACATATAGTGACATGTTGTTGGAAGTTTAGGTTTATACAATGATATATGTGTAGCAACCTGAACCTCTGCCATTAATATGTGTAGTATGACAAACACTAAAAATGAGTGTATGATTCAATATTTGTTTTAATTATATTGTAATAATCACTCCACTTATTTTTTTTAAGTGTCATAGCATCGGCCGGGATGTGAACCTGCAACCCAGGCATCTGCCTGCAAGTGCAAGGCAGTCATGCTGACCTCTTGACCATCAATGCAAGACAAACACTCCACTTATTTTTCAATTGAATAAAAACAGTTAGGCCAATTGAAGTAAAATGTATTTAACTTGACATTTAGTTTATCAATATCTTATTTCTGAGAAGTAAACATACAATGACATGTTGTTGGCAGTTTAAGTTTATATGATGATAAGTATAGCAGCCTGAACCTCTGCCATTAATATGTGTAGTATGATAAACACTAAAAGTGAGTGTATAATTCAATATTTGTTTTAATTATATTGTAATGGTCACTCTTCACTTCTATTGATCACCATGGGCACCACTAAGCTTCTATCAATCTTAAAAATGTAATTTACAATGATCAAAAAGTTAATGATAAATGCTACTAGCTAGAATTAGGAAGAGAAAGGGATCTTTAAAATTTTTCAGACAATTGAAAAAAAAACACAGACAAACATCAGCCAAAAATAATTATAAATAATTTTAAAATTTATTAAATTCAAAAATAAATATTAGTCAAACAAAATATAAACGTTTGACTTAATACCCCCACGTGGTTTATCAGAGAGTGTATGAGAGTATTGGCATCAAACACTTTGGCTGATAAGTTGTTCTCACCTAAGAATTAAAAGGAATTATAATGTCTTCATGCCAGTCATTTATCTAAACAAATTTCACTTTGTTTATTTAGAGATTCAAAGAAAATGATCTTGTACAGAAATCAATGAACAGCACAGGCAAGCTTTCATAGATTAGGATGTCATATGCCTACAAACACTCATAAAAAGTCATGTTTAAGACTCTTAAGGTAGATTCCAACAAAAGGGAAAAGATTATGATATTATGTAATCTGAAATATAGGAAAACAAAATCACTATAGTTTAAAAAAAACAGAACAAAATAACCAATAAATTGCTAGCCAAAAATTTATGGTCTGCACAAAATGCAAACACAGAATAACTAAATTAATTACAACAAAAATAAAATCCAGGTGAATTAAAAAGAAAACTAATAGTGTCTGCCCAAGCTTTTACCAATAATTAATGACATAAAAAAGAAAAACTAAGTATAAAATGTAAACTCACAATACAGTCTCAGACAAATAAATTTAAAATATGAAATTTTAAAACTAAGACTCCAATACATATAATAATAATAAAAAATACATAGTAAAGTAGTTAATATTTAAATGAATATACATAACTAATTATAGGTGCAGGTTTCTTTTTAGATTAAGCTGAGACTTTAATATAGAGATTTAAGCAAGAGATTTAATCCCTGGTTATGATATAAAATGTTCAATTATCTTTGAGGCATAATGTTGTATCTGGCTGATTTCTTCAAGCAGTAACACCTAGTTTATTTCTACCTAGAGTTTATTATGACGGTTTTTGATTTTCGTTTATTTAGTCAGAAATATAAAGGCAATCTTTAGGACTGGTTCAGGACTAGGCTTTTATGTCATGTTCATGTCTTTACAATTATGGAGCTTCAGGGTTCATCTTTGGATTGATTTAGCATTGCATACAATTAGGAAGGTCCCTCATGGTGTGTAGTTTTGGAATGTAGAATGTATGATCACTATTAGCACAGCAAATAGTAGTCAGTAATTTTCCATTAGTAAAAATATATCGACAGTTGTAATATAAGATACAATCAGCAATTCTCCAAGATATAAGATATCCACCAATCTGTGATTAACAAATAAGCAAATATTGAATCCTACAATCCAAACAAACAGAGCTTTTATATGAAAATGGTTATCTTCCATATAATCTTGAATAAAAGGTTTTGATCAGGGTAAATTTCTATCTCCTGCTTAATCTTAATTAAAAACAAAATCCAACCAGGGCTCTTATCTACTTCCAAACATTAATTACATTTAAGTAAATGAGAAAATAAGTCTAAGCTTTTAAAATAGATTAAAATCAACAAAATAAAAAGAAACTGATTGCAATCAAAACTCTTTTTTAAATTAAAATGTTTTTACAATTTGTCTATAATTGAGTACGTGTTATGGCACATTCTCTTAATAAATAAAAAACATAAAATACAAAATATTAAATAAGATTTTCTCTTTTCTTTTTCAATCTTTAAAAATACATTTCAGTTTTGATTTTCAGATATTTGCTTTTGAAACAGATAAAATATTCAATTTATTATATACACTGGTTAACTTTTCTTAGGCAATTTTTTTTAAATTATAAAGACTAGGAATGCTAAATAAGAAAAGTTTCAATGTAAAAGTTTATTATAGTCTTATGCTAAACCACAGTTGACATTTTGATCTTTATATGATATTCATAACAATGACTAGTGGATAAAAGGGTGATAAATATAAATGATATGTAAACTGATGTATATGTATACAAATGAGTTAAAAGTCTCACTTTTTAGAGGAAAGGAACCAAGATTCCTTTTTGTTTATAGAGTTTGAGTTATTCATTATGTGCCATGCATTCTTTATTTTGTACTTAGAATTATTTTTTAATGCACATGATGCTGACTGATGTATGTTTGAATGTATGGCTGAGTTTATTTTTATTTGCCAGAAATATGGATTTGTCATCTGGATTGCATTTATCCATTCTGTAGAGATATTGATGTAGAGACAACCTTGTTGTGAGGCTCACATGAGATTCTCCATAGTGGACTACATTGCATCTTGTTTGAGTGCAAGGAACCTTGAAAACAATATGGGAGTATGTTCAGTAAAAAGTTTATCTTTGTAGTTGTTCATCAACCTGTAATAGAAGATGGAGTAGGAAGTCTGATACTATATAAATCTGATCATATATTATTCAGCATTCTGAAGACTTTAGGAATATAGGGGGGCAATATCCAGGGCTTGATGTCAGATGGTATAGGTATAGTTCTGATCTTATTGCAAAAATTTTTGAAAATGTTGATGAGTGTGTTATATTTAAACTCAAGGGAGCATAACTTGTTCATGTATTTTTCAATATTAGCTTTACAACCTGATTCAAATTTGCATAATTTTAGATTTCTATTAGAAATGTCATGAGACTGGCATATCAGTAAATCTAGTTTACTTTCCATACATGGATATTTAGTGACAAAATTTAAAAAGTATTGAAAAATCCATTGTTTATTTATTTGAATTCTACAGTTCTATGATTAATTATATGCATTTTTGTACAATAATTATGCTTCTTTTATTTTTTTTTATTTTTTAATATTTTTTTTCTTTGCAAAACACTACAGAAATACTTTAACTGAAGCCATGTTTTTGACCATTTTCATAATCATAAAATAATTATGCATTTTATAATTAGTTTTTGTTTTTCTGTACATAAATAAATGTGTTAGTATAACAAAAAAAGTATTGCTAGTGATTTGTAAAACAGAAATGACAGAGAAAAATTAAAGAAGCAGAGTTTATTACACAAAAAGAATATAGGATAAAATATATCAGAGAGACAACAATATTAAAAAAAGGCACATCATTTTTAAAATGCTAGTTAATGTTGAATTATTGTAATTTTAATAACCATGCACCAATTGATGGTTATTAAATTCAGTATTGTATTTAAAGTGTATTAGAGTAACTAAAATAAATATTAAACTAAAATCTCTCTTATAATGTCTTTCATATATATACACAATCCAATAATGTCATCTAATTACATTCTCTATAGAAATTTATAAAAACTTGCAGTTTAAAAGATGGCAACATTTTCTGGGAAATAAACTAAAACTCTTGCATTGTATGTGCTTTTACCAATCAAACCAGATTTCTTCATTTGCATAGGAGATCAGTGAGATCATATTAAACATAGTAACTTAGTTTCTATTTAACTCCAAAAAATCAATGAAACCTTCTTTGAGTAAAATTAATTTTGAAATTGTAAATGAATATATACCAAGCCCTGATAAACATATAAGATTATACTTGAAAATTTAAAATTGCATTTATAATATTTAGACTATATCAAAAGATTCTACTACACTTTCAAAAAGGCATTAATGATCAGATTTATAAGATGGGGTGATCGTATGAGCTGTGGTTTTCTTTTTTCCAGAATGTTAGAATTTATTTACTTATATTATTAAAAATAAAACACACACATGCATATATATATATATATATATATATATATATTGCTTGTTAATTAAAACTATTGTAATAACAATAAAAATAATAAATATAATGGTTATTGTAGAAAAATAATGGTAATTAACTATTATATACAGTCTTTCAATCTGCAGAAGGACTTTTGGTTAATTTATTAAACCTCCTCAACTGTTTTTAAATTCAAAAAACATAACAGAAGCAAATAACATCAACTCAAAAAACATGAATTTCAAATTTTAATGTTAGAAGATTGTCTATTAATAATATTCATTTTATTTCTATTCATTAAAATAGTCTCCTAAATTTTTCTTTAATGATGGTTTCTCTTTTCACAAAGAATCTTAACACTTTCAACATCAAACTTAAATTTATATTTATATGTTCTTTCATGATCCATGAAAACTGAAGCAGTCACTAAATCATTGTTATTTTATCATTGTTATTTTTACTTCTCACATACATGTATAACGATTCATGCTCCTTTAATCTTTTTTAAATACTGCACCTTGACTCATCTATCTATGATAACATTCATCCAAAAAAAAATTGGTACACAATATTACTTTTTTTCTTGAGAGGTATTACATTTTTAGAATTATTTGTTAACTTATTAATGTTATTTGAATCACAAAATGAAACATTAAACAGATCCTTACATACATCTTTAAAAAATTTCAGTTGAGCATTAGAAATATATGGAATAGACATTCATTTTTTATTATCAATCTTCAACTCCATTAAATCATTATAACTTTTATTCACATATAGTATTGATAATCTGTTCAAGCTTATAACCAACTTCAAGCAATTCCTTGGAAAATATCTCAATATTTTTTTATAATTTATCACACTGATAATGACATAATTCTTCATTACAAACCCCAAAAAGATCTAAAACTTGCTATCTTATGCACACTTGTTAGATTTGATTTACAATTTATATATCCTCCTGTCTGCAATGGTTTAATTATTAATTTATACCTTCACATATTATTATCTCTTAGAATAATTAAATAATTAAACCCAATTACTTAATACTTTTGTCTTGTTCCTTTTCAATAGTCCATTTCAAGCCATTCAAATTATTTAACTCTTATACAAACAAATTTGTGGTACTTATATTTTTACAAACAAAAACATCATATACATACTAACCTGTTTGATGTGCTATTCCTAACAGTTGAATGTATTTGGAATATTTCAATAAAGTTATGTCTACTTATAAATTTATTAATATTTACAAAAAGGATGTGGATGATGTTTTCGCTTGTGGAATTATCAATTCTATAAATTTTCTTATAGAAATGTTGAATAATTTGAGTGGCTTGAAGTGGACTATTGAAAAGAAACAGAACAAATGTATTATGTATTTGGATTTAATTATTACAAGAGATAATAGTATGTTAGGTTATAAATCAATAATCAAACCAATCAAAAAGGGGATATATAAATTGTAAATCAAAAATACCTATTATGAAAAAGATGGCAAATTTTAGATCTTTTTTGTTTTGTAATGAAAAATTATGTTATTATTAATGCGATAAATTAAAAATATTGAGATATGTGTCAAGGAATTGTTGGAAGCTGTTATAAGATTAAACAGATTAATGATACTTTATGTCAATTTGAAAAGAGTTATAGTGATTTAAAAAGTTGAAGATTGATAATAAGAAATGGATATCTATGTTATATATTTCAAATCCTCAAGTGAAAATTTTTAAGGATATATATAAAGCTGTGTTTATTTTTTTATTTTGTGTTACAAATAATGTTAATAAATTAGTAAATAATTCTAAAAATGTAATACCTGTCAAGCAGAAAAATAATGTTGAGCATCGAATTTTTTATGGATGTATATTATCATATATAGATAAATCGAGGTGCAGTATTGAGCAAAGATTAAAGGAGCATAGATTGTTATACAAGCATGTGAGAAGTAAAAATAATAATTATATAATGACTGCTTCAATTTTTTTTGGATCATGAAAGGACATGCAAATATAAATTTAAATTAGATATTCAAAATGTTAAAATTCCTCATGAAGAGAAAAACCATAATAAAATAAAAAAATAAAAATGCTATTTTAACAAATAGAAAGAAAATGAATGTAGTTAATAGATAAGCAGCTAATGTTAAAATTCAAGATTCATGAGATTTGAGTTGATGACATTTGCTTTAGTTATGTTTTTTGAATTTAATGGAAGGGTTAGGAATTAACTGAAAGTGCTTCAGTTGATTGAAAGACTGTATATATAGTTAATTACCATTATATATATATATATATATATATATATATAATGGTAATTAACTATATATATATATATATATATATATATATATATATATATAACTGCAATCATATATAATATGCTTTTTTAATAATTATTAGGTACAAATAATCATGAATCTTTAATAAACTATGGAAAAAATCAATATTTTCTAATCCCAAAATATTTTCAAAATCCTTTTGAAAATGCTCTTGTGATCAAAGAATAAACAATGAAGGTGTGGAAGATTGGTGTTTAATTGAAAGCAGTCCAGGATTTTACACTGAACTTATTAAAGAAATCAGTGTTAAAGGAGCCCAGGTGAAAAAATATGGAGTTTGGAACAAGAAAATTTCAAAAATTTAAAAACTATTCATGGATTAATATATTTTTATTTAAATGCAGTAGAGAGAAAATTCATCTAGATCAATTGTGCAAAATAATCTCTTAAATAAAATATTTTTGCTAAGCAGGTAATCAACAATTCCTGTGCTGTTCAGGCTATTTTTAGTATCCTTTCATTTGTAATCGCAATGACCTTGAACTCAATTAGACATTGTTGTCAATTAAAGTATTCTCTCAGAATTGTTATGCTGTTATAAAAGGATTAAGTCTAAGTTCCAGACAACAAATGTTTGAATTGAATTCTAAATTTAGGAATAAAGATGATGATTACTAGTGGATAATCAATTATATGAATTGAAGGATTAAAAGAAGGTCCTGAAGATTGGTTGCAATTTCAGCAGACACATACTTGATGTATGTTGTGCAGCCAGAAATATAATGTAGATGAAATACATTTTAATATAATGGCAATTGTATAAAATTAGAAGATGCTTTATGAGAAACAGATTACTAAGCTAACAAAACAAATAGAAATTGTAAGCATAGAAACAGACAATGTTGAAACTGAATTAAGGAAAATACAAATTTCATTGATGGAAGAGGATCAAAGGTTTAAGCAATATAGAATTGAAATTATTCACAAAGAACACAATTACCTACCATTTATTATTGAATTGGTAGATATCGTATACTTGTTGCTGTGACTGAAAAGTTAAATCAAAAAGCTGAAGAAAATCACAAGAAGTGATTGAAGAATAAAGGATAAAAGTCATCAAAAATATGAAGAATTGTCTAAATTTCATTGACGTTGCCACCTATTAAATAAATGAAACAATATTTGTTAGTTTGCAATTTTGTTATTTTTTCAAAAAAACTTGGAAAATATCTCTATACATGGCCATAGAAGCATAATGTTAAATGACTGTTCATCAGTAGTTACTCATAAAAACCTTCAGGTATTTTAACCAGTTAGTTAATTGGAATTGCAATTCTAAATGTAATATTATAACATGAATGCAAATTTTAGCATCTGATGGAGTCAAGTTGGATTGATAGAAATACATGTGCCACAAGAAATTGAAGTGATTTTTCACCAAGTCTTGACACAAATCTATATTTTAGTAAATTTCCATAGAGGGCAATAATAAATGATATTATTGTACTATATATTTAAATAATATTAAACTAATTAATATTTACATATTTAAATATATATTTAGTGGCAAGGTTATGTATAAATAACTTGGATTATAAGCCTTGCTTGTCATTTGACATTAAGCTAATACAAAATATATTTTATTTATATTCAACCTTAATATCAAACTAAGCATTGAAAATCTATTTAATTAGAAACTAAACTGTATGTTTGGGGTGATTTAAATTAGTTTCGCATCTAGCCAAATTAATCAGATTTGATTGCTAGAAATATATAACCTACAATAGGTTTTATTGATTTTTCATCAAACATTGCCATATATAAAATGATAAATATCTATAAATTTCAATAGAGGATATAAATAAATAACCTTAATATATTATACATTTATCTAGTATGTATTGTTAACACTAACATAAAGGGCCAAAACAGTGTTTATAAATTTTTTAATAGAATTAATGTATCATTCTCATGATTATTAGAATTAAACATTGGCTGATCGCATGGACCAGATTAAGTTTTTTTAATTACAAACATATATAATTTATAAATTATATATATATATATATATATATAATTTATAAAGTATATATGAAGCTCCCAGATATATATATATATATATATATATATATATATTTCTGGGAGCTTCCTTGTACTGAAAATATATAATAGCTAAAATAGCAGACACTTCAGTACAATAACAAGTACTTTCATCAGAGCTTTTTCTTTCTCAAATCATAAGAATGTGTGTGTTGAGATGTAACATCATTATTATTTTTATTATTATTCTCTCCTCATATTCAAATTGTATTGGTTAAGAAATTTTAAAAAAATATTTTATTTTCCAATAGTTTTTTCCAAATATTGTTAATTTTCTTTAATTCACACTTCTTATTTATGCTTCTGGGCCTTTTAAAAATCTCTATAGCTTCATGTAACAGTTACTGATAAATGCTGTTTAATTTTTGCCAGAATATATGTTCTAATAAAACTGATGTCATAGTAATGACTAATGAAATGAATTTTTCTCTAACTGCCAAATGTGTTCTTCCTTTTTTATATTAATTGTATGATTGGTTTGTCCAAGGAATGTAAACAAATCCCACATGGAATTTTATAGGCACCATGACACTCCAAAGGAATTTTATCTTTAGAGTGTGGAGATACTTAATTGTTTTAAATGTATCATAATATATGTGAATGTTATTATTCTTTAAAACATTGCCAATTTTATCAATTATTCCCTTTATATATGGAAAAACTGTCTAAATTTCTGAAGTATTAAAATCTTTTTATATAAAAAATCTCTATTAATAATATTGTGATCAAAACTAATATAAAGAAACACCTGTAAAGGAAACTATTGAAGTTTTGAAAAATATTTAATTGCCTGATTTTGTTGTGCTTTTTATTGCACACTGCTTACTGGATAAACTTTTTTTTTGTTTTTGATGGTAAAATGTATAAATAAACATCAGCTATAGATATGGGTTCACTAATGTCTCCTAGCATTGGCTTTTATTTTTAAGGAGAACTGGAAAAAAAATTGGATTTCAGTAGAAAAATCATCTGAATGACTGAGAAATGTTAATAAAACCTTTGTTATTTGGCATCATGATTAGCATGCTCTTATTAATTTTTTTAATTTTGTAAACTCTTTTTACAACAACATAAAATTTACAATAAAATTAGAAAATAACCAATTTCCATTCTTAGATGTTTTAGATAAAAGGATGATTCTTTATCTATGGTCTATATAGAAAAGAAACACATACTGGAAGATGTCTACATTTTTTTTCTCATGACCATTCAGCATAATTATTTTCAATGAAAAAAAAAATATTGTTAAATGGAATTAAGAAAGTCTCTGATATTATCCATTTCCATCATTATCTCTGCTATTAAAAATATTTCTTCATAATGGTTGATCACAAGATTAGGAATAAGACTTTTTTTTATAATAATAATAATAAGAAAAAAATTACTTTAAAAATTAAGACACTTAGACCATATATAAAGAGAAAATGTGATAAAATTGATAACATTATAAAAATAATAATATTCACACAGTTTACACTACATTAAAAAAATAATGCAGTATTTCCATATCCTAAAGATAAAATTTCTTTGGAATATCATGGAGTATATGAAATTACATGTGTAGTCCATTCACAATCATAAATTAAACAAACCATTTGTAGAATTGATGTAAGAAAGGAAAAACACATTTTGGCACTTAGAAAAAAATCCATTTCATCATCCATTTATTCACACATAAAATTAATTAACCACATTATCGATTTCAATAAAACATATTCTGGCAAAAATTGAACAAAATGACCAGATACTGTTAAGGGGAGCTATAGACATTTTTAAAAGGCCAATGATCATAAATAAAATGCATAAATTAAAAACCATCAACAATATTTGGAAAAAGATATTGGAAAAATAAAATATTTTTAAAAACATCTCAAACAATAGAATTTGAGTAGGAGGAAAAAATAACAAAGGGAAAAATAATGATTTTAAATTGTATTCATGCATCAGCTATTTTAGCTATTACATATTTTTCCTACATGGAAGCTTCCAGAAATAATACTATGAATTTATATATAAATACAAGTATAGCATATATACTTTAAGATAAATGTAATTAGAGGGGATTTGAACACAGACTTCTAAGCTTCCTTTAGTCATTCATTCTATCTTATACAATTGATACACATGACCACACATACATATATATCAGGGATGAAGTGTCCATGTATTGAACAGAATGAGTACTTCCATAGAAAAATTCACTAAAAATTTCAAAATCTTTAATTAAAATTCAATTTAAAAAATTCACTTTCAATTTTTTTATTATTAACAGTTGAATTGTTTTTATATACATAGGAAATAGAATGAACTCAAATAACTCATTCTCTCTGATTATGAGTTCAAACATTGCTACAATCTAGTTTACAGTTAAAATTTTTAAGAATGATAAAAGGATTTAGAAGATAAAAATATATTGATAACATATTCTCTGATTTACAGACAAGAGACTTTCAGATTTTTGTAGAGGTATGTAATATATATATATATATATATGGCATCTAATATATATATATATATATATATATTAGATGCCATTACATAAAAATTGTTGTGGCAAGTGAAATAAAAACATGATTAAAAAAAAGCAATGTGCTTTCTTCCTAAAAAAGTCATGAGTTATCACTGATATATATGTATTATAATATAAACTTTTATAATTAACATATATAAATAATATAAAATTTATGGAAAATGTTAACATTAAAATGTGTTAATTCAAAATATAAATGATATATTATTGTTGTTCCTCACTGTGTGATTAACAGTAATAAAATACTGACATTTTGATTGGAATATCCAATGACTGGGTAAGGAATGTTGTTTTAATATCCTTTATTCAGTTTGATGAAGGTGTGATAATACTTTTTATTACAGACAAATGAATTAGAAATTGACTGAAATGCAGAAGTATTAATTAAGATTACATATTTATATAATTATATTTTTATATATCGCATTAATTTATATACTATATGATTATATTTGTATAAGCCATGCACCATATTTTATGTAAGATTTTTTTTCTGTCCTATTTTATGTTAGTAGTTATATATAACTTACTAATAATAAAGTTTATTTTATAAAAAAAAAAAAAAAGGGTATTCATATATTAAAAATTCGGACATTTCTCTTTCAACAGCAAAACCCACACTTTTAACTAATTAGATCACTGGTAAGAGTATTTGATTTTGTAATGTTTTCCACTAATAAAAACAAAAGGTTGCTTGTGAGTGGAACAAAGTATAAATTCTTTGCTTTCTACAAAAAGAACACTTAGGCAGAAATGTATGATACAAGTTCTTGCAGTGCGACAAAAAGCCCATTGATTTTGAATCACTTAAAATTTATCTTTGAAAAATGGTAGAAGAAAATTATTTTCAATATTTTTATAAGCATTTTTTGTAAAAAAAGAAAATGTATATACATGCGGGCTTTAAATGTGTTTTTACATTATTAAGGAGGTTAGCCATTCTAAATTTTGAAAAATAAATTATAGCAAAATATTTATATATTATTATAAAATGGCCATAGTTATGATTTTAAACTTTTCAAGATCAAATGTAGTAGAAAAGACAGTATAATTTTGTCAGAAATAAAATATAATAATAATAAATAGATATAGTATTGTTTGAAACAACATTAATGCATTGTGGTGTAAAACATTATTCTGAATGCAGTGATAGACATAATAAAGTGAATATCCAAAATGAGGTATAGTTTTATAATTAGTACTGCAGTAAATTTTCTATTGTTAATTTTGTAATGTATAGTATATTCAAAGAAACTGTGAGTGGTTGATGTAGACTAATCATTATAGTAATAAAAGATAAAAAATATTTATAAATAAAAAATATTTTTTAAAATATCAAAAATTGTTTTATAATATCTATGGAAAATTGGAATACCATGATGGACTAATAAAAAAGGATTATAAATTATAGACAATTTTTTATAAAAAATATTATAGTATTAATGAATACATGATTTGTAGACTATGAGAAAAAGATTTCCATCTAAAAATTTCAAAATAATATGTTTTTATTAAATTATATTTTGATTATATTTTGATTATCTCTGCTTAGTTTCAACATCTTTAATAAGAGTAATATTTAACTCTAATAACTTTTTTATATTCAAGCTTACAATAATCAGAATGGATTTTCCTAATGTAATATTTAAAAAATATGTGCACATTTTAAAACTGATATAGATTTGAATTATAATTTAATGGTGAAAAAATTGAGTTATTTTATGTTTTAAAAACAAAAAAAAAAATAAACCATTGATAAATAAAAAGAAAATATGAAATAAAAATATTCAATTTATTGTATAAGAAAATAAATATAAATTGTAAAAAACTGTAAAAAATATGACAGATAATAATATCATAAAGTAAAAGACCAAAAAGACTTGGATTAAAATGAGATAAAAATATAATAATGTGGCGAAGTAAATGAAAATAAACGTATACATTTCAGAAATCTGTATAGAAGAAGCTTTAACAATGAATTGAGACATAAGACATTTAATCTAATTTATGTGAGAATGTAAAAAGCCTAAAAATTAAAAAAAAAGAGTAGTTGCATTTTAATATATAATTGATTAAAACCATTTATATAAAAATCAAGGATATAGGAATCAAATCATATCTGAAGGCAGAATAGAAAGTTTTTCTGTAATGGAAATTAATGTCATAAAATGATTGGACATATTTATAAGGCATTTTTATAATAGAAATAGTAAAAATTTTATCTATATACTTTTTAAAAAGTCACACACACACACACACGCACGCACACACGCACATATATATATATATACAGGTCATAGAATATTGTTTAACAATGCTTCGGTTATTTTTTATGAAAAGAATGAGTTAAAAAGAAGAATAAAGGAGACTTTGATGATAAAACTTCTTGATTCTGAGGCTATCAATCTTATGAAGACTTCTTTTGATATTAAGGGAAGGTGGAATTTGTAGTGAATTATGGGAAGGTTTGTTTATATATATATATATATATATATAAACCTTATATATATATATATATATATATATATATATATATATATATATATGTTTTCCTTTAGATTGATTTTCACTTGAGAAGGTCTATTTGTAGTAGATGAAACCATGGTTGTGTAAGGATTTTGGTAAAATTTTTAAAATTTAATCTAGTATTGTATTGTTTTATGGTTTTGCATTTTTATTTTTTCTAGTATAGTGTTAGACAGTTTTGGTTTTTATATACAAATCAAAACTATTGTATTTGTTTATATTTTATATTTTTTTTTTTATATATATATATATACAAATACAAAAACTGTATTGTATATATATATACAAATACAAAAACTGTATTAAGAGCAAAGCTTTATTAATATTAAAAGTACTGTAATGCTTAGCATGCTCTTGCCTGAAAAGCAACTTGGATTTAAAAAAAGTAATAGGATAACAACAATTGGAATTAGAATTACTATCGATATCTATAGGAATAAATGGAAGGCAGTAGCAATGATTATGCTGTTTTTTAAAACACATTGAATAGTGAACCTGATATATATTATTAATTTAGGAATGGGGAGCTATAAATTGAAACAAGAACAATTATCAAAAATTCTGGATATTATTCAGAAAATATTTGTTCACATTCATAGATTCAAGAAGAGCAAACTATTATAAAGGATGATACATATACTTAAAAAAATTGAAATACAATTATTGATAATGATAATAAAGTAACTATTGAAAATTTGATGGTTTAGGAATATAATGACACTATTATAATACTTGTGGTTAATAATAATAAATTTCATTATCATAGAAGTCACAAGTATTAATTTTTTAAGTGAATATTGTCTGCTCTTTTGCTATTTCAGATTCATTTCATTTTCTACTATTCTCTAAACAAAATATTTTTTAGAACAAATAAAACATTGAAATGCTTAGCAAATGAAATTAGAGTTATAAAATAAGAGCTAAGATCAATTTTTAAAGTTAAGCACTGGATGAAAAATTATATATAACAGACTAATAATTTAATATATTAAAATTGGACAAATAATTATAAAAGAAATAATATCAAATAATAAGAAAACTTATAGCAATTAAATTGCTTTTTAATAATTATAAAAATATTTTATGGTATATTAAATATATATACTTTTTTATAAAAGATATATTAAAAGTTATTTTTTTTTTGAGAAGTGTAATTTATATTAGCAGAGATTTGGTTAAATAACTAAAGTTGAACAATTTAGAAAGAATAAGAGAGGCTAGTTAAAAAATAAGATTAGCAACATAGAAATGTTGAAAGGAGTCAGTAAAAAGTACATATTGAAAAAAATATGCAAACAGAAATTGAATAGATGATATATTTAAAAGAAGAGAATTGTACAAGTTTATTGGAAGACATAATGGAAAATAAAATAAAAAGTGATAATTATGAAATAAAAAAAATGTCATTGGTGATCTTAAATTATTAACAGCATTGAAGAAGAAGAAATACAGAGGTTTGAAAATGTGTTTTGATTTGAGTATATAATATCCACTTTTAAATAGGTTACAAATAATCATAAAATAAAACATTCTCATCTTGATACATTACAATTATTAATAAATGATAATATTAATTGATAAATAGAAAGTCACAATATTCTTTATTAAATTCATCATAATAATTTAAAATTTTGGCAAATATTAGAAGTGTAAATTAATAATGATATTCATAACATAAAATATTTTTTTTTAGATTTTAATATATATTTAGGAGGGGGGATGAAATTGAATTTATTTTAGTTATAATGACAATATATGCCTTGTTTTATAAAAAGATAATTTAATATTCGTGTATTTTTTTAAAAAAAAGATATATCTATATTGAAATGATGTATTCCATAAAAATATATTTCATTGGTGTATAAATTAAAAAAAAAATGTATGGAAAATAAATTTCATTTAATGATATTAAAAAAATGTGATGTCATTAAACGTGTATAAAAATATTATATTATTTAATAATATTATGCATGCTTTATTTATAAAAGCTGATTTTATTAAACTAAATTTTAAAAAGAAAGTTAATGTGTTTTATAATTGTACAAAATATTATTTTGTATTGAAATAAATTCTATTTTATTTCAAATTAATCTATACTTTTTTATTAACTGTTCTGAATTATAAAATGTGAAATCATTTATTGTCCTGTTGGCTCATTGCCAAGAATAATTTCTTATAAAACTGACTGATCACACGATCAGTATTTCAGACAGATTTAAAACATGATTAAAACTTTAAAAAAATCAAATGTATTCTAAGAAGCAAATGTAGTTCACTGGACTGGCAGCCAGACCTAATTTGATTAAAATGTGAAAGAAAAAAGTTTACTTTTCAACTGAGCCAACTCTGGCATCTTCTAAATGAGAAGTATAAAAATTTTAAGCTCTATAAATTGAATTGTAAGTATATAGTTTTTATTTCAAGAAGATGGATACTCAGTTCTTCCATATCTTCATTAATAATGAATAAGAGTATTTTTTAAATCCTCAGCTGCTTCAAAAATTATTTTCTTTAACATCATGCACTCCTGTCTTCTGTTTGTATATTTAAAAATGGATCATCATAATAGCCAAAATCTTCTGCTTATGTTTATTGCATTATAATTTCTTCAATAAATTGCTAAAGAAAAATACAATTTTTATTATAAATAGAACACAATCATATATATATAAACTTTCTGATAAATATTTTTTGTACACAACTACTATTTATTTGCTATCACTTCTAAACATAGTATACATTTATAATTTGTGATAATATATATATATATTTAAAGTAATCTTTTCCAATATTGTAGTAAAATTGTTAAAATATGGTATAAATATGAAAAATGATAATTTATTCTTATTTATGAAATTATACTGACATATTTTGGTGCATATTGTAGAATATATAGTCTTTATTGTTTAAAAATAATTATTTAAATTTTAATTTTATAATGATGTTTAATTGCTAATTAATACTTATTTTATATGAATGCTGCATACATTAACAGTCTGGATATTGTGTGATTAAAAATGTTTAGTTTGATATTATTAATACCAGTTATAAATTTACTATGACTTCATTTTATAATGACTTGGTTTTGTAATAAATACTCTTATAAGAGCATGGATGATGTCATTATATTTTAATGACTATGGCTATAATATGATGAATTAGTATTGATATTATTTAAATATTTTATACGCGTGTATATGCATGTTTAAGTATAGTTACTCTTTTATTGACATTACTTTAAATATTATTATAGCATTGAGTTTATCTTATCTTGACAGGCATATTACCCATTACTTCTTATGAGCTCTCAGCATATAAGTTGCTGGTTTAGTAATTATTTATATCAAAGCTGCTAATTAAATATGTAAATATGTTGTATTGTTACTCATGTGTGCATTGGTTGATTGTAATAAGTGAATTTAAATATTAATAGCTGTTACAGCATTAATATTTTTTTAAATAACTTATTTTGGTTGCTAAATATGGATTTTGTTTATTTTGTTAATGGCCATTACTTGATTAATAATTTGAATAAAATAATATAAAATATTAATATGTTAAATATAAGTGTGACTCATGCTAGCTAAACTTTCTCCAGGATTTGTTATTAGTTGGAATACTTTTTTTATAACTTATGACTTCGAAAGTAAACCTAACTTCTTTTTTTGGGATTTGTTTTCATTAGTTAAAAATATTAAATAACAATTTAGTGTAGGAAAGAGTTCTAGCAAAGATACATATTAAACTACTTTACTCATTACAATATTATGTTTTTAATTTGTTTTAGAATCTATTGTATTACTTTCCGCATTAATACCAGTTTGTTTCTACCAGATTCACTCCTAGATGATATAATGTATTATGCCTACATTTTATATATAATCATTTTTAAATTATATGAAATAAAAATTCGAATTCAAAAATAAATCCAACCATTTTCTAATATATTTATATAATAATAAACTTTTTTTTTCTCATGTGTCATAGCATCAGCTGGAAAGCGAACCCACTAACTTGGGACAACTGCTTGAAAAGGTCTCTCGCTGACCTCTCGACCACCAATGCTTGACTGTATTGACCAACTTTCTACAACTCGCATTTTTATTATTACTAACATTTCAAAGATGAGATATCAAAAACATTTTATTAAAAAGTATAACAAAAATTGCAAGCATTACACTTTATTTTTGGCTTTTAATTGAATTTATCTTTGAGATAAAAAAAGTTAAGATAGTATATTAGTACATTTTAAAGCGAAAAGAATATATCTACTTTTTTTTTTTTTTTTGCAAATAACATTTAAGTTTCTTTAAATCTTCTTGTATATATTACTTTAAATTTTACATAATTGCTTTAAAAATTAAAATAATTAGCGGTGATTGGCTTAAATATTCCCCAGTCTAGGTTTCATGTCAGATCTTTCATCTATCCAGGAGTTTTAAAATTCGTTAGAGCTTTGTCTGATATTATTGTAAGTAGAAGCTATATGTGACTTCATCATGTTTTATATTTAAAATTAAATATTGTTATATTTATATATGCACAATAAAATAAATAAAATTATGATTAAGAATCTTAAAAATTAAAGCATTATCTAATTTTCAACAACACTTAACACTTCAAAAGAGAAAACACATAATCAATAAATAAGTAAGAAGAGAATAATCAGTGATTCTTCATGCCACTCACTCAAGGATTATGTTTATTTATTAAATGCTTAACAAATTAGTAGGTTGTAAATAATAGGTATACGAATATATACACATTATGCCAATGTAACTCAATTTACAATAATCTTAATATAAAATAGGTAAAAGACTGGTAAAAAAGAATTTAACACCTTTTCTCCCTTTCTATTGAAATATTATTACTGCATTTTTCCAGTTATTAATTGTATTTTTATCATTTAGATATTTAATGTATAATTATTATTATTATTATTATTTAAATATCTGTATCTTTTCCATCCTTGACATATTTTATTGTATATCTCATCTTTTTCTTTAACAGATATGTAACTTCAAATATTTTTTCTGAATTATATTGGGTTACATGATTTTATACTTTTGATTTCTATACAGTTGTTTGTCCTGTTTTCAATAATAGCAGCACATTTTCTTTTTAGTGCTATAATGTTACTTTCCATTATGAAATAGTTTTATATCTAAATTATTATTATCTTCAACACCTTCTTGTTTTTAGCAGTGATATTTTCATAATTATCATATTTTTATACTATTTTACAGAATTACAGATACTCAGATTTTTTTAATAAGCCACTCTATTTATTATTATTCTTTATACATTCCTTATTTTAGCAAAGTTTCTTGATATATTTTTTTTTGGATCCTGCTATCTAAATAATTGTTCTTACTGTTTGTTAATTTGTTTATCTCATTCAAGTCTCAGTTTAACTTTAATATGTCTTTCATGTTATAACTTAAATTTACTGATCAATTTTGATGATTAAGAATTATAATTTATTGATAATATTTTTCTTTATAGTTTTTGCCTATCTTGCTTTGTATATAGAACATATTTTATTCTCACAAATTGACACATTAATGTCATAAAATATATATTGTGTGTTAGCAAAATATAGTCCAATAATGTTATATAATCATTTAAAAGTATTTATAAGAAGTATCCAATAACTGGAATCATTACCTAGTAGGTGGAACTATTGTAGTACATGTTTCCACCACTACATACCTCTCGCAATGACCTTTCTGCATCAGAAGGGTAAAAATACCATTAATAGATGGCAAGGGAGTCTATACATTGTCAGATTTTTTATTTGTGGATGATGGTTTTTTGTGTGCAGAAAGAAGGGAAGATATGAAAGTTATGCTGAGGACATGTGCAAAGGTGGGTAAAGTGATGGGGGTTAAAGTTAGTAAAGAAAAATCAAAAGTAATGATGATTAATACTGAGGAAAGAGAAGTCAAAGAATTTTTACTGGGGGATATGAAGTTAAGGGTGATGAATGATATAACTATTTGGAAATCATCTTAAGTAATCAGAGAAATTTCTTGGATGAATGGGAGAAAAATTGATAAATGAAGCAAAGAAAAGAAAGGGATTAATAAAGAAATTAACAGTGTTCTCGTATAATAAATATGATCTTTATAGAATTGTATGGAAGGAAATTTCAGTAGCAGATTACTCAGAAAAAGTACAAAGAGAAGTAGGAAGAGATGCATTAGATGCAGAAGTGTGGATGGCAAAGGAGGCAATTCAAGGAGAAATGGGAGGGTCAAGTTTTTTTATATGAGAGATGCAAAAAGCAAAATGAAAATGTTTAGTAGATTGCAGTTTATAGATAATAAAAGAATAGGCAAAGTAATATTTAATTGGGTTATAAAAAGGGGCAGGCAAAAAGATGGATGCTAAAAGTAATGTGATATGCAGAAGATTTAGATAAAGAACTTATGCCAGTATACTTATACAAAAGGTGGGATGATTGTGCTAGGTGAATTGTTGTGTGTTATAATGTTAAAGAATGGGATAGAAGAATAGATGCATTAATAAAAAAATATGGAGTTGGAGAGATGGAGAACTAGTATGGAGAGTAGAAAGAGTTTAAATATTTATAAAAGTAAATAGAATATTGGGGGTGAGTTAATTTATGAAAATAGCAAGGAAAGAAGTCTACTGTTTAAAGTTTGAGTGGGATCTTTAGCAATATATACATAATTGTAAAAGAGTGATTTAGTCTGAAAATTGTGTAAAGAAGGCATAGAAAATATTAGAAATCTGTTAATTGAATGTAATTGTCTGAAAGCAGAAAGGGTACAAATAATGAAGTTGTGGAAGAATAAATATGAACAAAGTGATTATACAGAAAGTGGCTTATTGGTTTTTATGCTCGGTTTGGAAAAAGATAAGGGGGTTTTAGATATAAAGGCCATGGAGTTGACAAAGATTATATTGTGGAAATAAGATGGAGCAGGATAGATAAAAATATGGAAAAACTTAGTGTGGGGAATGGAAAGGTAAATCAAAGTTGCTAACAGGTTTTTCTGGGCATAGTTGCTGACAGATTTCTGACTCCATATAAGAAGAAGTCACAGTGCATCACATCACATCAGTCTCACAACTTGAATCACTGAATGAAGTTGTGATGCCATGTAATAAATGTTTTTCTTAAGTGTATCTTGCTTATTCATCGATTTTTGTGGTGGCTGGTATGTAGGAATAATGTCAAATTCTGTTTTCTGATATGGAAAATAATGCTTGATTTAAGTAAATAGTTTTCAATTTTACCACATCCCAAAAAATCATCACTAATATATATGCTGACTTTCTTATTATACAAACAATATTATTCACTCAACATTCATTCATAATGTTCAAGTATTTTACCTACAAATTCTGAAATACTTGTGTGATATGATGTCATAAAACAATTTGATCTGTGGCAAAGTGAAGAGTAAAATCTTTACTATGACCATGTGCCACCAAACAAAGTCTTGAGTGTTAAACAATTTTTAATCAAACACAGCTTGATCAAGCTTATACATTCACCATATTCACACAATGTTGTTCAATGTAATTTTTTTTCTCCTGAATGTAAAAATGCCTCAAAAAATTTTGTTCATTTGAAAGTGGTGAAGAAAAAAAAATGGCAGAGACATTAAAAGATATCACTTTGCAAAAATTCCAGGTCTGCTACAAAAAAAAATAGAAAAGACCCTTAAATTAGTGCTTTGCATCAAATGGACAGTATTTTAAAAGTAATTTCATTTGTAACACATAAACATAAATATACTATTTTTTATTACTAAAATATTTTTTCAATCAGTTTCATGTAAACAATCAATTAGTATCATTCATGAAATACTGCAAGACATGAAATACACCCTTCAAGAAAAAAAAATATTACTGACATACTAAAATGGATAGAAAATGACTTTATGTCATTGTTTAACAGTCAATATTATAAGATGAATTATGCATGACCTATGGGCTTGCTAATTAAAAGTATTATTTGCAATATTATTGGCTAAGTTTGAAGATAAGTTATTCTTTAATATTTAATTAGAGAACCCAACTTGATTTACAAATGGTATGTCAAAGATGATTTGACATGTGTGCTGGAGGAATACATTACAAATATGCATGAAGAGTTAGCACAGAAATATGCACTTTTTTAGACAATAGAACAAGAAATGCCTCAAAAGGTCTAAAATTTATAGACATACATTCAATGGAATAACAATGCACTGCATTATAAAATGGTTATTAAGCCAATTCACACACCAACAATATATATATATATATATATATATATATATATATATATATATATATATATATATTAGCTGGATAAAAACTTTCTTAAATAGTAATTTTAATCTTTGTAAACAGGAAGCAGATTGGAAGGTTAATATAGAATCTATACAAAGGATCTATGTAACAGCAATAAATCAGTCAATAATGTTAAAAATGTTTATAATAAAATAAAACAGACACACACACAACATATAGATAATAATCCAGGAATAGGTTTGACTTACATACTGAAGCTATCATGCAAAGTTAAAAAAATCTGCTCTAATCCTTATAACATAAGTCTGAGAAGGTCAACTAATTTAAGCAGACTAATAAATAATATAAAGGATAAAATATTCTAGGATCAAACTCTTTAGATTGTTTATAAAATTGAATGCTGTAATGATTTTTGTAGATTTGTATACCATGGGGAGTCTCATGCAGATATTGTTACCAGAATCTCACAATACAAGTACTTATACAAATGTGTGAAAAACTATTTCTGAATATAAATATAACTTCTTAAAGCACAAACAACAGTCTGGCCACATTTTGCCCCAATAAATGTTAAGATCATTTGTACTGAACATGATGTTAGAAAGCAAAAGTTAAAAAGAGACATGGTTTATTTCTAACACAATCAATTAAAAAAAAAGTGTTCAACTATCTAAAAAAATGGAATATATAAATTATCAATTTACATAAATTAGCATCCATATTAATTATATAATGCATCCTTCAGTTCATGTATGCTATGAATCTGGATTCACTGGCCAAAAGCATGTATATATTGAATAAAACCTCTTCTTAGCCAATGTTCAAAACATTAAAATAAATAAATTTTTTATTACACAATTCCTGTTTTTTATTAAGTCCTCATATGTCTATTTTTGCTATTGTTATTATTATTATTATTATTATTATTATTATTATTATTATTATTATTATTATTATTATTGTTATTATTATTATTATTATTATTATTATTATTATTATTATTATTATTATTATTATTATTATTATTATTATTATTATTATTATTATTATTATTATTATTATTATGTTTCAAAGAATTTTATTAAACAAATGTTACATAGATTCTTTACAACAAACGATTGCATCCTGTTACATAGGCAATCATAGGACTTTGGAACAAGTTCTAAATTTTAAAATCAATTATATTTTACATTTTAAATAATCTGTTTGATGGTTATTCTGTTATAGGTTTGATGACTGTCTTATGAGTGACCATGTTGCTGCTGCAATGTCTGGAGCACTAATTTTGTAATTCCGCTCTTTTATTTGTTGAAGTTTTTTTGTAAATGTTGCTGGATGTCTTCTTGTATTGTTACCAAATGTAAATGAGCATCTCATGCACCAGTATGCATATAGTAAAAAAGTTATTGCACGCATTGTTGGGGTAGAGTTTTTTTTTAAAAGATTGTAATATGTTTATTAATGATGTATTTTTCCTTTGGTAAGTTTCTATTAACAATTTGTGTATATTGGATAAACTTGTGCATGAATAGAATATGTGCTGTTGTGTCTCTTCTGCTGTGTGGCAAAAATTGCAAAAAGGATCAATGTTTTTATATAGATGTCTATATTGAAGGAAATATGATGTTGGTAGTGCATAAAGGTGTATTTTTAATATAAAATCAAAATATTTTGGTTCTAATGACCATTTTTTGAATTTTTTAAATAATTGATAATTGCTAATTCCAAGCATTGTTGTTTGGGTGTCTGCAGGATTTTCTGGGTATAATAGATTGTAAATTTGCCAGTATGAATATTTATATGTTGCTTCTATGTTAATTTGAGTAGATATTGTTGTGACACTTTGTATTAGTGAAGATAAATACTGTGAATTTGGAGGTGGAGTATCCATTGGTGTAATTGTGAGCAAACATTTTAGTTTAGGAAATTGTCTTATTGTTGATGCTAATATGTTGATTGATTTCTGTATATGAAATGTGTAAATAGTGTGCAGTCCTAAACCATTGTTTTCTGTAGATTTGCTAAGAGATTTAGCAGATATTGCAATGGCTTTGCATCCCCATAGTAGTTTAGTGCATAATGATGATATTTTTGATTTGAAATGTTTAGAGAAATTTATTATTGGAGAAAAATATGTTATTTTTGTGGTAATTATTATTATTATTATTATTATTATTATTATTATTATTATTATTATTATTATTATTATTATTATTATTATTATTATTATTATTATTATTATTATTATTATTATTATTATTATTATTATTATTATTATTATTATTATTATTATTATTATTATTATTATTATTATTATTATTATTATTATTATTATTATTATTATTATTATTATTATTATTATTATTATTATTATTATTATTATTATTATAATACAAGTCTACTTCCTGTAACATTTTTATTTTCATTTTCTATTTACTCACAGTGTTTTCATTCTTTAAATGCTTTCTCATTATAGAATTTAAATTACCAAGAATATTAAATATATTGTTTGAAACGTTTAGAATAATTTTGTACATCTATATAAAAATCCAGCTTCAGAAAAGAATTAGCTGTTAACAGAGAAAAGACGATTACAGACCTTAAAGGAACAGAGTAGGGCAAATTCCTAATGTCCATTCCATATGTTCTTGTCATCGTAGTTGTTATTGTTATATGATTATTCATATAGGAAACAAACATGGATGGGATGCTCACCAACACATATTAGCCAGCATAAAGAGTCTTAACTGAAATGAGCTAAGTTTTGTTGCCGCCTGAACAGAGTGTGGGTGGAGATGATTTTATTTTCTAATAACTAAATTATGTCCTTATTTCTATGAGGTTGTAATGTTTCCAGTCAAAGAAGTGGTTCACAGTCAAAAACTGAGGTGATAAGAATTTTCTGGTTGTGGAGTACTTACAGGTTGGAAGTATTGGGAAAAAAGCTGTTCATATTAAAGAAGGAATTATTAGACTTTGTAAAGTTGTCTCTTAATTGAATTAAAAAGTGAACACGTACTATATTGCAAAGGCAAATACAATGAAAGTATAAGTGAAGTAGGATTCATTATAAATAAAAAAACATCATTATGGAGATTGATGGTATATCAGACTGAGTGGAAATATTAGTTATTTAACATAATAATAGATATCAATAGCAGATAATGATGGTTATGCCCCAGAAAATTTTTTATTGTGATGACAAAATAGAGGATTTTTATATATATATGTACAAAAAAACTTTCAATCAGACAAAACAACATTTTAAAATTATCAAGGAAGACTTTAATGCTAGAATTAGTAAACAATTGAAAGATGAAAATGGTGTAAGTAAATTTGGTTATGATATAAATAAAAGATGTTATAGACTTTGAAAGTTTGCAGAAAAAGAAAAAAAAATATTATGATTATTTTTGAGAAAACTGATAAATGGAAATGTACATAGAAGCAATCAAATAAAGGTATAGCCAAATTGGATTACATTTTCACTAACAGAAAATATGTATTTTAGATTGTAATGTTAATACAAAACTAGAAAGAAAAATGTTATTAAATAAATATTTGCAGTTGATATTCCTAATGTTCAGAAACATTGCTATCAATTTAAATTAGAATTTGCAAATAGTTTTTAAATATTAACAGATTTTGAACTGCAACAAAGATAACTGATACAAAAAAGAAACAATTATTCAATAAAATCTTACTGATGAAGAAAATAAAATAAATGAAAACATATAAAAATGATGCATTAAGAAGGATTGAATATCTCAAATTTTGTAAAATGGAGTGAAACAGAGTGAATTAGCAATGAAAGCTTTAGAAAAGAATAAAAATCTCAAGAGTATAAAACAACATCTTAATATAGGCAGCAAATTTATTTCTGCAATAAGAAAAAAAGATGGAGCTATTATTAAATGATGACATCATTAATATGTAGAAGTGTTCAATCAAGAATTATATAGCAATAAAGAATTAGTAAAAAAATATCTCTTACAACTACTTTATCTTCTGATTTTAAATGAAAAAGTTAGACATGCAATTAAATTTATGAAGAAAAAAAGTGGTCCAGGTAATGACAGAATTATAATCAATATCTGAATAGAAACAAATGAACAAATGTAAACATTTTTGACTAAGTTATATACCATATGTTTAAATTACAAAGATATACCAGATGATTGAAAAAAAAAGCAATATGAATATTATTTTTTTAAAAAAGGTGATCAAAACATACTAGAAATTATAAACCTTAACAGTCTTTTATCAGTTCTATACAAAATATTTACCGAAATAATTACAATTCATCTATACCGAACTTTGGATTTTAACTAACCTAAAGAACAAACTGTATTTAAAATTGGTTTTAGTACAGTAGATCATATCCAGATATTGAGAAGAGTTATAGAAAGAATCAATAGATTGCCATTATGCTTTGGATTTGTAGATTATAGAAATACTTTTGCTTTTACAAGCATTTCTTCAATGATTAAAGCATTGGATCATCAAGGTATATAAAAAGAATATTATCATATTCTGAAGAATATTTATAAAAATTAAACAGCAACAATAACATTACATAATGATACTAAAAAGATTTAACATTGACAAGGGTATGTGACAGAGTGACACCATATATTTAAAACTTTTTACAGTATTTTTTCAAGAAATATTTTGTGGATTAATATAGGAAGCTAAGGGAATAAAAGTAAATAGAGATTATAAGTCATCTAGATTTTTCAGATGATGTAGTTGTTTTTGCAAATGCTTTAGAGCTTCAGGAAATGTTTCAAAAGCTATCAAATAAAAAAAAAAATCGGGATGAAAAGTAAATTTTAAAAAGACTAAAGTAATGTTCAATGGATCTTCTCAAAATAAAAAATAAAGATTGATAATGATGAGTTAGAAGAAATTAACAACTACAAATATCTGATCAGATTATTATTATAAATCAAAACATAATGAATAGAATTAATCATAGAATTAAACTTGGTTAGGATTGTTTTTGGTAGAAGTAATTTAATATTAAAAGAAAATATTCATATGATTTTTAATAAATGTGTTATCAGTTTTTGCTTATGGATATGAGACTTGGACACATAACAAAAGAGCCATTCATTCAGAGACTTTAGACCATACAATGAATTATAAAAAAATGTGTATTATGAGTAATGAGAAGAAATCAAAAATGAAATATATGGATAAGAGAACAAGCAGATGTTGCTGTCATCATTAAAAAAATTAAAAGATTGGAGTTGGATTGGACATATTAGAAGAAGAGATGATAATAGATGATTAAACTGGATTCCAAGAGATTGTTAAAGTATTGAAAGAAATCATATGTGAGATGGGATGGATGAAATAAGTATGCATGCTGGGGTGATGTAGTGAAAAGAAGCTAGAATCAAAGATGGATTGAACTTTTAATCTGCAATGGATTGATAATAGTTGCAACTGATGACAATTATTATACAAAAATCCAATATTTCTTAAAGAATAAAAATCTGATCATATACAAAAACTTATTTGCCATTAATTTCTAACAGCAATTTCAATTTTTATTCATAAATTATACTACCAAATTAGTGCTTCCAATATTTAGTCCCTTTTATAAAATAGAGACACATCTTGTAATAATTGCTTCATAATTAATATTATTATTTTTTATAATGATGTTATCTTTAAACAATGTGTTTGGTAGTTTAGGCAGTTAAGCCAAAAACATCACATGATCACCATTTCTTATGCTTGTTTATAACTGTTATGCCAGAAGTCTTGTGCATAAAAATCCCCATCTAGTGCCTACTCATCTAATATTCCCAGATTAGTTATTAGGTGCAGTGATCTCAGATCCAAGGCTCATCACTGACAAAAGCCACAAGCCAGAAACTAGTATTGGAATATTGAATGAGTAGGCGCTAGATGGGAATTTCATGCACAAGCCTTCTGACATCCATTGATTACTCTGCCTTGCACTGAATGACAATACTGTATGTAGAGTTTTGCCTGTTTTAGTTTAGGCAGATTTTGGATTTATATTATAATTATTATTTATATGATATAAATATAAAATACGATATGTAGACAAAGAATTAACATTCCATAAAGGCAGTACTTATGAAAAAATATAGACGAATACAACTTCATCAGCATTAGTTTATAAGCATAAGGACTTATTACAGTAGTGAAATCACTCTGTCCTCGACCATTATTTTCATATTCAATTTCAAAGATTATAATATTAAATTAGGAAATAAAAATGAAAAAAAAATTAAAGAAATTAAAATTTAAGTATTTTTAATGTTATTAATTTTATGTTTATTTACAAGTTATGATTTTTGATAGATACGTTTTAAATGTTTAATAATAGTTTTGTTATAAAATTAGAATTCAAAATTATATTCTAAAAAAAACCTTACCTTTTCACAGAACACCTATATGTTCAGAAATGATATGTAAGATATTATTTTTCCCCTTAATCTAAAATACAATAAATATTAGGCCATGCAATAATTTTTTTAAATGTTTATTAGTAATAATAAAAAGTCATATGTCACATGACTTATATATAAACCTGCACTTACAAATATGTAAAATTAAGAGCATGCTAATTAGCTCTAGAAAAGCTTTTTTATATATATTTATGATAAATGCTACTACAAGAGAAGGCATTCAAATCATTTTTATATTGAATTATCCCCATCCCCAGACTGGTTTCGACCTATGAGTCTCTTCAGTGAGGAGTTGGGACATTAGATTTGAAAAACCAACTCAAGCAAAGCATTTATCTAAAAGTTAAATGTTTATTATAAATAACATTGATAAATTATAATTTTAAAATACCAATATAGAGTTTTAACATAGATTGTATGAATTTATAAACAAACACAGACAAACACACGTGAGGATTATTTGCACAAATTGATTATTAACTGTTTTTCATCTTCTGAGAAATAATTTTGAAATTAAAAAACATCAGAATTTTTCTAAAATTTCATTAAAAAATAATCTAAGCAAAGTTCCTATTTCACTTATTAGTGATATTTGCTTAGACACAGATATCAGGTCCTAATATATGAATTATCATCAGGTACTATTATAATAAGGTATTTCCAAAACAATTATCTTTATTTTTTTTTTCAAATTTTACAAAAACATTATTCTATTTTACAATAGAAATATTTTTTTTTTCATTTCTCACAAACTGCTTTCTTAAAATAATAGATTTTTATTTAGAAGGTCATCATCGAGCATCATCCTGGAAATATAAGTCAAAAAATTTGCACACTCCTACTTCCAGAAGATGAAGTTTATAATTTATTTTTGCCTACTATATATATAATAAACATTTAAATTCATATATGCATCTAAATCCCATTTATATCTGGAATCACTGGATCAAAGAGATATATAAAATGAAATCTGTAATATTGTCAAATCCCAAATTCAGTGATAAATAAACAAATGATGCTGAAATTAAAATAAAATTAAAAATAGATTATGGTTTGGGAGTGTCTCAAAAAATCGAGCACTGAAAGAGATAGACTGAAATATGATCCATAGATTTTTCCAATCCACCAGTGCACCAAATAATGCTGGGTTAATTGAAATTAAGAAGCTTGCCTTGACAATAAGATTGTTGATTGTTATTGGTATTGTTTAAATGTTTACTGCTTTCTTATATATATATATATATATATAAAGATTTTGTTTAAATGTTTACTGCTTTCTTATATATATATATATATATATAAAGATTTCAACAATAAAAATATGCAATCTAAAAAATAAAAATAGTATTCATATTATTAATATGAGACCATGTGTATAATTAGAAGTATATGTTAAAATTCATCATAAGATTATAGAAATCAAATAAATTGTCTACTTTGGATATATATATATATATATATATATATATATATATTATAGTTCTCTTGCATGTGTAGTACAATTGTCCTCAAAGCTGTGTATTGTTACCAAATAGATAAATAACATGAGCTTAGTGCTTTCAAACGATCCAGCCTTCATAATCATGGCTTAACTGTTAATAAGGTTAACAATATGCAAATTTATGCTAATTATGCTAGACATTTGACTTCCTTGATAAAGCACAATGCATATACTCATATAATAGAGATCTCAATCAACCTTTCACCTATTCAGTTTTTTTTCAGCATCAAACACAAGCCACCATCAGTGTATTCCAGATAACCCCACAATCGTGCAAAGAGAGACACAACCTCAAAATAAAAGTCAAGAAAGCCTTCTTCATCCCCAAAGACAAAGATGCCATAAACAGGAAAGACACATTATGCTTTATAGAGGAAATGGAATGTCTAGCATAATTAGCATAAATTTGCAAAACATTAACCTTATTAACAGTTAAGCTACGATTATGAAGGCTGGACCCTTCAAAAGTGCTAAGCTTGTCTTATTTATCTATTTGATAACAATATACAGCTTTGAGGTACTACATATGCAAGTGAACTAGAAGATTATAGAAAAAATATTTCTTTCTAGTAGATAATGTACTAATTTAATTGACAGAAGTGCTTTAGCATAACATTTTCATAATTTTTTAGAGATAATTAGCATTAACATATCATATGATGAAACTGTAATGAGCAAAATTGAGAAGAGTTGATTTATGTTCAAATCTACCTACCTCAAACAATATGAATAAATTTGCAGATTGGTTGATATCTTTTACATTATTGATATTAATTTTCCACTCATGGTGAGATGTGATTTTGTTTTCAAATTCTACATGAGATATAAGTAAAATAGCGTATAAATACAATAATAAAGTTGCTTCTCTAGTGGTTCTCTGTAGAGAAACAGCAACAAAACAAATAAAAATTTAAACTAAATAAATTCTAAATGTTAAATGTTAAACTTTATGCTTTTTGTTTTATTCATTTGTTTTATTTATTTTTCTGAGCTAGATATTATTCTCAAACAATAATTTGATGATTACACAGAAGCTAAATTCTCCATACAATAGCACCACCAGAGTCAGCTTGAATAATCAAGAGATGCAAGAAGGTTTGTGCATAAAGTCCATATTTAATGCCTACTCATCCAGTATCCTCAGACTAGACTCTAGCTTGCAGCTGTCAGCATTGAGGAATCTTGAATCTGAAAGCACTGCACAACCCTCCAGTAGCTACCATAAAGCTTTGAGTGCAAAATTAAAACACCATAATGTTTTCAATTTAAGCTTATTAGCTTGTATAGATATATAGATCTGAACTCAGTTCTGGATCCATACTTTTGGTGTCTTTGGTTCTTTAATAAAATTATGCAAGCTAATGAGTTTGCATTGAAAACATTATTGTGTTTTTATTATGCACTCAAAGCTTTATAGTTTGATAATAAAGTAAAAGGTGACAACTAGAGGGTGCATTACATCCTAAGATCTAGGTGTAGTGCTTTCAGATTCAAGGCTCCTCACTGACGAAAGCCACAAGCTAAAAATTAGTCTGGGGATAATGGATGAGTGTGCACTAGATAAGGATTTTATGCAAAAACTTTTTTTGCATTCATTGATTACTCTACATACACTGGTGATGTTATTATATAAGTGTTTAGCTTTTGTGTAAACAGCTTGTGTAAGCATAAGAAAGGTGTTAATATGATGTTTACTGTTTTAATTTAATGATTATATAAATTGCATGCAGAGTACCTATTGATAAAAAATACTAGCTTATCTTGGAATCTAAAAAAAAAAAAAACCTCCCATATTTCATTTACATTTGAACTCTAATTTATAGCCATGATATATCACAATATTCATTTATATAATAAATGATAATTAAATATCATTTATGTAATTGCTATAGATATCCTTTGAATCATCAAATCTAACTCTGAGAGATAATATATCGAATAATGAAAATATTTCCATATAATAAAAGCGTAATACTTTTTGAATGCGACTGAAACAGTTATATATTTCTAATGTATACTAATTTTTTAATTATTGGTGGTGGGAAAAAGCAATTAAATATATTTAAAAGAAATTGTTGATAGATTAACATTAGAATTATATTTACTATCCTTGGATACATATTAAAAATAACTTAAAAACTTTGAAACTAGATATAATAAACGACCTAAGTTTTATTGATATTCCATTAATAATCATTAAAAATGATATTGATTCTTTAATCATACTTATAGAGCCTGTAGTAACAATGATTTTAGGCCAAAAAAAGTTTTTGACATATTTCCAATAATACTAAGTAATAAAATACTAAAAATATAAAAATCACTGAAAAATTAATGAAAACATTTTAATTATATAAAGCAATAAAATCTAAAAAGGGTAATGAAAGTATTTTAATTATATAAGGTAATAAATTCTAAAAAGGTTAATATTTAATGTATGTTATTTTGTTCCATAAAACACTTATAAGTAGAAAATAAAGTAAAAATAAGTCGTTAATTTATTTTTATGGATACTCTTTTCCCCCTCATACTTATCAATTTTATATTTATGAAAGTACTGATTCACCATTTTAGTCAGAACATTTAAATTTAGAGACAACTGTGGATAAAATAACATATCTTTGGGAGTAGTTATTAATAATCTAAACACTGGACATATGACTATACCAATTAAACCTAAATAAACTTTTCATTGGAAACAGAAAAGAAAAAAAATATATAATTGCTATATAATTATCACAGCTTATACTCCAAAATCAAGTATTTCATATCTCTAATATCATAGCAACAATTCCATAACATATTAAAATGGAGTAGCTAAATTACCATCAGATCATGTGAAAATGAAAAAAAAGGTATGATCAACATCCATCTCAACTGCAATAAAACTATGATTTCAACTTTTATAATAACAGTAACTATAATTTTTTCAAAAAGATTTTTAGTTTAAAACTTTAATTAAAATAATGTCTAAAGGTGCTTAGTGGTGCTTGATTTAAACACTAGAAGTTTATTTGCTTTTCATTTGAATTGTATAAATTGCACCAATTACAGATATGCAGTTTATATCATTTAATAAGGGTTCAAGGTAATATGCATGATTATGATATAGATTTAATGCAGTAATTAAATAATGGTTCATGAATCACACATCATCTTTATTACACCTGTATTTAGAAGGTCTTATGAAGTTCTGAACAATAAACAGCTTGACTGTTACTATTGTTGTTGTTGATTATGATGACACTGTTGTCCATGCATTAGACTAGGAAATTGTTGATACTTTTATTTGCAGCTCTACAATGAATTAAATTGAAATTATCTTTCAGAAGATAAATCAATTTCCTTCCCATTATCATGGAGGAAAAGACGCTACAAACATAAAATGTCTCCTGAGTCAATGAGTTTTTTTTCCATATGTCAAAGTATTAGCCAGGAAGCAAACCCAGAACAACTGCTTATAAGGCAGCTGTGCTAACCACTTGGCCAGCAATATTTGACTGAGTCAATGAGTTTTTTTGTTACTTGAATCAGACAGACATTCAAGTATCAATAGAGATTTTAATAAAATCTTTAAGTTTCAAATTATCATTAAACTTTTATTGTAGATTTTTTTTATTAATTTTTGAATGGACAAAATTATTTCTAAAGAAAATAGGTATGGTAAAAAAGAGAAACACTTTAGTTGATTAAATAACTTGATACTGTGAATCACCTAAATTTTGTGGTATAATAAAATGAATAAAATTTTTAAAAACATAGGCACCAGTTAGTTGCAAGATATTTGGAGTTTAAACAACATTCTGGTATAGTCTTAATGTATTAAAATTATAATTCTAACCAAGCATTTTTAATCATTGTAATTTTTGCATTTTAACATAATAAAAATATTTCAAATTTTAGTAATATATAAAACTAAATCTCTAGAAATTTCAAATGTTCAGAAAAATAGTAGTTGATGAACATATAATAACATTTTTAAACTTTTATAATAGGTAAAATATTTTTTTTTATTTGCAACATCCTATGAAATAATATAATAGAAGTTTTTTTTTAAATTTTGAAATTTTGTCTGTTTTACTTTTATAAGCATATATATGACTTTGATGGCCACTGTGTAGAGATATAGTAATCCATAATAACTTGTAATACTGAATACAAGACACTGTATCAGAATCAGGCCAAAAACATTTTTGTAAAATTATAACAATGTAATAAATGGGTGCGGGGTTATTTTTTCAAAATTTGAATTTCAGTTTTAATAATACATTTAGTGATACCAAATTTACACTTTACCAAAAAAAATATTCACATTGATAATTCAAAGCAAAATTAAAATTAAGTTCTATTATTTACTTTATATTATCATTTGATCCATAATCCATAAAGTTAAATGATATTCAAGCATGGAAATTATGTAAGAGTTTGATCATAGAAGTTTGTACTCTAAATTTAACAAGCTGCTTTAATGACATAGTCAATGTTTCCAAACAAATACAGTTTTAATAAAATTATGAATTTAAGTAAAGTGTAAAAATATGAAAAGCAGTATATCTAAACAAATGAAAAATTTAATATCGGGCTCAAATTGTATGGAATACATAAATTATTAATAACAGTCTAATTATAAGGCTTAAAATAACTAAAGCTAACTGACATACATTAGAATTGTGCATTGTTTTATTATTTACATCATTGATGCTACTGTAGTTCCTTAACAAATTACAAATGTTATGTTTCGTTGCATACTAAATTGGGTACTTGCATATTTATTATAAAAAAAATATTTAAATAGGTTGAGAACTTTAGTTTATTAAGACATCACCATTCAAATTTTGTCCAGAAGTGCATATTTCTTTGTAACATCAAAAACTCACTCTAAATGCCCAGCTCACACAATTATGCTAACACATAATTGTTATTAGACAGGAAAAATTCTCTATACAGTAGTGCCACCCTGTGTCAACCAGAGTAATAAGAATAATCAGTGACTAATAGATGCTTTAATCAATTTAATGCACTAAGATATTTGTTTATCACAGTTGTTTCAAACTTATGATGGATGGCTCTAGAGTAGATAACTGCTCTTATTTTATTATATTCAATTCTGGTTATCTAAGATCACTATTTAACTAATGTATAGTCAAGTAAAGAAAAACAAATAGAATGAAGCATAATCTAAGAACTTATTACAAAAAAAATCTCATACTTGGAAGTTTTTTTTTCCATGTGTCATAGCATCGGTTGGGACACGAACCCACAACCGTCTGCAATCAACTACTTGCTTGCATGGTGGCTGCGATACCTCTCGGCTAACAACGCAAGACATATTGGAAGTTGATTGCTGGTATTTGAACATCTGTAATTACTCTTTTAATCAGATTAATTAGTTTTTTCAGTCCTTGTGAGTTTATAAGTAAACCAAGATGGTATTCCATATTTTTGATAAATCTATAGTTTTGTCCCACTCCTTATGTTTACAAAAAATGCCTGCTAGGAAATGTTAATAATTACCATTTATTTTTTATTTCTGTTATTTAAAAAAAATCATTGCGAAAAAAATAATTACAATATTTACAGTTTATTTTCCTTTTTTTTTTTGGGTTAACTTATTAGAAATATGCAATTATATTGTGATTGATCATTAACACTTATTTTTCGAGAGGACAGAATCCCATACATTTGGAAATAGTCTATTCCATCACATTCTGTAACAGGAAGACCCCAAATTTTTATCATTATGATAATATATAAAAAAAAAAACTGCTGAGTTGGACCAAAGTACAATAATATTAAGAGTGTCTCATTATTGCTTTCCACAAGTAAAAAAAAAAATGATATAAAACATTTCTAATGAAATGTATTGGAATTTATGCCTTTTTTAGAATTTAACAATTAATTTATTAATTTTGTTTTAAATTAACAACTAACACATCTTCAGTAGATTATAGGCACTTGAAATACTTACTATATTGATCAAAAATGCAGGTTACTACCTTGATTTACTTGTAAACTCACAAGTACGGTTTTTTCATGATTACATTGAGTTGAGTAGAATAATTTAATAATATTGCGTTAAATTATATTTAAATATTAAATAACAACTCATCAAGCGTTGTTAGCCGAGAGCTCATCGCAACCGCCTTGCAAGCAAGTAGTTGGTTGCAAACAGTTGTGGGCACGTGTCCCGGCCGATGCTATGACATATGAAAAAAAATAACAACTGTAACTATGAATTTTAATAACTGTTTATTGGATATTCATTTTTATTACATTCTAAATATTAAAACTTTATTTTTATAAAATATGTTAAAATAAAAAAAAATAATTATTGAAATATTAATTATATATATTCTTTTTATTTATTTTCCATTTTTCATGCTAGGCTTTTTAAGAGCACTCAGTAATAAAAGTTTTTGTTTTTTTCTATCCTTTCTTGCAGAAACTCTGATGCTTTATGAAATTTATGTAAACCAATGTGCAATCATATTTTAAAAAGGCAACAATCAAAATTTGTTTGTATTTCGCCCCCCACTTACTGTTTTTGAAAAAAAAAAAATGTAAACAATAATTATTAGAGTAATTCGACAATTTACTCTAAAGTAAACGAAATTAAAAAAAGAAAAACAAAAAAAATATCACTTAGGCACAGTAATTATTAAAAATAATCAAATGCTTTGGAATTCATAAGAAGTTTGAGCAATGGAAAGAATACAGTTGGAGTTTCAATCCATTGACCTCCAGATATACAGGCTACCACTTCATCACTCCAATAAACTATATAGGCTCAAAATTAATTGTTTATGACATTATAGATATATTAATTATATTTAGTTAATATTAAATTAGAAATATTAATTGAAAAATTTAAAATTATATCAAAACAATGCGTGGTATTCATCAGAACTTAAAGCAATCTTTCACAAAAGCAGTGCTAAATTATCCGTTGCCAATATATATATTTAGTTTCATCATTTGCACTCCCAACATTTGGAGCTCCTATTTGTAAATTTTTATTTCAAGCTCTCCTTTGTTATCTGCAGCATCTGCCACCTTTGAGAAACTATAATAAACGTATTTTTTATTTTCTAATTGTATTATAATATGTGTGTAAGTGTGCATGGATATAGGCAATTTTTTTGTAAGTTGAGTATTTTGTGTTAATACGAAGAGCTTCATTGAATCTAATCCTACTGTACGATATTGATTAACTTTAGCAAATTGTATTGATGTTAAGGCTTTTTTATAATATTAATATTGATCTCAAAGAAAATATAAAACCGACATTTGAGGTTAACGTAGACTTTGACAAAATAGAAGGTATTGGTGTATAATCATTTCAACTTTTTTAACACTATCATTTCATAAAAAATATTGATTTTTTACTCACTAAACAATATATTGATTCAACTTTTATTTATTAACATTTTAAAAATAATTATAAAATTAAATAATAATAAAAAAATTATTATCAAAAATGAAGCCAAAAGATCTACAAGAAAAAAATCAATTATTTAAAGAAATGAATTTAGATAAGATATATTTTAATAGCTATCAGACCATTATTTTTTAAATTATTAATATAAAGTTTCATTAGTATAATATTTAGCTATATATGCAAGTGTATATAAATAGCAATAGTCTTATAGGCCTATAACTTTTATTTAAGTATGTATCGTATTGAAAACATAATAAATATGAGCTATCGCTTATTATGTATTGATATATAAAAATGTATGCACATGTGGATAAGCAATGCTTCATATATAACCACCTATATAAAGCTATATAAATAAGCATGACTAATGAATGGGGTTAGGAAAAAAGTGTCAAGCAAATCTTCAGACTATTTTCTGAATTTTTTTTTATTATTGAAGAGAATTTGATTGCATTTATAAATCCAGTACTAATCTCTTTTTTACAATATAAGTTAATGATCCAAAAGTTTCAACACTTAATTCATTCAAATATCTGCCTTTCACACTAATTGTACATACGCTTTGCGAGTGTTAATAATAAATGAATACTTTCTCACCAATACAAGATATAGTATTTATGCAGGAATAAAAGAAATCATCTTATTCCTACGACTCAAACGCTTATATATGAGCAAATCTGAAGTACTGGCAAAGAAAGTGTGACGATGGAACAGTCACTTTAAATTACTATAAATGATGTCTGAATGAATGACATCGGTGAAATTATCTAGAATTTACTAAGCTTTGCGAGTGTTAATAATAAATGAATACTTTCTCACCAATACAAGATATAGTATTTATGCAGGAATAAAAGAAATCATCTTATTTCTATGACTCAAACGCTTATATATGAGCAAATCTGAAGTACTGGCAAAGAAAGTGTGACGATGGAACAGTCACTTTAAATTACTATAAATGATGTCTGAATGAATGACATCGGTGAAATTATCTAGAATTTACTAAACGTCATTCCAACTGAAACTTAATAATATATAAATAAGCATTTATTTTATATAGCATATGTAAACAATTGTATTACATTCAAATATCACTCTTAATTCATTAAAACCTATGGTAACATATTTATAAAACTGTATAGATCTATAGAAACTATGTGATTAAGTAATCTCAGTTAAGAGTTATCTGTAGATATTGGATCTTTTGGGAAAACAATGGTGACACTTAAGTGTTTTACTGTCAAATACGCTTTAGTCACAAAAGCCAATAATAAACAATTAATGCATTTGATTGGTTTGGTCATCTGGTATTTATTGATTACTTATGCTTACATAGTTGGCTGTAAATTAGAATAAGTTAATGAATTACTATAGTCAAGATACATCTCTTAGGAGAATCATATAATGATTTGTCTGTTTCACATTTAGAGCTAGAAATATGACTATTATCTGACTAACTAATTAAATTAATCAATATTACATTATTTAGTTATCTAAAACTTTCACCAGTATTATCAAGTTTAATAAACATATGTACTGGCATGACAAATTCAACATTGCAGTATGTGAATTTTATAAAGCTTGTGGTAATACTGCCATATTTTTTGTAGATAGTTTGAATACACTAAGCACATTTTTTTGATTTCCAAGATAGTACATATCTTGTCAGATCATGTAATATGTCATATAGTTTAATTTAAGAATTAAAAAGTAGATTTGTTCATACTAAAATTTTTTTTGTGTCACTACCCTATTTGTCAGACAACAAAAGAAATAATCAAAGTTCCTTAGTATTATTTCTTATTAATCATCTGACTTTTCAAAATTACTTCAATATATTTTCAAAAAATATTTGCAAAATTACACCATTGGTATTGCATATAATATTCTGTTTGAAATTATTCACTATTAAATTATTTCTTCCTTTTATTAATAAATATTTTAGTTTTAATATTAGAACATCTATCATAAAATTATTGCAGGGTTGAATAATTATTACATTTTCTAATGATAGTTTGATAAATTACTATACATTAGAAAATGAATATTTTTATTTTAAAATCTAGAACATTTTAATATTTTACTGAATTTTAATCTCTCTTTTATTATTATTATTAATAAATTAATTTTGGAATTAGAAAGCTTAATATTTTTATTTATTATACAGATATCAATATATAAATAATTATCTCAGTTTTACACTTAAAGAAAACCTATAATTTCCACAATATGATCTGGATTAAGTTGCACAACAATAATAGTTTGCTACTCAAAAATTCTTTAAATAACATAAAATGAGCAATATTTCTTTATAACTTTTGATTACTTTAATATGTTTAACCTGAATATTATATTGCTTTATATAAAAATAAATGTGATTTTTTTAACTATAGTGTTTCCTAAAATTGAAATCTCTATTACAGGGGTCCCCAACTTTTTGCACTTAAGAGCACATTCGATAATACTCGCCAGGTTCCGGCACCATTTATTTTTTCAATGTAAATTTATAGTTGGATATTGTTAATAATACACATAATGTACAAAAAAATATTTATTTCAAAAATAAAATTTTAACATATAATTAATGTTTATATTTTTACACTGTAAAAGTATGGTATGCCCTACAATTTGATTACAATATAATACAATAATTTAGAAGAAACTTATAAAATTAAATTTATTTGTATCAAATAAATATTTTTTTATCGTATTCGGATAGCAGCGGGAACACGTAAAATGGTCTGCGGGCACCATGGTGCCCACGGGCATAGGGTTGGGGACCCCTGCTCTATTACAACATTTGACTTTGTATTTATTTTCTCACAAGACTGCCTCTTGGTGACATTTGTGTGATTATAATTTGTCAGTGATAAAACAATATGTAGATTTGTTTACTCCACCATTTTTTATTTGATATGAACTTGCATACCACATTTATATGTATTTATTGAAACTTTCTTATTGACATAATTTCATGATATCATTGATTTCTCTTGTATCTACTCTAAGGTGTAAATAAAATTTTAATTTTGAAAGTAAGAACAACTTTTATAACCATCAATGCCAAATTTCAGCATTTATAATAATCAAGAGAAAGAAACAAACAAACAAACTATTTTTTTAAACCAATTTCTTTAAAAACTTTGTATCAAAAATGTTTCTTTTTAGAATAAATACTTAATATATGAATTGTTTTTATAGTACAGGTTTTTTATACCTGCACTCCAATATGTAAGATATGGAAATTTGAACTCAGACTTTCACATAGTTGAGGGTTGTTAGAAAGTCTGACTTCAAATCCCCTAATAACTACTTAAATAACTTTACTTCATTTTTATGATTACCAGTGAAGATAGTATTATGATATATAAACAAAAAAAAATTAAAGTTTCTCTATATTTAAAAACTATCAAGTTATTTGGCTCAATATATTTTTGGTTTGTAGACACTTTTTAATTATTGTAAATTTCATCTTGACCAATAAACAAAAAAAGAACAAAGTTTGCCATTTCTTTTAATGGCTCTGCACTGAATATCACACAAAAATTACATAATGTGTGTGTAAGTATATATATATGTTGTACATAAGTCTGGGTATATAAATATTTATGAACAGAGTTTTTATATAATATCAAAAATAAGTACATTGATTATAAAAATAAAATTTACTTTATAATATGACCATAATTACTCAAAAGTATTAATATATTTAAAAAGCTATATTTGTCTTTCATTGATTCTATAATCTAATAAAATGTACATATTGTTTATACTACACTTTTTACTATATTAAATTAAGCCTTTATTTTATATAGCGTATGTTTACAATTGTATTACATTTAAATATTAGCCTTTCAAGCTAATTGTGCATACGCTTTTTGCGAGTGTTAATAATTTCACCTATGTCATTCATTCAGACATCATATATAGTAATTTAAAGTGACTGTTCCATCCTCATGTTTTCCTTGCCAGTACTTCAGATTTGCTCATATATAAACATTTGAGTCATAGGAATAAGTGGATCCATTTTATTCCTGCATAAATACTATATCTTGTATTGGAGAGAAAGTATTCATTTATTATTATTAACATTCACAAAAAGCATATGCACAATTAGCTTGAAAGGCTGATATTTGAATGTAATATATATTAAATTATAACAATGCATATTTTTATGTTTTGTAATGAATCTATCCAATAACTACCTCAATTGCATCAGTATCATCATATTATGAATTGTTTTTATTGATTACTAAACTTCTATACATAACATTCAAATAATTATTTTTTATTCCTAACCTAAAATATGTTGAAATTGTATAGGCATTAATTTTAATGTTATTATTTTTTAATTGACTGTTTATTATTAAATGCTCTGTTTTTTTCTAAGAACAAAACATACTTGAAATAACAAATAAACATGTTGTAATTATAAAATATATAAAAAAATGTGTTGTAAAGAATGGAATAGTTATAATTAATATAATAGCCCTATGCTCAAATAAAATTTGATATCCAGAAGTTTTGTTCAGCCTATCATTAACTAAGTCTTTCAAGATTGATGAAAATATAATAAAACCATGACCTGTAATAAGATATATGTAAAAATATAAAAGCACTGAGCACATATTTTACTTTTACAATTTTAATTAGTTTGTATGTAGCTAAAATATTACTTAATAATGAAAGATAATAATTTTTAATGTGCAAGTTACAAAGTCAAATAAATATATTTAATTTATAATGATTATTTGCAAAGAATTATATTTATTTTAATACATTTAAACAGTGAATATTTCTACATTTAAATTTGAGTTTAATGATTACCATGTTTATTAAACTAAATGTATTTTTAAACCTAATCCTTTATGTATTTTGTATACTATTATTAGTTCTTATATGGACATTTTTTTAGCAATTTAATACAATGGTGTGCAAACTTCAAGGGCTAGAAATTTGAATCTGATCATTTTAATGGAACCAATTCATTGACATAATTTAGCGAGTAATTGACTGCCTAATTTATTATTTTCCTTTTGTTTTTAGTCAACTTTGATAATTAACTTTATATTATAATAACTTTATTATTAATATTTTAAATGCATTTGTATAATATAAAATGAAGATTTTCATAGATACATATATAAAATGTTTATTATATGGTATTTATCCATTTGTAATTAAGAGCATTATTGTAGCAAATATAAACTGCTTCACAATTATTATCAAGTAGTTAAATAATATTGTTTTTTAATACATAAAATATATTGTAGTAATCATTACATTACAAAATTTCACTGATTTTTTGTTCATATTTTTGGTCCTTGAAAATGCTGTGGATAACATCCAAGTCAAGCAGCCCATTGTTAGAAGGCCTCTGTGAAAACCAGCCATCTACTCATGGAGGAAGAGTGCCAACATTATCATCCTGTGTGTCTGAAGCTGCTATGAAGAAAACTGGTAACATTTGTAAATACTACAGAGCTCTGTTTATAAACTGTTAATCTTTCCAAATGTATATAAGCTAACTAGATAATGAATCAACCTTTAAAATCTGTTTTCTTAAATGCTATAAATGTATTCCATAAATTTTAATAAGTGTAAAACTCAATCTTGTCTGAAGCTAAAACTTGTAATTTAAAAATCACTCTTTTTATATATGAAACACTGTAATAATTTAATTTAAGCTAAAAATTACTGCAGTCTTTTATGTCTATTTATTCTATTTCAATTTTACTTTTATACTTTTATCATTTTACTATTGTATGTATTTAATATGCCAAATAACTTGAAACCACAAGTAAACATATATAATATTAGTCTATTTCTTTGTGAAGTTATTTCATATCTTTGATTTAATAAATATTAAATGTTTGAATTATTACTTTTTACTCACTGTTTTGAGATCTTATTATCAGTTAGACTGATTAATTTTATGAATTAAGGTTGTTGTAATCAGTCACATCCTAGATAAAGTTGTAGTTTGCTTGCCTATAGTTATGAATTATAACTTTCTATATATGTAATCCATATGTCATAGGAACTGACCATAGGGATATTATTAAAGCATATTTATAATGTTTTATTATTAACTGCCTGTCAAATATGCTTTCCCATCCTTAGATAATATTACATATATTAAAGATGCAGGAGGAGGTTTAAGTTAGGTTACTAATATATTTAGTTTCTAAACATAGTATGATTAATATACTATTTTTGAGAGCTGGATTATATAGATATGCAAATAAATGTTATCTAGTTTCAGGCATGTTAACCTAGTTAAATGGTTTTTATTTGATAAGTATACATTGTGAGTGTGTTTCTACAAAGTACATATACTACATTAAACTGCTTGCTGTATTTGTTCCCATGAGTGCTGGCGGAGGTCACCCTCATACTTCTACTTTAGGTAAAGCAATATTTTCGAACTGAACACAAGGATCCACATGATTAAAGGCTTATCTGAGTTCTTGAACTATTAATATTTTTATATTTATGGCAGGTCATTTGGTCATAAGGCATTGAGTATTCAATGCTGAAGCCCATCAACAATGACCCACATTGTAATTGTTTTAGTAATATTTTAATGTGTACCACAGTGTGTATAAGTAAACCTAGAGTTAACCAGTTCTCTCTCACTTCAGTTTAAATGATTATTCATGATTAAGCTGAACCCTAAACTTGGTTAACATGCTAACCTGCATATCTTTGACTCTGATTATGTGCTCACTTCTTAAACTTTTATATATAGACAGATTCCATGGAAGCACTGTATGTTTTATGGTAACTTTGGCTAATATATTCTATATAATTTGGTGGACTGCAAACTAGCTATTGTTTGGCATATTAATTTAGGTATAAACATGATCACTGCAGATTTTTTTGTTAAATATATATAATGAGAAAATATGTAACTACCAATCTCATTTATTATGTAACACCTGTGAGCATAATATCCCATGGACCAATTATATGATTATTGCATGTTTCATTTATGATTTATTTTATATTGTTTAAAATATAACTCATTTCTACTTCTTTATTGCTCATAATCCATTTGCATACAACTTCATATTAATTTATTTTTACATTATTTTGTATATATGCCTCTCTCTTAGACTTAGTGATTAATTATTGATACTTTGTTAGTTCACTTAGCCATATGTGTGCATTCAGCTAATTTAACAGTAGTTTAGTCATTTATTCCCAGAGTCTCTTGCTTCACCCTTTTGCTACTGCCAACCCACAATTAAACTGATCTCATGTGTAACTTAGAAAATGTCATTCATTGGGTATTAAATCATAGAGTAGGTGTGAACTGATTGAAAGTTGGTCAAAGTCTGGCTCTCACCATCTAGATTTGATCAGCTTTGGAGTGTTTAACTATACTCTGGATTTTGTTGTGTAGATGTTAATCTCACCATTACAATAGTTATGTGTTATCATATTATGAAGAGAAGATTTTAAAAGAATATTTCTTGATGGGTGTTAAAAGTTATTTTAGATATGTGAATAATGTATCTATTGTTGGAGCAAATAAGATAGTGCAAAAACTGATTATTACATTGAATGATATTGATAGATAAATCTGGACTATTATATCTGAAGGTAGTGAGAATTGTATAAAATACCTGGATTTAATTTTATGGAGAGAAGATAATAAAACTAATAATGAAATGGGTGTTAAACCATTATTAATTAGTGGAGTTGTGCATTCAAATTCAAATGTTCCACTTACCTATAAATTAGTTGGTTTTAGAACATTTCTTTTTACAAATGATGTTTTGTGTAAATTTCAGAGTGATAAAATAGCTAATGTTGAAAGATATATTAATAATTTATTGGAAGTGGGATATAGTAAAAAAAAAAAATTATGTGTATGATATAAGTTTAGAAATAGATGGAAAAAAAATAATATGGAAAAGAAAAGGTAGATTACCTTGCCTTCTCTAAATGATATTGTGTGTAGTAAGATTACAATGTTAGTATCTGTTAATTTTAATGTTTCATTTAAAGTGAGTGCAAATACTGAAAGATTAGTAATTAATGGAAAAGATTGTATTGATAAAATCAACCAATGTAATATTATATATAAAGTGGTATGACATTGTGGATATAGTTACATCAGGGAGGCTAAACATGCATTAAAAAAGAAAGTTTGGGAGTGTGAATTATTATATAATAAATTGCGTTATTCTGCAGATATGTATACATTTTTTTTTGCAGAATATGCAGTGATTTGTAGTGGAAAATTCTGCTTTGAGAGTATTTTTGTTTTGCATGTTTAAAATGATTTGAAGCGAAAAAATTTGAAAAAGTCATGTTTTATAAATGGTATATATAATGTGTTGAATAAACAGTCTAATTGTGTTAGTATTCACAATTTATGGAGGTTGGCTATTCACGGGGGGAGCGTTACTGTTGTGTGAGTTTGATGACCTTTAACCTATTGCTATTCAAGATGGCAGAATATGCAGTGAACTGGCTATAGTAAAGTTAATTAATCTTTAATTTTATATAGGCATTTTTAATTTTGTATAATTATTCTAGTGGATTTTGTTTATATATACAGTTATAGATAAACTTATCTATTATATAATAAATTTATTGTTTCATTAATTAAATATCTACAATTGCACCTAAATACTATTAAAAATATATCACTATTATAAGGTTACTATAATTAATCATAGAAAGGCAGATCCCACCCCCACAAAATTATATACACTTAATCTTATCAGTTTAATAATAATGAAAAAGTATAAATATACTACATTAATAGCCATGCCTTTTCTTACAGGGATCTACGCTCATTTCTAGTTCTGTGGACTGTATTTCTTTTAATATTATTTTGTTTAATTATTTAAATAAATTAATATATACTTTAGTGAAATATTAATTTCAAGAAAGGAAAAAAAAATGTTAAAGAGAAAACTGTTACTATATTTAGAATAAAATATATTATACTTTTTTTTTCTCATTATTATTTTTTAAAAAAGAGAGAAAATTAACAATAATTTAAAAAAAAAAAATGCAAATTTACTTGACAGGCTAATATTTAAAAAAAAATTTTTTTTTATTTTTTCAGCAATTTATTGTATACTTTTAAAGTGATAAGTGTTTATTTTATAACATTGAAATAAATATTATTGTTTATACAGGTGATTTGTAAAAAAAAATAAAAATAAACAAGATTGATTTAATTTTTAAAATATATTTATAAAGATTCTAAAATATTTGCGTTAGAATAAGCTTATTATATATATATATATTGATATATGTATATAATAAGCCTATATTTTAGTTAATAAGCTTATTGTAATAGTCTATTTTTTATATTCTGTATTACTACGTCTACCTACCTACCTGCCTGCCTGCATGCCTGCCAGCCTGCCTGCCTGCCTGCCTACCTACCTACCTACCTACCTACCTACTTCTTTAAAGACAGCCCAAAAATTAAAATTGTATCTATTTTTATTTAATAATTTTAAATATTTTATGAATATTTTATTTAAGTTGTGTGTGCATTATATATTCTTATATTAATTTAAATTAATTGAAAATCTTTGTTAAAATTTATATTTTCTAGTCAAGCGTTGGTGGTCGAGTGATCAGCATGGCCGCCTTACAAGCAGTTTTTAATTTTTATTTTTGTTTTAAATAGATTAACTAACTATACACAGATGAATCCAGATAATATAATCTTTTCATAATATATACTGATGGTACATTCAGGCTTTCAAAAAAATATTGTTGATCAAGTTAATTCATTGTATTATTATTATTTTAAGATATTATAAAGTATTATAGGGGAAAAAATCACATGATAGTAAGAAACCAATAATCAATTAGAATTGAAGTGTGAGAAAGATAATGTAAATTGGGGAAAATAGATTGACAAAAATTAGTTCTATAAGTGATAAATTGATCTTTATGTTGTATGAATTAAAATAAAATATAAATTGGATGGACAGTTGAAGAGTTGGGAGTGTGGAGTAGATTGAAGCCTGTCCATTAAAGTATGAGGATTGGCTATCTTAATATATATCTGAGCACTTATAGCATATATGTGTGGAGATGATATTCTGGACCAACTGATGATTGCTGGTTTAGCATAAAATACGTACATTGGTGATTATTTATCTTTTCAACATATATATGTTCAAGTGTATCAGTGTTATGAGATAGTATGGAGAGTGGTGGGTGGTATGAAAGTCTGTGCTCATATACTATATATATATATATATATATATATATATATATATATACTCAGTATATATATATATATATATATATATATATATATATTCAGTAAATCTTAAATGAAGATATTAGTATCTATGCTAAACTATGCAAAATATTATTCAACGAGATGAACATTATAAAAGATTGGACTTTCTATACACTCTTTGCCATGAACAAATAAATGTTCTTTTCAGCAAAACTGTATCTTATCAATTTACATTATACAAATATAAATTTGTATAAATGTAATTATACTAATTAAAATTTATACATTTATCTAAAAGTATTTCCTTCATGTGAAAATAAATAAATAAACACAAATATATATTAGTAATAAAAATTTAATCAAAAATGTAAGGTGTTATACATATAAGAACAAAAGTATTTTACACGTCAAGCGTTGGTGGTCGAGTGGTCAGCACGGCTGCCTTACAAGCAGTTGTCCCGGGTTCACTTCCTGGCCGATGCTTTGACACATGAAAAAAAAAAGTATTTTACATTCCATTTGTAACAATAAAAATACAACTGAAAAAGTTATTAAAAGTATACCAATATACTGTATTGGTTTTGGCATATTCTTCAAAATCAATATAATCAATAAAAATTGGTATTTTATTTGATGATAAAACATACAGCTATCTAAGAAAACTAGAAAATGAATTAAATATATATTTTAACAAATATCTAAGACACCTTGGGAAAAAAATTGCAAATAATTTGGATAATCACTAGTTCTTTATTTTTAAATACCTAGCATAATTCTATATTATTTTCCTATGAATCTCTTTTTTTACTCAATTCTGCTTTATCAACACAATAATTAAAATAATTTTATATGTACAATTTTTTTACTCTGACTATGTTTTATTGGCAATTTTAAATGCATCAAATATAGGGAAGACTATAAAATCAGGTTGTCACAACTTTCTAATTAGAAACACCTGTAAAGATTGAATAGTTTCAATGCATTTCAGGTACTAATAAGTTTTAAGCACAAATACTAAATGAATGCAAATTATAAATTGAAGATACTTGAATTAGGTTTGATAAAAAATAAAATAATTGAATAAATTAATCTGACCAAAATGCAGAAAAACAGACATATAATTTACTCTGATAATAAAAAAATATATACAACAACAACAAAAAAACTCATATATACGTGAAAAATAAAAATGTTTCTATACAGTAACAATTAAATATCAAAATTATAAAGAAATGTTATAATGGAAATATCATAACATTAAATATATAAATAATTGAATAGTTTAGTGTTAATAAAATCATAGAAAGTTTGAGTATCAAATGTGATAGAGCTGAAGTTATGATTCAAGGATCTTGTGCTCTAGAGTATAGTCATCTTTTTACCTGACTAAACTATGTAGAACCGATATATATATCTCAAAGTAATTAATCAAGATTAGAATAACTCACATTTAAATAAGTAATCTACATTTAAATAATATATATATATTTAATATATGATTTTTTCCTACAGTACAGTCTTTTTCATACCTGCGCTCCAAGCGGAATTCGAACTCAGACTTTCATACGACTCTCAACAATCTATGCTATCTCATACTGCTGACACACTTAATCACACACATGTCAAAAAGATAAATAATCACCAATATAAGTATTTTGTGCTAAACCAACACCCATCAGTTGGTCCAGATTATCATCTCCACACATATATACAATCAATGCTCTGCTTATATTAAGATAGCCAATCTTCATACTTTAATGGACAGGCTTCAAACCACTCCACCCCACAAATCTTCAGTCGTCCATTTTATTGAAAATCTGATTATGGAATGCTCAAAGCCCACATTAGTGCCAACCTTCTCATCCTACCCAAGTTGACCATAAACCACTCTGAACCCTCATGTATAGGACCCAATCCATTTACATACATATACGAGGGATGGGCAGACCTTAAAACACTATATTTTAATATATGAATTTTTTTTACAGTACAGGCTTTTTCATACCTGCATTCCAATATGTAATATATAGGAGATTTGAATTCAGAATTTCATACTACCCTCAACAATCTATGATATCTCATACTTGTAAATTATTCTTTGAATAAGTCAGCATCGGGCATTTCATGCAAAATAAAAACAGCGAAAGAGAAGATATTCAGTAGCCAACTGTTGACTGGCGAGAGTCTAAAGTTTAGCTTCTCATTATATATTCTGACAGAATATTTAAACATCTATATATTAAAGATTAATGGCTTTGCTAAAGTAAGCCATAATTTCCTCCATTATAGACACACACACATATTATAAATTTACTGAAAAAATATTTTTGTCTAATCTTTACAGCAATCAACAAACTTACTAATTATTTTTTTTGAATAGTAATGATTTACAATTTTTTCTGAGTCATCATTGATTCAAAATAATTTTGACTAATTCTATTTCTTTTTTCTTTTTTGTTTTTAATAAAAAGGATACGCATCTAATTTTTTGGATTTTTTTTTCTGATTTTTAAATTATCAAGTAAAAAGAAAAGTTTACTTGGCAATAATTTATTAATTTAGGTAAAGGTTTTTATTATTTATTTATTTATTTTTTAATCTTTTAAGTTGTCGGATGTTAAAAAATATTTCGCTAATTTACTAATTAATCTATTTAAAATAGATTATTAAATATTTTATTATTATAGCAATATAAGTTGATTCAAATTTGCATAAAATGTATTTAATTCATATACATATATATATCATTTAATGTACTAAATCCTGCCCACTCAGTGTTAATCTAAAATCGATTTAATTTTCGTTTGAATATATTTTTTGACATGGCTTTATTGATCAAGAATGACTTTCCAAATAGTTTGTGATGATGACGTTTTATTTATAGGTATATGATGAAGTATTTACATCAGTTAGTTTAATTGTCAAATATTTTTAGAATTCAAAATTCATTTATACCTTCTAAGTACATTTAATTGTTAATAGTATCACACATAAACACATCATTTCACAGACATTATGCTTGCTTCTCTTGATATTACTAGTATAATAAGTGATTGCTAGCATGGAACTAAATTAGGAACCTTTAGATTTGTAAGAACTGAATTTAAACTCATTCCCCAACCAACTATGCTATTTTATCAAAGGAGACCTTTATATAAATTTTATATACTTATCAAAGTCAAGATTTTTAAATGGTTTCTAAATATTATTAATTATCTGGATGTCTTAAAATAACGGAGATAATTAATGTCATCATATGATCAGCAGCTTTAGTTTTAGTCTTGCTTTTCCCTTTATATTCAATATTCTTGTAACCTCAATTGGAAATATATTAATTTGTATATGCATAGCACCTTTTTTAAACAAATTTGTCATTTCCTTTCCCATAACTGTTATATATACTCTTAACTATTTTTGAATAGAATACTTATATATGGTCTTTACAACTAACATAATATTTCAAAAACACCGTTCTTAATTTAAAGCATACAAAGTTTAGGTTTTGTAAAAGTTGGGGTTTTTCATAGCACACATTATTTTGTAAATCATTTAATATTCTACTGAGTGAAATTTTCAGGGAAGGCAGACAAGTTAAAAAATATGTAGTTAATATATATCAAAAAAGCATTATAAACACAAGATATGCTGCAAAGAATCATAATCTATACAAAATTTAAACTTGAAATGTTGATAAATAAGAGCTGCATCAATAAAATATCATGAGAATGTGAAAATCTATATTGGCAAAACTTCACAAGAAATGATTACAAGAAAATAATTATTGGAGTGGAAAAGCCAGATACATATAAGGTAGCATATATACATATATTTGATTTAAAGAACATACACGACAATGGTAAATAACTCCATAAATCAACCTAAAAGTGTTAATTCACAAAATTTAAAAAGTATTCATTAATCTTGTTCTTGAAATGAAAAACAATTGGAAAAATCAAAATCTTCATATAAAAGTAAATAATATTTTTGCTGAAGGTTGTTTTTGACAAACTAATCTAGTTTAGTAGAGTTCACCTTAAATTTGGCAATTATAAATCTAATGTTTGCCTACTAAATTATCATGCTAGTTATCATTGGTCAGGCCAAAAATAAAAGAGAGGGTAATAATACCACTTCAAACATTAGGTTTTTTATTTATCAATTTGTTATTACTAACGGTTGAAATATAAATAAAAATTATAATTTTTAAAAACATTTAAGAATTAAAGTAGATAATGAAAATTGCCCAATATATAAGACACATACATCGAGACTACATTTTGTTATTAATATAAAAACAAATATTATTTTAAGATTTGCAAAAAAAAAATGTTTCCAACGATTAAAAAAAATTAGTGAAAATATCAGTTGAAATTTCATACAAATAAATTCCAATATGTTAAAATTGCTATAATAAATCAAAAAATAATTATTTTAAGATAAAAAAAAATTAATTTAAATTATATTTTAAAGGGCAGTTTTTCCCGTAATATTTGATCATTTTTAATTATCTAAATTAGATTTACAGAAAGATCTGATATATTTACAGCAGAAGGTTAATTTTTTTTTCTTTTACTGAAATCCAAAAATATAGTTTTAGTAGAATCATTCTTTATTGACTATTAGTAAAGAAAAACTTAATAGAATCTGTTACTTAAAGCCAAAAATAACAACGCTATTTTTTGAAAAAATCAATGTTTATTGTTCAGAGTAGAAAAAAAATGTTAAAGAAATTATAAGAATAATATAAAATTGGATGTTAAAAGAGATTTTCATCAACTTCAGTGTTCATTTAGCAATGAGAAGAGCTTAAAAAAAGCACACACACAAACCCACACATATTCATCTAAAACAGCATTTAACATTATATACATAAATTTGATTTAAATATTTTTTTAGTATTACCATTAAATATTCAGTATAATTAATAATAGTGCCACAACTTTTGTCATTGATGCACACCAATTATTAAAAAAAACATCAAATATTTATACAAAAATAATGAACATTATGTGTCCATATTTATATTCAAAACACAAGTAGTTAAATTAAAATATTAATGTGTAGGACAAACAATATTAGAAATATGAATGAATATTACTACAATGGAACCAAAAGAAAAATCTATAAAAATGAAGTATTAGCAGTCTTTTCAAAGATTGTAGTGTCTGACATAGCTATCCCACTATGCATCATTTAAAAACTTGAATAAACAATATCAATAATCTGATGAGTCATATTATCATGAGGGGTAATATTCCCAAAATTTATTTTATGATGCTATAATTCACAAACCAATTTTTTGTGAACAAATACAAAGAAAAGATAAATACTTTTGACTGATCTTAAAAATAAGATATAAAATAGTTCCATTTCCTTTATCACAACAGTTCCCCTTACTGCAAATTCTAGTAATCAATAGATTCTAAAAGATTATGCATAGTAATGGCTATACAGTATTTTCTCATGTGATATTTCCTCAGTTTAGTTAATAACTTATGGCTTTCACCAGTAAGGAATCTTGGATCAGAGAGCCAAAAGCTACAAACTAATCTGGGGGATATTTCATGGAAAAGCATCAGATAACAATTATGATACACAATATTCTCACATCTATTGATTACTGTGTGGGAAAACTTGCTACTTTTTTAATAGCTTGAATAAGCATAAAGAAAAGTTGATCAAATGATATGTTAATGGTTTAAAATAAGATATATCAGAGTCTCTACAAAAAACTACCAGGATAAACTTGCATCAAATAAAATGATAATATGTAAGTACAAATAATATTTTAAGTCAATAAAAATCATGTGATCACCATTTCTTATGCTTGCTCTTAACTGTTAGTAAAACAGGCAAAACTATCTATACATATTGCCACTCATACTAAGATCTAGGTGCAGTACTCTCAGATCCAAGGCTATTCACTGAAGGCCACAAGCCAGAAACTAGTCTGGTGATATTGGATGAGTATGCACTAGATGGGGATTTTATGTACAAGCTTTTTGGCATCCATTTATTATTCTGACTTGCACTGAGTGGTAATACATATCTATACTTTTGCCTGTTTTAATACAAATAATATTGTTTAAAAATTACAAAGACGCACCTTCAACAAGATCAAATCGACAATAAAAGCATTAATTATAAAAAAAAAAAACATTGGATATTTTGTACTGAGATAGAGAACTGCTGATAAAATCAGTTACCTAAGCAGCCAATATCAGAAAAAAAAAAAGAAAAAATAATTTTAAAAAAGAAAAAAGAAAAAAAAATCATACAATTATTTTCAGACCATATAATCTTTAAAATTTTTGAAAACAATTATCAAAAATATTTTCAGCAGCAATATGATATCATATTCAGTATTTACTTGATGAATAACTTAAAATATCTTTTGTTCATAACTTAACCTGAAACATTTTGTGTATTTTTTAAATTTTAAATTTATGAAAAAAAACTATTCAATGACTTTTTTATGACTATGTATGCCTAAGATAACTTAATTTCTACTATGAAGTTAGGTGCAAACAGACACATATGCACAGCAGAAAAAAGCTACCTGAAATTTAAAAAAATAATTTTAGTAGATAATGATTTTATTCTTAAGTTTTGATAAAAATATTATTGTACTATTTATTATTTCTGAAATTACATAGAACATTTAAAAATTAATAAAATTTAAATCTTTTACATGTGCTTCAGGATTTTATAGTAAAGCTTTAAACATCAAAGATTTTTAAACTTCGTGATAAAATTATACATATAAAATTCTGGGATACATTTATGAAAAGCATAGCATGCTGGTGTTAAACTTACATAGATGACAAAACAAGTGTGATCTTGCAAACACACACACACACACACATATATATATATATATATATATAAGCATAAACAATCTAAACATGCATTATTGCTGAGCAATTATATTTTCTTTACTGATTTGTGATACATTTGTTAGAGACCCATAAAGTAAATAATTAACAGATCATTATAAAAAGCAGCAAAACATGATCATAATTAGTAGCAGTTTGGCACTACTTGCCATAACTATGTAATGAATAATAAAATGAATATCTGGTAGTGCTTTTAAATAATGTTAAAAAAAATGGTTCTATCATGTGTTATGAAAAAAATGCTAATATTTCTCAAATAATAATAATCATATATATAAAGTTAGATAGTGCAGAAAATATATAATGTATATTAATGGCTCACTAGGCAGAAACATTTAAATTAATAAAAAAAAAGACTTTTTTTTTTTTTTTGCAATGTTCAATTTAAATTAGTCAAAATCATTGAATCACAAATATTGAAACTCAAGTTGAATTTATTGATTATTATAAAAGTTAAAATAATAGAATGATCACTCATCAATTTAGAAAAAGATACATTTTTTTTTTATTAAACCATTAACATCAACTATTATGTAAAAAAAATAACAGAAACAAATATAATTATTATTCTAAATTTAATTAAATCGTTTTATATCAAGAACTATATAGATGCATATACTATTGAAAAATTATTTATTACTCTAGTTTTTTGTTGAAAAGTATAAATAATAGATTGCCTTGAGCAGTTTGGTGTAGTGGTAAAGCAATATACTGAAAAGCTAAAGGTTTCTATATTATAACCTCAGTTTTCTTCTGGTGAAGAAATATTACCTCCTGTTTAAATTATCATCCAATTATTATTTTAATAACTGATTTAGGTATTCATTTATATGAAGATATATAATTATATAAAATATTTTTAATTAAAAATAAATTTTCATCTTAAAATTATTGCATTAAAACTATTAACATTGCATACTAATAATAAAAATATAAGTTATAAGTAATCATGTTTTTGAGTTTCAAGTTGAGTAATGGTTTCTTTAGTTTTAATTTATTTTTAAACATTATTAAATAAACAAAGTTTGACATTGACTATGACATTATAGATTATCTTGAATTTTTTTTCTGCAATTACACTTTCAGCATTTGTAAATATGTAATATATGAGTTGTTACATATGCCAAAACATATAAAGTAGAGCAAAAATATTTATATAAAAATAAAAAATAAAACTTTTGTATATACCTAAACCTCATTTATCGATTGGCTACTTAACAATATTTCACAATAGCGATCATCATCAATTTGTACTCACTACTTTGATTTACAATCAATTATTCACTATAATAATCAGGGTTTTTTTTTTTTAAATTTAGAACATAGAAACTTAAAATATATATTATTAATGAATCTATAAAACTATATACTGTACATGTAAGTTTTGAATGTCTTTAGAAAAATTAAACTTTATTTAAATATAATGTACAGTACTTGGATTATTTAAATATAGTTTAATTTTTCTAAAGACATTCAACACTTATATTAGATGATAAAATAGTTAAATATAAAAATATGGTATAGTACAACTAAAATACCATCATCACAAACTTTCAGGTAAACACTAAATATGATTATTAAACAGCCATGTGTGTTATCCTTAATTACTGTATATTATTTTTAGAAGACCTGATAATTATGTAAAAGTAGTTATTGATTTTGTAACTTCTTTAAAAATGTTTATACCCAAGTGGTTTCAAATCAAAAGAAAAACAACATTTTAAAATGCCAATGTTGAATTAGAAAAAGGTTTAAAAAGAAAAACAGATTGCATTTAAAATAAGTGTTAATGAATATTTTTTATGTACTTTATTCCTAAGTTAGTGTATTTTTTTTAGTTTTATGAACCGACCATTTTTCCCCTATAAACTCCAATATAAGTATGTACTCTGTATATGATATTCTTGTTTTACGATGAGTTTTGGAGAACCAATTGCCATAGCTAATCAGGATAAAGGTATATTGTTAAAAGTTTGTTTATTTGTAATACTATTATAATATATATATATATATTTTGCGGGTTCATCCATGTTAAAAACTTTTAATATTAGTATACTGACATTTCGACTTGGTCACACAAGCCATCCACAGAGTTATAAAAGGTAGAAAGATGGTTGTAGAGGCTCTACAATCACTGATTTGAATAAAATGTTAAAATTTCACCAATAGCAAAAAATGTTAAATTTAGGAATGTTTTTTAAAAAAATCTTTCCAAATAGGAGGAAGTTTGCATGTATCATCTCACTTATTGATACAATCTGGCCTTTTAAGTATCTCAATGGCTTCTCTAATTTTGCATTGGTAGAGATTATCACATCTGGATATGATATATATAATAAAAGATATATATTATATATATATATATTTATAAAATAAAACAGACTGGAAAAAATGTCATAAAGAATTAATCAAGTTTTGCAAAGCTTTTTTATTTGCATTTTGTGTGTAAAATCTAAAATACGGATAATCATTGCAATGACAAACAAAATGCATAAGTATAGTATCATTAAAGATCAACTAACTTGAAAGATCAATTTATTAAAAGTCCATTATAGTGACAGCTAATATATTGGATCAAAAAAATTACATTTCTCTATATTTTTTCCTTAAGAAAAAATACATATCTTTATCTTAATTGTGTAAAATAAGACATCAATCAGACAACTTTAAAGCAACAAATTGTTGAAGATTTTATTTATTTAGTGGTTTAATACAGTAGTAGACCTGGAATTCAAGGACCATAGACACGGCTTCAACTCTGTCATTTGTAGTATGAAATCCTACATGGATTACTGCAATAGTAGAGGATTGGACTGTGGAGTTTGGAATCTATGGGTCATAGCTTCAACTCTGCTAATTTCAGTGCCTAAATTTCATAAAATCTCCATGGCATGAAATCATTCAATTATATAATTACATTTTACATTAATGACACATGTTATATAATAAAATAAAAACACTACAATTCTAGCCAAAGCAACAAAATTTTATTAAAATTTTAAACAATCATGGATTCATCTATTAACAAATACACATTTTCAAGTGAATTTTAACTAAACACACACACACACACACATATATATATATATATATACACACACAAAACAAAATAGTCTTCCTATCACTCACTTCAACAAACAAATTCCTTTAATATCAAAGAATGACTTCATGAGCTTGATGGCCTCAGATTTAAAATTTTTTTTAATCAGAAATTTTTTTTACTTTTCTTTTCAATTCACTTTTTCTTTTAATAAAATATAATCTTTGCATTGTAAAATAATATTTTATGACCTGTATTCAATTCATGAATATACAAAGCTGAGTTTTGATATTTATTTTAACTCTGCACTTGAGAAATTTAATTTTTTCATTAAGATGTAATTTATTCTGACTTATATAAATTGTATAACTATTACAAGGTATATCATAAACTATGCTAGTAATATATTTATAATGAATTGATGGTTTTTAACTATTTAGTAATGAATCTAAATTCAGACCTTTCTTCCATGTTACTTTCATACCACCCAATAAGAAACTATTCTTATTAATCAATTTACTAATTGATGTCTTATAGAACAAAAATAAATGCTGTATTCACTCTATCAATTAAATTTATATTATTAAGTGATTTATAGATATTTTTATTAAATATAATATTTCTAATAAATTCATGATTATTGTATTTCATTTACATATTATATCATTTCAATTATATAAGCACATCTATAGTTCATAACTCTCCTCATCACTATAATTCTAGCAGTGTTTTGCAAAAAACTGTCTCAGTACATTTAATTAGTTTATGTTTATTATACCTTTTCATCAGAAATCAAATTCAATAAATGCTTAAATTTATAAACTTTCTTCAGAAATTTTATTATATGTGCATTTCACAAGAAATGCATTGAAAATCAATGCTACAGACATTTTATAATATGTGACATACTACATATTATCTGATGCACTGTTTTTTTATTTACTACTGGTCAATAAATGGATATCTAAATTATTATTAGCTAAAGATTAAATATACAGGTTAATCTGGGTGTTTCATTCGAAAAAGTGCTGCCTTAAAATCTGAATATGTGATTTTAATGTGATAAGACTTTTACCATAGGTAGGTTTCATATCTTACAAATATTGTGAACTTAGTACTGGAATACAAATAGTAGAGAAAAGTGTTCTTCCTTATAAATACTTCTCGACATTATTATTAAAAACAAGTGAATTCTTTTTCTAGCTTGTGTGTTAATAATAAATAAAAATGAACAATGTTATTAACAATTAAATAGTATAATATAGATGGAAGGAAATGAAACAGTAAACTATAATTTGTTGAATTACATGCATAATATAAAGTTTGTTCTTGTACATGGGATGATGTACTTTGGAGGAAGAAAGATTCAAGTAAATGAACTGCAACCATACTTATTTATAATAAAAAAAAAACATAACTTGTTGCTAAGAAATTTTTGTGTTTACTTTAAATGGGAGAGGAGGTGAGAAACATTATAATTTCAATGGCTTCAGTTTTTGAGACAATCTAGGAATGTGTCTAAAGGTTTGAAGACAATTACAAATATTAGGAGAATAATATGACCAATATGATTATTTGTATAATATTCTCATTCCATCAATACTTTCACCAACATTATTGGTCTTTATATGACTGAGAACATTATTGAGAAGTGACATAAAATGTAAGAATAAAATATTAAAAGAACACATTCAATCGTTAGCAATAGCATACAGATTAATAATAAACTTAATATTTGAAATGAATTTAAAGTGATGTTATATCAGCTACATTATTATGCCAAATATAAGTCAGTAGAAAATTTATATTCTTACCTATGAATATTCTTCTGGTTGCTTCGTTTTTTTAAATATCTCCAAAATATTATGCTTTAACACAGTATATTCACTTACAATGTTATTTGTCATTATTATGTAACTTATTGTCTTATCTTCATATTTTTGAAATGAATCAGTTTCATGAAGTAATAATTATTAATAAGAACATAAAACAATACTTTTGCCCTGAAAATCAAAACTACTGATTAAAGATTCATATACAGAGTTTAATACTTTACATACATAAACAATCATGATAAAAATAAAAAACTGAAATTCAATTTTAATCAGTTTAACTATTGATAAAATATTGTAAATATGCATAGAGATGTCAATCAAGAGATACATTTATTCAAGACTTTATTAAGATCATACTTAGGCAGACATTCAACCATGTAAAAAAAATAATCATATATCACATGACTCCCACTTCTTTTTTTAAGCTTGTAAAATATAAACAAAGAGCTTTGCTAATTGTTCAACAAGCACTGTGATAAATGTTTAGCAATAAAAAGCATTTAAAATACCTCTATCAGAAACGACACCCACTACTCAGTGAGGTGCTAAGATAGTTTCAGACACTAGATCTAGAAATATCAACCCAAAGCCTGCATTTGTCTAAGAGTTGACCACTGAGTTGAAAATCTGAAATTTTCAGACACTTAAATATCTTGAAACCCAGCTATCTAACTCAAATAGCTATATAAGGCTGAGAGACATTTAACCAAACTATATATTAGTAAGCAATATAATGTCACTTAAGACTTAAAGCAATGACTAAAAATAATAAAAAATAAATAAAAAAGTCATATATCACATGAGACCCCACTTCTTTATTTTAAAATATAAAGAGCTTTGCTAATTGCTCAACAATCTTTGTGATAAATGCTTAGCTTAGAGAAAGCATTTAAAATATCTCTAACAGAAACCACACCCAAAAACCAGACCAATGGTTTTGTGCTTTGGGACTTCTCAGTAAGGCACTAAAATAGTTTCAGATACTAGATATTTTTACTAAAAATACCAACCCAAAGCCAGCATTTACCTAAGAGTTAAGCATTGAGTAGAAAATTTCAGTTTTTCTCAATCACTTCGTTTTCATTTCTGGGTTTTAAAATAATATTACAAAAATTTAATTAAAATAAATAATAATAAAACTATAACATTCTCAGATATCTATTTCAATTAATCTTTTTTAAATAAATATTACTTAATAAATATTATATCAAACCATACCAATCTTATCTAAATATGCATGCCTGCACACACATGCACACAAAATATAAAATGTAAAAACTGTTTGTTCTACACATAAATAACAATGTGATCTAAATAATAATTGCATTATTTTTAAAATATTTTAGTGATGTGATGTTAGATTTATAAATCTATTCTATATTTCTGTATTAAATTATTTGTTTTATGGGTGTGAGTAGCACACATATTTATTTAAACAAGTCCATAGCTTTATTCCTTAATAAGTGTAATGACAAATATAAGCACAAATATTTTTTCCCCCCTTTTATATATATATATATATATATAGGGATGTCTGGCTCTTTAGAGAGGGCAAACGGGAAGCAAAATAAGGAGTCTTTTATGTCTCAAAGAAAACGAATTGCACAATAATCAGTCCAGCCTGATACCCAAATGAATGAATAATTAAATGACATTGCGCTGTGGGTCCAAATGAATGGACACTTTTTCATTATCAATCATCAGAACGGGCACGTAGGGCCAAAGAAGGACAATATATCATATAAACATTATCCTCAAAGAATGGAACATCAATATATGAGAAGAAACAAACATGGATAATAAAGGAATATATAATCTAAATGAATCCAATTGTGAGAAAGCCTAATATAATAAATTGTATATTTAAATGAAGAAAAAAAAATTATCAGTATATTTAAATAAATTGTTTATATGCCCTTCCAACTAGCTTACATGAAATAAATCTAAAATCATACGAGCAATGAGATTATCATTATAATTTATTTTCAAGGTTGATATGCAACTAATCAAAATATCAGAAACAAAGGGAATTCTATTAAATCCAATATCATCTATTATGTAAATTTATGTATATCTAAACATATCAATGAATAATAATATGTGAAGTGGAAGACTACTATGAAATATGAGTTCCTCTATTAATTGGATCAATTAATTTCTAATGTCTGGATTAAAAGAAAAATAATAATAAAATATTAATACTCTTTCAAATAAATTACAAAGGCTTACTTATAAAACAAATATACTCCTTTATTTTTATATTAGGGTTAATTTTAGAAATATCAATGTTTTAAATACAAACCAAATAATAAATATAATATATACTTGCAATAAGTATATATATAATAGATAAAGACATATCTGTGCTAACAAGTAGGTATTAATATAAATACAAATCCATATTTATACTTTTCAGATATTTAAAATAATAAAAAAAATATATACAAATATATAATATTGTTTGGATGCGATCATTATAAATTAAAAATATATGATATATATAAAAAATATTAAATTGAAAATTTATTTGACAGCTTTAATTATATACATAAATAATAATATTGATTTTTTTAATAATACTGCAAATAAAATAATTTTTATATAATCAACAATTTATATGTCTTCATTTATTTATAATAATTACATATTCATAACGATGTACCATCAACATATAAATAAATTAATAACTTCAAACAATAACTATACCTAATAACCATAAACAATAATAATACTTCATATATAAACATCAACTCAAAGAGATTTTTTTTAAAATAACAAATGACAATTTTTAAAATATAGATAGACTATAGATATTTACAATATATATATATATATATATATATATCACTATATATATATATATATATATATATATATATAAGTGACTAAAACAAAATCTGCTTGAGATGCCATTTATAAAAAATGCTTTATAAAATTATATTTTCTCTTAAGCAATAATATGAGAGATTACTAAACATGATAATGATTATATTCTCTGCTACACAACAAATGCTGCCAATGAATATATTTGCTTAATTATAAAAATTAAAACTAATATAATTTTTGCAGTTTTAAATTTATAAGAGCCAGTTTACAATATTGTCAGATTACAATTTACATATGTGTGTAGTGCAAAATTAATGGAATAACCACTCAAACTTTTTCAGGCTATTAATAAATAATACTTTGGTAACAATAGTCAAGAATAGAGTAGATTTACCTATTCTTTAAGATTTTGATGTTTATAAGCTCATTTATAACATCAGTGATAAAAAGATATATATCATCCAGATAGAAACATAGCACTAATAATCAATGATGTAATAGTCAATTAATATATAATATATAACCCCTCCTTAAAAGGTGTGGGGGGTTGACGAAGTAGAGAAATGGGTTGGTTATTTTTTGGTTTGGGGTTGAATATATATATATATATATATATATATTGGTACCAAATATTTTATTTATTATCATGTTGGATATCCATAAGTTTATTTTAAAGGGATGTTTAGATTTCAGTATTTTACTTTTTATGCAGTAACCTAGACAGATAACTTTTGAAAATGTTGTCTTTCTGAATTCTTGGTGGTAATACTTTGATAAACAGCTGTATTTTAATTTCATGACAATTTTATGTTAAGAAGCCACTTATAAAGGAGTACACCTGGGTCTCATTTTATGCAGATTTATTTAATACAATTTTGAAGTTATGCGATTCATGTTTCTTCTTAATATCTTTGTATGCAATTTTCTTTTATGTGATAAAAATTATTAGACCAGAAGTCGAGCTCCGATAATGTGCTATTATTTTAAATATTATAAATTTCACACACTCACATCATATTTAAAGTAATAGCGCATTATCAGAATTCAACTTCCATTTAATAATTTCAATATTTTCAGCACTTTATAATAGTACTGTAATAGATTTTATGCATTAAAGAAATTCATAATTCACTTAAAATCAGGATTTCCCTATTTTATATACACACATTAAATTTTAGAAGACTATAATATAAATCTGTTCAAACATTATAGATAATACTACACATGTTGTTGTTTTTGCATTTGAAATCACATTCTATTTTTGCTTTTTTAAAAAAAGAGTACATAAGCAATTAATCATTTAGTGACACCAATAATAAATTTTACAAGATTATAATGTAAATCTGTTCAAACGTTATAGGTGCCTGTATGATGTATGCTGTGTTTTTGCATTTTAAATCACGTTCTATTTTTGCTTTTTTAAAAAAAGAGTATGTAATCACTTAATCATTTAGTGTCCACAGGTTTATTTTTAAAAGGTGAGTAACAGCATTGGGCACAATTAAATTTGACAATTAAAATCTGATTTTTAATTGTAATTAACAATTTAAAAATTACGTAACATGATCTGAAATTAATGTGATGTGAAACGATAAAATTTGATTTTTAAACAGAATTAAAATATTAATAACAAAAATAAGAATTTAATTTTTAATTGTTAGTTTTAATTAAAATTTGCCCAACAGTGGTGAGTCAGTGTCTTTTTATTATCGTAATTCTAAGTTCTTATTTTTATTTTAAATTTTTAGTTTACCCTAATGGAGAGGAAAAAACACCCAAGAAAATGAATTTTTTTGGAAACAAAAATTTCAATTTTAGATCGCTTAGCAAAATGGGAAGGATCAACAGTGATTGGAAAATGTTTTAGTTTGGGTGAATCCACTATAAGACCAATTTAAAAAAATGAAGTCAGAGCTAGTTGTACTTCCTCTTGTGATGAATCTGATGTCTCAAATAGTGATAATTATTAAAATACTATACATGTATGAAAAAAATATAAATTACACATAAAAATATATTGTTTTGAATAAAATTAAATACTGTAGTTAATAAAAAAAAGTTTGTCTTGTATCAATTTCTTTCAATTTTGAAATTTTTTATTAGTCATATTTTATTTTCTTATTTTTTTTAATGTGAATTTTAAAGTAATTTTATGTTGTTGCTTTCCTTTTATGCAATTTTTGGAAAATTACAGTATGTATCCTCCATTTTTCAAGGTAAGTTAAGTCTATTTTTGTGCAATTTTTTTTGTGCGCATTTTCTGAGGAACCTATCTATTGCATAAAATGAAACCCAGGTGTATTAACAATTAATTTCAGAAAAAATAACGACAAAGATTGAGGTAAAAAATTAAAAAGTTTTAGTATGAGGTATGTAATAACTAGCAAATCTATCAATCATAGGTATAGAATATAATATATCTATAACTTTTCATTATTGTAGAAACAAAACATCTTTGCAAATAATAATAATCTTAAATATACAGTCAATGTAAAAATGGTAAATGATAACATTAATATATAAATAAATAAAATATACAAATGAGTTATACTTCTTTGAAACTACTTTCAAAATTAAAAATATAAATTCTGCAACAGAGAGATGGTAGCACAAATTGTCTTAAGATTGCATGCAATGATAAGATACCTTTGCCAATGATCAAGTAGTATTCTATCAGACTTTGGTGAAAGAAAATTAACAATCATACATAAATTTTATAATATAAAAAATAATTTGTACAAAGTGTTTCAATTCTAGAAACTTGTCAAAAACTTTTAATTTATCAATTATTAACAATAATTTATGATTCAGTTTTATGTTATTCTCTTGAAAAAAATCAAAATTATCTTTTTATCAAAAACATTTTTTTAATAATTAGAGATGCATCACAATTAATCAATAGTATTCACGTTTTGAGGTGAACATCTATCCACATACTAACAGTGTAACATGCATCAAAAACTCCAAATCTGAAAATTTATGAATAAATTTCGAATTGAGTAAATCCAGAAAATTAATCATTTATTTAAACTATTATCAATATATTATTTTAAACAAAAATAAAGGTGTCAAGTGTTGTTAGCTGAGAGGTCAGTGCAGCCACCTTGCAAGCAAGCAGTTGGTTGCCGACAGTTGTTGCAGGTTCATCTTCCAGCCGATGCTATGACATATGGCAAAAAAATAAAGGTGCTCAATATTTGTTAAAATTTTATTAAAGACTAGCAATAAGCAACAAGATAAAATTTATAATGCACCAAAATTATTGGATGTAAATAGATACGAATGTGTAGTTAAAAAATTAATGATTGCACAAATATATCCAACTCACTATCACCAATTATAGTTGTATTCAAACCTAGATAGTTGAACATTATGTTGAAAATAAGTTTTTCCCTTAAACAAGAAAATATTTGAAAGCAGCCGAAAATTATTTCAACCTTGTATTGAAAATTGTTTGTGTTATTGTGAATAATCAATGATGGTAATGGCAATTATACGTTTATTCTAATTTTTTTTTTGTTATCAGTTTTTACAAATGAAGGCCATTGGATTGCAAACCTAGCAGCCATCTTTGCTTTCTTTTATATCAATCTAGTTGGATATGTAAAATACAGTGTTTCCAAACTTCAATAGCAGAAAACAATATGTGTATCTAGTTGGCATTAACATCTAATCTTTATTGATAAATAATGTGCATAAATGAATTTAGTGTGTGTGTGTATATACTAATAACTTTTTAACAGATATAATTGTTGAAATATTTTTAAATCCATAAAAATTTTGATTATTTTTATTTCAGAAAAATCACAGTCAGATGTTTATTGACTCACCAATGAAAATTGTATAATGTAAATCCTTTTTGCATTTAAAAAGGAATTCTTCTTTTAAAAGCTGCTCTCGTTTCTTTTACAGTAAATATAAACTTGTTTAAGTAAACAAACAAGTTTTCCTACTTTCTTTATTTTACAATAATTCCTTTCATCACACTCAAATTTTATAATTTAATAATTATTTAATAGTAAATAAAATAAAGACATATATATTACGTGACTATTAGCATGCTCATTATTTTATTTTATATTGTTATTAATAATTTAATAGATGTAATTATTTAAATATTTTTAAATACATGGAAATTTCGGTTATTTTTATTTTAGAAAAGTCAGAGTCAGACTTTAATAGACAGACTCCAATGAAAATAATATACATATTTAAAAATATTTCAACAATTACATCTGTTAAAAATTATTACATTATAACATTCAACTATGGTAGAAGAGACTATTGTAAAATAAGAAAATTAGAAAAAAATTGTAAGCTTTGTTTCCTTAAGTGTGTGTACTTCTACTGTAACAGTTTTGTCTCTATATAAGAATTAGAGCTGCATTTCAAAGAATAATTGCATTTTGAAGACAAAAAGTGTTTACAATATACAATTTTTATTGGTCAATGTCTATTGTGACTTTTCTAAAATAAAATAACATAAATTTTCACATATTTACAAAATATTTAACCTATTACATAATATTAAAATTATAATATTCAATCATGATGAAAGAGACTGTTAAATCTAAAGTAAAATTGTTTGTGCAAATAAATATTGGTAAATAGATGATTTAAGATTTTTAAGTGAAAAATATTTTTGCATTAAATAAGACAATTCAATACAGAAATAAAACTATAAGAAATTTTGAGAGAGATGTTTGATCTAAATTAGCATAGTTGGATATCCATGTAAATGACAGTAATTTGTAGTATTCAAGCAACTACATTCAAGAAAGCTTTTAGTTTACATCTTTTAATTCATTCAATATTTTTAATAAAAGTTATGAAGATCTATTAGTCATTAAAAATCTTACTTATATAATAATGCTTCTTTATTGAACTACATGGAAACCAGTATAATCATATAATTAAAACTTGTTTATAGATCACAATGTTAATAAACAGATCACCAATTTTTTATTGTTTTTTTAAATAAAACATATCTTTTAATTTATTACTGAATAAAAGTTACATTTATATAATATAAAAATTAAATATATAAAATTGAATTATTAGAGTCAATTTAAAACAAACTTTAATAATAAGTAAACATTATTTAGATTCTCAGCTGAATTGGTGTATTTATTGCAGGTTCACATTCAAAAATACTACTAGACATCATTCAGCTACATTTACAAGCAAACTACAACAATTAAGGGACGGAGATTGCAAAATTACTGCTACAGATATTATTGCTCCCACATGGTCACTTATAAAACAGCTTTCAAATCAATAACTGGATTGCATTAGCTCAAATAAGTAAACATTCAATAACATCTTCACAAACATAATAACACATATTGTTTAATCAAGCAGATTCTATCCAATTAACTACTTAATATTGTGAATGCACTTTAATTAATAGACTACAGAGGTCATACCATTATAAGAACAACAAGGATGACAAAATCACCTGCTAAACTCACAAGTGAGCTTTTATTACAAGTAGAACTTCTGTTATCAATGAACTATAAGCATGACTGGTTCTGTAATCTATGGCAATGAGATTATGTAAAATCTAATGTAACATTTTGGAAAATTAATAAAGATCTATTTTTGAACATAAATTTAAATGATTCTTTTTAAAATTTCATTTAAAATGTTGCATTTTTCATTGCTCCTCATGCATGAACATCTCCAGTCATAAATACTAATATTCTTCTCATGCATGTTCATTATCAAGACAAATGTTGTTTAAATAAGTCACATTTTAATAAAATGCTTATTTTTGATACAACAAATTTCACTTTTTTTTAAAATTACAATACGTGATCCTTTATTTTTATTTGATAATTCATATGAAGTAGCTGGTTGCAAGAAAAAAAATCTCCTAAGGATATTCATGCTTTTTTTTCATTGATATACAACATACAGATATTATTTCAAATGAGCAACTGTTGTTTTAAATTATTTTTAATAATTGTATTTATTAGCATAATATTAAATGACACATTTTAAAACCATTTTTATAATCTTTCCATAAATTTTTTAATTGCATCAGTTAATTTTAAATATTCTCTTATATTGTTATATCTCTTTTATATGAATAGCAAACTTTTTGCTACATGTTTTCTGTGTATTTAATTTTTAAGACTTTTGATTGCTTATTTGTAATAAGTACCATCATTATAATATTATTGTTTTATAAATTATTGAATGTTCATTTTTAAATTTTATTTTTATAAACTTATAATATATAGTAAAGTTGGGTATAATAAATATTATAACTGGTTTCTGAATGTCTTTAATTATATCATCCTTCATAATATCTTACATTGAAATACATGTATGTAGGGATAATCTGCTCCAGAGTCATAGCATTGATCAAAGTTGCAATCCAAAACAAATTTTTTATTGGAAAAAAATAAAATACATAAATGTAAAAATACATATAGAATTAATTACTATACATACTATACAATTAGATTTTAATTAATATTTATCTTTTAAAACAATAAAATATATAAATTTACATATTCTAAAACATATTCACAGATTGTTCATTTCAGAACTTGTATTTTTTTGTGAGATGATATTCAGGAACAATTAATTCTATTTGTTCCTAGATATTTTACGCACATCTTAAACAATTAGACAATCCAATTCATTTCCAACTCTGGTAATAAACTTTTTTACAGGTACAATATTTTTATTAAGATATATAACCTAAACATTCTTTAAAAAACATAGTAATCTCATTTGGATCATCATCTGCCCTCAGCCTTTGATTAATAAAAAACTTCTTATTTGTTTTATAACATTACAGTATAAATTATTCTGGCAGAAAGTATAAACAATTTTTTTAAAAATATATATCACTGATATAACTAAACCTTTTTCAGTACTCAAACTAATTTACAACATATATTTTTTTATATAATTTCAATAAATATTAATTTTTATTAATATTTTTCTAGTTTATAATTAAAATTAATGTTTGCATATATATATATATATATATATATATATATATATTAATTTGTTTATTTTCTTTATATATATATATATATATATATATATATATATATATATATAAAGAAAATAAAACCAAACAAATTATAAAAGAAAACCAATAGAAATGAGCTCATAAAATATGATGAAGATGATTGACTCAAAGCTGAAATGCAGTAAAATGTCTTAAATAGGTGGTTAGCAAATCTTTAAAATTTTCTATTTTAGACATTAGTATTTGTTATTTAAGCAATTCCATGTTCAGTACTTAGAATTCTGCTATTTTCACTGGATTTTCATTTTGACTTTTTTTTAAATATCAACAATAATTGGTTTTTAAATTCTGTTTTTATGGCTTATTTCTGTACACACATCTAGGATAATATATTTAAATATAATGTAATGAGCATGTTAATAGTGCTAAATAATACTTGTTTGGAGATATTAGCATGCTTATTATGTTACATTTGTAAATACAAGCTAATCATGTTACTTGATGTATGATTTAGTTTTCTTACTATTAAATAGAAATATGTATACCATTTTAGGCATTAGAGTTAGAATGAGATAGGTAATCTCAATTGATAAAGATCTTAGCACTTGGATATCTACTGTTTTCTTTACATTTTCAATTACTTTTTTTATGTGAAAGATGAACAGTTTTTAAATTCTGATTTTGTAGATTATGATTAAAATTATTACAATATAAACAATAAGGCACATACTTTCAAACAAAAATATATACAACAGTTTTATTGGTAGAAATACAAAAATAAATTAAATTAATAATCAAGTTTAGTGCAGCAAAATATATGCCATTCTAGTGTTCATTATACATTTTTTGCATAAAACATAATTTAAGGAGAAAAAGTGTTATTCTATTAGATATTCATCCAATAAGCATTTGTTGTATCAGATCTCACTGCAATACTTAATTATTAGTATTTTATTTTCTGATTTTTCTTTACTTGAGATAAACTACAAATAGAAGTCAGTAAATTAGCATGCATTGGTATGTCTTTTTTGAAGTTAATACTAATATGTAATATATGGAGCATACTAATAATACACAATCTATAATCACCAAGCTGAGTGACCACCATGGATTTTGGATGTGGTACTGTGGTACACTGTAAAGCTCAAGGTCCATAGATAATGCTCAAAATTATTACAAACTTCTGAGCAATGAACCATTTGATATTTTGGCACACTTACTTATTGTTTCCTCAACTTTATTTCTTAATAATTATCATTTAAATATCATTTTCTAGAGATACACCATAGGTAGTATACTTACTAACTAAGTCATAAGGAGTAATAAATATTCTATACACTTATACATATAAGACAATCTATAGGATAATGGTTATTATATTTGTCTTCCATCATTTAGAATTCCATTCCAGAATAGACATTTTTTTAAATAGGGGTTGATGACTCAAACGAAAATTGTAGCCAACATAGCTATCTCACTATCCATTATCAACTAATAATTAGATAATAAACAATTTATGAATATCATAGTGTCATTTAACGTATCATTTACTGAACAAAAACATGATTATAATAGGATGCAATCTTCACCAATCAGAGTGATGGAAATATATTTCTAAATAATGTATACACAATTTATCTTTATTTATATATATATATATATATATATAAATAAAGATAAATTTAAAAATATTGCATATATATATATATATATATATATATATATATATATATATGCAATATTTTTAAATACATGAAAATATCGACTATATTTCATTATAGAAAAAAAAAGTAAATGGCAAATACTTTTTGCATTCAAATGGCAAACCCCTTCTAAATGCAATAACTTGGTTTTGTACAGAGGAAAAGTGTTATAGTACACATATATAAGTTTAAAAAAACAAAGTCCCAAAACATTCTCTAATTTTCATGTAATATAGATTCTTCAATCGACGGGCAATTGTTATAAATTAATATATTTTTAAATATATCATATAGCAGAAATATTTTAAATACTTGGACATATATACTTTACTATAAAATTCACAATCAGGTGTTAATAGACAATGATCTATAAAAATGGTAAATAGCAAATGCTTTTTGCATTCAGAAGGGGAACTTCCTGTAAATGCATAAGTTTTAAGGAAAAAAAAAACTTTCAAAACTTCTCTACTTTCCATATTATAACAGATTTTTCCAATGATAGTTGAATGTTATAAATTAAAAATTTTTAATAGATTATATAGTTAAAATATTTTTAAGTATGTGGAAACATCAGTTACATTAGTAAGCTGTAAATGATTTTTGCATTCAAATAGAAACCTCTCCTAAATGCAATCGCAGTGAATGTATATAAATGAAAAAAAAAACAACCAAAGTCTCATATCTTTTCCTATTAATTTAAAAATTAATATTATATATATAAGAAAATCTCTATTTAAGATTTAGCACTAAAAAATGTTTTATTATGTCTATTTTTTAATTCGTGTGCAAATCAGTATATATATATATATATTTTTTGTAAATTGGGAGTTCCTTATATATGCTAATAAATTGTGTATAAAATTATTTAAGATATTTTAAAAAAATATTTATTTAAACCCTGGAAATCCTAAATAGCTAACAATTAGTGTATTTACAACTCTTTAAATTTATAAAGATAATCAGGTATCACATTGCATAAAATTTATTCAAAAGATGTCATAACAATGCTTATGTCAGTGCAATGACTCTAAAAAGATCTTAATATCTAAAAAGAAAAAAAAAAACTTTACTTAATTCTAAAGCAACATTTGCAAGATTGGACAACTTGTTTTCTGATAAAATCAATATATATTAATGTGTTAATCTTAAGGATGTCTTGCTAGAAATCAATAAAGGGTGTATAGGTTGATTGCTTGACTCTTTTTTAAAATCCTGCCGTTGATTCCATCTTATTATGCAAATATTAATTTTCTTAATAATAAGCTCATTAAAAAAAAAAAACTTCTTAAAAAATAAAACATCATTTTATCTATATAAATAATAAACTTGCCATTATTGAAGGAAACCTTCAAGAAATAGTTGTTTATACTTACACAGATTGATCAAGTGGGACATTCCAAGAACTCTTCAATTGTTTTTCAATGAAAAAAAGAACAATAGATTCTTTTATGTAAGGTTAAAAAATCATTTTGAAAAAAAAATTGTTCACAGAGACTTTTAAATATCAAACTTTTAGCTGAATTTTAATAAAGCTGAATAATTTATATATATTATTAGTATATATATTATATTTAGAACTGACAAATAAAATACTATATGCATCTGATAAAATAATATATTTCTTGAATTTAATATCTACATATATTATGTGCATATTACACAGCAAATAATCTGTGTGGATGAATTATTTAGATAGATAGTTCATATTATATATATTTATGTATCTAAACAGGAAACAAACTAAAGGATTATTAAATATTTGGATTAATCATATATTTAATGATTAACTAATATTATTGTTTTGTTTAGGTTCATATTTCCAGATATCCAATAAGAATTTATGAAAAGGATTTACTCTGATGTTTATTAATTTTGGTCATGTAAATATAACAATAGATTACAGATTATAATGATAGTTGGATTGTTGAAGCTAATGAAATTATCACTTGTTCATTCATAATTTAATTCTATTGTAAATAAAGATGTTAATGATTTTTGTAAATTTAATTTATTATTATTTTATTTTTTCTACTCACTTATCATAATAGATTTAGTCACATATCACACTTATAAATTTAATATTATATTTACCCTTGGGATTAACCTCTTTTTTGCTGATTATTTTATTTGCCAAGTGAGGTAAAAGTCTAAACTTTTAATTGGTCAATTCACAAATGCAAGAATGAATTCACAAACTCAAGTATCAAAATATATTCATCTTTTAGTATTATATTCACTTTAATTTTATTTGTAAAAAGTATATTAATAATTTGTCAGGTTATGAAAGTGAGAGAAAGTTTTTTCAAAAATAAATTTTTATTTATAATTATAAAAATATTCAATAGTGGCAAATCTAAAATGAACGTTACTTCCCAATCAAAAAGTTTTGCTGACATCAGTGATTTCTTGCCTAATTTTATGTTGTGGATAAGTAAATAATTTTTGCTAAAGTTTTAACTATTTTTCTAAAATAATTTTATTTTTAGCATATTTTATCAAAATAATTTATAATTTGTCAAAAAATACTTTTTAAATGATCTAAAACATTCATTTATCATTTTCGAAATGAAACAAAAGAAATCATAGCAGTAAAAGTTATTGACAACCATTTTCTTTGTTGTCAAAATTTAACAGCCAATCAGATTCAAGAAAAGACAGCCTTTTTCCTTTGTTAGACCTTCAATATCAGTTTTATTGATTTTTTACTTGTAAAATAATTCAAGAAAGGACAGCATCCTACGGAACTTTTTTTAACCTTTAAAAATAACACAAAATCTTAATGGTAGTATTAAAAATGCCTGATTTAGAGCAACTGAAAGCCGACATCAAACAGTTACATTTTTAGCTGTAACTAGCAAAAAGTTGGTTAAAGAATACTTGATCATTTACATATATTCTAAAATTAATAAAATACCTTTTAATTACGCAATGTATTATTTAAATCCATCATACATATTAATAGATATAGACATATAAACAATTTTGGAGAAATAGTCTCATTACTTTACATCACTCATACTCATCATTATAGAGATTGGGACAACTTTTCCACTTTATATTTTTAATATAGATTATAGCTAGCTTTTCACACACACCATTACTGAATTTAGCATCTTTGTCATAGGGTATAATAAAGCCTTTATCATCCCATCCCCAGTTAAGTATCAATACATCAAATTACAGAAGTAAAGAAAATTCATTAGATTGTTTTTATATAAATTATAAAAAAATAAAATATGTAATTATAAAATAAAAAATGATATAAAATAAGAAAAAGAATCATATATAAAATTAATTGTGCCAAGTGTAATATTATTTAGTACAGACATATAGGGAAACAGTTCAAATGACAGTCAAAAAACATAACAGTGCCATCAATAGGAGAGACAGTAAATCAGCATTATATATTAATTACTCAACACCTGAACATGAAATTAATGCTATAAAAATATTAAACTTTTAAATTACATTAGTAATAATAAAAACATATATAAAACAAATTATATTAAGCATAATATTGAAATTTTGTATGAATGTTTATAAAACTCCAATAAGTTCATTTGTTAGCTGGTTAGTTAGAAATGAATAAAAATGATATAATAAGATATTATACATACAAAGTTATTCTGTGAATTTGAATTGCTGTATTAAATTTTATTTTATTTCATTAATGCCTTGTTTTATCATTATTTCTGTTACTGTTACTATATTATAAAACAATAGCTATCACTCTGTATGTAAAAATAGATCAATGGTTAAAACAGATATTTAACATTTTAAGGGCATAAAATAATACCCAAAGAAAGCTTTTAATGTATAATTATTAAAATAGTTTTATAATAGCTGATATTATTCATATTTTAATAAATAGTTATTAGTCATAAATCATAATGCCAGACATTATAAAATAATATAATTTTCTTTAAAAATCTTATATATATATATATATATATATATATATATATATATATATATATATATATATATATATATATATATATATATATATATATATATTAAAGTTTCAATCTTTATCATTAATGTGCAATATTATATAAATAAAAATCACAACTTATTCAAATCCTTCACACATGTAGTTTCAAATAATACCTAAGATGGATTTTAACTAAGTATTTTTCTTTAGTTAGTCCAGATATCACCTCAAAAATGCCATTTATCATTGATTTGTATTCATCACTTATAAAAGGTGTAACTATCAATTAGGGTGTAGTGGAAATGTCATACTACAATGAAAATTTATTCTAGCAGATGTGCATGTGTGACACAACTGTTCTCAAAAGCTATTAGTGTTAATATAAAATAGATAACTAAAAACAAATGAGCTGAGTGCTTTCAAAGAATCTTGCCTTCATAATATTAGCTTGCTACTAGTTTAATGTCATAACTGAAGATACTCACTAACAAGTTAAATATCTTGATGTCAATATAAAAAGAGAAAACAACCACTGCCATTATAATATGGACATCAAACCATTGGAGATCAGATGCCATATACACCCCCAATCTAACACACCAACAGAACATAAATTATCTGGCCTAGCATTTTTTTTGCACAGAAACATGCTGTTATGTTAAATTGAGCAGACACAAAAGCAAATGTAATAGAATACAGAGATGACTTATTGAATTTAGGGTTCAGGCAGTCCATTGTTGACAATTTTTTTTACATATTCAGAATAAACAGCTTAACACTCACATCACACAGGATAAACCCAGATTATTGCTTCCATATATATCCAACTTGCATAAGAAATTGCATTCTATCCTCAACAACAGATATCAGCTTTGTTTCCAAACCCCTCCAAACTTTAACAATTTAATTAACAACACTAAAGACAAAATTCCACTTTTACAAACCCCCATACAGTATATAATATTGCACATTCCAACAATAATTGTAAAGGCACATATTATGGGGAAAGCAGAGCATCTTTGTCCACATGATTAGCTCAACATAAATATTCATAAAATAGATTCATTTTTCTATCAGCACCAGAGCACAAGTCACCACGAGTGCATTCCACACAATCCCACAATCATGTGTAGAGAGAGACATGACATTAAAAGAAAAATCAAAGAGGCTTTCTTCATCTCATGAAACAAGGATGCCATAAATAGGAAAGACACATGCTATACTTTATCGAAGAAATGGAATTAGCATATTTGCATATCATTAAACTAGTAGCAAGCTATGATTATGAAGGCAAGATCCTTTGAAAGCACTCAGCTCATTTGTTTTTAGTTATCTATTAACTTAATAGCTTTTGGAACAGTTGCATCATACACACACATCTGCTAGAATATATATATTTCCCAAAAGTAAAAAAAACTGTTTGACTTAAAGAAAATTAATGTAATTTCCCTTAAACAAATATAGAACAAAAATAAGGAACTTTTAGGAAGTTGTAATGATGGAGGTTCAGTACAGAAATTGGTTCATTTGAAATGCATTTCAAGATGAATTAAAATTCTCCCAATGTCAAATATTGTATTGGTGAAGGTTAAGATTGATTATATATGAAGAAAAATCTTAAATAATGTCTATCTAGTGATGAAAATTCTTTTTATTACTCCTCTTGTTTCAATGTTTCCCTTTAAAATCTAATGGAGAAGGAAAAAAGTCTTCAGCAATGACAAATATTAAAAAATGGTTTTGTCTTTTACTGTGACCTAATTAAGCATTTTTATTCAATTCAGAAATTGTGATTGTCTGTTTTGAGTTAAATCTTAGAAGTGATTTTTAACACATTCTATTAAATTGATTTTCTTAAATTTTATACATGTGCAAAGTAATAAGGAGTATGTAATATGATACTGAAATATTTCAGGTGTGTTCATACAGTTATCCAATCTAACAGTGTTAGCAGGTGGAAATATTAAAATGCACAAATTGATTTGATAAGTTTATAGTGATATACATAAGATGGCAGTATTTTATTTTTTTATATATAAAAAAAGATACTTTCATTGAATATTCACTAAAAAATCATTTACAGTTAATTAAAATAGAAAGAAAAATAAATGAAGGGTGCAATCTTAATTTCTTTTAATTCTTTAACTAAAGCTTGCTATTTTGAAAGTATTGTATTTAAAAAGAAAAAAAATCTTGTAAATTATTATTAATGAACATGAATTCTACTTTAAAAAACTAGAAATATGGTGACATTATTAATATTTTTAAGTTGTAAATTTGAATATGAATATTTACAAAAAATCTGTTGCAAAATATCTAAATATTAAAAAATGAACAAAGTAATATAATGCAATAAAAACTGAAGAATGATGCTGTTTTTTGGATTATAATACGAATTGATATATTTAATGGGAAATATTGATATACTTTGATTTTTCACAGACAATCAATAGCTTCATTATCTGTGTGTAGAGCACACACACACACACACACATATATATATATATATATATATATATATATATATATATATATATATATATATATATATATCAATTAGATGTTTGGGATATATTCTTAATAAAAAAACAATTGAAAACTGCTTGTTTTCTTTAGACTTTGGAAGATAATGACTTGTATTTTTTTAAATGTTGTTTACTTTATAGCAGATTAATTGTGATTACATATAATCTTCAACTATATAATTTATAATTGTATTCAAATATTATATACATTAATGTAAAAAAATCATGATCAGGTTTTAAATATTAAAATATTTTTAAGATTTATAGTACCAAGTTATATATAGAACTCATAAAATAAGCTATTAACAAGCTTTGAGAATATCCTCAACCCCAGACAGGTTTCTGCTTCTGGCTATTTGAGTTAGATAGCTGGATTGAAAGACATATGGATGTCTGACAATTTCAGATTTTCTACTCAATAGTTATACATTAGATAAAGTTCTGGGCTTGTCCTAGTATTTTTAATCTAATAATTGCATATCCTTGCACCTCACTGATGTCACTAGAAGCAGAAACCAGTCTGGGATTAAGGATATTCTCAAAGCTTGTTAAGAGCTTATTTTGTGAGCTCTATATATAACATTTGTAAATACAAGCTTTATTAATTTATGTCCTGTGACATCTGACTTGATTTTTTATCATAATACCAAGTATACTTTCAATGCTTTTGCATCATATTCATGGTTATTCTGATATATATATATGAGCCTTCATCATCATATTCATGGTTATTCTGATATATATATATGAGCCTTCATCAAACTTTACTTAGCTAAACATGAGTTCAAAATTCTGACTACATTTTCGTGTTTCATTTTAATATTATATAAATTCAAATATATTCAGATGCTATAAGCTTTGTAATTAATAATTTATATTTATTAAGTGGATTAGCAAAGTAAGAAATGTTTAAAAAATAAAAGAGATAATTAAATTACTTAGTGATATTAATTAATAATTAACAAATGATAGTGTTAGACTCATTTAATTGTAAAGAAACTTTGTTAAATGTGATGAAAAGTTAATTTTTAAATAAAATGACAGTAGAAATATAATGTTTTAACACAACTTATCAGTTATAGAGTTATTCACTCCATAAACAATTTTTTTAATGTTTTTTTTTCTTCTTTTAATTGCTCGTTTGTCATAAGTTTCTACTCTTCTATTATCACAATTGAGTTAATTATTAATGAGATGTCAGTCATTATGCAAATGAAGTTAATTAGCATTTTATCTAATCATTGCTTTTGCAAAGCATTAGTAAAAAAAGATATTAAAATGTACTGTAGCAACATAGAATTTAATTAAATATATTAAGATTTTTTTTAAAGTATAAACAATAAAATATATATTACAAAAATGAAAATAATGTTTAAAATATATACAGTAATTATAAAAATTTTAATAATTAAACATGTTCTGACTTTTAAAATCTTAATGATATTTAATGCAAGGAAAACGGGACATTAGAAATAACTATCAAATTCCAGACCGGATTAATATAATATATATAACAAATCTCGGAATTAATTAATTGAGTAAATCTGCTCTCTAAATTTATCACGTGAATGGTAAAATACCGTATAACTTCCAAAATAATGTATTAAGATTTAAAATTGCTTTTTAACAATAATATAATTATAGGCGATTAGAACACCGACTTTCAAACTTTCTTCAGCAATTAACTCCATCTTATGCAATTGATACATATGATCCAAATTCTCTGCCCAAACGCATCCTAACTACTTCTAACGACTTTTATGAAAAAAGTAGCCATTAAATTACATAACTGTTTTTTTTTTCCAACTTATATATAAACGCATATAGATATATATATGAATATACTATCATTGATTGAAAGTATTTTCAATTAATTTTCATTGTTATTGGATATCATCATAAAAGCAGAAAAGTTTGTTCTATGAGAACTTGCAGTAGAGGCTTTAGTGAGCTATTTTATATATTTCTTTCATTATTGGATCTCCGTCTTTTTGGCTTGAAACTGTGGTGCACAATTTCAAGACTACTTTATCTGGCTGTTTATATGGCGCCTTATCTATCTGCTACTGTTGTCTTAACTTGGTTTCCCCCTAAAGTGAGTACATTTAAAAAGTATTTTACATATTTCGGTTTAGCTTGAATGGGATTATTTAAAGGTTGTTTTCTTCATTTTATTTGTCGTCTTTTAAATATCATTTTAATTGAGCCATTAATGGTTTGAACAACTTAGTTATTTTATGCTAATAGTGTAGATAGTATTGCAGAATCTTCTCTTTATAAATTTATTTCATGGGCGATTCATTGTTATGTTATTCTAGTGTGTGTGTTTAAATAATTTCTTCTAAGTATAATAATGGCTTTAATATATTGACAGGCTATCAAATATATTATCCACGTCATAATAAGCTTAATACCTCCGTTCTTTTGAGAATATCTACAAATAGACTGCTGTAATGTTTTTTAAAATATTAAATAGTTGATAATAAGTTAAAACAAAAATATTGATTTTGGTTAATTATAATTGATGCTTTACATGTACTATAGCCATTATGATCTTTATGGATGGCATATAAAATAAAACACAAAAATATTTAATATAGTCTAAATTTAATAATATTATTTTTTTGTAAATCTATTTTATATTTTGAAATCTTTATTATAATATATATATATATATATATATTATATATATATATATATATATATATATATATATATATATATATATATATATATATATATATATATTAAAACTGCAACAAAGATAGCTAGTAGAAAAAAACAGCAATTGACCAATAAAACTTCTATTGAGACTAGATAATTTATGAAGTAAAAAAGGAATATGAGGATATACAATAATGATGCATTAAAAAAGATTGAATATCTCGAATTTTATAAAATGGTGCGGAAAAGAGTTGATTATAAGAAAGTATAATTGTGAACTAGCAAGGAAAGCTGTAGAAGAGAATAAAAGTCTAAAGAGTGTAAAACAACATTTTGGTATTGATAGGAAATTTATATCTGCAATAAGAAAAAAAGATGGCATTATTACTAAAAAGAGAGATGACATCATGAAATGGGTCGAAGACTTCTATCAAGAATTATATAGTAATAAAGAACAAATGCCTCCTATACCTATTATATCTTCTGAATTGCCCAGAATTTTGAATGAGGAAGTGAGACATGCAATTAAATTTATGAAGAAAGGGAAGGCTCCAGGTAATGATGGAATTATTATTGATATATTAAAAGAAGCAGGTGAAGAAATATAATTTTTTTAGCAAAGTTATCTACCAAATATCTAAATGATAAAAATGTACCAGATGATTAAAAGAATGCAGTATTAATATTAATATTTTAAAAAGGTGATAAAGAAGATATTAGAAATTACAGACCTATAAGTCTTTTATAAGTTTTATATAAACTTTTTAATATACAAAATTAACAAAGCGTATGCCACACTTGAATGAGAAGCTATAAAGATCCACAGAAATTATTACACGCTAAGCGCTTTCGAGGTCTTTTGCCTCATATTCATAGCGGTACTGTGAGCTGCTGAATGAAAAAATAGGGCAAGGGAAACAAAACAGTATGCAAAGCATATGCAAATGAACTAGATAGTCCAACATTTGGAGATGTCAAAGCAGGTATCTCGTCTATTGATGGAGTTATTATTGCCATTAATAAAATATGCTTCTCTGATTTTCCGCTTGATGTCAACTCCATCAATAGACGAGATACCTGCTTTGACATCTCCAAACATTGGACTATCTAGTTCATTTGCATATGCTTTGCATACTGTTTTGTTTCCCTTGCCCTATTTTTTCATTCTGCAGCTCACAGTACCGCTATGAATATGAGGCAAAAGACCTCGAAAGCGCTTAGCGTGTAATAATTTCTGTGTATCTTTATAGCTTCTCATTCAAGTGTGGCATACGCTTTGTTAATTTTGTATATTAAATTATCCAATGAGAAGTCTTAAAATCTTTAATACTTTATAAACTTTTTACTAAGATAAACCCTGGATTTCCACCAATCAAAACAACTAGCTGGATTTACAAATGGTTTTAGTACAGTAGATCATATCCAGGTATTGAGAGAAATTATAGAGAGGACAAATGAATACAAGTTGCCATTATGCTTAGGATTTGTAGATTATGAAAAGGCATTTGATTCTATAGACATTTCTTCAGTGATTAAAGCATTGGATCATCAAGGTGTTGATCCAGGATATTGTCATATTTTAAAGAATATTTATAAAAATGCAACGGCGACAATTAGATTACATAATGATAGTAGGAAAATCAACATTAAAAAGGGTGTAAGACAGGGTGACTCCTTATCTCCAAAACTTTTCACAGCAGTAAAATATCTCTATCAGGTTTGGGAGGGAGTTCCTGACTGAGATATTTTAAGTGCTGGCTCTGGCTAAGCATTTATCATTAAGCTTGTAGAGGAATTGGCAATCCTCATTGTTTATAACTTACAAGCTTAAAGAGATAGGGTCATGTGATCTATGACTCTTATTTTGACTATTTTCACAGCAATGTTTCAAGAAATATTTTATGGATTAAAATAGAAAGCTAAAGGAGTGAAAGTAAATGGAGATTATTTAAGTCATTTAGATTTTGCAGATGGTGTAGTTGTTTTTGCAAACAGGAAATGTTGCAGAAATTATCAGATGAAAGTAGGAAAGTAGGACTAAAGATAAATGTTAAAAAGACTAAAACAATGTTTAATAGATTTTCTCAAAATATGAAAATAAAGATTGATTATGATGAGTTAGAAGAAGTTAACAGTTACAAATACCTTGGTCACATTATTAATACAGATGGAAATATAATGGATAAATTAATCATAGAACTAAATTTGATTGGAGTGTGTTTGGTAGGAATAACTTGATACTAAAAGGAAATATGCCTATGTGTTTGAAAAGGAAGGTTTTTAATAAATGTATTTTTCCAATTCTTACTTATGGATCCGAGACTTGTACACTTAATAGAAGAGCAATACAGATACTTCAGACCACTCAAAGAAGTATGGAGAGATGCATGTTGGGAGTAACAAGAATGGATCAAAAACATAATGTATGGGTAAGAGAACAAACATAATATTACTGACCTCATTGAAAAAAATAAAAGACAAGTGGAGTTGGGTTGGACATATTGAAAGAGATGATGATAGATGGACAATTGAAATTTTAAACTGGATTCCAAGAGATTATAAAAGACTCAGAAATAGACCCATGTGAGATGTATGGATGAAATAAGAAAGTGTGCAGAGGTAATGTGGAGAAGAGAAGCTAAAGATAGGAAAAGATGGATTGAACTTGGAGAGTCTTTCATCCTGAAGTGGGTTGATAATGGTTGATGATGATATATTAAGATTTATTTTGGAATGAAATAGAATATTTTGCAAGACCTTATGATATTAGTCTTCTATTGTAATGACAAAGAATTAAATCTGGAAATATTGCTTGAAAACCTTCTCAGACAGCTGATAAATTTATAAACATGATCAGAATGCAGTAAACATTAATTTAAGGACTACATTTCCAAATTATTCTCTGTTAATAAGATTGGTAACAACAATAAAAGATAAACATAGTTATTACATAACCTTTGACAAAGATATCTTAAATATTAGTGACAGAGTTTATGATTTAACATTACTTTTTATAAGTTATTTAAAGATAATTTATTTTTAAAGGGAATTATGAACAAAAAACAATTTTAAAATTAAAATAAGATTCTTTTTGATAAAATTGCCACAAAACTAAATTTTCTTTTATTTGAAAATGTAAATTGAAATTTACAAAGAAATATGTTAAATGTTTTTTTGGAATATACTGTTATATACAGTTTAATTAATTTTCGGTCGGTATATTTTTTAATCAGTGTCTTCACTATGGCAAATCACCATATCATGGCTTTTATTTAAATCTAATAAGTGAAATGTGTTTGCCAAATTTGTGCATAATGAAAGATGTACTAAGTTTTTACCCTGATAAATAGTTGTTTATAGTGAAATTGAGATGATAGTTGCGTAGATTTAAAAAAAAAAAACAACAACTTAAAAGCATGAGTAGACATTAAGAAAAAAGTTATGAAAAAAAGTGGACATTTTTTTAGTTGTGGATTTAAGGAAGAATAGGAAAGGAAAATCTATAGAATAGAATTTAATAATGTTGAAATGTTAAAGAGAGTAAATGAAACATGATTATTTATTTAAGATATCTCAAAAATAGAAAATTAATTGGTTGATTATAAAGCTAGAAGTAAGGAATTATAAACAATACACTGGAAAAGTTCAACAATCATTAATAAAGACAAAGAAAAAAAAGATTAATTAAGTAAATGATATTATCGGTATCTGAATGGTAAAGAAATGGAGTCAGAATCTTGAGGAGGATTGTGAAATAAAGTTTAAGAACAGCCTTATGGTAAACAAATAAAAACGATGGCATTCTGCAAAAAGATTTTAAATTTAACATTGCTTATGAAATACAGTATTAAATTTAAAAAAAATATATATTGCAAGAATTAGTTGCATAACTATCTTTTACAAAATTAGACTGAAGAGTGAAGATACAATTTATTTAAAAAAATAGACATATATTTCACAATAAATATTGGAAACACAGAGTAAGAATTGTTATAAAAAAGGACAGAAATATAAAATTGTACAAAACTGGCTTAACAAAATATTAAATAACATATATAATTTTGTTTATAACTCAGTAAGTTTATATTATGATGGAGAACTATAAACTTTTTCGTAAATTGTCCAAAATGCTTTTGAATATCCCAAACAAGATTTTAAATGATCATGAGGGTTTCAGTGATAGAATTAAAAGTAAATAAATATGAAAGTGCCACAAATCAAATTAAATATTAAATAAAAGTAATTATAAATTCATTTAAACGCGCACATTCATTACGTAAATAATATTCATTAAGGCTGTAGCCTCAATCACATGCGTATAAAATGCGATAGTAGGGATCTCTAGGTCCCTATCGCATTTTATACGCACGTGATTAAGGTTACAGCCTTAATGAATATTATTTAAATAAATATAACAAATGATGTACATCTGAGGAATTTCTAGTACAAAAAATCAATCAGAGATGAACACAACATGCGTAATATTGCTCATATGCAAAATTAATTTAAATTTAAATTAACATAAAATATATATATTTAAAAAAGACTGCACATAGTAGATTCAATGCAAGGATGAATTATTTTATTAAGTGTAATATATGTGTTGGAATAATCTAGATATTCCCACTGAAATATAAACAAACATTAAGTTGAAGGTTTTGATGTGAATGAAATCAATAAAAAATGTTATGTACACAACAGTCATGGAGTTAAAAAAAATCTCCACTAATCCATAAGTAAATTTTTTATTAAAATAAGACAATGTACGTGCAGCAAAAAAAAAAATATAAAAGTAATGTAGAATCCCTTATTTATTTTAAAAACTCTGGAGTTCTATAAAATGCTATAGAACAGGCACAAAAAACACAATCCTGAAATAAAAAAGAAAAATATAAAACAACAATTTCAATAATAAAAAGTTTGTTTTATTATAAAGTGATTTTAAAAATAAGAATAAAAATGGTACTATTATTAAAAAAAACATAATATCATGAATAATGCATAATTACAATAATACAGTGATTAGTAGCCAAAGGTTGAGGGTGATAAGAATCCCCTGATTGCAGAATCCCAGTTGCCATTGATGCTGACTTTTTATTTAGATATTTACAACTGCAGATCACTATCAAATGAAGAAAGATTGCAAGAATTGAAAGAAAAACTATCTTATATTAAATGAGACATTATTTGACTTTGTGAAATTAGAAGAAATGGTGAAAGACAATTGGTTTAAAAATTGGACATCCACTCTAATACAAAGGTACAAATACTGGAAGTACAAATAGAGTAGGATTCATTATAAATTAAAAGTGGAAGAACAACATTGGGAATATTGATGGTGTATCAGACAGAGATTAGTTATTCAATGCAATAGCAGTTATCAAATGCAGATAATTCAGGTTTATGCCCCAGCAAGTTCTCATATAAATAATATAGTAGAAAATTATTAAATGGATGCACAAAAGGCTTTTGATCTGACTAAACAATATTTTAGAATTGTTATGAAAGACTTTAATACTAGAATTTATAAACAAATAAAAGAAAGTGCTATAGACAAATGTGGTTATGGTAATAGAAATGAAAGAGGACATAGACTTGTAGAGTTTGCAGAAAAAGAGAAATTTTGAGAAAAATGGTAAATGGAAATGGTCATGGAAACAATTAAATTAATGTATAGTAGGATTGTATTATATTTTGAGTAACAGAAAATACATATTTCATGATTGTAATACTCTTAGTAATTTCAACACAAGAATTGATCATCGATTAGTAAGATGCAAGATATGTCTTAATGCAAAACTAGAGAGACAAAAATTATTTAATAAAAAAATATTCACAGATAATATTCCTAATCTTCAGAAATTTTGTAGTGGATATAAATTAGAACTTGCAAATATTTTTCAAATATTAGTACATTTTGAACATGATTGAGATTTGAAGAAAATTAATAGGAAAATAAATGATATACATTACAACAAAGATAGCTGATAGAAAAAAGCAGCAATTAAACAATATATTTTTACTGAGACTAAAGAATTTATTAAGAAAAGAAGGACTATGAAAATATATAAAAACTGATGCATTAAGAAAGATTTATTATCTTGAATTTTGAAAGATGGTGTTAAAAAGATTTGATAATGATATAAGGAATTATAATTGTGAATTACCAAAGGAAAGCTGTAGAAGAGAATAAAAGACTCAAAAGTGTAAAACAAACATATTTCTATTCGTAAGAAACTTATATCTGCAAAAGGAAAAAAAAGATGGAACTATTATTAAAAAGAGAAATGATAGCATGAAATGGGTTGAAGAGTTCTATCAAGAATTATATAGTAGTAATAAAGAACAATACCTTCTACATCTAATATATCTTCTGAATTGCCCAAGATTTTAAATGAAGAATTAAAACATGCAATTCAATTTATGAAAATTAGAAAAGCTCCATGTAATGATGGAATTAAAATTGATATAATAAAAGAAACAGGTGAAGAAATAGATAAAAATTTGGCAAAATAAATCAAAAAGATATACCAGATGATTGGCAAAAAGCAGTATTAATATTAATATTTAAAAACAGTGATAATGAGGATGTTCAAAATTACAGACTTATCAGACTTTTATTAGTTTTATACAAAATATTTACCAACATAATTATAACTCACCTATAGAGAACATTGGATCTCAGCCAACAAAAAGAACAAGCTGGATTTAAAAGTGGTTTGTTTATAGTAGATCATTTCTAAGTATTGAGAGAAAATTATAGAAAAAAACCTGTGAATATGAGTTGCTATTCTGCTTTGGATTTGTAAATTATAAAAAAGGCCTTTGATTCTATAAACATTTCTTCAGTGATTAATGCATTGAATTATCAAGGTATAAACCTAGGATATTGTCATATTCTGAAAAATATTTATACCAGCAACAATTAGCTTACACAATGATACTAGGAAGGTTAACACTGAGAAAGATGTAAAAAAAGGTGATACCATATCTCTCAAACTTTTTACAGCAGTTCTGAAAGAAGTATTTAGTGGATTAAAATGGGAAATTAAAGTAGTTTATTTAAATCATTTAAATTTTCCAGAAGATGTTGATTTTGTAAATAATACTTTAGAGCTTCGAGAAATGTTACACAAATTATCAGATGAAAGTAAAAAAGTTGGACTAAATGTTATAAAGACTAAAGTAATGTTTAATGGATGTTTTCCAAAGATGAAAGTGAAAACTGATTGTGATCAATTAGAAGAAGTTAATAATTACAACTACCATGGTCAGATTATTACTACAAGTGAAAACATAAGGAATGAAATTAATTATATAATTAAATTTGGTTGAAGTGTTTTTGGTAGAAATAACTTAATATTATAAAGAAACATGCCCATGTGTTTGAAAAATATTTTTAATAAATGTCTTTTATCCCAGTTCTTCCTTATGTATCTCAGACTTAAACACTTAAGCAACACAGAGACTTCAGGTCACTCAAAGAGATATGGAGATACTGAAAAGATCAAAAATGCAATATATGTGTGAAAGAATAAATAGGTGTTACTGACATTGTTGAAAGAATTAAAAGACAAATGGAGTTGGGATTGAAATATTGTTAGAATAGATGATAATAGATGGACAACTGAAATCCTAAACTGGATTCCAAAAAATTCTAAAACATTCAAAAAGAGATCACATGTGAGATGGATGAAATAAGAAAGTGTGGATGCATGATGTAGAGAAAAGAGGCTAGATATCAGAGAATATGTATTAAACTTGGAGAAACTATTCTTCTGCAATGGATTGATAATGGTTGATGATGGTGATGATGTTGATTATAGAAAAAAGAGATGATATTTGGAAGTGTGACATGTAATAAAATGTATAAACAAAGTGAAAAATATACCAAAACCTTATACTTTCAACATTTTGACTATATACTAACATCCTTTGCAACTGGAAAAATAAACATTCTAAAATGTACACATCTAAAAATATTTAAATAGACACACACACTCATATATATATATATATATATTGATTTGAATATTATATATATATATATATATATACAAAAAAGCATCACTACTTAAATATCACTACTAAATTAACACACTCATAGAAGCATGTTATATATATATATATATATATATATATATATATACATGCTCTCAATTATATATATATATATATATATATATATATATATATATAATTGCACTCATGGAAGAGCATTCTCTAACAGCTAGACATAGCAGTCTGGATATCATGAGCTTCATAAACAATTAGTAAAATCATTGTCTCAAAGTTTAATTACTGATTACATAGTCAACAGAAAACCATTAACACAGCACAAGACTGAAGTTGGTGCTAATTGTATTTCCTCTCGTGATGAATCTGATGTCTTACTTGCTCACAAACAAACCACATATTGTCAAATACCAATAATGATTAAAATATGTATAAAAATGTAAAATAAATTACACATAAAAACATATTGTTTTGAATAAAATTAAATAATTAATAAAAAAAGTATAAAAAATGTCTTGTATCAATTTTTTTCAAATATTTGAAATTTTTTATTAGTCACAGTTTATTTCCTTATTTTTTTTTTATGTGAATTTTAAAGTATTTTTCCCTTGTTGCCTTGGTTTTATGTGACTTTTGAAAATTATGAAACATATCCCACATTTTTCAAGGTAAGTTAAGTCTATTTTTGTGTGATTTTTTTTAATGTTGGTTTTCTGTGGAACCTATCTATTGCATAAAAAAAAACCCAGATGTATTGAATATCTTTAGAAAAATTTAACTTTATTTCAATATTCCAATAAATCAACTGTTAGTAATAATGGCAAGTATTTGAATGTAATTGAAATATTTAAATACAGTTATTTTTTTCTAAAGACATTTAATACTTAATATTAGATGATGCAAATAATCCAATATATAAATACCATAATGAAAAGTGTGATGTCTTAACTCCATATAAAAATTGGAAAAATTAACAATCCTGTAAATTATTAATTCAATTGTTATAGGTGTATAATTATGATAAAATATCTTTTTAATTTGCCCAGCATACTGGAGTATATGTTGCCTCTGAATATCCAGGTCTACTTTTATGCTTAAAAATCTATCAAATTATTTAAATTGATTCACATTCTTTTTATTTATGATGTCATAAAGCAAATCACCAATAATAGAAACAGTCTTTGCAACTGAAATCACAACATCTAATACCATTTGATGTTATTACTTTAAAAGCAAAAAAAAAAAAAAAAGATTTTATTTAATAATCATCCAATCTAAAAATTGTTAGGGACTACTTTTCCATCATTAGCTAAAAATATGAGTTTTTTTAAATGGTAACTACTAAAACAATGACTATAAATTTCCATTCAAAATATTAAGAATATTCTATAAATTTATTTTTTTCCATTTGTAAGGAGTAACATAATCATCTTCCTAATGTAAATCTAGAAAGTAAAAAAAATAAGACTGGTCAGAAATGAAATTGCATTTTTGATCAGACTCCCAAATTATTAAATTGATTCAAGAGCTTGGCTTTTTCCATTACTCATTTTCATCTGCTTCAGCTGGTGAAATGGCTATCATTATCAATAAAACTTTCTCAAATCACCTTATTCAAAATCCTATTTATAGATTCAAATTGTCTAATCACCATTATCCAATTCTACAGATGGTCACTTAATTTGATAAATGTATATCTTTTCAAAAACCTGAAGTAGTAATCAAAATAATCCATATCATTAATTCCGTACTTAGATCAAACCCATTCCCAATTGTGATTATCAGGGACTTTAATCATTCTTACAAATTATTCCACTCCAAATACATTAAATGTTTGAACTTTTCCATTGTTAGTGGGAGAAGATTTTTCCTGAAGGTGTATTTTCATTCTACATGAATTATTCAAAATCACTCATTGACCTTGTTTTTTTTTCACCTTCTTTGTTGACGTTAATTGAATCTCATCTCTGGACAACCATGTTTTCTGACCACTTCAAACTTGAAATAAGAATCAGCCCAGAAGATGCAATATTGCCAATTATAGACATGCCCCAAATGATAAGGATGTTGACAAAATCCAACATTACCATATAGTTGGTTTTCAAGGCTTATATAATCTTTCACCACCTCAAGATACTATTCCTCCCTGCAGAAGAAGTCTGGATGAGTTTTGTCAGCACCTTAAGTAACTTAATTAACTATTGCATGGTCAAGTCAAAAGGCCCAGTTTGTATAATTGGTGAACTTGATGCAATTGCCAGAGAGCTGAAATACTTGCAATATGAAGCACAGAATACTCCTGACATCCTCACACTAAAGGTGAAATACAAGTCTGTTCAGAATGCCATTGCAAAGTACCTCATGATTAAGAGGGCCTGTCAATACCTACACCACCAGCACTGCTGGACCAGGGGATACCATAGATGGGCCCTTGGGTCCAGCAAGTCCAGAGCCCCTGGGTAAATTGAGGTGCAGGGCAGATATTCTGGTTTCTCCATGTTGGCCAGGATATGGGAATTCTATACCAATAAGTTTCAACCACTGGGTATGCTTAACTCCCAAAAAAGTTTACTTTGGAGGAATTGATCCCACAATAAGATCTCTGAGACCAAATCCAGCTGAATCTCAAGTCATTCCCCAACAGGATGCACTCAGGCTTGCATGGAATCCCCAAGTTCCTATTATTTCACTTGCAGGAATTCACTGTTTCAATAGTTTAAAAAATAGTGGACTTTTTGGCTGAAGACAGCTGAGAGATCATGGGGATTTTTCCAATAGCTCTGACCAATTTCCATGATATTGCTACTGATCAAGACGATTGAGGACCTCATAAAAGAGGACATCCAAGAGAACATCATTAAACTTATGACTATTATAAGTCTTCACTGAAGCCTGAATTTTTGATTAATGATATTGTGCTCTGTATCATAATGTTAGGCTGTATACTATTAGAATTAATTTATATTCAGTATTCTGTATTACTCAATGATCTTCACTATATACTTAATTTTATATTATGTTTTGGCCTTTTCAGTGGTTTTTGTTAATGTTTACATTGCTATAATTGTAACAACATATTTATATTTATTCCAGACTGTTGGAAGTATTCCAATGTGCATGACCTATAATTAGGATTTGAATAATTGATGTAATTGTTGGGATTATATGTATATTCCCAACTTTGATTTATAGTTAATTGCTTTCCTTGTTTTATATTTTGATTGTGAGTAAAGTATATACTGAAATGAAAAACTCCTTCTTAAAACCCACTTTACATTTTGATGCTTAAATTGAAAGACTATTTATAAACTGTTCCAAAAACCATTATAATAAAAAAAAATGTGATCTAGCATAAATTATTGTTCAACATCAAATTTGTTTTTAATGCTCTAACGTTTCCCTTATAGTAATCTATAACACTCTTATGCTATAATGTAAAAATGGTTTATTACGAATAAACAGTGGTGGACAAGTATGCAATTTTTGTCATTTTTACAAATCTGATCAAATGAGTTAAATTCTTTGTACAATATCAATAAAACCAATGTGCAAATTTCATGCTTCTTGCAAAATCTAAATGAATTAAATTTCTCAATGTACTTTTATTCCTTTACCATCCATTGTAATCCACAAATTACTTCTTGCAGAGCTGTAAAAATTTTGGAGATATGAAGTCATCCTGCCTTGCACCCTCCTCAGTGTTAACCATCCTAGTATCATTATGTAATCTAATTATTACCATTGCTTTTTTATAAATATTCTTCAGAATATGACAATATACTGGATTTATACCTTGATGATCCAATGCTTTAATCACTGAGGAAATTTGTATAGAATCAAATGCCTTTTCATAATCTACTAATCCAAAACATAACTGCAATTCATATTTATTGGTCCTTTCTATAACTTCTCTCAATTCTTAGATATGATCTACCATAGTAACACCATTTTTAAATCCAGCTTATTCTTTTGGTTGGTTGAAATCCTATGTTTTCTGTAGATAAGATGTAATTATTTTGTTAAAATTTTCATATAAAACAGATAAAACACTGATTGGTCTATTTTTAACATCCTCTTTATCATTATTTTCAAATATTAACATTTAACATTACATTCTTCCACTCATCTGGTACATCTTTATCATTTAGACATTATATATAACTTTGTAAATACCATCCTCTTTATCATCATTTTTAAATATTAACATTAGCATTACATTCTTCCAATCATCTGGTACATCTTTATCATTTAGACATTATATATAACTTTGTAAAAAAAAGTCTATTTTCTCACCTACTTCTTTTAATATATCAATTATAATTCTACAATTACCTGGAGCTTTTCTCTTCTTTATAAATTTAACTGCATGTCTCATTTCATTTAAAACCCAGGGCAGTTCAGAAGATATAATGTAGGAGATTTTTGTTCTTTATTATTATATAATTCTTGCATAAACTCTTCTACCCATTTCATGATGTCATCTCTTTTTTTAGTAAGTTTCTTTTTTTTTTATTGTAGATATAAGTTTCTTACCAATATCCAAAATGCTGTTTTACACTCTTGAAACTTTTATTGTATTCCACAGCATTCCTTGGTCATGCACAATTATACGTTCTTATATCATTATTAGCTCTTTTTCACCCCATTTTAAAAAAATTCAAGATATTCAATCCTTATACATATCATCATATTCCTTATTTCTTATAAATTATTTTATCTCAATAAACATTTTATTGGTCAACTGCGGCTTTTTTATCAGCTATCTCCATTGCATTTTTTAACTGTGTATCACTTATTTTCCTATTAATTTTATTCAAATCTGAATCATGTTCAAAATCTGCTAATACTTGAAAATGAAGTTATAATTTAAAATCATTAGAATGTTTCTGAAAATTAGGAATATCAACTGTAAATACTGTTTTTTTAAATAATTTTTGTCTTTATATTTGCTTTGATATGTATCTTACATCTTAATAATCGATGATCACTTCGCATGTTGAATTTATTAAGAAGATTACAATCTTCTGTTAGTCATAATATAATCCAAATCTGCTGTACTTTCAAGTCCATTTCTCTTTAATATTTTTTTTAAAAAAAGAATTCATAATATAAATTTTTTCTTTCTTCAGCAAACTCCACATGTTCTATGTCCTCTCTCATTTCTATTACCATAACCAAATTTACCTACAACACTTCTATCTTTCATTCTTTTACCAATACTAGCATTAGTTCTCCTAACAATTTTAAAATGTTGTTTACTCACAAAAGCTTTTTGTACATCCATGTAAACATCTTCTACTACTTCTTCACTATAAGAACTTGTTAGGACATAAACTTGAATTAACAGCATTTGATATCTACAATTAAAAACTAATCTTTCACTCTGTCTGATACACTATCAATTTCCACAATGTTGTTCTTTAACTTTTATTTATAATTAATCCTACCCCACTTATACTTCAATATTTGTATTTTGTAGTAGGAAACATATTAAAATTGTCTCTTCACACTTTTTTCAAATTTTACAAAGTCCAATAATTTTCCAATTAATATAAGACAGTTCTTCTTCCAATTCTTGCAATCTTCCTTCACTTGAAAGTAATTAGCAGTTGTAAGTATCTAAATAAAATATCATCATTAAATGGAAGCCTGGGTCTGCAATCAGAATATTCTTAGCATCTTCTGCCTTTGGCCACCCACTGCTGCCTTGGCTGGTGACTTTACAGCTTCATGGGAATAAGAGACATGACTTTTTTTGTCATGATTGTATACATTTATTAGAAAAAAATCACTCTCACACACCTTCATTATCAGGCAACTGAGAAGAAATACCATGAGATTTCTTTATTTAAACTTAGAAGTAAAATTCCAATAAATTCATCACGCGGGCTAATGATTGTTGGTGAGCAGCCCATCCAGGTTCATATATGCACAATCACATATTAATAACAGCTGCAATGACAAGAACATAAGGTGTCAGCATTAAAAATTTGTCATGCACATTTCCTTTAAGGCCTCCAAGAGGAATCAAATAGTCTCCTTTCACTTAACAGAAAACTCACTTTTTCTGCAGCCCAAATTTTAGTAAGAATACTTTATTTTCTATCTATAATAGAAAATTATATTTCATTTAAGAATTATAAATAAAAATGAGCTTATGTTTATCTTTTAAGAATTTTGGATTATTCTATAATCCAAACACACTCTTATATATATATATATATATATATATATATATATATATAGACTAAGTATATATATATATATCAAGTATATATATATATATATATATATATATTATACTTGAGTGAATCAGGCTAATAATAGTAAGATGACAAACTTAAAATCTAAAATTTTATAGATTAATTTTCCATTGAGGAAAGTAAAAAAATAATTTGTTCGACCAAATGTTTTACTAAGCTCAAAATTTACAAAGGTCTCTTAAGCATTAGACCATATTATTTTATTCAATTATGTACATTTTTGGATTTTTTTAATGCATTGTTTACTTAACTACATCATATGGAACAATCCACTAGAGCAAAATGTCTGACAAAGTTTTTTCACTATGTTTACATCTCATGAACAATCTTCACTTGAGCAAAAGATATTAAACCCTTGAATTTCCATGTCCAATTGGACAGCCTAAAATCGTTCACTACACTTGCATTGGTAACTAATTAACTAACTAACTAACTAACTAACTAACCATCCGTCCATTCATCCGTCTGTCTGTCTATCTATCTATCTATCTATCTGTCTGTCTGTCTGTCTGTTTGTCTGTCTGTCTGTCTGTCTGTCTGTCTATCTGTCTATCTATCTATCTATCTATCTATCTATCTATCTATCTATCTATCTATCTATCTATCTATCTATCTATCTATCTATCTATCTATCTATCTATCTATCTATCTATCTATCTATCTATCTATCTATCTATCTATCTATCTATCTATCTATCTATCTATCTATCTATCTATCTATCTATCTATCTATCTATCTATCTATCTATCTATCTATCTATCTATCTATCTATCTATCTATCTATCTATCTATCTATCTATCTATCTATCTATCTATCTATCTATCTATCTATCTATCTATCTATCTATCTATCTATCTATCTATCTATCTATCTATCTATCTATCTATCTATCTATCTATCTATCTATCTATCTATCTATCTATCTATCATCATTTTCAGCCATTATTGGTCTCTTGAAGGATTAATTACTCTTCAAGTTTAATTCAGATTCTCTGATTTCTTATCCCTCTTCTTCATAACAACAAACTTCCTTTACTTCATTAACCTATCTCACATATGGTATATTTTTTTTTAGATATTTTCCAATCTCTTGGGATCCAGTCCAATATTTCAATAGTTTATCTATTATCATTTCTTCTAGCAATATTACAGTGGATCACTAGTTTTGAATAAAAGTCAGTAATATATAAGTATTTTATTATTGATTGCTTTTTGTTACTCATAATAGGCTGATGTATGTTGGTTAGTAGCTCATTCATATTTATAAACCATATGCATAAAAATGAAGTAATAACAAGAAAACTGTCAAGAATGTACAAGATGGGCATTAGAAATTTGCCCTATTCCATAAAGATCACAAAAATGAATAAAGTGAAGTAAACAGGGCAATTTCCTAATGTCCACTGCAAATATTTTTCATCTTATCAGTTATTATTACTATAAAATTAGTCATATGGTATGCAAATGCATAAATATATTAGAGCGAAGTCTGATATAGTTTGCATTAGCTATTATTATTAACTTACAATATATCAAAAAAGTATGCATTTCACTCGTATCACATAACAGATTAAAAAAAGTATTAATGATTTGATTGTGCAATAATGAACAATTTTAAACTTTTTTTTACACGATTGAGAAACACAATTCTACATCAATTGCTACTACAAACTTTTAACATGTAAAAAAAATATATGCTAAAGTTCATGTTATAAAAAAAGAATTCTGACGTTTGAAAAATAATTTTTTTAAAAATCTTTTTTTTTTTCAAATTTAACCAGAAAATATTAAAATTTTATATGATAAAAGACAGTCAATTCAAAAATTATTTGCTTATACTTATATAAATTAACCTGGAGAGATGTCAGTTCCAATCGTCATGTTAAACATTTATTGTTTATTTGCAATCTTAATAGAAAAATTAACAAATTACACAGCACATATACACATACACACACATATACATATATATATTTCAGGAAACAAAGCATTATCAGTTGCTCTTGAGCAAAACCAATGACCATAACAACAAATGATCATATTTTAACACCAAGTTGGTAAATATATTGATGTTAATATAAGACAAATACGAGTTATATTTTCATGGACGATCTTTCCAAAATAGTTGATACATAAAATGTATCGATATACTGCAGAATGATTTATTAATTTTTTAAATATGTTTGACAACACAACAACTAATACTTGGCAGTCATTGGATATCTCTCCATATTTTTTATATACTTAAAAGTATATTTATTCATGTATTACACAAAAACATACTCATGACTACATTATCAAACTTTAAGATTACCACTTTTTTGTTTATAAAATATATAAATCATTTTCTATTTTTTCCATTTTTGGTCGGGTATTATTTCTTAATTTTCTAATTCCCAATTTACCATAAAAGAGTACAAATCCAAATAATTATAAAATCTTATTTTCTTTTGATTTTAAAATGAAGTCTCTAACTGGTAATTATATAATAAAAAATTTGATTATTATAAGTCATATTACTTTATATTTTTTAATTTAAAAAAAAAAGATTAAGCGTTAACAAATTTTAATCACTTTATAAGTGGCTAATAAAAGTATCGCAGCTACTACTAAAGTAATGCACAATTTAAGAAAAACAGATAAAACTAAATAAACTTATCAGTAAAAAGTAAAAATACTACACAAAAATGTATTAAGACATATGAAAAAAAAGATAAACATTCAAATAAGAAATATGGTATGTAAATGCTTTATCCAGTTCCATATTTAAGGTTTTTTTTTTTTAAACAAACAATTTATTTAAACAAATTGTAGTATTCAGCTGATAAAACATCTAATTAATTCATGAAATCATTTTAAATCTTTTATTTCTTCAATTAATACATTGTACAGGCTTAACACCTGCATTTATATATGTAATATATGCGGGATTCGAACTCAGACTTTCACCCAATCCACAACTCTAACATGTATGTAATCTGGTGGGTCAGCAATATAGTATGGCATTGAGAGTTCTGAGTTTGAATTCTTCAATTAAAAATATGCAGGTACATAGTTTTATATTCTTTCATATATTATATAATATGGGTATCATACCTCAATTTATAAATGTTATCTGGCTAACTAATACCGTTCTCTAAATTATTGATCGCCTGTTAAACAGTGCCAAGTTTTAAAAGCAGAAGTTATTTTAAACAGTTTGGGCAAATATCAGAAACTGCTGTTAATTTTTTCAATTATTATAATATTATAGATAATTTATCAACTATTCGATTTAAAAATGTATACACCTGGGTCTCTTTTTACGCGGACTTATTTAACACGATTTTGAAGTTACGCGATTCGTCTTTCACCGGAAGTCGAAGTTTGATAATGCGCTATTACTTTAAATAATAAATTTCGCGCACTTACATTATATTGAAAGTAATAGCACATTATTGGAATTCAACTTTCATCTTAGTAATTTCAATATTTTCAGTGCTTTATAATAGTAAGATTTTATGCAATAATGAAATTAAAATCATAATTTAAATTTTAAAAGATTATAATGTAAATTTGTTCAAACATTGTGCATGTTAATTTTGCATTTTAAATCACATTCTGTTTTTGCTTTTTAAAAAAGAACGTAATCAATTATTAATCATTTAGTGTCCACAAGTTTATTTTTAAAAGATCAGTAATAGCTGTGGGCACAATTAAAATCTGATTTTTAATGTAATTAACAATTTAAAAATTACTTACGGGCGACTTGAAATTAATGTGATGTAAAACGAAATTTGATTTTTTAAACGGAATTGAAAATTAAAAACAAAAATAAGAATTTAATTTTTAGTTGTTAGTTTTAATTAAATTTTTCCCAGCAGTGGTGAATAAATGTCTTTTTATTATCATAAGTCTAAGTTCATGAACAATTAATAAAATCATCGTCATTGTCAACAGAAAACCATTAACACAACATGAGTTATTGTTGACTTCGTTTAAGGAGAAGCCAAATACATCACATCACATCACATGAGAATCTGATTTTTTACTAGTTTGCAAATGAACGTCTTTTGGGGCAAATAGTGATAATAATTAAAATGTGTATAAAAAAATTTAAATTACTGCACTGTAAATTATGCATAAAAATATATTATTTTGAATAAAATTAAATATTATAGTTAAAAAAGTTTGTCTTGTATCATTTTTTTTCAAATTTGAGATTTTTTATTAGTCATATTTTATTTCCTTATTTTTTTTTGCGCGAATTTTAAAGTAATTTTATGTTGGTGCTTTGCTTTTACACGAATTTTTAAAAATCACAGACTGCATCCCCCCACCTTTTCAATGTAAGTTACATCTATTTTTGCACGATTTCGTTTGCGCGTGCTTTCTGAGGAACCTATCTATCGCATAAAACGAGACCCAGGTGTATTCTACTTCTGGACAAAAGTAAACTTAAATGTATAAGATCATAATTAAAGTTAACATCTTTGAAGAAAACAAAAATAAATATAGGATCAAAATAAATAATTACCTAAAATCAGATAAAACAATTCTAAATTTAATTCAAGTAATGTCAATACAAAAAACCAACTAGCAACCAAAAGAAAGAAGAGAGAATTCAGAGGAAATATCAGAAAAATTAAAAACAATAAAATATACTAGGATGACTTTTGATTGTATATATTTTATTGAATTAAAACTAGAGAGCAATAAATTTAAAGAATAGTTGTTATAAATTTTTAAACTTTTTTTTTCTTTTATAGATAGTATTTGCAATTAACACAATAATTGTTAATGAGAACTTAGTAATTATTTAAACTAAAACTTATTTATTGCATGAATCTATCTTAAAACAGTAGTAAACTTATGCAGTAGTGCCACCTACAAAATATATATTTAATAGTAAATAATCTAGATATGGATTTTATACACAAACTGTCAATCATCTTGATTACTATGGCTTGCTGTGGGTGGTTTACTGTATGGAGAGGTTGGTACTGTTTTAACAACTAGTGTATGCATAGGAAATAGTGATTATGTGATGTTTTAATGATTCTATCTTCTAAATTCAGAAAAAACATCTTTAAAATAAGTCATGACAATTTAGTGTATAGGATGTGTCTTAAAATGTACCTTTATTAAAAAATAATATATTTTAAAGTTTTTATTCCTTCAACTATGTAATAAATTCAAGTAAGCCAAACTAAATAAAATGATTTATTACTTTTACTTTAATTTATTTATAAATAAAAAGTGTTGTTTATAAATATGAGTTATTTATTTTCTCATATATACACCCCCTCCACTCAAAAAAAAGTTTAACTTACTTTGTATTTGATGTCCAGTAAAGAAAATTCTTCACAAAATCAGATTCTAAGTTGACTTGCTAATCTTCATTCTAATTTATTTATAAATAAATAAAGTAAAAATATCATTTAATGGCAAATAAATAAGCAGTATTTTTAAATTTAAAAAAATGTATTCTAACATGTATATTTTTGAAATAGTTTATGTGAATTAAAATGTAAGGAAACTGAAAGTGTAAGAGTGTAAAATAAATTTTGAATAGTGGTGATACACAAATAAAATCTTTATTAGCTTAATGATAAATAAATAATTTTTTTAGGACTTTATAAAATATTATATATGAGTTATAAATAAATAAATAAATTAATAATTTATATTATTAAAAATAAACGGATTGGGTAAAAGATATTCTATCCTAAATATTTTAAAGCAATTATTTAATTTCTGTAAATAAATATTTAATCTATGACATAAAGTTGAAGTTACAGTGATATTTTAAACTATTTATTAATAAATTTGAGGTTCATGTTAAAAAAATTACTAAACTAAGTAATTATGAAATAACCTACAATGGCATCCTAAAACAAATAATTTAATGCAAGTTATCTCATAATTGTTAGTCAGTGTTATTTAAAGCTTTTTTGGTTTTGCATAAAAAATTTGGCAAATTTTGGGGCTCAAGACCCATAAATTAAGGTCCAGTAATGCAACTTTTAGTGCTCAAACTTTTTACAAACACCTGAAAAATAATTATTTGATTTTTCAATTGTGTTTAAAAATCGATCATTGTTCACAATGATTAATGAAATCATATCTGTTTAGTCTATTGTGAAATTTTAATTTGAAAAATATTAACAATTTTCACACTTTATTATATAAGACATTATTTGGATTTTATGTTTATCTCAGATTACAAATAATCAGAAGATATCAGCAGAGATGAGCACACTCTTTATCATTATAATCTTAAAGGTAAAATATTAGCTTATTATTAACAAACAATACAGAAACATAATACTGGTAACATATACATATAAATACTATTATTAAATATAGTATGCAGCACTAAAAAAATAGAAAACTGTTATTAAAAAGATCTATGCTCTTTGTTGTCATTACTTTCCCATGAAATCTTTTTTAATATTAAAGCTAGAAATATTCTTTAAAGAATTCAATATCATACATTTAAAAACATCACCAAACTCCTTTGTAAATATTACTAAATGTACACTAATAAACTTCATCATAAAAACTTGTCCATTAATTTTTAATATATAGATATATAATATTATAATTTGATGTCAGTATTTCTTCAAATCAATATACATAATCTTATAATTGAATATGTATAAATACAGTAATTAGATATATGTAAAGTGTAACTTTAAAAAATTTATCCACTTAGGAGTGCTTTCAACTATCCTCATAGTCTTTGTCAACTAACACTTTGAAAGGCTAACCTTCCCACAATTCCATGAGCTTAATGTTTTCTGCCTAACTGTTAATTAAGCCTGTAAGCAAGATGACAATTTTAAAATTATGATTTACATATATCTAATTACTGTATTTATAAATATTCAATTATAAGATTAATTATACATTACTATAAATAATAGATCATAAACATTCAAATCAACCTATATATATATATATATATATATATATAACCTATATATATATATATATATATATATATATTCTTATTAAAAATATTTGTTTTAAGTTTGAAGTACTAGAATATTTTTTTTTACCAGAGTAGTAAGATACTGTCATACAACACAAGTATTGAATGAAGTGTTTAGGTTAAAAAAGATAATATTGCTTAATTAATCAACTTGTCTTTTGCAGACAGCTTAGCACAAAAACAAGTACATAAGAATGCATAAAGGAATTTGCAACTAATTGAAAAAATTATCTTCTTATTTGAGGCCTTAACCCATATGGGGTTCAATGCATTGTTGGGTCAAAGGCTTTGGATCCTCTAAATCGGCTATTTTTTGAGATATGGTGACGTATTTATACTTGTTAAAAACTTTAGAAAAAGTCCCATAAGATGCTACCCTCTCTTGAATTATTATACAAGTAAAAAATCAATACTAGGAGTGTTTTAACTTTAACAAAAAAATAAGGCCAGTTCTGATTGGCTGGGCCATCCATTCTTGATTCTTATTGGCTGATGATTCCGATAAATAATTTTTCACCACTGAAAATATATGTTTTTAGAGTGTTTTTTTTATTATTTTTCGTACATTTTTCATAAAATCTGCTGAAAATATAGTTATTTTACAAAAGTAGTAAAGTTTTATTAAAAAATTGTATACTTTACATGATTGTAAATTGAAAAAGAAACCAGCAATAGCAATAATTTTGACATCCTGTCAAGAGTTTAGATTGCCCCAAGCTATTTATTTAATTTTCAAACAAAGATTAATGTTTTAAAATATTTTCCTGGCATTCATTTACATATCATAATGTATTTTGGTTAAAATATGCTGAAAATATAATTATTTTTAGAAAAACTCTAAGATTTTACGAAAAAATTCTTAAAAAATTCGTAACGGTAAATCTGGAAGGGATATAAATGACATTTGTATTGCTTTTAATTTGCTCATAATGTTTTGTTTGATTTTTCAACTTTTGAATATTTCTATAAAATACAAATAAAAATATATTTTTTTAAAAAAACTTTTGTTTACTTTCCTAACATTACAAATAATTAATATACTTTTTGAAAATGAAACTAAAATTAATATATATTAAAAGAAGAAAATATTTATATCAAAGAGTTTGTCAGTTGACCAATTAATAGTTTCTGAGTTTTATCTCACTTGACCAATAAGGAAGTGACCCTCAGAAAGGTTAAAGGTAACAAGCAAAGCAAAATTCTAATATGCATTCCTTAAGTTGAGGTCAGTGCAACTGTTAGTACTAATATGATTATTCATGGACTAGTGAAACATGAATAGGATGTTCACCAACATGCATCTACAAACATATTGAAGAAAATGGATTTTTTATCTCAAGTTTAAGATTAATAACACCATAGTCTTTCATTTTGGTACTTGAAAGTTGGTGAATATAAGTGTGAATAATCTTTTAAATTTATAGTCATGACAGAGAAAACTATATTATGGCTATTATTTTGAAAAGGCTATTGTTAATCAAGACAGCAATTTTTAGCCAAATATGGAAGTTACTAGATAACTCCTGATTATAAATCTAGACTGTCATTTGATGACAGATAAATACCTAAAAGAGGAGGAAAGTTGCATGAATTAGAAGGCTATAATATTAAATGTGGCATATGGAAAAAAGTGAAGAGACTTAAAAATGATACAAAAATTGAAAGAAAAAAAACAAGTAGTGCGGGATTCATGATATATAAGAAGTGAAAGAACAACATTATGAATATTGATAGATCAGAAAAAATGAAAATATTGGTCATTCAAATTAATGAAAGTTACCATATGCAGATAATTCACATTTACATTACAACAAGCTCTCTTTGTTATGGAAAAGTAAAGATTTTTTATATAGATTTGTAAAATGCTTTTGATTAAACAAATCACCATTCTAAGCTTGTCATGGAATACTTTAGGTTAAAATTTATAAACAATTGTTAGATTAAAGTTATAAATAAATCTGATTATAGTGACAAAATTAAGAGAGAACAAAAAACTTGTGAAATTCACAGAGAAAGAAAAACTATATAATATGAATTCTTTGTTTGAGAAAAATACTAAATTAAAAAGGATATAAAACTATCCAAATAATTCTGTCAGTAGAATTGGATGGATTTTGATTAAAAGCAAATATGTATTTCAAGATATCAATGTTCTTAAATGATTCAACACAGAAAATGTCAACTAGTCACATGTAATATATATGTTAATGCATACTAGATATATGAAAATTAGCAATATAGTCAGCATTAGCAGTTGATATTTCTAAGCTTTAGAACACTCCAATAACTTTTAAATTTTAAATATCACAAGGCATTGAAAATTGTTCAGATTTATCTGAAATCAATAAGAAGATACTCTATTAAAAAATTGAAAAAAGATAGATAATATTTAAAAATACAGAAAATTAGCAATAAATCTTCTGTTGAGATATGAAAATGTATTAAGAAAAGAAAGCATATAAAAATTTTAAAAAGTGATCTATTAAGTTGTATTCAATATCAAATTTTTTTAAAAAGTGTATAATAATGCTAAGAAAATATAACTGAGAATCAGCAAAAATAATTATATAAGAGATTAAAAATATAAAAGTTTAAAGCAGCATGTATGTATTGGAAGTAAAAATGTTCAACTACTAAAAAGAAAAATAATCACATAAAATATGTAGAAGAGTTTTATAAAAAACGTACAGTAATAAAAAACACAAAAATAAAGCATCTCACATAGTTATTACATTTTTGGAATTTTTCATCATGTGAAATGAAGAAATGAGATACCAAATCAAATATAAGCATTAAGAGGAAGACTCCAAGAAATTATTGAAAGAATGCAATAGTAATATTAGTATTTAAGAAAAGAGATAAAAAAGGTGTAAGACTTTATAGAACTAGCAGTCTTCTATCAGGTCTACAGCCAAATTTGTCTTCTAATCAGCCAAAAGAACATCTGGATTTAAAAGTGATTTTAGTATAATGGTTCACATTCAATTGTTTGGGAGATGTTATAGAGAGCACCAATGATTATTAATTATCATAATGTTTTGGATTTGTAGTTTAACAATGGATTATCAAGATACATGCCTATTATACTGTCACAATCTGAAGAATATTTATGAAAATGCAATAGCAATTATTACATTACATGGTGATATTAAAATATTAACATTGAGAAGGATATATGGCAGATTGAATCCATATCATCAAAACTAATTGCAACCCAAAAAACTTTGTGAATTAAAAATGGAAATCTAAGAAAGGTAAATAATAAATGGAGATGGTTTTTGTTTGTAATGATTTTATTGTTTTTAAAAATAATGCTCCAGGGTTACAGGAAATATTGTAAAAATTATCATACGAATGTAAAAAATATATATTATTAAAAATAAATGCTAAAAAATTTAAAGTATTTTCTCAGAAAAAGAAGAAAAAATTGATAATGACAAATTAGAATGAAGTAACAACAAAAAATACTTTGGTAAGGTTATTAATAAAGAGTTACACATAATGAATAAAATTAATTATAAAATTCAACTCAAATATAAGATTTTGGTTGAAATTATTTAATATTAAAAATAAACATATCTACGTGCTTAAAAAAGAATGTTATGAATCTGATATATGGACACTTAACAGAAAAAAAAAACATAGAAACTTCTGAGCACTAAATGAAGTGTGGTGTGTTAAATGTTATGAAAAACAAAATATTAGAAATGAAATGCAGGACTAAGATAATGACACTAACATTTTTGAAAGAAATGAAAGAGTGAAATGGGTCTGGACTGGACAAATAGATCACAATAAATGGATAGTTAAAGATTTAAATTGGATTTCATGTTATTTTAAAAGATTTACATTGAGCTTACATGTAAAATCGATAGATGGAATAAGGAATTAATTAGTCTACTGTGGAGAAGAGAGGCAATGTATAAAAAAAAAACTTAATTAAACTTGAAGAAACTTTTATTTTATAATTAACTGATGATGGGATGGAATGTAGTACACACACTATAATATATATATATATATACACTATAATATATATATATATATATACATACACACACACTTAAACATTATTTTGTTATTGCTATAGAAAGTGAAATTAAATATGATTTTTTATTGTGCATTAAAAAAAGAAGTCTTACACTTCACTGAGAGTAGAGATCTAAGATCTTCATAGAAAGCTTTGATGGGGCATGTAAAACAACTGAAAGTTATGACTTAAAAAATAAAATAAAAATGTTTGTTAATTTTTTTAAATTTATTTATTGGACAACCTTCACATTGCCCATTGTTTTAATATGTTATTCTGTAGTTATCTTAAAATTCGGAAAACCTTAAAACTAAAAAGAAGTGCTACCCACTGTTCAACTGCCATTATATGTGATTGTCTAGTAAAGCTTAATCGATATTTTTTCTTTCAAAAACTTTTTTCTCACATTAAATTTTTTATATCATCTATATTGCAAGATGTTGGGAACTTTATTATTTTGTCTAGTGATTAATGTAAAGAATCTAGTCAGAATTTATAAAATATTATTCGAGTGATTTTTAGATATAAGGTTAATTGCTCTGAATTAAAGAGATATTCAAAGCCAGTAATGGCAGACAAAGCACAGTAATTGGTCAGTAGAAGTTTTTGAATATTTTTTATTGCACTTCATATTACCTAAAAATTGATTCATTAACATCTGACATCCTACATTAGCACTTTTATCACTTAATTATTTAATCATAGAAATGGTTGTTCATTTACATATATATTTGTGTTGATAACCGTCAAGGACATCAGCATAACTTATGCATCAAGAAAATTTAAAAAATGATCAAAGTTATAAATATAAAAGCTATAGGATTACCAATTTTTTTAAGCAAGCCAAAATGTAAATGAACAATGTTTTTTGTTTGAAAATAAAAACATATACATACATGAATACATATACATATATAATCACCCTCTCTCAGGATATGAATTAAATACGCTGTAAATGTTAAACTAAGGCTCAAGAATAAAATGACTACACCTATTGCTAGAACTGGAATATTGGTAAGCATACTTTTGTCAACATGATTGATAATTGAGAGTGAAATTAATTATATCATCCAGATAGAATATGGCATTTAATAGTTAATAAACTGATAATCAGTTATTCAAAACTGGAGACTGAATCTTTTTTAATACTTTGCTTATATATACATAGAGGTATGTTAATTTAATGTTTACATATTGAATTTTATTTAATTATTATAATCAAGGTGTTAAACCAGAGATATGTCTCCAGACTTTATAGTAAATTATTAGTTTAATAATTATTATTATCATATTACCTCCAGGGGATATATTAATTTCACTTTGAATTACCAACAATGTTGCCAAAGTATTCTTACAGACATCAGAGTTCCAAAATGAAGAGGATTCATTATATTTTTGATCATTTATTCAACATTTAGAAAGCTTTTAATCCACAGCCTGAATGTTAATGATTTATTCCTTTTGTTTACATATACAATGAACAGTGTTTAATTTAACACACACACACACATATATAACAATCAACTCTTAAGCTATCAACAATGGCAACCTGTAGACAAGACAATCTTTTTTAATGATTAAAGGAGGTTGCTTTGATTACAGGTTGAGATTGTTGATGGCTTAGATTGAGTGTTGTCATCTACATTTATAAACCTATAAAATACTTGACTAATTGGCATTATTATCTTAATAAATATATATATTGGAATACCTTTATAATAATTTTGATATTATTTTCCTTTTTTGAAATTATTTTGGTTTGACTAATGACAATACTAGTATGAAAATTAAATAGGTAACTTTTAGATTCTTAAATACTAAAATTAAATTAAATATTCACAAATTTAGAGATCATTGGTTTGGGTTCATATTAATATTTTCACTGAAACACAAAGTTTTAGTTTCTGTATAAACAAATGGGTTGTTACTGGCAGTTGAATGTACTTATGTTAAAAATATAGTTAATTGTTAAAACAGAAAAAGAAAATAGTGCAATATATAATTACAAGTAAAATATCATCAATATAAACTTTATATATATATATATGGTCAAATCTGGCCATGTCAAATATTAGAAGTTTATAAAAAAAAGTTAGAATGGGGAAATATTTTCTTCTGTTTTGTATAACCTTTTAAATGCTAATTATATTATTGGTTGTGTGAGGTAAAAATCAAAGCTTTTAATTGGCCAGCTCACAAACTGAAGACAAATCCAATTGTCAAAATATATTCACCTACAATATTAAATTTACTTTAGATTCGTTTATAAAAAGTATATTAATAATTTGTCAGGTTATGAAAGTGAATGGAAGTTCTTTCAAAAATAAATTGCTATTTATTTATTATAAAATATTCAATGTTGGTAAAATTAAAAGCGAACATACAAATGAATTAAAAAGAGTTGCTGATGTAAATGCTTTTTTTTCAGTTTTATGTTATAGAAAAGTAAATATTTTTTTTTGCTAAAATCTTAAATATTTTTATTAAAATATTCAATATTTTTCTAAAATAATTTTGTTTTTTTAGCATATTTTATGAAAATGATTTGTAATTTCTTAAAAAATACTTTTATAATACTTTAAAATGTTTGTTTATCATATTCGAAATGAAAATCTCAGCATTTTTCTTTATTTTCTTTGATCAGGCGGTTTCTTTGTTCTTTCCAGCCAATCAGAATGTCTTTGTTGGCTGAGAGCCAATCACCGATAAGCTTTCTTCTTTGTTTAGCTTTACAGGCCATTTTATTGTTTTTTTACTTGTAAAATAATTCAGAAGAGGGCAGCATCTTACAGAATTTTTAAAAACCTAACTAATGACTGTAAAACAGCTATCCTAGCATTAAAAATAATGGAATTAGAGTGATGTCAATCATCAACAAGACCTCTCATACGAGGCAGGCTAAAGAATAATAATAATGACTAATGTTTAAAAACATTTTTTACTTATTAAATAATAATAGTTAAATATAAGTATAGGATATATTTTTAAGCTAGATGTAATTAGAAGGGATTTGAATTCAGACTTTCAAGCTCCCATCTAATCCCTTCTAATTAATGATAATATAAAAATTGTAAACATTATGTTTTTAGAATAATAATGTGAGTATTCATAATTTCTTTTATTCTTTCTCTTCAATAAATTATTAATGCTTTAATTTTGACTTTTAATAGAGAGATACATAATTAAAAGTTTTTTTAAAAAAAGATGAAATAATATTTTAACATTTTTGTTAAGAAATTTTGTTTTAATTCATTTTTTTTTTCTTTTCTCATTATCTCACTCTAAAACAAAAGACAGTATTTTCAAAGCAAACAATAATTAAAATTATTTTGTTTTATGGGATAAAAGAAAAACAACTACAACAATTTTTTATAAATGGAAGTTATTTAATTAAAAAGGGATGGACAACCATTTTTAAAAATAAGTTCAAATGGTCAGATTTTAATATGGACACGTTTGACAGGATATGTGATTGGATGGCTACAGGATTATTCCAACATTAATATGGAATTCAATTAAGGCTGTAGACTTTAGTGTCTTGTGAGGGTCTGTCATTCATGGTTCAGCTGATGAAGAATACAAAAGAAGTTTAACTCTAAAAGGTGCAATGAGAAATAGCTTTAGTAGTCTGAAGTAAAATGCATTTCACTACAAGTAGAAATGTTTTCTAAATGGATTGGAAAAAAATATGTGGAATTTTCTTTAGTAACAGAGCATCCTTCAACATTACCATGTAACCTTTTCACTAAAAGTATGGCAGGAGATTACTCCTTGCCACAACAATCTGTATTTCCATTCAAAAGGATGTATCTTAGTAAGTGTAAGATCTTGACTAGGAAATTATTATATTGGAAAGCTAAAGAAATTCAGCCTGTGTGAACCTGTAATTTTTCTGTTATATAAATAAATAAATTTAACTATGTACATTACTCTGGAATTATGTATTAATGCAGATGCCTATAAGCAGAAAATCAAATATGGGGGAAAAGGAAAAAATTACAATTACCAAATACAAACTCACAAAAAAATAAATATATAGTTTAGGCAACTTAATATGCACATATATATATATATATATATATATATATATATATATATATATATATATATATATATATATATATATATATATATATATATATATATATATATATATATATATATATATATATATTGTAATGGGAGAAAGCTTTAAGATTCACATATACTGACCACTAGAGTGCCATTGAATCGAAACTAGACATTTATTTTAAGGGTGGACAGGATATGCAAACCAAAATGTGCTGAACTAAACTCAGGGAGAAACAAGATATCTTAAATATTGTTTAGACAGTTGAGAAATGGAAAGCACAAAGACAAACATCAGCCAAATTAAGTTTAAACCAATTTTAAACTTTTATTTAAGAGCAAAACAACTTGTAAGAAAAGTTTACACGAAAATCACTAGGGTTATCTCAGGCGTGTACTAGAAAGATTAAACACATTGCTCTGGCAGACTTACTGACTCTCTAATAACTAATTCTACAGGGAGGAAGCAATTTCATTTGGCAGAAGATTCACCAAAACATTGGTTTGCACTTTCAGATACTTAGACAATACATTCCCTAAACAAATCAATGAAACCAGTGCTGGTGAGCTTTCCGAGGTCCGCAAAATGTGACGGCCCCCGAATGTCATATGTCAGTAGAAGCTGCACCTATTATTACATTTAAAATAAAGGTGATTGATTTGCCTCAAGAACAACCGCAAAATATGATTGAAAATAAAAAGAAAACAAACAATTAAGACTGGTGAATTCCCAAACAAATGATTGGTGAAAGCTAATCTAAGAATTAAAGATCTCAATACGAGACAAGTAAATCATTAGAAAATCAGTTACGTCTGCCCCAGCATTTAAAGAAAATGAATTACCAGTAATTATAATTAAAAAATTAAATTTATGACACAAGTTGTGAATACATGTTCTGATAAATTTTCAGCTATGCAAGTAAATACAAAATAAATCTATTGGAGAGTGCACATGAGTACGAAAATAGGAAAGCTATAAATACTTTAGCAGCAAAAGTCTCTCTCATCTGTAATTTACGAAAGGGATAAATATTGTCTTCTTGCTGGTGGCTTAAAAAAAATTACAAAGCAAAAACAATTATAGTTTCCACTTTCAGAAATGTAAAAAATGAAGACTAGGAAAATAAAGTCACCAGCCAAAAGATTTGGTGGTTTGCAAAAGCACAAATACAGTATTTAAAATTAATTCAGGCTACTAAAATAATTACAGATAAGCATTCCAAATATACATGAATGCCAAGGCATTTAGTAAAAGTTAGGCATAAAAATAGAAAAACTCACACATCACTCTCCAATAAACAACAACTGAAAGCAAATTTGGAATCTTAAAACTAAGATTCCAAGTTACATGGCAAAGTACAATTAAAGAGAATAAATATAGCTAATCAAAAGAAAGTTAAATATTAATTTATGAATACAGATTTTAATTAGATTGAGTGGAGATTTAATGAAAATAAATTTAACCTGGAAAGAATAAAAGAAAATTTCATCTTACGATAAAGCCCAGTTCAGATAGAGTGCGCACGTTTGTCTTTAGTCCATTTTCAGGTTCTTTGACAGTGGCAAGGTAGAATCAGTGTTTATTTTAGAGGCTCATGGCATGACTGAAAAAGAGCTGGTAGGCATGGGTCCATCCTTTGTTTAAATTAGCAAGACATTCTAATGATGGCAAAACTCATAGCGGTAGATTTTGACACCTGGCACAGTAATGAAATTTGTCAATAATGGTTTAAGTTTTTAGCAGGAATTAAATGTCTGAACTGCTATTCAAAATGGTGTGACTCTCAGCAGGCCTTAATCCATGTGTGTATCCTCATAATCCTTCTCCTCTATCTAAAAATTGGTGGGCTATCCTTGCCCGCTACATTTTCCATGAAAAACTTTCATTAGTCTCTGATTCTATATCTCAGGCAGGGTAAATATTAATTTCCCACTCAATCTAATTTAAGAATTTCATCCAGGGATTATTGAAACAAAAACAACAACACAATTAAACCTCCACCTTTTTTAGAAATAACTTTTAAAATATGACTAAAATAAAAACAACAGGAATATATAATTAGCAAGCTTGCCTGTTTTTAATCAAATTGATTAAAACAGGCAGAGAAAGTAAAGTATTTTTAAATCAATTTTATAAACAAAGTAGTGAAAGTAAACTATTTTAAATATAAACACGTATGTGTTTAAATACACATACACTTTTTTTTTAATAATAATAAAAACATTTTAACGACATTTAATGAAAATTAAGTTGTTTTTCACTTTTTAAATTTTAGTAATAAAACAACTGAATCGGAAATCAATCCGGTTCAATATATATATAAAAGCAATAATCATAATGAAGAGTTTTATTAGGATTTTTTAATTGAAATATTGTTTTTTTTTTCATTATCTTATTTTCCCTCCTAAATTTAATTGTACAGGACACCTTTTCATTTTCATAAAAAAAAGAGAAAACAGATTTTTAGTTAATTTAATTTTTTTATCTTTGAAATGTTTTTTTTTTTTTAAATTTTAATTCTTGAAAAGAAAATCCTGTTTAAAGTTAAGTTTAATTAATTGAATTAGTAAGAGTCAACAATACATTAAGATTACTTACAATATGAAATTATATTTTATTGGAAAAATGTATTTATGTTGGAATTGCTATATTATCGTATATTTGTAAATATTCTTAAATATTTATTAGATAATCTATTAAATAATTGTTAAAAAATAATAAGTGTCAAAGACTTTATTCCTCTGGCTACCTGTCCTATGAATAGATAGTGTGTGTGAGTGACTGAATTCCATTATAAGTGTTTAAGGTATTTGTAAATTATCCCAATAAAACTATTCATATTAAAGAATAATAAGGTTATACATTTACTTTATCTGGTTCAGAGTCCTAATGGTGGTCAAGTTATTTATATATAGGAATTTATATTTATGATTGGACATTAAGATAGTTCTCTGTATTGCACAAAAATGCCCATTCACTACATTTTACTTTTTTGTTAGAGAAAATGTAGTTAGAGAAAATGTAGTTTATAGTTGGTCATTGCCATATGGCCAAAGTATTGATGATAATAAATATATATCTTTATGTCAGCAATATTTTTTTTATTATGAGTGATAGGTTAGCACTTAGATGTGAGGATTCAGATGACTGTACAATATTGTGCCCTATGTTTATAGAAATAGATGATTATAATGCACTTCTTTTGGATCCAATTCAAAGAAATGACTGCTGATTATTAGTATAATTGCTGATGATATAATTTATTTGTGCTATTAGTATACTTATTTTTTGTTGCATAGCTGATCTCATGCTTCTTATATATTTCTTTCTTTTATATTTCATCATTTTATATTCATTTCTTTTATATTTACAATATTTTAGGGAAGATATTTCTCAACTCCCCAGGTCACTCTATATTTTCCATATCGTTACAATATATGCACCATGCACATAAAAATGCAGAGATATCTGAAAAAAATCTATAAATATAAACTGTATTATAATTCTTTGACTGATAGTAATACAGCTTATAGCTCTTTATTATATTTAATTACATAAATATAAAGATAAATTATAATGTATTGAATATAAATTTATAAATATATTAAACAACCTTCACACTTCCACATATTCTTTTTTAAATCGTATAAATAATCTGCAGAAGTGTATTGATTAAGATTTTGTTATATTTATAAAATATGATTATTCAAAAATAACTCTTATGTATGTATATAATCTGAGATATATATATATTATCTAAAAATGCAAATTCTTATCGAATTGTATTATTTTTTGAAAGTTTCATATTTTTACAAATAGAAAAGAGCAAAACAAAAATAAAAAAAATATGCATATTAATATTAAAAAATATCTATTATAGGATTGGTTCCAAGCGATCAAGAGTTGAAATCAATTCCAAAACAATTCAAAAGTTATTGTTACGGTTATTAATTAAATAAAATATAAATAAAAACAAAAACAAAATTATAATCCAAATATGAAAACGAAATCTGAAAGAATAAATATGCCAAATACAGTTCTCAATTAATTATTCAAATCAAATTAATGATGAAATCTAAACTAATTGACTGTTTCTTGGGGGAAAGAATACCTTTTAATATTAAAACGAAGATATTTCCAAATAATGGCTGAAATTAAAATAATTACAAATTTAGATTTTATTGACAATATAATACTATTCTAAAAATAAGCAGGCAAAATATTCTAATAAATAAATGTATCTGTACAATTATTAAAGATATGCAAATAGCTAGAAGTTTAATGTATGTTATTGTCATAATTACCTATTACAATTGAATATATATTTCTTCCAAAAAGATTTAAATTGACTTTTACAGAATAAAGTTTTCTCCAATAATCCTATAATTATAAAAACACTGAGAAAATTTCATTACCCATTGGTCGTTCTTAAGTGAGGAATTTAAGATATTTTTTTAATAGAACAATACTCATTTATCAAACATTTGAAAAAAAAATTATGCATGATACCTATGCACAAGTCACCAAAAAAAAATTTTAAATCTGATTCGAAGTAAAAAAAATTGAAAGTTCTAGCTTGCCTGGATTTGATCCTCAACTAATGAGTGTTAAAATTGTAGGAATTAACTATTATATCAGGTAACTCTTTATGTTGATTATGTATTAATCGTAATTAAATTTAAAAATCATAATGACAACTGTAGTAACCAATATTTGTTTACGAATGGTAATCTGAATTTAAATAAAATAACAAGTGGAAAGGGCACAATATATATATATATATATTTGCCCTATGCAAATCATTCACGCAATAATTTATATACACATAACCTTTTTATTTACTATTATAGTATGAATAAATACATTTATAAATCACTTAATTATGTTCACAAAGACAGTTATGTATTGAAAAATCATAATGTGGCACAATCAATAGACACGTAGTAATGCTATTATTCATAATTTGTTTGTTTTTTTAAGATACTGGGTGATAGCGATTCAATGTAAAATTTAGATAAATATTAATACCTAAAAATAAACTCAATTATACTTACAAACCTATTTTTATAAATACATTGTTTTCATTTTAACAGAATCCAGTCAAGTTTTGGACAAACATTTCATTGTTTTAAATAAAGAAATAAATTTTATTTACATTGCATTTTCCCTAGAAAGTCTTCCAACTTTTATATTTAATACAAAAAATATTTAAATTTAAAAAAATATTAACTTAAAATTTTTAATTTTTACTAAATTAATCTTTAGGAGGCATTTTACATGCAATATAATAAATTATTTTTTATTAGTTTTATATAGAATATTTGGTATTTGTGACTTTTTCTGTAAGCCAAGATCGCAGGCTGTACTTTTTGATAAATATATACTTTTGAGAGCATACTATCTATCAAAAATAAATTAGTTGTTAAATTAAAACAAAATTAATAAATACATTTTCTAGCAGGCACGTTTTTGCAAATATATTTTTGTAGTCCCAAAACTGTAAATTTATCAAAAATATAGGCTGCCATATTGATTTCCTGGAAAACTCACTAAGTACCAAATATTTATATATTATATTGACCTAATATAAAACTAGTGTAATAATAAATGCTTTGAGATTTTCTATAAACTTCTACCTTCTTTACTCAAGCATTAATATGATCGCTTTATTAACAAAAATAAATATTAATCTAAAAGCCCTAGATCAAAACAATAATTTGTAAAATATCTGATGCTGATTCACTTATATATATATATATATATATATATATATATATATATATATATATATATATATATATATATATACAAATCAATATATATATCAAAATACAGTACAATTTATATAAATTATATTCTTTTAGAAGTACTTTCGACTATACACTTTGTAGTCTTTATCAACTATATAACGTTGAATAATCAAAACGAGACAACCCTTAACAATACCCATAGTTCAATTCAGATTTCCCACAATTCTGTTATCTTAACATTTGATGACTGGCGATTCATTAACATTTGACGATTTCTTGAAATCAACATAGCCTCTTTTATTTTACGTTTATTATGACAACGTTCAATTTGAATAATTTTCATATTTTTATAATCAAATTTAAATCCATATTGACAAGATTTATTATGATCAAATATAACAGATGATGAAGGTTTATTTACATCTGTTCCATATTGATTCTCTTTTTTAATTCTATTATATAAAAGCATATGTTCTTTTATTCTCTTCTCAAATGTACACTTAGATTCACCAATGTATTGTACACCACATCCACATATCAATCTATATATAATAGAATTTTGATTAAACTTTGAATTTTTTATTTTAGAATTATTAAGCAATCTATTTATGTTATTTGTGTCATATTGCTTTTTTCTCTACAAATAACATAAATAGATTGCTTAATAATTCTAAAATTCAAAATTCAAAGTTTAATCAAAATTCTATTATATATAGATTGATATGTGGATGCAGCGTACAATACATTGGTGAATCTAAGTGTACATTTGAGAAGAGAATAAAAGAACATATGCTTTTATATAATAGAATTCAAAAAGAGAATCAATATGGAACAGATGTAAATAAACCTTCATCATCTGCTATATTTGATCATAATAAATCTTGTCAATATGGATTTAAATTTGATTATAAAAATACGAAAATTATTCAAATTGAACGTTGTCATAATAAACGTAAAATAAAAGAGGCTATGTTGATTTCAAGAAATTGTCAAATGTTAATGAATCGCCAGTCATCAAATGTTAAGATAACAGAATTGTGGGAAATCTGAATTGAACTATGGGTATTGTTAAGGGTTGTCTCGTTTTGATTATTCAACGTTATATAGTTGATAAAGACTACAAAGTGTATAGTCGAAAGTACTTCTAAAAGAATATAATTTATATAAATTGTACTGTATTTTGATATATATATTGTACCGGGTCGAACCGCTGAAACCACCTACTTATACGTATATATAAGTTTTGGCCGGTTTCAAACTCCTTCACAATACATTTATAATATTATAAAGGTTAGGTGAACGAACCGGCACGTTCGAGCAAAATGAGAGATCTTATTAATAGCTTTAACTATCAACAATGGCCCATCTCGGCTGCTAGATTCAAACCCCTACCATCCAAATACTTTATTTGTTTCGGGGTAAACCCCGGGGCGCCAGCTAGTCTGAAGACTAACATATTTGGGTAGTAGGCTCATAATCCAGCGCTCGAAACAATTCCCTTAACCAGCCCAGTCTAATTTTAATCAATGATATTTATTGCTAATAAGATATTGATAAAAAGAATTGACCGACAGATCAAGTTTAAATTTAAAAATAATTTATTTCAATCAACATCAATTAAGTTTAAATATAATTTACTAACCAACATCAACGCATTCTAAACATTTTATAAATCCAAATTTCACACACGCACATTTTAAATTTACATATGATAGGATATTTCATGAACAAAACAACATAATCTTAGACATTTAAATTAACTCTCATTCGCAAAAAATAATAATAAAGCATTAATGACATTTGAGACTCTCGCACACACATCAATAGTTCCTTTTATGTATGATAGAGTTCATATAATGTTAATCTTCAATATTTACGGATTACAGTGGTGACTACTACTGGTAAATAATAATAATAAAACAGATACCTAGGATTTTTTTTCTTGTCGGTGGCTACTTCTGCTGCTTCTAATGGATTGTATCTAACCGGTTAGATTTTGTTTGTGGAAGAGAATTTATGGTAATCCGTTGGTTTCTTCTTGGAGACAGCTGCACGTTTTGACGGAGGGTTTCTATGTTGTTATCCAGACATTATTTCTCAGGCAGGTTTTGATGGTCTTATTGGACTAACAAGGCTGGAGCGCAAGCGTATATTTCCAAAAAGCTTTTCAGCACTGCATTTCTGTAAACTGACACAGTAAAACTAGACTGAATTTCAAACTCCAACTGAATGTCTGATAAAACAAAAAAAAGTCTATTTATACCTGCGACGTGTTTTTGTTTTAATATCCTCCGGCAATACGTGTTGTCGAAATTCCTTTAGATTAATTATTATGACAACGTGTTTTTCGATTGAATATTTTATTAGTCGTAGCTATTTTAAAATGTGTTGTTTTCATATCTTTAATTAGCAGTCCACCACTGTGTTTCTTTTGAAATACATTTCATTTCTTTATTCATTTTTCTTTTTTTTATATTATTCTTACATGCATACTTTTGTTTACATTCGCACGCACTAATATAATCTATTACAATAAACTGGAATGAAAAGAGATTTTTTTTCTTTTTTTTTTTATATCTTAATAATTTTAACTTTTTACGAAACTCTTAGTTTGTTTTTTTTTTTATTATAGGAAAACTCCCTCTCCCCTCTTTAAAGTAATTAATTGTAACTTTCAAATTCTTTTTTCCGAAAGATTTTGATAATAATTTTTATCCAAAATTATTTTATATACATGTGCCAATTTGGCATTGGCACATTACACCCCCCTTCGTTTTAGAGTAAAATGCGTCATTTTTGACCATTTTATCTCTTGCAATTTTAATTGTTGACTGTAAAGATTTATTAATTTTTTTTATTCTAGATAATTCCTACACATGTGTATATGTGCAGCATAATTCTACACCTACTAATATTCTAGATATCGAGTTATTACTGGACTTGTTTACAGGGAAACTATAATAAATACATCCCTTTTTGCACTTACCATAAGGTGCAGCAGTACCAAGAAAATAACCTAAAAGGTTATCTGGATAAATACATTTAAAATACTCATCATAAGGTATCGTATTTACCGAATATTACAGTGTATGTGCGCGTATATACCCATGCATACTTATTTATTTACTAACATTTTTCTTGATTAACATGTGCGTTGATCACTTTTCCTAAGTATTGACCATTTCAAATTCTTATTTTTCTAGAGTGCATGTAATATTAAGAGAAGTAGGCAGCAAAATATAAGGCAATTCAACACACAGATCGACTTTGTGCTGATTTAAACCAACTTTTAATTTCTTGCGGAAGTCGTGACTACAGCATGGGCAACTGTTGTGCACAACGGATCATGAAAAGGGACTTTAAGATTGCGAATGGCAGGACTATCTCTACTGCACATTCGACTTACTAAAATATTTATTTTATTTGGTTACTGGGACTTTCCTCCAGATTTATTAATTTTTATATGCCAGGACTTTTCTACTGGCGCATCATCATCAATATTAATTATTTTTCGCACTACCCATCTGTAGAACAAAGTCACCGCAAGACAAGGCTTAATCCAACAAAAGTCAGGCCTGGAATTTATCTCCTTGCCCAAATACTCGCACACACCTCAATCCTAATTTAATACCCTTTTCTTTTTTTTTCCTTTTTTTTTTTTTAACTTTATTTAATAATGTTTTATTTCCATTAATACGTTCATTATACACTTATTTATTTCATTTAAAAAAAAACATTTTCATTTCGTTTGTCTATTTTGATTTTACACATTTATTTTGTGAATGTCACGCTCCGCTAGGTTCTAGACTTATGAGCTGGGATATCAATATAATCGATAAGACATAATCGAGGGTTTTGACATTTTAAAAACTCTAAGATTATTATATATTTACTATTATTGACTTTAATCTTTCTTAATTATTCGAACTAACTTGATACTCATTTATTTTTTAAATTTTAGCAAACATTGTCCATTTTTCCGAGTCCATGGTCGATAATAATTAGTCAAGCCGGCAAATCCGTCAGATTACATATTTTTAATTTTTGTCTGGCGGTTCTCTATCATATTTTTTTTTCCGCATATAGCCACTCGTGCTGGGGGATTGAGAATTGCCCCTGGGCCTTTCCTTAACTCTAGTATGCGAGATGTCAGGATCGCTGTCGGTTCTTCGAAAGATTTTTGTTCTCTCGGGACTATTAGAATAGCGTCTCCTCCGGGGACTCCCCGAATTCCACCTACGTCTATACCCTACGGCGTTTACAGCCGGCTCTCTAAATTGGGGTTTGAATCCCCTACTCTCGTGTCACCCGTTGGTCTAGCCCTGTCGAAACGCTCAACAATTCCGCCATTTGTTCCACTGTTTTCCTTTCAGTCCCTATGAGCATTTGCTCGACATTATGAGAAAACTATGGCGGACTATCCTGACAATTTGTTGTTCAGATAGAGGGTCTGCTGTTAACAGCGTAATTTTGCCACTTGCCTTCTAAAAAAAGAAACAAACGGTTCCCCAGGTCGCCATTTATCTTGCGAGATCTGGTGATGAAGATTTTCCTGATAATCTTCACTCCAATAACTCGCTAAAATAGCAATTTTATATTCGGCAAAAGTGACGGGTTTTTTATATAATGAGTCCCACCAAGCTTGAGAACTCCCTTGTAAATGGCTACAAGCTATTGCGATCATAGCCTCCTCACTTATTTGATTTATAGCGAAATAGCACTCCAAACTATTTAAATGCTCCATAGGAGCTTCACCTTGATGGCCAAAAAATATTCGTATTTTCAAAAACTGGTTCACGATTGCCGGGTTGTTCATAATGTGCGCGTTTGCACTCGAGTGGTCACACTGTTTTATTTCCGTTTGCGAACCATTTTTTTGATTTACTTTCCGAGCTAAATCCATCATTCCGACTTTTATCTCCTCAATTACTTTTCTCTCTTCTGTCTTATTTTTTCAATTACTTCGTAGCGGTCTCTATTTGATTTTCTACTTGTGTTTTAATCTCTTGTATTTCTTCCCTAATTTCTTCTTTTATTTTATTCTGGCCCATTTCGATCTGGTCCTTTAACTTTTCAAGCATTTCCGCTTGCCCTTCCAATTTACTCTTCATTTCATTATTTTGGTCTTTAAGCTCTTCAGCTATTTTTTTATATTCTTCTGCTGTTTCTTTTTGTTTTTGAAACATGCTGTTTAGTAAAGCTATGATTTCTCTTTTCTCTTCTTTTTGCTCAACCTCTTTTTTGTCTTCCTCTTTTTGTTTCTCACTTGACACATTCTCTACTTCTTCCGCTTGAATTTCTATTTTTTCTTCACTGGGGACCTTTTCTATTTCACTAGTTTCGGTTTTATTTTGTTCCTCGCTGGGAACATTGTCTGTTTTTTTACCTTGAGTTTCCATTTTAGGTTTATTTCTTGTCATCTTTATAATTTTAAAACTTTACTTTTTTTTATATTATTTTTGATACCGTATTTTCTTTTAATAAGTTTACTAATTACTATTTTATTTATTTCTTTCTAAACTAGAAATACACGCTGGCTCCGCTCTCCTTTGTCCGTTTATCCTACCCGATCTTAATGCTTTAACTCCGCCCAAACACCCAACTGTCATTTATTTAAACAGAACGTAAATAGCACAAAATCTCTTTTCATTTAAAGACGTAAGAAAAAAAAAAAATTCGGTCAATTCTTTTTTTTATTTTTAATTTAATACATTTTTACCTACGTAATTTAGATTTCTTTAAGGTTTTTATTTTTAAACAAGAAACACAAACATTTATTTACTGTTATTTCTTAGGTTCAGACCCAAACGTTGGGTAAAGCCATTTATGTACCGGGTCGAACCGCTGAAACCACCTACTTATACGTATATATAAGTTTTGGCCGGTTTCAAACTCCTTCACAATACATTTATAATATTATAAAGGTTAGGTGAACGAACCGGCACGTTCGAGCAAAATGGGAGATCTTATTAATAGCTTTAACTATCAACAATGGCCCATCTCGGCTGCTAGATTCAAACCCCTACCATCCAAATACTTTATTTGTTTCGGGGTAAACCCCGGGGCGCCAGCTAGTCTGAAGACTAACATATTCGGGTAGTAGGCTCATAATCCAGCGCTCGAAACAATTCCCTTAACCAGCCCAGTCTAATTTTAATCAATGATATTTATTGCTAATAAGATATTGATAAAAAGAATTGACAGACAGATCAAGTTTAAATTTAAAAATAATTTATTTCAATCAACATCAATTAAGTTTAAATATAATTTACTAACCAACATCAACGCATTCTAAACATTTTATAAATCCAAATTTCACACACGCACATTTTAAATTTACATATGATAGGATATTTCATGAACAAAACAACATAATCTTAGACATTTAAATTAACTCTCATTCGCAAAAAAATAATAATAAAGCATTAATGACATTTGAGACTCTCGCACACACATCAATAGTTTCTTTTATGTATGATAGAGTTCATATAATGTTAATCTTCAATATTTACGGATTACAGTGGTGACTACTACTGGTAAATAATAATAATAAAACAGATACCTAGGATTTTTTTTTCTTGTCGGTGGCTACTTCTGCTGCTTCTAATGGATTGTATCTAACCGGTTAGATTTTGTTTATGGAAGAGAATTTATGGTAATCCGTTGGTTTCTTCTTGGAGACAGCTGCACGTTTTGACGGAGGGTTTCTGTGTTGTTATCCAGACATTATTTCTCAGGCAGGTTTTGATGGTCTTATTGGACTAACAAGGCTGGAGCGCAAGCGTATATTTCCAAAAGCTTTTCAGCACTGCATTTCTGTAAACTGACACAGTAAAACTAGACTGAATTTCAAACTCCAACTGAATGTCTGATAAAAAAAAAAAAGTCTATTTATACCTGCGACGTGTTTTTGTTTTAATATCCTCGCAATACGTGTTGTTGAAATTCCTTTAGATTAATTATTATGACAACGTGTTTTCGATTGAATATTTTATTAGTCGTAGCTATTTTAAAATGTGTTGTTTTCATATCTTTAATTAGCAGTCCACCACTGTGTTTCTTTTGAAATACATTTCATTTCTTTATTCATTTTCTTTTTTTATATTATTCTTACATGCATACTTTTGTTTACATTGCAGCACTAATATAATCTATTACAATAAACTGGAATGAAAAGAGATTTTTTCTTTTTTTTTTTTTATATCTTAATAATTTTAACTTTTTACAAACTCTTAGTTTGTTTGTTTTTTTTTTTTTTTATAGGAAAACTCCCTCTCCCCTCTTTAAAGTAATTAATTGTAACTTTCAAATTCTTTTTTCCGAAAGATTTTGATAATAATTTTTATCCAAAATTATTTTATATACATGTGCCAATTTGGCATTGGCACAATATATTGATTTGTATATTACATATATTGTGAAACGAATACAGATATCAAACTTTATTTATTATATATATATATATATATATATATAATAGAGCTTCAGTGCCCCATCTACTATGCTTGGATTTTAATTATATTTACAGTGCCCTATGCTCATTAAAAGAATTTATAAATTTTGGGGTGATTAATTAAAATAATTACTTAAACCAAAATATCATATTCATAAATAAATATTAAAAATGTGACACAAATAATTAAATAAGTGGATTTTGAAATTTTTTGTTAATATTAATTAATATTCAATTAAATATCTTATTTATCATTTAAGTTTTTCTTGATAAAGTTATATTACCTCATCACCTAGAGAAATAATAGCCAGCAAATGAATTAAATAATTTATAATTGAAATTATTTTCTTTAACGTTTTTTTTCATTAATTCATTAATTTGCAGACATAATTCTAAATTAGAACAATTAAAATATTTTTTCTATTGACTTAGTTTTTAAATATTATATTTAAAAACATGTACCCAAAAATCATATTTTTTAAATTTTATATACAATAATAAATGTTAACATATAGATTAACAGGCTTCAATTGTATGTGCTATTGAACCAATGTTTTTACACCAAAGATAAAATATATATTAGAATCAAGTTTGTATATTTTTTGTTTTAATAAAAATAGTTTTAAAAATATATAAAAACATTACATTGGATTTGATAAATCAAATTTTAAAATTAATCAATTAATAACAAATGTTTCAAATTTATTACATATAACAATGGTTAGTGTAAATAATTTAAATATAGTGTCATAAACAAATTTTAATTTATAGGTTTCCATAATACATTATTATGCACATTACACAATTTTATTATGGCTGCCAAAAGTAATAATTAGTCAATTAGTAAATTAATTAAGGAATTTTAATATATAAATATGTAATTCTGTCTTGAAGAATATATAAATGTGTTGGAGTAAATGATGGCATTATAAAATATTTGCATTTTGATATAAATTGCCAGTATAATACAATATTGGTATAATTCAAGTGGCTTCTTTGTTTGTGTGGATTGGTGGCAAATTTACAAGGTACTTAATAAAGAAAGTTGCACCTGAAATTCATTTAAATTATAGAGCAATTTGACAATTTTGTCATTTAGTATAACAGCTGTGATAAAAAATGCATTGTGGATAATAATTGGAAATGACATATCTTTAAATTTATTTATCTCTAATTCAAGATCCATTAAGCAAGTTTTTATAAATTCTAATGTCATAAATTAAATTTTTTTCATAGAATCTTCTGCCGTCTCTGATATTTCACAAATATATATTTTAAAACAGGCAAAACTCGATATATATATATATATTGCCACACACAGCAAACTAGGAGTAATTAATGGATGCCAAAAGGCTTGTGCATAAAATCCCCATCTATTGTCTACTCATCCAATATCCTCAGACTAGTTTCTGGCTTATGGCAGAAGAGGTGGTGGTCATGTGATGTTTATTGGCTTAAATATATATTTTATTAGTAAATATTTATGTGTTTGTAACCTGATATAGTAACTTTCAAAATTATGTTTAGGACTTATAGATATGATCTTGCTTTGGCTAGTTGACATGAAAAATCACTAGCAATATTCTTCCTAGATGTATAATTTAAAATAATGATTGCTTCTATCAATTTTCAATTTTTTTTACTTTTTTTAAAAAAAAAAAGATATAATTTTATCAATAATTAATATGTTATATCATAATATGTTTGTTTTTACTCAGTAAACTAATAATTTTGAAATTTTTATTATCCATTGCATTTTCTAGATATATGAAATGTTTATTTGAGATTGGATCATTGTGTTTTGGCATGATGCCTTTAATTTCAAACAATTTAATCATTTCCACACATTCAGCAATATTCTTTTAAGTTATTGTAAGTATTCCTGGTAAGAGTAACCAGTTTAATGTATATCTTCATCAAGTAATTGGTCAATCCTGTTGCAGGATTTTCACAATTTAATAATATATAGTTGTAGTGTTTTTTAAAAGTTTATGATAAAGATATTTTACTAATACATTAGATTATTTCCACCAATTAATATTAATTATTAAATGTTTTTGTAAAATTAAACTTCGTTTAAACTGTTGAAATACATTCAATTATTAGTAATACATACAAATGAATATATAACTCACTATATTGCTTGTCTTACCAGTGACAGTACTAGCATGGGAATTGAACCAAAGACTTTTAGATTTATGAATATTAAATTTAAGATAGTAATCAAATGAATTATCATTAATTTAATATTCACAAATCTAAGGGATCATTGTTCTATTGCCAATATTTTATTAAGATGCTCACTTTGTTTATATACAAAATTTTTATGAGGTCAATAGTTCAACCATTTTTGTATTTTATCTTACTTGATTTTTCTATATTTTGACCTTAATAAATATTTTGTCAATGCCTTATATATTATATCCCTTTACTATTACACAGTTGGTGCATTGTCCTAATCACAAATAATCTATTTTTATAGTTATTCCATTACTTTCAAATCTTTTTAAATTTATTCACTGCTCTTTTAATAAAGCATTTTTTCATGTTCAATTACTTTTTATTATATTTTGATTTGATTACTATTTTCTTTTAAAGTTTTTTACAATCTTGGATAATTCATTGAATTCATATTATTACAATATTTTCATATGTCTCTATAATGAACTTTAGCTCATGTTTATTTAAACTTTCCAACTTTTTTATTTTATCGTTTCTTGTTTTTTTCTTTATGTGCTTCAATGTTTCTTGGATAATGATCTTTTTATTTTTTTCATCCCATAGTATATCATCAATAATGGATTCTTTTATAGATTTATTGCAATTTTTGAATTTTGAATATAGTTTTCTTTTCCATATAAAATTTTTTTTAAAAAAGTAATGACTGATAATTTTAGTCACTTTAATCTTAACTATTTTGGGACAGATCTCTTTGTCATAAAAATGTATTTTATTTAATTTCTTTAGTTTCAGTTTAGTATTTTCATTTATATAATTTTAATGGGCAAATACGCGCACAACAAATGAGCTTCATCAGGATTAAATAACAATATATTATAAACTCAAAATAATTATAATATCTAAAGAATAATGTCCGAGCACTTTCAAAAGAACTTAGCTCTCATAATGATGGGCAACAAAGAATAAGCATAGCATGTTGGTATATGCTAAAATATGCTGATATATATAAATTAGTTGAAAATAAATGTGTCAGCTCTAAATGATCCATTTCTTAGAGATTTTGTAACACGCATCTTTCCTATTCATAGCCTTATCATCAATAGCAATAAAACATGCTTCTTTAACTTTTCTCTTAATGTCATTTCTCTCCGTGCAAACTATTCTTGCATTTTTAGGTTCACATGCATGACCAGCTGATTTCTGATGTATTGCAAATATTGAGTTGCAATTTGGGTCTGCTTGGGCCTTATTGTAAGAATATCTGTGCTGGGATAGTCTTGTAGAAAGAGTTGCTTTCGTTTCCCCATAGTATGATGCCATGCAGTTATTTTCTGGACATGAAATATTATATACTCAATATTTGCAATACATCAGAAATCAGCTGGTCATGCATGTGAACCTAAAAATGCAAGAATAGTTTGCAGGGAGAGAAATGACATTAAGAAAAAAGTTAAAGAAGCATGTTTTATTGCTATTGATGATAAGGCTATGAATAGGAAAGATGCGTGTTACAAAATCTCTAAGAAATGGATCATTTAGAGCTGATGCATTTATTTTCAACTAATTTACATATATCATCATATTTTAGCATATACCAACACGCTATGCTTATTCTTTGTTGCCCATGATTATGAGAGCTAAGTTCTCTTGAAAGCGCTCGGGCATTATTCTTTAGATATTATAATTATTTTGAGTTTATAATATATTGTTATTTAATCCTGATGAAGCTCATTTGTTGTGCGCATATTTGCACATTAAAATTATATACATGTATAATAAGCACCTGAGTTTAATAATTTCTTTTTATTTTCATTTAATAGGATTAGAACAAAATTTATGGTTATACCTAAAAAGTGTAGTAGTATTGTGTTCTGATATTGACCATTTTCTAATTATTGGTTACTACTTTTTTATATTATTGGTTAACACTTTTTTATATTCAATCCCTTTTTCTTTTTATTATTTAATCCCTACTTCCACTTGTGTTAAAGTTGTGTGCTACTAATTTTTGCAGAATATTATAAAGCATATTTTAAAAGCCTTTCAGCATATTTATTTTTTTAATTCAAATTTCTGTTTCCCAATAACTCGTTTTCATTCCTCATTATCATTTTGAATATTAGTATTTTTATTTTTTCAGTAGCAGTAGTAGTAGCAGCAGCAGCAGTAGTAGTAGTAGTAGTAGTAGTAGTAGTAGTAGCAGTAGTAGTAGCAGTAGCAGTAGCAGCAGCAGCAGCAGAAGAAGTAGTAGTAGTAGTAGTAGTAGCAATAGTAGTAGCAGCAGCAATAGCAGTAGCAGCAGCAGTAGTAGTAGTAGTAGTAGTAGTAGTAGTAATAATAATAATAATAATAATAATAATAATAATAATAATAATGATGATGATGATGATGATGATGATGATAATAATAATAATAATAACAATAACAACAACAACAATAACAGAAACAATAATAATAAAAATAATATTTTTATTGCATACATAATCAAGAATTAGTTTCAGATCCTTTATAAAACTGTTCTGTCTCATTATCTGAATTATTAAATGTAAGGACATATATATTTAAATAACTGTACCATAAAGATTGCTTTAAAACTAGCTGACTTACTCTAAGCTTCAGTAAGTATAGCAGAGAGATAACTAATGAGTGCTAGAAAATGAGTATATTAGATCCTAAAACTCCAAGAATATTGCTCCAACATCCAAAGCTCCTGCAATATTGGATATAATGGTGTAGATCAGATATTTAATAAGCACTATATTCTGGAATCTTTTATTACATATTAAAACTTATAGAAAGACGCATAGAGATAATAAAAAATAATATATATATATATATATATATATTAGACGCATAGAGATGATAAAAAATAATATATATATATATATATATATATTAAGTGTAATAATGCTCAAGACTAAATAAGTTTATAAGTAACCAGTTGTCTTGACAACAGTTTGAAATTCTTGATTGTCATCTATATTGGGAATGTCTAAGTGTTGACTGGTTTCTAATGGTTATATATAAATGGTATATGTTTTAGAATGCATGTTATAATAGGTTTAGTCAAGATAAAAAAAAATTGTAAAAAAAATTGAACATTTTAATTTATAGTTACCTTTTTTTTTCTTTTAAAACAAAGAATTAATAGATAAAATATATATTGGACAGATATAGATACAAAAAAATGAGGACTAAATATATATGTTGGACAAAATATTAGCTTGACTGACATTTTGTAACGGATAAAAGTATTAAAATGTTTAGACTTAATCAGTTCATGATTATTAATATGTGAAAGAAGTTAAAATGTATACAGGAGTATTTGAATAAATAATGTTCAAAAATTGATTCTGATAACAATAATTTTGATATACTTTTTATTTTAATACACATTTAAGATAAAATAAATTATGATTGCAGTATTTATATACATTATTAGGTTGATATTAAATCACTAATATATAACATTTCCACCATTTCCTATGCTTATAGGTTCAGTTAAAAGTAGCAAACATTTCTATATAATATGGCTACCTACTGGGAAACCATAGTAATCAATGTTTGCAAGAAAGTTAGAGCAATAAAATCTCTTTCTAGTACCTATTCATCCAATGTCCCCAGGCTTGTTTCTAGATTATGTTTTTCATCAAAACAAATACATCAAAATATAGAGATACTGAACTGGGATCAAATCTGTATGACTATACAATTGAATTAGCATGGATTAAAACCATTATATTTTTAGATTGCTTTAAAATTAACTAAAAAGGAAGGCTGCTGATGAGATGCATTATATCCAAAGAACTAGGTATAATGCTCTAAGATTCAGGGTTCTTCATTAAAGAAAGGCATACGGAAAAAATTGGTTTGGAGATATTGGATAAATGACATTGGGTGATGATTCTAGCGAATAAACCTTCTGGCATCCATTGATTATTATGGTTTACACTGATTAATGTATAAAGATGTTACTGTTTTAACAGATTGTATGAGCTGTGGAAAAGGTGGTAATGTTTATTGTTTTAATACCAATTCTAGCCAAAATATTTTGATGACTATAGTTATTAAAAACCAAATATACCAAAACAAATGGACATTGAACTGAGTTCACATCTGTATAACTATAAAAACAAATTAGTTTGGATTGAAATTATTTTCATTTTTAGTTTGGGCTAATAACTTTATAGTTAACTAAAAAATTAAAAGGTGACTGTTAGACATGTGCATTAGATCCAAAGACATAATTACATTGCTCTCAGAGCAAGGACCTCACTGATGAAAGCCATAGAGTAAAAATTAGTGCATGAGTAGACCCTAGATATGGATTTTAATACAGAAATATTAGCATCCTATTATGGCTTGTACTAGGAGTCCTATTTTTTGGAGAAAACTGCTACTATTATTAGTTTAAACTATGGAATATTTTTGTTTAGATATACATATATTTATATCCATTAAAAGGGAATAAATTAATAATTGAAAGTAAATATCTCTTTAACTTTACTTATAATCAAGATCTTTTTTGAATAAAGAATTATTACAAAGTATTTAATTCATATTAAATATTTGTCAATATTAATCAGAAAATAATAGATTCTTTACTACAGCTAAATAATCAATAATAATTTTATATATAAAAAGCTTTTTTCAGCAAATGCTGTGGTACCCTTTTCAAATGTTACTAATCTATTTAATGTTAATGAATTATTTTTGACATCATCGTCATCATCATCATAGTAGTAGTAGTAGTAGTAGTAGTACTAGTAGCAGCAGTAGTAATAGTAGTAGTAGTAGTAGTAGTAGTAGCAGTAGCAGTAGTAGTAGTAGTAGTAGTAGTAGTAGTAGTAGTAGTAGTAGTAGTAGTAGTAGTAGTAGTAATTTGTTAATGTTAAATATATTAATAATATCTAAAAAGGCACCAATGCAGGTGCTGAAAACAGCTTATTATGAATAAAATTATTATTGATTATATAGCTGTAGTAAGGAATCTATTATTTTCTGATTATTAATTTGTGGAAGAACAGCAAAAGGATTTTTATTCTTTTCCAATTTTGACAATACTGTATGGATGTGATATTAATCATATTGATAAATGATTATTTTGAATAAAAATATCATGAATTAAAAGTTTACGATGAAAAATTTCTTCCACATCACATGTGAAAGACTACTACTAGTGTATAGTGAGATGTATGGATCATTTATGTATAAGAAAAGTAACAAGATAGTAATCACATAAAGTTGTATTAATCAATTTTACAGAGCATCTCTGTCTTGGCTTACAATAAAAGATGATTTATGCAAATTAAATCTATATTTAGCTGAGTATGTGAGTGCAACATTTCATTGCTAATTTATTTTATTGATTGCAAAAATTTTGAATTACTTAACTTATTATTTTATATGATTTAATTTTCACATCATAGATTTGGCTTAAAATATTCATTTTGTCCATTTAAAATATAATAACTTAAACAGAAGTGAAAATTGTGATGTTATATGTATTTGAATCTTTGAAGCATAAAGATTGTTTTGATTGGAATATACTTACATTTCAATGAAGTTATATCTTTTCTTAATATATTTATTTCAAAATAATTCAACTTAATAAATACATTATAATCACAAAATGTAAAAATTTTGTTAAAAGGGTGTTAATTTATGTCTCATTTTTCTGAGTTGAGTAACATATCTTATAGATACAAGTATCACTTTATAGTATTATTAAATCTGCTATTAATGATGCACATTAATAGAAGTCCTAACTTTATGAGATAGCTTGCTAAGAAAAATATTTATTTTTTAAATATTTTATTACATATTTATATTTTCTGTAAATAATATTATCCAATAAAGTTTAATTATGCAATATGTAAATTTTAATTACAGAGTTTGCATACTAACTAACTTGAAGATTATTCCTATAAAATAAAATTACATCTTTGCAACATGAATTTTTATAGCTACATAGTATAGATATTGTCAAATAACTATCATTAAATACATTTACATTAGAAATAATATTTTTATTTAAATTATTTAGATATTAATTATTATATATAATTAAGCTTTCAATGGGGTGTCTTGATTTTGTTGTTTTAGCATTTTTGTTATAATATATGTTAAAATTTATAATAAAGTAACATAAAATTTTAATATATAACAATGATATATTATATATATATATATATATATATATATATATATATATATATATGAGGGGTTAGAATGACTTAAAGCCAACATGTGAATGACAATAATATTGCTATCAACAAGGGGGTTGTTCCATCAACAAATTTTTAATGATAGTGGATAGTTGAAGAGTTGGAGGGTGGAAAAGATTAAAGCCTGTACATCAAAGGTTGAAGATTTGTTATCTTAATATAAACTGAGCACTGTTTGTATATGTGTGTGGGATGTGGTTATTTGGATCAACTGATGGTTTCTGGTTCTGCACAAAATACATTTATATTGGATCATTTATCTTTTTTATATGTTTGTAGTCATGTGCATCAGTTGTACAAGATGTTGGGCATACTTGTAAGGAAATAAAAAAAATCTGAATTCATGTTCCTTCTAATTACATTAAGTTTAGTATAGAAAATATATATTTGAATATATATATATATATATATATATATATATAAATATATATATTTCTATATAAACTTAATATATATATATATATATATATATATATATATTAAGGAATTTGAACTCAGACTTTCAAGCTTCCTACAGCTATGCACTCCATCTTATAGAACTGATACACGTGACCACATAATGTTAAAGAGATAAATAATCTCCAATATATGTATTTAATGCTGAAGCAGTACTTATCAGTTGGTCCTACTACTATGTCACACACATATTTACAATGAGTGCACAGTTTATATTAAGATAGAACTTCTTCAAAATATGATGGACAAGCTTCAATCTTCTCCACCCAACTCTCCAGTCTTTTGTATCATTGAAAATTTAATAATGACACACTCAAAGTCCTTATTGCTGCCAATATCATTGTTATATTCATGTTGACACCAAATCACTTTATCTCCTGACATGCAGAACCTTAACATGTTTATTTAATTACACAGATACAAGTTCAATATATAATATTCAATATATAAGTATACTGTCTAAACTAAATTTAATATAATTATGAGGGACTTGAGCTCCAACATTCAAGCTCCCTACAACTATGTTCTCCATCTGGTCCAACTGATACCCATTGTCACATACATATGAAAAAGTTAAGTGATCTCCAATGTATGTGACAATGTATATCAGTTGTATAAGATGAAGTGTATAGCTGTAGGGAGGTTGAAAGTCTGAGCTCAAGTTCCTTATAATTACATTAAATTTATGATAGACAATATATTTACATATTAAATATTATATATATAATACACAAAAGCCCTTTTAACACATAATTTTATGCCTTCTTCAATGTAAAATATTACCTATTTTAAACATTAAAATATCATTGATGATATGCATAAATATATGTTTTTTTTTATATTTCTAAACTGTTTAAAAAACTTAACAAAATATAACTTAGTGTGGAGATTATAGAAATGAGGGTACTGTGCTATTAGAGCTGCGACATGAAACATTATAATTGTTTAATCATTAAATTAAAATATATTTTTAAATCTACATTAAAAAAAAAACAATTTAACAAAAAAAATCACTGAAAAGCATTAATGGGAAAATAGCCAAAATGTGTGTTTAAATCAAATTGAGTGTGTGTTTGCACGTGCATATTTTGCATAATCTATTTTAATACATTGTACAGGCTTACACATGCATTTATATATGTAATATATGCGGGATTCGAACTTAGACTCTCACACGACCTACAACTTTCACTGCCGTCTTATATTGCCGATTCACCTGATCACACACATGTTGAAAAAATAAATAATCATCAATGACGTATTTCGTGCTAAACCAGTACGCATCAGTTGGTTCAGATTACCATCTCTATACATATATATATAATCAGTACTCAGCTTTATATTAAGATAACCAATCTTCATACTTTAATGAGTGTTAGTTTAGCACGGAATACGCATATTGGTAATTATTTATCTTTTCAAAATGTGTGTGATCAGGTGAGTCAGAAATATAAAATGGCACTGAGAATTGTAGGTCGTGTGAAAGTTTGAGTTCGAATCCCGCATACATTACGTATATAAATGCAGGTGTAAACCTGTACAATATATTAAAATAGATTATGCAGAATATGCACGCGCAAACACATACTCAATTTGGTTTAAATACGTAACTATTCTTTACATTAATGCTTTTCGCATTTTTTTTTGTTAAATTGTTTTTTTTTTTTTAAATGTAGATTTTAAAATACGTTTTGGATTTAATAACCCAATTAATTTAATGATTAAACGATTATAATTCATGTCGCAGCTCTAATATCACAGTACCAAAATGAACAATGGCAGAGTCTTTGATTTTATCTCTAATATAAATTAAATTCATTTATTTGTATTTAAAATTCAAATTAGCACGTCCAATATAACACAATTTAATACAAAAGCTAAAAAATCACTCAAGAAGATACAAAATAACTCATCAGAGACAAAAGTACTACACAGCGGTAGAAAGTATAGCATAAATGATGAATCTGAAAATCTTTGCCATCAGAAAAATCTTATAAACCACAATATAAACTCAAGACCCGGTTTAAATTAAGCTAAATAAATAAAATTTGCTAAAAAGTTACATGTCTTTGAACTAAATATTTTAATGCCCAATATAAGAGTGCTTTATTATGGTTAAATTATTCTTTTTTTTAATTCACTAAAGCAATATATTTGTCTAATAATTAAACAGAAATACTTCTCTCTTTTTAACTACAATAATTTTTATGGATATGATTAACATTTCAGAAAGGTCAAAAAATATAATTTAATTATTCAGTAAATTGTCTTTAAGTAGTTGAAATCATCAATAAATTAGAATGTCTAAAGATAAATGCAATCGTGTAGTTTTTTTCTAATTAATTAAAATGACTATGGATTTTACTTATTATTGTAAAAATAAGATTAACTAAATTTTAAAATGCTTTAGTTTTTCTTTTCCCCCACTCATTTAAGAAAAAAAAAACATATTTTAATTAAAAGGTGTGATATATAATACCACCGGGAAATTAATTTTTTTTTTCTTTTTTTAATAAATAAAACTTTCAACAGCAAATATTTCAACAACTAAATCAATTCTCTAGTGACCTGTTTAATTAAATAAAGTATTTATTAAGACTTATAATGTACAAAGACTTTGCTAATTAATAATAACAGGTTTTTACAAAGTAAAAAAAAAAAAAAAACCTAAATTATAATGAACTCATTATTATTAATTTAAATTGTAAATATGTAATATGGTAAACCACTTAGTATCGTTATATATAAACAGTATATCTATTATGGAATACTATGCAGCAGTTCCACAGATAGCAGATAGTAAAATAAGCGTAAATATGGGGTTGTAAAATAAATAAAAAACAGTGGCCAACCAAGACGTCTGCTTGTAGAATAAAATGTAAATACTAAGCAATGTTTTTAACACAATCTTTTCTTTCTCCTCTTTTCCTTACAGACTGTTCTATATTTGTACGACTATACTTTCATTAAATAATTACCTGCACAAAAATTGTAACTCCAATTTACTTTTTCACTTTCTTTAGCTTATGTCCTTGAGAGATTAAGATAGCAATTAAGAGGACATGTTCATTAAGCTGGAATTCATTTATTGTGGTCTTGTCTTGAGTCATTACAATCACTAATAGGTTGAAAATGGATTTGACAAAAGAGTTTCAGTTTAGCAAAAATTGTATTTTTAGATCTTATTTAGTGAACCACTTCCCTAAAATAAAGCGAAAGGGACTTCAAAACATGGTATGAAATTGGACTATTTCACTTAGACTGGCTAGTTTGTCATAATGATATATATATCATTAACATGCTAGAAATAATAATATATAAGCAATATATATATATATATATATATATATATATATATATATATATATTATATATATATATATATATATATATATATAATGTGCTAACATTACTTGACATAATCTCTTCTAGTCTAAAACAGAGGACAACATTAGTAGTTATATATAATTTATATAAATACTTAAATGAATTTTTTTTTGAGAAAAAGTGAATTTACCTGAGCAAATAGATGGCTACAAGTTTTGTTGGAAGAGAAGAATCAGTGAACATAGAATATATAATATAATATTTATTGTAAAATATGACTTTTCATCATCTATTCAGATGAGGAGTTTTGAATTAGTAGAAGGGAGACCTTTTGATTCCTCTTGGAGGCCTTAAAGGAACTGAGCAAGGCAAATTCCTAATGTCACTCCATACGTTCCTGTTGTTGCTGATGTTAATATTATGTAATTATTCATATAGTATATGAACATGGATGGACTGCTCACCAACATGCATTAGCCAGCATCGTGAGTTTATTGTTTTTTTTCCTTTCGAGTTTAAAAAAAATATTATGGTCTTTCTTATTAGTTGCCTGATATGGCAGAATAAATGTGAGTGTGGATGAAAAAAAAAATAATACATATGTACAATCATGACAGGCAAAAATAATTTATAGCCCTTCTTTCCAGGATGCTGTAAAGTCACTGGCAAGGCAGCAGCTAGTGGCTGAAGGCAGAGAATACTAAGAATCCTCCTGATAGCAGACCCAGGCTACCATTTGATGAAAATTTTTTATTTAGGTACTTACAAGTGCAGATCACTTTCAAGTTAAGGAAAAAACTGTGTCATATTAAATGGGAGATTATTGAACTTTGTTTAGTTAGAAGAAAATCTGAAGTGATGCTTGATTAAAAAAAGTGTCATGTCCTCTATTACAAAAAAATAAATATTAGAAGTATAAATAGAATAGAATTCATTATAAATAAAAAATAAAAGAATAACATTGGGAACAATGGTAGGGTGTCAGACAGAATGGCAAGATTATATATTCAACTTAATACCAAATACCAAATGCAGATAATTCAGGATTATGACCCAACAAGTTCTCATAGTGATGAAGTAGTAGAAGATTTTTTATATGGAAGTAAAAGTTGATTAGACCAAACAATATTTTAAAATTATTATGGAAGACATTAATGCTAGAAATGAAAGATGAAAAGTGTTGTAGGTAAATTTGGATAGGTAATAGAAATGAGAGAGGACATAAAACATCTGGAGTTTGCAAAAAAAAAAAAAAAAACCTTTATATTATGAATTCTTATTTTAGAATGATGTTAAAAGAAATGGACATGGATACATCAAAATGAAGGGACAGTAGAATTGAATTATATTTTGACTAACAGAAAACACACATTTTAAGATTATAATATCCTTAATAAATTCATTACAGGAAATGATCATCGATTAGTAAGTGATAAAATGCATGTTAATGCAAACTAGAGAGACAAAAATTATTTAAAAAATCAATATTTACAGTTGATATTTTTCATCTTCAGAAATATTGTAATAAATTTAAATTAGAGCTTACAAACCATTTTCAAATATTTGCAGATTTAAACATGTTTCAGATTTGAATGAAATTATAGGAAAATAACTAATATACTTTTAAAAACTGCAACAAAGATAGCTGGTAGAAACAAAAATAGTATTTGACTAATAAAATTTCTACTAAAACTAGAGAATTTATGAAGAGAAAAAGGAATATGAAGCATTAAAAAGGATTGAATATGAGGTGATAATGATATAAAAATATATTTTTGAACTAACAAGAAAAGTGATGAAACAATTACTAAAAAGAAAGATGAAATCATAAAATGAGTAGAAGAGTTCTATCAAGAATTATATAGTAATAAAGAACAATTTTATTCTATATCTATTATATCTTCTAAATTGCCCAGGATTTTAAATAAAAAAGTGAGACATAATTAAATTTATGAAGAAGAGAAAAACTCCACAGATAATGCCAGATTATAATTGATATATTAAAAGAAGCAGATAAAAAAATAGAAAAAAAAGTGGCAAAGTAATATATCAAATGTTTAATTAATAAAGATGTACCAAATTATTGGAAGAATGCAGTATTAATTTTAATATTTAAAAAGATGTTAAAGAATATATTAGAAATTACAAACCTATCAGTCTTTTATCAGTTTTATACAATTTTTTTATCAAGATAAAACTCACCTACAGAGAACATTGGATTTAATCTTGGATTTCAATCCAACAAAAAAACAAGATGGATTTAAAAGTGGTTTTAATGCAGTAGATAACATCCAAGTATTGAGAGAAGTTATAGAAATGACCAATAAATATGAGTTGCCATTATGTTTAGGGTTTGTAGTTATAAAAAGGCACTTGATTCTATAAGCATTTCCTCAGTGATTAAAGCATTATCAAGGTATACACCCATGATATTATTATATTCTGAAAAATATTTATAAAAATGCAACAGCAACAATTAGATTACATAATGATACTAGGAAATTTAACACTGAGAAGGGTGCAAAGCAGTATGACTCCCATATCTCCAAAATTTTTTTAGCAGTACTGCAAGAAGTATTTTGTGGACTATAATGGAAGCTAAAAGAGTAAAAATAAATGATTATTTATTTCATTTACATTTTGCAGTTGATGTAATTGTTTTTGCAAATAATGCTTCAGAGCTTCATGAAATCTTGCAAGAGTTATCATATGAAAGTAAGAAAGTAAGACTAAAAGCAAATGTCAAAAAGTCTAAAGTAATATTCAATGCATTTTATCAAAAGATGAAAATAAATATTGATAATAATGAATTAAAAGTTAACTACATATATCTTGATCAGATCATTACTACAGTTAGAAATATAATGGATGGAATCAATCACAGAATTAAACTTGGTTGGAACACCTTATTGGACAATTAACTTAATATTAAAAGGAAACATATCTATGTGTTTGAAAAGGAGGGTTTTTAATAAATGTGTTATAGGAGTAACAAGAAGAGATAAAAATGCAATACATGGGTAAGGAAACAATTAGGTGTTATTGATATCATTGTAAGAATTAAAAGACTGAAGTGGAGTTGGGTTGGATCTGGGTTGGATATATTGGGATGATAATAAATTGACAATTGAAACCTTAACTTTGATTCCAAGAGATTGTAAAAGATCCAGATAGAGACCACGTGATTTGCATGATTAAAATAAGAAAGTTTGCAAGGGTAATGCAGAGAAATGTGGCTAGAGATCAGAGAAGTTAGATTGAATTTGAAAAGACCTTCATCCGGCAGTGGATTGATAATGATTGACCATGAATCTTGAAAATACTCAATGTAGCAAAGAAATGCTAATGATGTTGAAACTTGGCTTGCCCAATAATATTAGTACTCATTTTATTAATACATACAATCTAACATTATGCTTGGTAAAAGAAACCTAGTATTCCTTGCTGGATAGCATTATTGCAACAATTATTATTAAAATATTTTTTCTTGATGATTTTAATGCACAAGATAGTACAAGTAGTGGATTTTAATAAAAAATTGTTGGAAAGAATGATATTGGTACAATAAAGTTTAATGATTGGCTGATAGTTAATTTTCACATAACATTGATTGATTATCACAAACACTTTTGCTACATATAAAAATTGCTACAAATGAACATGAACATATCTGTACTCAAGACAATGGAATTTAATAGATTACAGTTTAATAAGAACTATAACAGTTTATTTCATATTTTAAGTTATAATTGCATTAAAAATAAGTCTTATTACCATCATATTCTCAAAAAGAAATAATGTTTTTCTGTTTTTTTTTTTTTAGAAATATCGTCATATTATTGAAGTATCTCTTAAAGAGTGAATATATATATAAGGATTGTCTAAAAAAATCTGGTAGTACTTTGAATATAAATAAATAAGTTCAAGTGTTCACTAAGAAATAAATAATATTGTTTTTCTAAAAAATATTCTTGTTAATAGAGACTTAAAAGTTAGGCAACATTTTCTGCTTGACAGAACAATAAAGTCATGTGGAGTTTTATGATAAAATTATATATTTAAAATCAGAAGTTCATTGATTGACAAGAAGGTTAAAAATGACTGATGAATTAAAATTACAAAAGAGATACAGGAATCCACTAACTGTGTCTTGATGCTTTAAATTCAACAATGACACTGTTACATGATGTCCCGAGAAATTTTAAATAGGTAAGACAAATATTTTGTTCATTTTTTTAATGCTGCTAAAAGAATTAAGATGATAAGTTTTATTAACCCTTTCAACGATTATTATTTAATTGGCCGAATGAGTTAAAAATCAAAACTTGTAATTGGCCAACTCACAACTTTAACAAAATCTATTGTTAAAATAGATCACTTTTAATAATATAAATATGTTAGTTTCGTTTGTAAAAAGTATATTACTGAATTCTCAGATTACGAAAGCAAACGAAAGTCTTTTCAAAAATAAAATTTGATTTATAATTTAAAAAATATTCAATTGCGGTGAAATAAAAGTAACCACTATTCAACCAACCAAAAAAGATTGCTAACGCAATCTTTTTGTTTTCACTTTAACGTTACGATCAATATGTAGCAATAAATAAATAATTCTTGGTAATATCTTAACTATTTTTCTAAAATAATTTGATTTTTAGTATTATTTTATCAATAATAATTTGTAATTCAATTCAAATATTGTTTAAAATGTTGTAAACATTCGTTTATCATTTTCGTAATAAAAATCAAAACGAACGTAACTTTTTACTTTTTGGCAGCCATTTCCCTTTCTGACAGAAGTGGGACAGCCAATAAGATTCAAGAAAAGTTGGTGAGGAGGCGGTGCTTTGGTTTTGTTTGACATATATGGTCATTTTTATTGATTTTTTACTTGTAAAATAACTCTGAAGAGGGCACCATCTTACAGAACTTTTGATTTTCTTTGAAATGACATATCATATGTATACGTGCGATAAAAAGTAGCCGATTTAGAGTGACGTCAAATCTTCTCGTTTTTAGACGAGTCATGCATTTTAAGCGTTTTATTAATATAAGCATTTACATTTGGTAAAAGAGGTTTTTGTAAAGTCTAAAAATGGAAAGCAGCAACATACATAAAGTTTTAAAATATGTTGATTATGCCTTAGCTTCAACAAATGAATCCATCAAATTTCAGTACTTGATCTTAAGGTTGCTTCTATGATTCCAAATGTTTAAAGACAGAGGGAAGAGATAAGACTGAAATATTTGTCATGGATTATCATTATTATCTATCATAGCAATGGTACTTTGAAGGGTTTTGTAGAATAGATTGCTTCCATTCATAAATTATTTTTTTTCAAGAGACTTCTTGTAGTTTTAGAAAATCACAAAGCACTGCAGACATGGATTTATTATTAGGCAAATGGAAGAAATTTTTCAAGAATATATTATTTGCATTAATTTGGTCAGGGCATTTGATTCAATTGAATAAATAAGTATATGACAATGTTCAAAATTAATTGGTTGTTTACAATGTTTTTTTCATATTATACATCAATATGCTGAAATAAGATAAAGTGTAATTGTTACAAGTGGAGATCTACGGTGTTTAAAATAATAAAAAAATGGTAATAAACAAGTATTTGTACTTGCTCCCTGTTTGTAGATGGCTTAATGAATTGATGATTAAAATAGAGTGCAGGTTAAAGAGATAATTTTTAATTTAAATTAAAGAAAAATTATGAACATCTTTATGAATTTTGGATTTTGGAATGTTGATGGTTGTGCTACTTTGTCATTTTAAAAGATAATCTACAGAATGCATTTAATGTTTTGAATGCAATATAGAAAGACTTTGTTTAGCAATTAACCTTCAACAATTTTTGGCTTTAGTGATTTTCAGCTTGAGAATGTGAGCCAATTTATATATTATGATAGCTTTTAAAATTGAAAGTCAGTCTTAAATACTGAGATCAAGTCATACTCCAATGTGCTATTGCTGTTTTTAACAAATTAAAAGATTGATTATTTTAACACAATGGCATAATTAATTAAATTATTTGTTTATAGAACTGTTATTCTGCCTTATTCATTGTAAGGAAGAAAGATGTAAATATTATACTGATTTAACATGAAGACATTAAACAAGATTTGTTTAACAGAATAAAATTATAAAAATACAATCCCACATCTAATGTCCAAATAACACATTTTTCATTTTTCTGGAAATGATATGACAGGTGCCCAAAATTATAAAATCATTTCTTTATTGGATTAGACATATAAACAAGTGACTAATATGACATTTTTTAAAATTGTTCTTATAGTTAACTTGACCAGGGTTTTCATGTGAAAATCAGAACCTAATTACATTATAATGATTATTTTAAAGGCAATCTAAAAAAGTGGAAAGCTGACTGTTTTATGTGGCTGAAAAAAAAAAAAACATTGTAGATTTAAAATTAGGCATGGTATAGAAGGATTCCAGAAAATAATCTTCCAAAATTATAAATGACATTTGATATATCAACTAAACAGAATAATGCACCAGTATGTTCTACATGTCTATTTACTTGTTATTTACAGATTGATTTTATATAGTCAAATTAAGCTTTAGTGTGGTGGTGGTAATAGTGAAAGCAATAGTGCTAGTAGTAGTAGTAATAGTAGTAGTAGTGGTGGTGGTGGTGATAGTAGTAGTAGTAGTAGTAGTAGTAATAGTAGTAGTAGTAGTAGTAGTAATAGTCCAAATTATGGTAGTAGTGGTAGTAATAGCAATAGCAATATGATTATTAATATTATTGTTTTGTCATTTAATCTAAGTGATTTGAAGTGGCACTAGTTATTTGTCATTTGCTAATATTGTAAATGTATATCACATTTACATTGACAAAAAAACTCTCTGAAATCATAAACTTGCTTAACAGAAGGCATTAAAGTTGTCAAATTATTAAAAATAACTTAAGTTTATTGATAATGAGAAAAGTAAATGAATAAATATGAAGTTGATTTTATGACCTCTTGATTTTCAAGAAAATTCACAAAAAGTATTTGAAATGTATGTTGTGATAGAAAAAATGACTCTGGAACACGGCCACTGCTATATGTTATTTCTGATGCCCAAAATTTTAAGACCTCCCTAGCTTGGACTAAAGTTTACTTTCTTTCAGAAGAAACATTTTTTTATTTGATTAAAAGCATATTTTAAAATGCATTTTTTAAAAAAAAAATACTTATGCAAAAAAAATTTTTTTAATGTTTTTGCATTATAGGATAACCACCCCTAACTCTCCAACATACTAAACTAAAATAATAGATTAGGGTAGCAGAAAGATTGCATTAATTGTTGGTAGAATTATTTAATATAAATACATTATACACTGTAACTATTTGAAAAGGACAAACAACTATAAAATATTAGTTAATTCTTTGTGAACATAAGCAAGTTCATAAATTTATTATTGTATTAGATCATTTTGATTTTAAAAAATAAGGCTGCTTTAAATTTAGATTGTAAGTCATTTAGAAGAGCAGTTTTATTTGCTATAAACAAACTAAAAGATTGATTTTTTAACTATGTTAAGATACATGTCCAAAGGCAAAAGTTATAAGCAAGCATCAGGTTGCTATGACTAAATAATAACAAAGCATACCGGTTATGGTTTAACACTGCTTGCAACATCTTAATACTGTTTCATCCAATAATTCAAATTCAAGGCTTTTTCATAAATTGACAATAGCAACAATGAGATAATGGAAGTCCTACTTATTTATTATTGATAAGTTGTAATTGTTTTTTCTTTGGATAAAAAGGAACAAGGTAAAAAAAGTACAGTTTAATTTTTTACCTTGTACAGTGGCCTGTATTTTTCTAACAAAATCAATAGTCTAAACACTGCTACATAATAAACCGTGTTAATATTTTTGGAATCATATGTACATCATATATATTAAAGTTCTGTAAATATAGAGCTATCATCTATAGTTGTTCACATGATCACCATTTCTTATGCTAGCACATAACTGTTATTAAAACAGGCAAAACTCTCCATTAAACAAGGCAAAAGTCTCTCCATACAGTAGTGCCACCCTGTGCCAATCAGAGTAATCAATGGATGCCAGAAGGCTTGTGCATAAAATCCCTATCTAATGTCTACTCATCCAATATCCCCAGACTACTTGGCTTGTGAAAATCATGATTACTCTGATTGGCACAGGGTAGCACTATTGTATGGAGAGAGTTTTGCCTTGTTTAATAACAATTATGTGCTAGTATGATATAGTGATATGTGATGATAAGTGGTTTAAAACTCTCCATACAGTAGTGCCACTCAGCGCCAATGAGAGTAATCAATGGATGCCAGAAGGCTTGTGCATAAAATCCCTATCTAGTGCCTACTCAACCAATATCCTCAGACTAGTTTCTGGCTTGTGGTCTCACAGTTGGTTGATTAGGCACTAGAGAGGGATTTTATGCACAAGCCTTCTGGCATCCATTAATTACTCTGGTTGGCACTGAGTGGCACTTGTGTATGGAGCGTTTTGCCTGTCTATAGTTGTTGTTGAAAAGTATTTTTTTTAAATATATCCTGAATTAATCATTTATAAAATGAAGATAATTTAATTTAAAAAAAAAAAACAACAAAAAACATGAGATTACATTAGTATTCTAATTTATAATTTTAACTATATATTTTTTAAAACGTAAGATTACACTAGTATTTCAATTTAAAATAAAGTAAAATAGTAACTGATGATAATAAATAATCAATTCAATGAATGATTAATGTAATCAGATAGTCTTTTCTGATTTATAGGAGGCTGTGCTACATTTTTAAAAGAATTGATCTTACGATGAAAATGTTATAGAACCAGTGTTTTTGTAAATAAGATAATATTTTGCATAGGTATGACCAGTAATAGAAAATTTTTCATATCTTTTTTAAATAATAAAATTATTTTTCATTTCAAAAAATGACAATTATTTTAGTACTCATTCTAGGATAAAGTGATATTCAAAATTCCGATTTATATTCTGTATTACGATATTTTTTTCTTTTCCTCTTAACTTACACATTCATATATGATTATTGTTTTTTTTTTTTTGAAAAAAAAAAGACTCCTAAAACTTCACTTTTGCTATTTCAGTAGTAAATAAACCATTCATTCCCAAATTTAAATACTATCATCACTATATCTGCATAAATATTGGATTAACATGTTTTCTGTACAGAAATCGAAATGCAATAGAATAAAATAGATTTGATATTGAATTAGCTATCTATTTGTTTCTTTTCGTTGATATAGGTGACTACTATAAATTTATCTAACTATGCACTTATTTTAAGACTGTCTAGTCAACTTAACATAGGGTTATAGAAGAATTTGATTTATGATATTCAGGATATGTTTATATTTAAGCTATTTTATAATTAATTACACATAATAATCATGAATATAAAAAACATTTGATGTATGATATATAAATTTATTATATAACTTATAGATATATATAAATGAAATATCCCATTACATCCCAAGTATAATTTATTTTAAACATATGTATAAACCGATATCTATTTTAGTTTATTTTGAACTTAGACTTTCAAGTGCCCTACAACTCTCCACTCCATCCCTTCTAATTACATTAAGTCACACTAAACAAAATACTTATATGGACATATTACATATTCAGCCTATATTCTGCTCATCCCTATTCTGTAAATGGATATATTAAGATTCTATATATGAGGGGTCAGAATGTCTTGAAGTCAACATGGGTATGACAATAATATTGGCATCAATAAGGACATTGAATATTCCACCATAAGATTTTCAATGATATGGGTGGGTGAAGAATTGAAGGATGAAGAAGTTTGAAGCCTGTCCATTAAAGTTTCAAGATTCGATATCTTAATATAATCTGGACATTGATTATATATATATGGGAGATAATATGGACCAAATGATGAATCCTGGTTCAGCATGGAATACGTATATTGGAGATCTTTTATTTCTTTCACATGTATGTGGTCATGTGTATTGGTTGTATAAGAAGGAGTAGATAGTGGTAGGGAGCTTGAAAGTGTGAGCTAAAATCCCTCCTCATTATATTAAGTTCAATATAGACAATATACTTGTATTTAAATATTGTATAACAATCACTAAAATCGTTCAGCACTTAGGTAGTCCCAATATCAATAATAATTAACAATCTTTAACCTATTGTAAATGCAACAACCTCTTAACAATAAAAATGGAATTCCCCTTTTATTTACAGTTCAATATATTTATATAGACACTAAAGATTGCAATTTGACCATGGAGAATTTAATTATTGATACAAAGAAGCTTAAATAAACCTCATTAAAGAAGTAAATATAACCTGTTCTAAATGCTGACTAATAAATAATCGATTATCACATTAAAATTTGCAATTATAATTTTTAAAATGCACCCAAAGTATTGCTTATATAGTAAGTGTAATAATGCTCATAGCTAAATAGGCTTATAAGTAATCATTAAAATCAATCAACAAGTAGACATTCCCAATATCAATAACAATCAATAATCTCACTTTATTATAAAGGCAACCTCCACACATGTAAATGATATACTTTGTGGATTCATCTGTGTATAATTTTGATAATGAATATACAATGTACCAGCTTGATTATTAGGCACTGTAAATACTTATTTTTAACAATGGTAAAGTTCAACCAATATAAAAATAGTTATATAAAATTAAAAAAATAAATGTCAAAAAAATCTTCAGAGTAATATGTGTTTTAAAAAATTATTCCAAATAAGAAGAAAGTTTTCATAAGTTATCAGCATTTATTAATACAATTTGCTCTTTTTAGTATCTCAATGGTTACTCTGATTTTACATTGGTAGAGGATATCACATATGAATGGGATTCTAGTATTAAATAAATAAATATTGCATGTACTGAACACTCCATTTGTTTTTATCACTGAAGGTGCAGTTGATCTAGAAAATTCAATTTACAGTGATCAAAAATTCAACAATGATAAATATCAATCATGCCAGAAAGATTTAGGGAGAGAAAAAATCTTAAACATTGTTCTGAAAATTGAGGGACATGACATAGAAACCAACATCAGCCAAAAGTAAATATAATTATTAAAAATTTTTAAGTTCTATTAAATTAAAAAAAAAATTAGTCAAACAAAATATAAAAGTTTGATTTAAATTCCCTAACTTTCTTTACATGAGAGTACTGGCATTAAATACATCAGTAGATAATTTTGTTTTCTCACTTAAAAATTATAGGGCTTTATAACAATCTTTCTGTTATTGATTTATCTACTGTTCACTTTCTATTTTTATTTAAAGATTAAACAAAAAAAAGATCTTGTATGGAAGTCAACAAACAGTATGAAGTGAGCTTTCTTTAATCTTGTAAAGCTACGGTACAAAACAAGGATGTCATATTCTCCTTAAACTCCCATAAGAGATTGTGTTACAATATGACTGTTAAGATTAATTTTATACAAGTAAAGAGAAAAGATTACATTTTTACATAATCTAAAATATAGAAAAACAAAATCTCTATGGTTTAAAAAAAAAAACAGAACTATATAATTGGTGAATTGCTAGCCAAAAGATTTACAGTCTGCAGGAAATGAAAACATACTTAACTACATTAATTTAAAATAGGGAACAGGTAAGATTAAAAAGAAAAGTATTATTATCTGCCAAAACTTTTAACAACGAATAATTATAATAATAATAAAAATTGATCATAAAATATTAACTCACAATACATTCTCCAATAAAGTGACAAAATAAAATATTAGTTTAAATTATGTACAATTTATAGATTTTAAACAAATACATTGAATAAAAGAAATATTAATAATATCAAATTTCTTACTCATAGGCATATCATATTTTTGTATTATTTCCCTGAAACTAAAATTTAAAAATTTAAGCCCTGGTTAAAATTGAAAAATGTTCAGTTACCTTCGAAGCTTCAGTTTTACCATCTGACTGATTTCAGAATGCACAACGGTTTAGTTCTGTTGAGAGTATAATTACAATGATTTTGGATTTCCATTTATCTGGTTGGGAAGCTCAAAGACAATCTTCAAGATCAGTTCTGGACTAGGTATTTAGAACATGTTTACAATAGAACAATTTCAAGCTATGGGGTTCAATTTTAGATGGCTTTGCCCTGCATACTTTTAAAGTGGTCTTGAAAACTGAAATAAATTGAGATACTGCAAGATATCAAGCATTTGTTATAAAACTTATCTGACAGCCAATCAGATGACATGATAGCTGTCAAATGAAATACAAACCTAAACACACAACAAAGATTTTATGAGAAAAGGATGGCCACCATTATCTCTACTTTTCTTTTTATGTATCTAAGCCAGTCATAAATAGCTAAGTTTGAAAGCTTGAAATTTTAAACATCATCACAATTAACTCACTGATTCTAAATCATAAACATACAATGTGAAATCCCATGATTTCCTATGTAGCAGTTTTAGAATACATAACAAACAGTAAAGAATGTAAATAATATTTTTTTAATTTGCGAAGCACTTGAGATCTTGCAGTATCTCAATTTATTTCAGTTTTCAACTATCTGTGCTTTGCAAATTAAAAAAAATATTATTCACATTCATTACTGCTTGTTATGTATTCTAAAAACTGCTATGTAGGAAATCATTTCACATTGTACATTTATGATTTAGATCAGTGAGTTAATTGTGATGGTGTTTAAAACTTTAAGTTTTCAAACCTAGATATTTATGACTGGCTTAGATATATAGAAAGAAAAGTAGAGATAAGGGTTGCCATCTGTCTCATAAAATCTTTGTTGCATGTTTAGGTTTGGATTTCATTTGACATCTATCATGTCATCTGATTGGCTGTCGGATAAGTTTTATAACGAGTGCTTGAAATCTTGCAGTATTTCAATTTATTTCAGTTTTCAACTATCTGCACTTCGCAAATTAAAAAAAAAAATAATGTAGTCTTTTAAGGTGGGTATTTTCTGCATTTTGAACAAGGTTCACTAATTGCAGTATTAAGTGTATTCACTTATTTTTTTCTTTCAAATTGTTTCCTGTGGCAGTTGTCAATCAGAAAATATAAAAATCTATATCTCAACAGTCCATAATTATCCAATATAAATATAGCAGCAGTCAAAAATTAGCAAATATAAAATATAGCACTCTCACCAGTCTATAATTAGTGAGTAAAAATTATATATCTCAATCAAAAACACATAGCTTTTATACGCATTTGTTATCTCCCACCAGATCTTAAATAATAACCAGGCCCAATCTTTATCTCCTGCCAGATCTTAATTAAAATTTTAAGCTAAGTTAATTTCTTATCTTCCATTAGATCTTTTTTTCTTTATCCTATTTTACTAAATTAGAAATTGAGTGTCTGCTTTTAAACCAGATTAAAACAAACAAAACAAAAACAAAAAAATGTTATCTCAATCAAAACTCTTTCAAATTAAAATGTTTTTACAATTTTCATTTATAATTGAGCAGGTGTGTTATGGCATGTACTCTTAATAAAAATAAAAAAAATACAAAATTTTTAAATATAAATTTTAGTTTTGCTTTCACACTGATGGCTTTTGAAGAGGATAAAACATCATACATATATATGCGTAATGGAACATTTGTTCATCATAATTTGTGACATATATATTACTGGTTATAATGTGCACAAATAGTTAAAAAAATATACTGATTTCATGGTTGTAAAATGTGTACAAAGAGTAATTACTAATAGCCAACTGTCAATAATATTTTCTACTGGTTTGCAGGATTAAATGCTAGACTATTAAAATTATGTATTGTTTCTAATATCTCTTTTGTGTGTCTTGTTTTTCTTCTTTACCTTATTCTCACTATTATTTTTACATTAATTTCTTCAATCAATAATATATTATAATAGAGCCTACTTGTCATGATTTTACAATGCCATCAGCTATTTTTATAATCATTATATCAAAGTGTAATATGTAAATTCAATTTTGTTTTCTTTTGTTTTCAAAATTTTTTTTAAAGTTTTTAGTACTTTTTTTTTTACTGGATTTGAATGTTCATAATGATTTACAGGAAGCTAATGATGATGGAAGATGATAAGAAATCTTAAAAGATAATTCAACTAAATTAACAATAATAAATATATAAAAGTAAGAAATAATCTCTAGTAAGAATGTATTGAATTACTGCTCCACACTAGAAAAAATAAACTTTAATAAAAAGTATATTGAAAACATTAAACACACACACAAATAAGCTTGATATATTTTCAACTCTCTTTATAGTAGGGACATTATATTTTATTGGAATTTTTTTTAAAAAAAAAAGAGATGATTAAATTGAAGATAAAGTCGTGAAATAATCTATTAATTAAAAAAAATAGTAAGATATAATATAAATAATAATTTGCACTTAATGTTAATTTACAAAAAGAGGATAATACAAAATATGGAAATGATAGTTTATTTCATTGATTAGTAATTAATAAAGGCATAATGAATATGTTAATTAAAATATTATAGGCCAAAATAAAAATACAGTTGATAGATGAACATACTACACTTAGAAAAAAAAACTATTAAAAAATCCAGACGAAATCTACATAAGTTATATGATTTCTTTCAAAAGGGCATTGACAGAAATGATGAAAAAAAAAACTAGCTAAGAAAGAGTTATTTGAATACGGAGCTAGATAATCAACTTTTTAAAGAATACTACGATAGTTCCAAAATCGCCATGATAATGATGTGGGTGTTGGTTGAAGAAGATTAAAAAAAAGTTTCATTCTCATCAATCATATTTCTTTTCACACATTTGAGATCAAAGAAAATTAGAAAAAAGACATGCATGGAATGAAAATAAATGAGATATGCTGCCGATGCATTAATCATTATGATAAGAAAATACTAAAATAATATAATAAAAAAAATGGAATATGTATTACACATAAACATAGCAAAACAAAAACAAAAATATTAAGGTAAAAAATGAAGGTAAAAAAATATATTTTAAAACTTGCAACAAAAGTATACTTTTCTACTTAATTTTTAAATAAATATGTAGTTGTCTCATTGACTATCTGTATTTAAGTTTATTTAAAAATTATGTCATGCATATAACTATCTGACCAATTTAATATTATTCATGTATGTTTATCTTCTAGATAACGACTTACCAATGAATTCTGAAAGGCTACTTGGAATAATTATAATAATTACGTGAAAAAATATTGTTGTTGACCTGAAAATATTTTTAAAATATACTTAGCCTAAGTTTAAATACAAGATTAAGGAAACTGTTGGCATTTACACATATTACTACATAATGATAATAAATTATAATTTAAAAAAAAATAGCATGTATATTAATAAAAAAAATACTTACGTATGTGTATATATATGTACTATAATTTGTACTAAAAATATATTAACGTTTGCTTCTTCTGGAAATTTCTTATTGATATATATATATATATACAAGCATATATTATGTATAAAAAACATTTGTTGTTTCTTTGCATGTTAGACTTACAATTGCAAAACAAACCTTTTATTTGATTGTATAAAAAATTATATATAAATTCAAAAACTTGAAAAACAATTTCAATTTCTACATAGCACCAAACTCAATTATAAAAATCTCTGTATCATGCCTTCAATTTCTCTATTTATCATTTTCAATTCAATAGCATTTTTTTTATTATAAATAGATGAAGAAAAAAAAACAAATAATAAAATACTTTTTCAATAGATTTCACACTCAAATAAATAATAAAAGACGAAAATAAAAATAAAAAAAGTTTAAGCATTACCATGCATACAATAAAATATGATCATCAATCTTTTTATTGGACAAAAAAATAAAAACAGTTAAGATTGCATGACTAAAAAAATCCAAAAACTTTGTAATGAAGATAAAATAAAATTGATTTTAGTTCAATGGATTGACCAATCATATATATTGAAACGAAAAATTAACTTTGCAATTCGTAAAAATAATAATGAAAATGACCAATCAATAATGAAGTACTTAGGAAATATGGATGAGCCATTAAGATTGATGATGTATTTTGGTGGAGTGCATTATTTTGAAGCAGCCAAATTGGTAAATCAATTACTTATAGAATATATTAATTTTGTCTTATATACTATCACTTATTATTTCCAATTTATTTCTAAAATTAAAAACATTCAACTTATGAATGCATCCACTATGGCTACTATGGATGTGAAAGAATTATATGGATCTATTAATAGAAAATTATCCATTCAAATAGTGCATGAAAAACTTTGAGAACTAATTGCCCTACTGATAGATTTAAATTTATTATTGCTTTTCTGTCTTGGCTTGATTTACACATTTTTACACTCTTTGAAAACAAGTGGTATACTATGAAAGATGGATGGCCAATGAGCTTACCTGTCAGTGGCATTTTATCTAATGTCTACTTAAATAAATTTGAGAGCTCTATAATACCAAAATATTACAATTCCACTCATGATTTTACATATATTCATATGTGGATGATATATTTATTATTTCCTTTATGGATAATATTTTACATATACGAGAAGAACTTCAAAGTTTATCTAATTTATCACTTAGCATTGTATATGAAAATAACAACAAACAAATCAAATATCTTGACCTTTCATTATCAAGAAATAATAACAGTATAGATTACAAGATGATAATTAAGCCTTTTGAAATTAGAAGCTGTATTCACCCTAAATCTAACTCACCTGCATCACATAAATTTACTGGTTTAAATTTTTCTTATTTAGAAATTTGCATCTTTGTAAATATGAAGCAGACAGAAAAGAAAATCTGAATAATTTTATTAAAGATTTAATGACAGCAGGTTTTAAATTTAAATCTATTAAAAATAATATTACTATATTCCATAATAAAATAAATAATATTGTACCACATATTCAACTTTCTAGAATTACTATTCCTTACATTTCCAAAATATCTAACAAACTATCTAAAGCATTATTCAATAAGTTTAAAATAGGATTTAGAATTCCTTCTAATTCTAACAGATTAATCAGCAACTCAAAAGATCATATTGATTGTTCATTCATCCCACATGTAGTATATTCAATTTCATGTCCTCAAGAAAAATGTCTTGCTGTATATTATGGTGAAACTAAAGCTACTATTAATACTAGACTTGCTCAACACATGTACACTTACAAGAGAGCTCAGAAGAACAACAATATACCTTCTGTATTTTTGGAGCATTCCATGAAATCTGGACACAATTTTACTGCTGCCAATCCTGTAATTATATGCACTGAATCAAATGATTATAAGAGGAAAATAAAAGAAGCATTCTATATTAATGGAAATATTAATGCTATAAATAGAAAAGACACTTGCTTTGATATATCGAAGAAATGGTCCATGTAACATGTGCTAATTTTAAATATCTTTGTATATATTTTATGTATTTTTAAGAAAGTTATGATTATGAGGCATGGATCCTCGAAAACGTTTAGCTTATTTTTTTATTTTTATTATATTTATTTATAACTTCTCTTTTTAAACTTCACTTTTAAGTTTTTGTGTTTATTTATATATAATGGGAAGTAATCTATTTTATATATGGACGAAGTAACTAATGAAGATTAAGGATCTAAAAGTTGTGAGAAAAAATATCATTCGGAATTTGTAACAGCAAAGCAAAAGAAAAAATTACAAATGCTAATTAGAACACAATCCCCAAATATTACATATCCAAATCAAAAAACCGTTTATAATTTATCTAAGAAAGCCCTCACTACAGATGAAGTTTCAGTTTTAGAAAAGGTTTCAATTTTGCTTTAACACCTTCCCGTATTCCTTTTGAGAAAATTGTTTTTAATGTTGAATCAGCTCTCGATAAAATAGATTCTCCATCGGCAGATTTGGCTAGAGCTGAGATTTGTAATATTTTAAAAAAAGCTAAGCTTCCTAAAAATAATATTTCAAATAAAGAAGGACAAGCATTAAATAATATAAAATTGGACAAATCAATTGTTGTACTTCCAGCTGATAAAGGTAATGCCACAGTTGTTATGGATTGTGACATTTACCATAATAAAATTTTAGATCTGCTTAATGATAAAACTTATAAACTATCAAAAAGAGATCGTACTATGTATTTGGAAAAAACAACAAAAGCTATTATTAATAAATCGCCTATTGAAACAGAGATAAAAAATAAAATAATCCCTCTTGAAAAATCTTGTGTCTGTCCAAAATTTTATGGACTTTCAAAAATTCACAAAACAGATACTCCCCTTCATCCAATAGTAAGTACAATAGGTTCTCCAACTCATATTTTAGCTAGATACTTATCGGATTTCATTAAACCTATAATGCCATCTATTAAATCATATATTAAAAACTTTTTTCATTTTATTTCTGTTTTAAAAAGTTTAAAAATTAATGCTAATGACATTCTGGTCAGTTTTGATGTCGTGTCTTTGTTTACAAACATTCCAATTGATGAAGCTTTAAATAGAATCTCACAATGTTGCAATTTACCAGACCATATTATTGCTTTGATTAAACATTGTCTTTTAAATACATATTTTGTATACAATGGACAGCATTATAGACAAGTTTTTGGTACTCCTATGGGCTCACATACCTCAGGAGTAATAGCTGATTTATTCATGGAAAATATAGAAACTCGTGCTTTAGAATCATCGTCTTTAAAACCTCTCATTTGGCTCAGATACATAGATGACACTTTTGTTATATGGCAACATGGAAAAAATAAATTAGATGATTTTTTTTTACATTTAAATAATATGCATCCTCATATTAAATTTACAATGGAGACAGAGTCTGATGGAAAACTCCCTTTTCTTGATGTTCTAGTTACCAAAACACCAAATAGTTTATCTTTTTTGATTTACAGAAAGGATACACACACAGACAGATATTTACATTTCCATTCTCATCATCACCCAACTCAGATAGTTTCTGTAGCCAAAACTCTTTTAAATAGAGCAATTACCCTTTCAGATGAGACACATCTGAAAGAAGAAATAAATCATATTAATAGTGTTTTATTAGCAAATAGTTATAATTACAAATTTATAAAAAAAGCCTTATTTCAAGCCCAAAATAGACAAAATAGGAAACAAAAAACTGATAAATCAGCTATTAGGATTTGTGTTCCATATGTAAAAGGAACTACAGACAGCATCGCACGTATATTAAAATGCTATAATATAAATACAGCATTTTCTGCTCATCAAAAGATCAGCAATATAATAACCAAGCCTAAGGATTCAATCCCTCTTGAATCTCATGGTGTCTATCAAATCTCATGTAAAAATTGTAAAGCTTCTTACATAGGTATGAGTAATCATCACATCAGTGTTAGGAGAGCTGAGCATGCTAATACAGTTAATTAACACTCATCATCATCAGCACTCTCACTTCATACTATAGATTCAGGTCATAAAATTGATTTTTCTAGTACCATGATCATATCCAGATGTGATAATCTTTACCAGTGCAAAATTAAAGAAGCCATTGAGATACTTAAAAGGCCAGATTGCATCAATAAGTGAGATGATACATGCAAACTTCCTCCTATTTGGAAAGATTTAAAAAAAAAACATTTCTAAATTTAACATTTTTGCTATTGGGGGAACTTTAATGTTTTTCAAATCAGTTATTGTAGCTCCTTTACAACTGTTTTTCTACCTTTTCTTAATCTGTGGATGACTTGTGTGACCAAGTCAAAATGTCAGTATATTAATATTAAAAGTTTTTAACATGGATGAACCTGCAAAATATGTTTTTTATATATTTAACCCGTGCAAATCTTCATTTTAATATATATATATATATATATATATATATATATAAATATATATATATATATATATATATATATATATAGTATTTTTAATGGAAGTTTTACAGGAAAATAATATATGAAGATATCAATTTTTAACTACTTTATTAAAAAGAATTTTACTTAGAACAGTAGCTATTGAAAGCCCATTGGCCCAAGTTAAGAGGTAAATTAAAATTGTCAGTCTGATTGCATAAAAAAGGAGATCATTTTGAATGCAATATATATATATATATATATATATATATATATATATATATATATATATATATATATATTATAATATTCCATACCATCATCATACTATTGTTTTATTAGTCAAATAAATTTTCAAATGTTTTATTGCTTGAATGCTCATAAGAAGTTTGGGCACTTAAATTAATACAATAGGATAGCAATCTATTGTATTTGAGTTTTAAAAAACATTTGGCACTGTGCTAAGAAATTCAAGATACCTTTTTATTATTAGTGGACCTGTCAAAATAAGAGTTTGTACAATGTCACTTACCATTTTTATAATGTTTTATTCTGTATACAATCTTAATTATATTATATCTGAAAATAAACTAACTTTTTTTCTATTTTCTGATTCTATTATATAGTCTCTTCTAAAATTTCTTTAATAAATTTCTAACTTTATAATGCATGTCTATATTTTTAATGTAATTTTTAAAAAATACTTTTTATTTACTCTTTCCAAAACTTCTCTATTTTTAATGGTACTTTTTTCGTATTTTTTTAAATTCATAATTTTCTTTTATATATATATACAGTTAGTGAGATTTTATATATATATTGTGCCAAGGCCAATTTGGCACATGTATATAAAATAATTTTGTCTAAAACAAATATTAAAAAAAAAAAAAAATCTTCCGTAAAAGAGTTTGAAATAAAAGATTAAAAGTGGGAAGGGGGTTTTCTTAAAGTCAAACTAAAAGTGTTATAAAAGAAAGTAAAGTTTTTCTAAAATAGTATTCACAAAAATCAGTAATTTAAAATTTAAAAAAAAATATAAATCTCTTTTCATTCAAGCTTATTATAATAAATTATATATGTGTGTGCGAGTGTAAATAAATGTATGCCTGTTAAAATAATATTAGAAAATATATATATATATGTAAATGAAAGTTAAGAAAGAAATTATATTTGGAAAACACAGCGATGGCTATTAAGTTATATAAAGATTTAAAAAAACCACACCAGCAGTGGGCTACTAATTAAAGATATAAAAGCAATATGTTTATGAAAGCTACTACTAATTAAACAATCGTCAAAAACACGTTGTCATAGGATTAATTATTAATGGAATTTCAACAATACCTATTGAACCTATTTCCGGAGGATATTAAAATGAAAACAATTCAGATACATAAATAGCCAGATTTTTATCGGAGTTCAGTTTTTTCAGTCTAGTTTGCAGTGACAGACTTGTTTCAGTTCAGACAACAGTACAATTTTTATTATGTAAAAAGAAACAAAAATGCATTGTTGAGCAGCTTTTGGAAATATATATTCGTGCTTCAGCCTTTTTAGTCCAACAAGATCATCAAAACCTGCCTGTGAAATAATGCCTGCATAACAACTCAGAAATCGTCCGTCAAATGTTCAACTGTTTTCAAGAATAAAACCAATGGTTTTGCATAAAATTTCTTCAAGAAACATCCAAATCTAACCGGTTAGATATACTCCATCAGAAGCAGCCAACAACAAGCAATATCCACGTTCCAAAAATCCTAAGTAAACATTTATTTATTATCATTTATACATAGTAGCCACCGCTGTAATTCATCAATCCTACTGAGTAAAGTAATTTGAACTCTTAAGCATGCATAAAATGAACTATTGATGTGCGTGTGTGTGAATGTAAGATAGTTTAACAATGTCACATATTATTTATGCTTTTCACCAGATATATGTTATAATGTGTTACTTTAAAAATGTGTGTGTGTTAAATTAGATTTGTAAAGATGTTTAAATTTAGTCAATTAATGTTGGGTAATAAATTATCTTTAAACTTAATCAATGTTAATTAAAATAAAATGTGTTTAAACTTAAACTTTATTTGTCTGTCAATTCTTTTTACCAACCTTTTTATTCATTCTTTCCATCACTACTTTTGTATAATTTTGTTATTGAATTAAAATTAGACGGAGCTCGTTTTAGGGAATATTTCGAGCACTGGATTATGAGCCTACTGCCTGAATATGTTAGTCATTAGACTAGCTGGCACTCCAGGGTTTACCCCAAAACAAATAAAATATTTGGATAGTAGGGGTTTGAATCTAGCAGCCAAGGTGGGCCATTGATGATAGTTAAAGCTATCAATAAGATCTCCCATTTTGCTCGAACATGCCGGTTCGTTCACATAACATTTATATATTATGTATGTATTAGGAAGGAGTTTGAAACCGGCCAAATCTTATATATACGTATAAATAAGTGGTTTCAGTGGTTCGACCTGGTACATAAATGGCTTTCCCAATGTTTGGGGCTGTACCTAAGAAACAATAGGAAATAAATACGTTGTTTCTTGTTTAAAAAAAATTTCTATACAAAAGCTAAATTACGTATGTTAAAGCGTTTTAATTGTTTTTTTTTTTTAAAAAAAGAATTGACCAAAAACTTAGTTTTCTTTAAATGAAAAGAGATTTACGCTATTTACATTATCTAAAATAAATTATTATGTTAAATCAGAGACAGTTGGATGTTTGGGTAGAGTTAAAGCATTAAGATCGTGTGGAGAAAAATGGACAAAGGAGGGGTGGAGTCAGCATGTATTTCCAGTTTAGTAAGAAATAAAGAAAATAATAATTAGTAAACTTATTAAAGTGAATAAAATACGGTATTAAAAATAATGATAAAAAGAGTTTAAAATTATAAATTATAAAAAAAAAAATAAAGCCATGGAGACTCAAGGTAAAAATATAGAAAATAGCCCCAACAAGGAAAAAAGAGAAATCATAGCTTTACTAACCAGCATGTTTGAAAAACAAAAAGAAACAGCCGAAGAATATAAAAAAATAACCGAAGTGCGTAAAAACCAAAATAATGAAATGAAGAGTAAATTGGAAGGGCAAGCTGACATGCTTGAAAAGTTAAAGGACCAGATCAAAATGGGCTAGAATAAAATGAAAGAAGAAATTAGGGAAGAAATAGAAGAGATTAAAACACAAGTAGAAAATCAAATAGAGACTGCTTACCAAGTAATAGAAAAAAATAAGATAGAAGATAGAAAAATAATTGAAGAGATAAAAGTTGAAGTTACAAATTTAACTGTAAAAGTAAATCAGATAAATCGTAGTCAAAATAGCCCACAAACTGAAATAAAAAAGCCAGACCAGCTAAGTGCGAACATGCACATTACAAATACCTCCATGAGTCATCCTCAGAAACACATTTATAAAAAAATTCAGAAGATTTACAAAAGCCCATATAGTATAGTCCCTCAAACTGACTTCAATGACTTTGTGATAGCCAAAGGAAATATAGAAAAAGGAACTTGTAACGCTAGGTCACTAAAGTTATTTGGAGGGCTGAATAATAAAGAACCACCAGACAAAAATTAAAAATATATAATCTGATGGATTCGCTGGATTGACCTAGTTATTAATGACCATGGACTTGGAATAATGGAAAATGTTTAACAAAGGTTAATGAAATAAAAATAACCTATAGTTTTCTTTTTAAACAAATGTAAAAATGAGAATCAAAGTTAGTTTGAATAATGAAAAATGATTAAAGTTAGTCTTAGTAAAATAAAATAACAATCTTAGAGTTTAAAATGTCAAAGCATCTATAAAACAATTTATGTCAAAACCCTCAATTATGTCTTATCAATTATATTGATATCCCAGCTCATAAGTCTAGAACATAGCAGAGCATGACACAAACAAAAAAAATGTGTAAAATCAAAATAGACAAGCAAAAAAGGGAGAGTAAAAATAATGCTTTAAGAATAAAAATGAAATAAATAAGTGTATAATGAAAGTATTAATGAAAATAAAACATTATCAAATAAAATTAAAAAAAAAGTGTACTAAATTAGGATTGAGGTGTGTGCGAGTATTTGGGCAAAGAAATTAAAAGTTGGTTTAAATCAGCACAAAATCTATCTGTGTGTTTGAATTGCCTTATACTTTGCTGCCTACTTCTCTTAACATTACATTTATTACCTAATGAGGAGAATAAAAACTAAAAGTGCACTCTAGAAAAATAAAAATTTGAAGTGGTCAATACTTAGGAAAAGTGATCAACGCACATATTAATTAAGAAAAATGTTTGTAAATAAATAAGTAGATCAAATAGTTAAAATAAAATCGATAAAATCAAGTTAAATAAATAAGCGTAAATATATCTATAGTAAATAATAATAAAAAGTGACTCATGATAAACTAATAGATTTTTTTTTTTTGGAATACACGCACGGTAATAAAAGAAAGTAAATAAAAGATTTAAAGTCAAGTCATTATATATATATATATATATATATCAGTGTAATAGTGAATCATAGTAAAGTAAGTTGTTTTTGAATATATGCAAGTTAATAAAAGTTGAGTAAATAATGAATTGTAATAAAGTAAAATAGTTTTTCTGAATACACGCACATAGATAAAAAAGTTGAGTAAGGGTTGAAAATAATATTCGAGATTAGATTAATATAAATAAGTATGAAAACTGATGTCCGTGGTAGTTTAGAATAATATTGTGAGATTAGATTAATACAAATGTTAGAATAATGTTCATATGAATTTAAAAATAATGTTGTAAGATTAATAATGAAAATATAAAGTCAATCTAAGGTGTATTAAGAGTGTGTAAGTATACATGTGTATATACGCGCACATACACTGGTAATATTCGGTAAATGTGATACCTCATGATGCATATCTTAAATGTATTTATCCAGATATCCTTTTAGGTTATTTTCTTGGCACTACTGCACCTCATGATGCGTGCAAAAAGGAATTTATTTATTATAGATTCCCTGTAAGCAAGTCCAGTAATAACTCGATATCTAGAATACTAGTAGGTGTAGAATTATGCTTCATGTATACACATGTGTACGAATTTATCTAGAGCAAAAGGGAATGAGGGTAGTATAGAAATAAATTTAGTTAAAGATATGTTTAAAGTTGCCAACTGGATAAGTTTTAGTACCTTTAACGGACTTGTCAGGGATCATTCCTCTTTCCAAAGCATAAGTTGAAAATGGACAGTTGAAAATTCTTGCCATTTTGCAGCAACCCTTTCTTTTTCCAAGTCCGATCAAGTGAATCGGCAAATGAAGTTTCGATTTTATATACGTGTAAGTTGGTGTAAGTCAGCAAATCTGCTTCTGCATCGTTTCCAAAAGATCTCTGTGCCACAAAATTAGTGTGTCCTGGTGGTCATTATCCATGATTTAGATCATTGTGAGCAATGCGTTCGGCATAGATAGAAGGAAAGGATAGTCAAAACAGATTGCGCTTTGTATGTTAAGTAAAAGATATTAAAAAGCTAACTTAGAAAAATAATAAATTAATAAATCTTTAGAGTCAAGAATTGAAATTGCAAAAGATAAAATGGTCAAAAATGACACATTTTACTCTAAAATGGAGGGGGGTGTAATGTGCCAAGGCGATTTTGGCACATGTATATAAAATAATTTTGTCTAAAAAAATTATTAAAATAAAAAAAAAAATTCTTTCATAAAAGAGTTTGAAATAAAGATTAAAAGTGGGAAGGGAGTTTTCTTAAAGTCAAACTAAAAGTGTTATAAAAGAAAGTAAAGTTTTTCTAAATTAGTATTCATAAAGATAAGTAATTTAAAATTTAAAAAAAAATATAAATCTCCTTTCATTCAAGCTTATTATAATAAATTATATATGTGCATGCGAGTGTAAATAAATGTATGAGTGTTAGAATAATATTAAAAAAAATGGAAATGAAAGTTAAAAAAGAAATTATATTTGGAAAACACAGTGATGGCTATTAAGTTAAATAAAGATTTAAAAAAAACCACACCAGCGGTGGGCTATGAATTAAAGATATAAAAACAATACGTTTATGAAAGCTACTACTAATTAAACAATCATCAAAAACACGTTGTCATAGGATTAATTACTAATGGAATTTCAACAACACCTATTGCACCTATTGCCGGAGGATATTAAAACGAAAAGAATTTGGATACATAAATAGCCAGATTTTTATCAGAGTTCAGTTTTTTCAGTCTAGTTTGCAGTGACAGTCTTCTTTCAGTTCAGACAACAGTGCAATTTTTATTATGTATACAGAAACAAAAATGCAATGTTGAGCAGCTTTTGGATATATATGCTTGTGCTTCAGCCTTTTTAGTCCAACAAGATCATCAAAACCTGCCCGTGAAATAATGTCTGCATAACAACTCAGAAATGCTCCATCAAATGTTCAACTGTTTTTAAGAATAAAACCAATGGTTTCACATAAATCTCTTCAAGAAACATCCAAATCTAACCAGTTAGATATACTCCACCAGAAGCAGCCAACAACAAGCAATATCCACGTTCCAAAAATCCTAGGTAAACATTTATTTATTATCATTTATACATAGTAGCCACCGCTGTAATTTGTCAATCCTACCGAGTAAAGTAATTTGAACTCTTAAGCATGCATAAAATGAACTATTGATGTGCGTGTGTGTGAATGTAAGATAGTTTAATAATGTCACATATTATTTATGCTTTTCACCAGATATATGTTATAATGTGTTACTTTAAAAATGTGCGTGTGTTAAATTAGATTTATAAAGATGTTTAAATTTAGTCAATTAAGGTTGGGTAATAAATTATCTTTAAACTTAATCAATGTTAATTAAAATAAAATGTTTTTAAACTTAAACTTTATTTGTCGGTCAATTCTTTTTACCAACCTTTTTATTAATTCTTTCCATCACTAATTTTGTATAATTTTGTTATTGAATTAAAATTAGACTGAGCTAGTTTTAGGGAATATTTCGAGCGCTGGATTATGAACCTACTGCCCGAATATGTTAGTCATTAGACTAGCTAGTGCACCGGGGTTCACCTCGAAACAAATAAAGTATTTGGATAGTAGGGGGTTGAATCTAGCAGCCGAGGTGAGCCATTGTTGATAGTTACAGCTATCAATAAGATCTCCCATTTTGCTCGAATGTGCCGGTTCGTTCAAGTAACATTTATAAGGTTATGAATGTATTAGGAAGAAGTTTGAAACCGGCCAAAACTTATATATACGTATAAGTAAGTGGTTTCAGCAGTTCGACCCGGTACAATATATATATAATATTAATAGCCCACAACATAATCTTATTAAAAGCTTATTTGATTTTTCATTCTACATTTATGATCCACATAAATTAGTAATTTAAAATATTACTTATTTGACATATGATTCTTGAGATTATTTAGATATTATTTCTATTATATTTGATTAAGTAACCAAGTATATTACTATTATTATCATGCAAGATATGATTATTAGTAATTATTTTAAACAGATACAACACCAATGAAAGATATACTTGAAATTGCTACAATATTAAAATACATTATATTTTTTAAGAATGCCACATTAAACAAAGAGAGATTGTACCATGATTTTTTAAATCTTATTATATTATTTATTTTATTTTTAAACTTTGCTCATTAAATAGATTTAATGTTGAGAGTCATTAATTTATTTTAGTTGCTTATTGTTGTATTTATTTTATAAGAGTAGTTAGATATCATGTAAAATCCCTCATCATATTTGACTACAGAGTACTAATTGCTATAGTTTATTAGAAATGGACCTAAGATGATGATGATGATGATTATTATTATTATTATTATTATTATTATTATTATTATTATTATTATTCTAGCACATGTGCGTGTGCAGTGCAACTGTCCCCAAAAGCTATAAAGTGTTATTAAATAATAGATAAATAAAAACAAATGAGCTGTGCGCTTTCAAAGGATCGTGCTTTCATAATCATAGCTTGCTAATTCATTTAATGATATGCAGATATGCTAATTCTATTTCTTCAATAAAGCATAGCATGTGTCCTTCCTGTTTATGGTGTCATTGTCTCGTGAGATGAAGTAGACCTCTTTGATTTTTCTTTTAAGGTCATGTCTCTCTCTACACACGATTGTAGGATTTTCTGGAATACACTTGTGGTGACTTGTGCTCTGGATGCTGAAAGAAAACTGAATAGGTGGAAGGATTGTTGAGAGCTCTATTGTATGATTTATGTTGTGCTAATCGCATGGACAAACTGCTTTCCTCATAATATGTGCCTTTACAGTTATTGTTGGAGCAAGCAATATTATATACTGTATGGGGTGTCTGTAAAAGTGGAGTTTGGTCTTTAGTATTGTAAATTGTTGGAATTTGGGGGGGGGTTAAAAGCAAAGCTGATATCTGTTGTTGAGGATGGAATGCAATTCTTCATCTCACGAGATAAAGACATCTTAAACAGGAAGGACACATGCTATGCTTTATTGAGGAAATGGAATTAGCATATCATTAAACATATTAGCAAGCTATGATTATAAAGGCAAGATCCTATGAAAGTTCTCAGGTTGTTTGTTTTTATTTATCTATTTTGTAATAACACTTTATAGCTTTTGAGAACAGTTGCACCGCACACATGCTAAAATATATATATTTTCCCAAAGTAAAAAATTATTTGACATAATCGTATTATTATTATTATTCTGGATGATTGTAAATTTCTTACTGAGAGATGATGAGCAAAGTTATTAGTTAATATTTTATCAAAGAAATATCTATTAGTTTATTATTATTTCTGTAATAAATTTGTAAAATCATATTTTAAAATCATTAAATGTGTCTTTTAAAGATATGAGAGTATTACATGGCAATTTTGTGATGTGAATTTGGTAGGGTAATATTCTTATGCCATTGGGAATGTATCTTTTGGGATGTATTCTCAATGTTTGAGCTAGTGTACCTTATTGAATGTCTCATGTTAAGAGTTTTTTTTATAGTTTTATTTGTTATTATGATAGAACATTATTTGTTTGTAATATTGAGTTAGTAAGAAGCTAGATTTATTAGTGAATGAATAGATTGAATATTATAATTGGAATACTGATTATTTATTATGAACCTAAATGCTATGATATTTTATTATAATAAGTCTTCTTAAATTTAATTATTGAAAAATATTATTTTAATAGATAATATATCTTAGTAATCTATCTTGAGCTAGTGAGAACAGTATTATTTTTAATAATCATTGTTTATGTAATCCAATTGAAGTTTAATATTGTTATCTCAGTTAGCCAAACTCTTTAGTTCAGTAGTTTTCCTTTTTCCTTTCACTCTTCTTATATTTATTTAACTTATATTCTATTTTTTCAATATTCTTTTTAATTATGTGTACTGGGAAATTAATCTGTTTTAACTCATTGATTATTAATTTTTTTGTTTAATATAGTCTTCTTTTTTTGAACAATACATTGCAGCCCTGTATATTCTTAATTACATACAACTATTTTTTTTATTCCCTATCAATGTTGGAAAACCAACTTGCTATTTTGTTATCAATATTGTTCTTCTTATAAATATTTGTTTGAATATACAATTTTTTATCTATCACTTTCTTTTGAAACATTATATCCAGATATGCAATTTCATTATTTTTTTCAACTGTAAACTTTATATTCCCTTCCACTTTATTAATATCATTAATAAACTGAAAACGAGCATTTTTATTTTGTTACACAAAATAAAAATGCCCCTTTGTTTTTTTAAAAATATGTAGATGATTATCCAAAGTCGAATAAACTGATTTATTAACGATATTTATTAATAAAGTGGAAGAGAATATAAAGTTTACTATTGAGAAGGAAGAAAATAATGAAATTGCATATCTGGGTATAATGTTTCAAAAAAAATTGACAGATAAAAAATGGTATATCCAAGCAAATATTTATAAAAAGAACAATATTGGTAACAAAATTTTCAACATTAATAGGAAATATAAAATTAGTTGTATATATTCTAGAATATACAGGGCTGCAATGTATTGTTCAAGGAAAGAAAACTATATTAAACAAAAAGATTTAATAATCAATGAGTTAAAACAGAGTGGTTTCCTGGTACATATAATTAAAAGGAATATTGAAAAAATAGAAAATAAGATAAATAAAAAATGAAATGAATAAAGGAAAAAAGAAAGGTGAAAATATATATAGGAATAAAAACAAATAATAATATTATAGTGAATAAATTTAATAAAATTATAAAGAATATTAATAAAAATGCAAAAGCATAATTACTACAAAAATAGTTAATAAAAAAGAGAAAACATTAAATTTAATAGATAACAAATACATAGGATACAAGAAGATAATAAAGGAAAAATTAATGGAGTGTATGTGATAAAATGCAAACAATGTTTAGATAGTGGGATTGATAACAAATATATGGGAAAAACAAAAAATTCTATATAAACAAGATTAAACTACATGTTAGATAATAAATCACCAATATATATATATATGAAGGAAACAGGACACAAATTTACACAAAGCTCAAGAAAAATGATGTTACATACAGACAGTATTAAAGAAAGGAAAATAAAAAAAGCAATACTAATAAGAAAGTTAAAACAAAAATTTAATAGGGATTCTGGAATTAGGATGAGATTGGTATATAGTTCTTAAATGAAATATGTAGAGGTAAATATACAAAGAAAAACATACTTATAAATGAAATATGGGTTGGAAACAATTGTTAAGTTACATAGGAGTATAAACATGAGCATGTTTATAGATATTAAATATTAGAAAAAAAAATTAGCATAATATTTACATATAAAGCAGTTTAACATAAGTTTATAAGGAAAGAATAATAATAATAATAATAATAATAATAATAATAATAATAATAATAATAATAATAATAATAATAATAATAATAATAATAATAAAAGTTAAAGTGTATAAATAAAAAAATATAAATAAGGTTTTAGTGCATATAGATATATAGGGGATTTGAACTCAGTCTTTCAAGAACTATTCAACCATCCACACTATCTCATACAACTGATACATGTGACCACATACATGTATGAAAGATAAATAATCACCAATAAATGTATTTCATGCTAAACCAGCAACTCATCAGTTGGTCTAGATTATCATCTCCCACATATATGTATAATCAATGCTCGGTTCATATTAAGATAGCAAATCTTCACACTTTAAAAAACAGGCTTCAATATACTCCAATGTCCAACTTTTCAGCCATCCATATCATTAAAAATCTGAGATAGAAAGCACAAATCCCATGCTGATGCCAATATTATTGAGATAGTGTGGATGACTGAGGAGTGTTTGAAAGACTGTGTTCAAATTCCCTATACTTACAATTAAATTTCAGGTTTGTGAAGAGTGCCTGGTTTTCAAATATTTACATATGAATCTTGTATCCTGCCCATCCCTCTTCTATGTATTTAAATAAATAAGATCCTATATGGGAAGGGTCAGAGTGATTTGAGATCAACATGGGTATGGCAATAATATTGGCACCAACATAGGATTTGGCTTTCCATCTCAGATTTTCAATGATATAGATGGCTGAAAAGTTGAAGGTTGGAGTAGATTGAAGCCTGCCCATTAAAATGTGAATATTTGCTATCTTAATATAAACTGAGCTCTGATTATATATATATGGGAGATGATAATCTGACTAACTGATGAGTGCTGGTTTAGCATGAAATATGTATATTGGTGATTATTTATCTTGTCTACATGTATATTGTCATGTGTATCAGTTGTATGAGATAGTGTGGCTGGTTGAAGAGTGCTTGAAAGTCTGAGTTTAAATTTCCTATGAAGAATGCTTAGTTTTCAAATATTTGCATATATATATATATATATATATATATATTTGCATATATATATATATATATATATATTTAGTTTAAATAACATGTAATAGAGGGAGGTAGGGTATAAGATTTTTCAAAAAAGAAAAATGTTTTTTTAAAAAGGTTAAAGTAAATTTGGGTGAGTTTAAAAGGTCACAATTTTTATAGGTTTTAGATATTAAAAACCAGTAATAAAAATAAAATATTAGATGTAACAGAAGAGTAAGAAAATAATAGATATTATATGATTTAAAAATTAAAAAGAATATTATTAAAGGAATTAGTGCCGAAATGACAATTATATGAATATAAAGTTAAATGTTTTATTGAGGTGGAGATAATAAAAATAAGGTTTAAGTTAATATGGAATAGAAGTAATTAAGAGATTATGAAAAATAATAAAAATGAATAGTATATTTAGATTAATAGTTGTTCTTGAATATGTATATAGTTAGGAATTCACATGTATAATTTATATTTATATTCTGTTTATATTGTTTATTTTATATTAACTGGATTATTTTATTTTGATTTAATTATATTTATTTCAGTTTCATTAGGTTTGGTTATATATTTTATGTTGTTTTTAGTTTTTTATTGTTTTCATTTTTTATGGTATTATTTATATAGTTATGTATTTTATTTTATTTTGTTAATTATATCATAGCTCTGAAGAAGACTGCAGGGCAGTCGAAACATAGGTATATATATATATATATATATATATATATATATATATATACAAAAGGTTTTTGCTAAAAAGTGTTCAAAGTGATTTGGATAAATTAGATTTATATAAGATATTATAGAAAAAATAAAGGAAAAAGTGATTTTGGAAATATATAAATACTAATCAGAGCTTACTTTAACTACAAGTCTATGCAGACATATAATAGAATAATAAACAATTAGGGCAGCAAATTCTATACATGGGAATTATGGAACACAAGATATGACTAGAATATTTTTAAATATATATAGTTTTTATTGAAATTAAAATAAAGTTAAATAAGTATGTATATTTCATGATAATGTCATAAAGAGCATATGGAGTTTCAATATATTGAGTTTTTAGTATAGATAATGTTATGGATATAATAAACTACTACAAATGTCATTTCTTTCAGAAAAAAATATCTTGATATGCAACATACATGCATAAAATAATTTATTTTTCACTAACAAAATATTAGTTGTGACTTATTTAAAAAGTCAAATGATCTGATGATATAGGCGTACTTAAGTTGAAGACTGAACATACCAATTCCATTTAACTGGCCTGAATTTTTTTTTTGCTTTACACAACTACAAATCAATTCATAATCCACTAGCTCTTGTCACCTCTACTCTAATGTTTGAAAAACTGCATACATTATTTAAAAAAACCTAAAAACCATAAAACATGTTTTTGCAAAGAAAGTTTATAAATGTGGACCTGCACTTTAATAGTTACATGATAAGTAGAATTGGGATTACAAAATATTATGTCTTTCATTTTAGATTTTACAATTTAAAATTAATAATTCCTTATTATTATAAGTGCTTGCTAAAAATATTTTTTAATTTTACTTTATGTAATTTTATATTGCAGCAAACAAACAAAAAAAAGTTTTTTTTTAAAAATATATATGTAAAATTTAAGGACAGTTTATATATCATTCATAATGCATATTAAACAAATAAAATAATTTTTTATGCCAAATCATTTTTTAAAAAAAATGTCCATATAAGATACAAGATAAGGTATTCTGGAAGAAAAAAGCCACTATAAAATACTTTCTTATCTAGGAACATAAGGCAATATTCAACAGGCTTGCCAATTGTTTTGTGCCAAGGGTTTGAATTCTTAATTTAACCTGTAGATTCTGATGAGTAATATTGGATAGTTAGCTGGGTTAAAATGGATATGTGAATAATAAAGTATATAGTTTGGATAAAAATATTGTTCCTTTGTATTATCACATGATCACTATCTCATACTAGCACATAATTGTTATTAAACAATTCAAAACAAAGCAAAACTCTCCATATAGTAGTGCCATGCTAACAAGAGCAATCAATGGATGGCAGAAGGCTTGTGCATAAAATCCCTACTAGTACCTACTCATCCAATATCCCCAGACTTGTTTCTGGCTTGTGGCCTTCATCAGTGAGGAGTCTTGGAGGCTCCTCACTGATGAAGGCCACAAGCCAGAAACTAGTCTGGGGATATTGGATCAGTAGGCACTAGATAGGGATTTTATGCACAACCCTTCTGGCATCCATTGATTGCTCTTGTTAGCACAAGATGGCACTACTATATGGAGAATTTTGCTTTCCTTTGTATTATATGTATTTTTGTTACTGTATTCACAAAAATAAATTACAAACAATACATATAAATGTTTAATATCTCAAATATATGTGCTATTTTATTTGTATAATATTCTGGAAAAATATGTATGAAAATATACCTCCAGTGTAGTGTAGTGAGAATTTATTATCAATTATTTAATTTATGTTAGAATGGAAAAATGGCATGTGGATTATGAAACTCCAATGCTTGTCATATGTAATAATTCTAAAATATTTATTTTATTTGTTATTATTATTGCGTAATAAAATTTTTATTTGAGAAAGACTTGTCGAAATTCACAAAAGAGTGGATAAAAGGTACACTGCCATCAGTGGAAAAACTATAAATAGAATTGAATAAAAAAAGACTGTCTCTATCTTGGCTTCAATAAAAGTGAATCACAGTTCATTTGTATAATTTTTTTATAAGTATATGATTGTGAAAGAGATATAATGATGAGATGAAACCAGTAATGTTCATCCATTGTCCATTGAATTTGTGAGAGGTGATAATTTATTAAAATATGAAAATAAATTTTTAGCATTTCAAAACCATTGCAATGTTTCTTTGAATTAAAAATATATAATACCTACTTTTGAATGATAAGATCTAAATTTTAACAACAGAAAAATATACACACAGATTATGTTTACCTAATAATATAAATTTATAAACTTGTATAATTTATACACAGAAAAACGAAATTGGTTCTATTTTCACAACATTGTGTTGTATGAAATTAACATCTGCTCACTTGTAAGGTTTTATGAATTTATTATTTGTGAAATGAAGGAATATATACATTGCATCATTGTGAATATAAATTAGTGTTCGCACACTTACAACCTTATATAAATCAAATATCTGATTAATAAAAATAAAATTAGGATATCTGGAAATTACCAGAATTAATAATATGTGGCTTGAAGAGTTTTTTAATGATATTTCTACATTTTCTGGAATAATAAAATTTCATTGGATCAGAGTTTAAAAAAGTAAGAACCAGAACTATGATATTATTTTTAGAAATGCCATTTTTAACCACTAGTACTCAGGCTTTTTGATTATATTTAACATTATTATTGCTATATTTTTTTTCTTTATTTAAAATGTATAATATTTATTTATAGAAATAGTAGTATAATTTTTAGATTAAGTTGTGACCTATTTATATATTTACATAAAGAAGAGTTACTATATTCTAAGTTTGAATTTATATTTTACAGCATAGTAATTATTTTTTAATTTAAAATATTCATTATTTTAATGTATTGATTACCTATTTTAGGAGTTCAAAATGATGATATATTGTAATAAGTATTTTTTTTATTTTGTTCTCTTAAATTTATATTAACAAATAAGTAGAGTCATTTATATATGTATTCCAATTAATTGTATTTTATATTTAATATAAAAAGAAGATATATCTTGAACTATCTTATATTTTGGAAAATATAAATATTTTATAACAGTTTCTGTGTTACTTTAACATATGTGTTGTTTATTTAGTGTCCGATAAGGGAAGATTGATATGTAAACCCATATTTAAATATAAAATTAATGCCAATTGAAAATCTATTGCTTAAAACCTAATCTGATTATATACATATATTTTAAATGTTTATTTATATCAATTTGATAATAGTTTTTAAAGTAATTTAAAACAAGTAAATTTGCTTGAATTTACCATGCTCATTTATTGGTTTATTGTATTTGGATGAGATAATATTCAGTAATTGATTATACTACATAATTTATTAGAAGCAGTTATAAAAATAATTCAGAAAACAAAACACAAAATGAATAAGAGAGCATACTTACATTTTTTTGTATTGAATTTAATGCTTTTTATCTGACCAGATATTGATTTTATACAGTAATATTTTTTTTTACATTTTAAATATGTAATAAGTAATTAGAAGCTTATTTTAATTATTTTCTTAGTAACAAATAAAAAATTATATATATATATATATGAATTGATTTGATGATTGATAAAGGTGCAAATATGAAAATTCTTCAAGATGAGTAAGGTAGTTTCAATTAGATGTTCATATATTTATTTTAAATCATTATTGATTAAAGTGAATGCTATATTGAGTCAGTATATAGTTACAAAGATCTTAATTTTATTCAGTTATAGAGATGGTATTAATAATAATTTATTCTGCTACAAATTGGAATGATTTTGTTTAATTATACTTAAAGATCATTAGTGTGGACCATAAATGTAATTTAAATAGTAAATTTTAATATTAATATTTGATTATAATAGATGTAACAATCTTTTGCATACTTTGCCAATTATAGTCTAATTTTTTTATAATTTAGTTTTATCAAACTGAAGAGTCATTGGATATGATTAATTCATAGCTATCATTTATTTTAAATATTGTTATGATTGGATGTTGAAAATCTTAAAATTATTTAATAGAATGATTTTATTTTATAATACTTTATATTGGTGAAAATAGCAAGATATGTTAGGGTAATTGATTTTGTATTATTATTAAGTATTTAATCTCATTACAATCAACTTATTTAATAAAAATATATTGACATTAGTGGAATAGCAAGGTTGAGTTGGGAGTACTTTTATTTTATTTATTTGTAATTGAAAATCAGTTATTGAGTTTTTTATTTATTTACATTTCACTGTTATTTTAGATTTGTAGACATATTAAGATTATTATTTCATGTATCCAAGAATTTTTTCATTTAAATATAAATTATATTTGACTTTTGGTTCAAGTTTGTATTATTATAAGCAGTGTTTTGATTCATAAAGAATATTAATGTTTATCTATCTAATTCTGTATCATTATTTATTGTATTATAAGTGATTTATAGAATAAACATAGATCGTTTATAAGATAATGGTATTTGATTTTATTGCTTTAGCTTTAATTTATTGCAAAATAATGATTATACTTTAGTATAGCTTGAAGTAACATTTTACTTGTTTTTTTATTTGTTCTAAATGCTATTGGAATCTATGAGGTTACAACAAAGATTATTATCATTATTTTATTAGCTTAAGACTTAGATTGTTATTATTTGGTTGATATTTATTTTAGTTTAGCTTATTAATTTCATTCTGTTACAAATAATGCTACAATTCATGGACATTAATAAATTAGGATTGTTCATCCTTGGTTCATATTTTATCATGCTACAAATGGTGATCATTTAATTAGGCTACAACTCAGGATATGATATGACCTATAATATTATTTTATTATAAATGTCTTTCAACTTCAGAGTACATTTTTTTCAGTTGTAAATGAAGACCAATGATTGGACTATATTATCATTCAAATTGTATTAAAATTTTCATTTCCTATGGCCATTATAGCTATTCAGTGTCAAATGACTCCCAAATCTGTGAGGCAAGAACATACCCTCATTTTTATTTTGTTACAAATGGTACCACAATTTGTGGATATTATCAAATCAGGACCATTTTTTTTAGTCCACATACTTATCCGGTTACACATGATACAAACAATTTGAGCAAATCAAATACCAAAATCAGAGAGGTCAGAGTCTCATACATATCAGTAGAGAAATATAAAATTATATCTTGTGTACATTAATAATATTTTATAGGCAGTAGTAATTTATCCAACATTTTTAAAAGAATTTGTTTGGATAGTAAATGTTTTGTTGGCTTTAAAAAATAAATTTGGTTATTATTGTCATTCTTTCACAAGTTAAATTGTTAAACCACTAAATATCACATGATCACCATCTCATACTACCACATAATTGTTATAAACAAAGGCAAAACTCTCCATACAGTAGTGCCACCCTGTGCTAACCAGAGTAATCAATAGATGCCAGAAGGCTTGTGCATATGACTATATAAGCTATTGAGCTTAGATTGAAAATATTTTTGTGTTTTCCAATTTCATTCTCATAGTTTTGTAGTAAAGTAGAGTTAAAAGTTGGCTGCTGGAGGGTTGCATTAAATCCTAAGATCTAGGTGCAGTGCTCTCAGATCCAAAGCTCCTCACTGATGATGGCCACAAGCCAGAAACTAGTCTGAGGATATTGGATGAGTAGGCACTAGATAGGGATTTTATGCACAAGCCTTCTGGTGTCTATTGATTACTCTGGTTAGCACAGGTTGGCACTACTGTATGGAGAGTTTTGCCTTTGTTTAAGTTAAATTGTTATTATAATTTAATTTTATTAAAGAGAGAATATTCTTTCCCTTAAAAAATAAGTATATATGTAAATCAATAGAATTGAAATGTTATCAGAACCTGAAGGTGTTATTCAGGGCATGATTAGAAAGATGATGGATAATTTGAAGAAATGAATAATAAATTTCAGATTCAAAGTAGATAATGAAAAAAAGATATAAGTTGGAAAAATAAAGTATCAAGGAAAGTTATAAATAGAGAATGAACAGAACTAAAGAAGAATTGAATAATATGTTTGAAGTTCAAATTAAAGCATTAAAAAAAGCTATCAGAGAATTTAACAAAATTTGTTTCAAATCTTACAGCTTTTAATGTTATTTCTACTTTTTCTGAAATAATAAAACATTATTAGATTACAGTTGAGAAACTCTAGAATTATGATACTATTTTTAGAAATCTAGTTTTTTTTTTTTTGTATTTATCATTATTAGCGCTATACATATATTCATTTAAAATGTATAGTATTTATTGATAGAAGAAGTAACTTAATTTTAGGTTATATAGTGATCTATTTATATACTTAAATATAAAAGAATTATATTTTCCTAAGTTTTAATTTACATATCACAGCATTAATACATTGTACAGGCTTACACCTGCATTTATATATGTAATATATACGGGATTCGAACTCAGACTTTCACACAGCCCACTACTCTCAGTGCCATCTCATATTGCTGACCCACGTGATCACACACATGTTGAAAAGATAAATAACCACCAATATACGTATTTCATGCTAAACCAGAAAGCATCAGTTGGTCTAGATTACTATCCTCACACATTTGGCTATCTAATACAAAGCTGAGCACTAATTATATATATTTATGAGAATAGTAATCTAGACCAACTGATGATTGCTGGTTTAGCATGAAATACATATATTGGTGATTATTTATCTTTTCGACATGTGTGTGATTAGGTGGGTCAGCAATATGAGATGGCACTGAGAGTAGTGGGTTGTGTGAAAGGCTGAGTTCGAATCCCGCATATATTACAGCATTGCAATTATTGTTTTATTTTAAAATTTTGATTTTTTTTATTTATTGATTATAAATTAACTTCAAGTATATTACTTATTATAGCAGTTTAAAATGATCATATTGTATAAGTAGTTATTTATTTTGTTGTCTTAAATTTATATTAACAAACAAGTAGAGTCATATATAGATAAGTAATGTTTGACGTTTTGTTCAAGTTTGTATTATTATAAAGAGTGTCTTGATTCATAAAAAATATTAAAGTGTATTTGTCTCATTCTTTATCATTATTTTATTCTATTATAAGTTGTTTATAAAATCACCATTGATTGTTGTTTATAGAATACTGATATTTCGTTTTATTGCTTTATTTTCAATCTAATGCAAAATAATATTTATATTTTATAATAGCTTGAAGTAATGTTTTACTTGTTTTCTATCCATTTTTATTGCTATTGAAATCTATGGGGTTACAATAAAGATTATTATCATTGTTTTATTAACTTAAGTATTACAATACTATACATTGATTGATATTCATTTTAGTTTAGTTTATTATTTTTATTATGTTACAAATTACATTACAATTTATACACGTTAATAAATGAAGATTGTGCTTCTTTGCTTCATATTTCATCCTGTTACAAATTGTGATCAATAATTAATCTATGACTCAGAATACAATATGACCCATAATTTTATTTTGTTATAAGTGGTGTTCAACTTCATAGCATATTTTTATTCAATTGCAAATAGTGACCAACAATTAAAAAAAATCTTCATTCAGATTATATTAAAGTTTTTATTTCCTATGGTCATTATACTTATTCAGTGATAAATGGTTCCCAAATCTGTTAGGTATTAAAAAAGTGCATACTCTCATTTTTATTCAATTACCAATGGTATCACAATTTGTGGGCATTATCAAATCAGGATCATTTTTTCATGGCCCACTTATTTATTCTGTTACAATATATATATATATATATATATATATTGTATAAATATATATATATATATATATATATATATATATATATATATATATATATTTAATGTTTTCACAGTTATATGATGTAGATAAAACAATATTTTTGGATATGAACCGTGTATTATTTTGCATTACAATCCGATATTTCAATGGACTAACAACCACCACTATCAAGGTTAACTTTTGAAAGAACAATCATTAGATCTCAAAGAATAACGAGACTCAATGCGAGATGAGAAGTGAGATTCAACTTGAAGTAGTTCAGCAGTCACAATATGAGGCTTATCAAAATGTTTATTTCCCTCAGTTTTTTTACCTATTAATTTCAAGTTAATATTAGATAAAGTGATAGGTTTCCACATAGCTGGAATATGTTGTGCTTCATCAGCCCTATTTAAACCAGTAGGTCTCTTTAATATTTCAATTGAAATATTAAAGACATAAAGTGATAGGTTTCCACATAGCTGGAATATGTTGTGCTTCATCAGCGCTATTTAAACCAGTAGGATTTTTTAATATTTCAATTTAAATATTAAAGAGACCTACTGGTTTAAATAGGGCTGATGAAGCATAACGTATTCCATCTATGTGAAAACCTATCACTTTATCTAATATTAACTTGAAATTAATAGGTGAAAAAACTGAGGGACATAAACATTTTGATAAGCCTCATATTGTGAATGCTGAACTACTTCAAGTTGATTCTCACTTCTCATCTCACACTGAGTCTCATTATTCTTTGAGATCTAACGATTGTTCTTTTAAAAGTTAACCTTGATAATGGTGATTGCTAGTCCATCGAAATATCAGATTGTAATGCAAAATAATACATGGTTCGTACCCAGAAATATTGTTATATATATATATAAATGTCAATGGGAATATTGAGATAATTTATATTTACTCATGTGTTTTGTGTATGTTATTTGGAGAGGGAAAATAAATATGGTTCATGCAATGCACTGAAAAATATGCTATTTAAGAAAAAAAATTAATTTCCAAATGTTATTATTACATAAATATATGAGGAATATTTTTTTATATGAATATATAACTCTGATTCTTCTAAAATTTTAGTGACTTTTACACTTATTGACAAAATAATTTCAATTACTTTGAAGTTCTTTTTTTTTTTTTTAGAAAAAAAAAAAGTTATCTTTCAATCATTAAAAATATAAATGAATTGTCTTAGTTCTAATTGTTCATTTAAACAACCAACATGATTATTTTAAAATTTTTTGACTGTTACTGGCTGGGAAAATTGAATTTGCTTTATTTTATTTCAATTCTCTCTTTTTAAAATAAATAAATGGGATTCATTTGCTACTTGAATACATAAATATATATATTAAATTGGTAACACTTTTAATTAAAATTCAGGTGATAATACATCAATTTGCTGGATTTTTAGTTTGCATATAGTAATACTCTTAGAGAAAGGTATCAGACTATTTAACTTTCGCATTTCACCATGAGACATTTCTTTATTCAAAACACACCTTAGCAGAATATAGGAAGTAGAAAATTAGAATAATAATATTTTACTGCAGTTTTGATTGAATTTAACTCAATTGTTAGTATGTAATTATGTTATTTTCACTATCTGTTATTTATAGAGTGTAATTATTTTTAATCTTAATAAGAGTGATTATATGTATGATGTAATTTTTTAAAAAGTAGTTTGATTGCATATCTTATTATTCTAATTCCTATGATGCTAATATTTTAATGATATATTAGAATCTACATTTATGTGCAAAATAAATAAGTTTTGTCTGTGAAAATAAAACAGTCCATACTAGTGCAGGCGCATTGGATAGTTTAATGTAAAGTGACAATTTTGAATTAACATTTTATATCTGCAATTTAATATATATATATATATATATATAGTTCATTTCAAGATTTATGAATTAGAATATGGTTAAAATAATGCAATGTTAATATGAATATAATTAGTAAATTTGTAATATTAAACTCCAGGACATTTTTTTAAAGTGAAGTACATATCATGGCAAACTATTGGTCAATGGACTTTTCTGTAATAAATAAAGATTAGATGTTATTTTACTTATATTATTTTTTTATCTATAAATGATGTCAATAGGCATTCATTTATTCAATTATTTGTATATATTCACAATATCACTGATTGCTTTTTTATGTATATATAGAGACATAAATTTTTGTTACATTTTCATTTACCATTTTCAAACTCCCTCCACTCACAACTTTGACACCATCCATTTCAGATAAATACACTAATGATTATTACTAATCATTTTCAAAACTAGACATAATTTTATATACTGTTTAATAAACTCGTTTTATTGGCATTTCTGTTAAAAAATTTCAATTAAAATTCTCAACCATAATTAAAATAATCTAAGTATGACTTATTATAGGATTATAATAAGGATTTTTCAATTTGCAATAAAAAAATTAAACTGAAGTTAAGCCCCTATTTTTGGATAAGCTGTACTACACATTTTTTCATTATTTTTTATAATTTATACACACAATTTGTTGTAAAAACAGTACAGAATCGCCTCGGGAGAAAAACTTCTACCCAAGTTGTAGAGCCGATATTATATATAACTAAATATATCTGAATTTGTATTATTTAAGTTTTTATAGCTATAAGCTATAAAATTTGTATAGCAATATGGAAAGCATCCATTCTATAATTATTCATGAAATAAAATGTTTATACGTTATTGTATCTCTTAAGCAATTATTCATATCCAGAGAAAACGTTAAAATCATTAGAAGATTTGTTATGAAAACACCAGATGAAAAAAAGTAATTAACTGTCAGTATCTTATTTAAATTCTGAATATTCAAAAAAACAATATGACAACAAGTATACGACAAATATAAATAACTAACTCGGCAGTTTGTTTCATACTAATCTGGATATCGGAAATGAATGCTCCACATATCTTAGATATATCAAATGTTTTGCTGGACTATGGTAATAAAAAAATCTTCAAACAATGAAATTCATGTTTCTAATGAATTGACACACCACTGATTGATTTTGATAAAAGCTGATGATGATATTAAGATACAGACAACATAACATTATATGAACAAATTAAAGAAATTTATAGCATAATACTATGTAAACAGAATAAAAATAACTCTATTTGGAACAATGGTCTTGGAGCTCTAAATATCACAATATAAAATCCATCATTATTTGAAAAAAAAAATGGATAAAAAAATCATTTATTGGATCAATCAATTGCTCCTAGGAAATTATATAAAATTGATTAAGAGGATTTAGTTTTTATTTTATCCTGTAAGTAAATAAGCATTTATTTTATATAGCATATGTAAACAATTGTATTACAGTCAAATATCAGCCTTTCATGCTAATTGTGCATAAGCTTTGTGAGTGTTAATAATAAATGAATACTTTCTCCTGTAAGAAAAATTATGCAATAGAATATATATAATTTACAACATAATATATTAAAATCTAATGGATCATAAAAGGGACAACATTTCACGATATAGAAGAGAACCTCATGTGTAATATGAGATAACCCTATCTCTATAATATTTCAAAATGTAATAAAAAACACAAAAAATTAATAAGTGCAGTTATACAATCTACTTAATAATGTATCTTATATAACACATGCTACAAAAGCATATTTTAGTTCTTATAATCAACATCATTATAACTGACTTCAAAGAACTTAGTTGGAAACTTATATACAGAAAATATAAATCAGAATTGAGATTATTGCATGAACTTTTGAAAACTGGTACATTTATAAACTGTGCAAAAACAACCCACTAATCCTATCTCTTCAGCAGATAGATAGATGTTATAATTCTGAAGGAAATAAGCTGTATAAATATTCCCACAAACAAGTTTGTATTAGCTTAATAATTTTTATAATGGCTTTACTGTAAATCAAGAACAATACAGAATATAAACTTAAAATATATTTTTAATCATATTCAGAAATGTAATTATTGATTTCAAAATAATTAGGAATGAAGGTGGTTCATCTTTTTTTCTTAGGCATAAAAAGTATGTCCATATTTATAGTCAAGCCTATTACAATGCTGGGAGTTTCAAAACGTAGTTAATGATTTTATTACAGTAGCTGAAATCATTCACTCACAAGTGATCCAAATTTACTGAGGTAAATAAATATGAAACTATAATGCTATCTCAGACTGGTTTTGAAATGAAATATCAAATCTAATTATTTATCATTTCTTTAGTCTATGGCTCAAACGGTATGTGAGGAGATGTCAATGAGAACATTTTATGAGGGAATAAAAATAAATAAATCATTCATATGAATAATTTGTATAAACATTATTCAATTTATTTAAAGATATATGAATTTATTTTATTTTTTATGGCATTGGATTAATACTTTCTTTCATAAATCAAAAAGATCACATTTCTAATTTAGTGAGTCTATCATAAATTCAGTCATTACTTTAAAAATGATGTTGAAAAATATATTTTGCAAAAATAATTTAAGTGAAAGGGATAAATATGGAGAATAGCTCTTAAATAAAATATAGATACAACAAATTTAATTAGATGCAGGAACATAGCATAACATGAAAAGCATTTATATTCACATAAATCATCTAATTATTAACAAAATATCCACAAGTGATCAGAATTTTGCAATCCAATTATTGGAAACTAATTATATTGTTGAAGAATGAAAAAAAACAATATTCACTTTGCTAATGTTCTAACTGGACTCACATGGAAAATGAAAGTTTATAATATTCTACATAAATATTATATTTGTTCTGTTAGCAAATGCAAATGAGTCATTTATAATCCTAAATGACTATGTATGACTTGTTGCTCTGATAGACTTGCTGAGTCTGAAGATCAGGATTCATACATTACAACCAGATTTGTTACATCAGGAGCATGAACTTTTTATTAACACTGAACAATAAATAATTTGATTACACCTGGGTCTCGTTTTATGTGGATTATTTTAATGCAATTTTGAAGTTATGCGATTTACGTTTCTTCTTAATATCTTTCATATTTCACTATATTTATTAGATAGCAAGAAATTTAAACTATTAATAACTTATTTTGACTTGAAAAACTATTTTTTTCAAAAATATAATGTTATATTAGCAGCTAATGTGAATATGGTCTGAAGCTGTATTTAGAATATTAGCTTCTATGTAAATAACCTACTTATACTAATGAGTAAATAATAATAATAGATTTATATTTACATATAAAAATAATGCAATAAATGTTCAAAATTTTTAAACCATATTTTGTTAATTATAACATAAATAAATAATTTTTTAGATTTTTAAAATAAATAATAATGAAGATTTTATTGATTTTATAAACTGAAAATAATCTTTCTAAGGATAATCTATAATCTTTTTGTTTTGATTCCAATCTAATTTTTTTAATATAGAAACAAAAAACCATTAACACAGCTCAAGACTGAAAGTCACATGACTAATCTGATTTCTTAACACTTCACAAATGAACACATATTGTCAAATAGCCAAATAACCGCTAATGATTAAAATATGTATGGAAAAATGTAAAATTAAATACTGTAGTTAATAAAAAAAGTAAAAAAAAATTGTTTTGTATTATTTTTTTTTCAAATATTTGAAATTTTTTATTAGTCATACTTTATTTCATTATTTTTTTAATGCAAATTTTAAAGTAATTTTTCCTTCTTGCTTTGATTTTATGCATTTCCTGAAAATTACAATCCCTATCTCCATTTTTCAAAGTAAGTTAGGTCTATTTTTGTGCTATTTCTTTTGTTCGTGTTTTTTGAGGAACCTATCTACCACATAAAATGAGACCCAGGTGTATTTATTTATTTAATGCTAAATTTTCCCTGCTTCAAATAAAGGTCATATGAAAAAGAGGTCTGGTGTAGTCTGTCATGATAGGCAAAACAGGTTTACTATGCTAATTGTAGATATACATCCATGATGCATTTTATTTAAACAAAAATATGCTTATAGAAAATGTTTGTTTCTAATAAATTCAATTCTGCCCATAATCAAAAAAAATAATTTAGAACACATTGATATAATTCTCTTGGGTTATTCCTAAATGATTCAATATTAACTTAAATTACATTAATTTGAAAAGATACTGGGTCATGATGTGAGTTTTGGGAAAAGTACTTTATTAAATCTCTAAACTATTTATAATTATTGAGAAAACCATAAGCAATAATAGGCTAGATAGAAATATTATTACATCTCATAAATTTTTTTATTAAAAAATGGAGTCTTGAAATATTACACTATATGAAAGGTTAAATCAAATTTGTAATTGAAATTAATTAAATTCTTGCTTTAGAAAAAAAATCAATATTTGTATATCATTCTTTATTTTCAAGATTTTTTTTGATATATCACCATTATTCCAGAACTAGAGTGAAGTAAAATTACCAGATAGCAAATGTTCTTTAGTCTACCAAGCATGTGACCTGTTCCACATTTGTATTTGTTTCTCTGTCATAATATAATCATGTTGTCAACACCTGGAACATAAGAGGAAAACTATCATCTAATGTGATAAAAAATAGTTCTACCAATAATTTTTTTTCATTTCTAATTTGTGATAGAAGTCAAAGGCATTGCTTATTAATTGTCCTGTGTTCACTCCGTGAGAAACAAAGTAGCATTGACTGTATATTTAAACAGTCTGTTAATGAATATTATCATAGAATGTATTATACAGTTTAGACACCTTGAAATTGGACATAAATTATAAATTCTGCATAATTAATTTTTTTTTTTAAATATGACAAAAAAAAATAAAGATGACTTTATTAAAATACTATATGTAATATCTTTTTTTAAATGAAAAATATTGTCATCAATGAAAATAAATGGCTAAGCTAAATTCTTCTTATAATACTTAAGGCTACCATTAAAAATGTGTTTAACCACATAAACATGTTAGAAAATGTATCTTATAAATTCTATCTATCTTTGGATAACTTCATCAATCAATTGGCAAAATTAACATTTTTAGAAAAATATTTGGAGATTTATTTACTTCAAATGTTTTGTCCATTACCCATATTCATATTTAAAAATGTAATATTTTTTAAATAACTTATACTAGTCCACCAGTATGTCATCTTGCTTGCACCATGTAAAAAAAAAAACAAAAACTTTATATTCAAATAGTTGAGTAAAATTATACCTAGAAAAGTTAAACATTGTATTTATATTATTAGAAGTAATTGGATTTTCCCCAATATTAGAATTTGGAACATATACAAAAATATTTTCTGCTTTCATATCACAGAACATTCTTGTTACAAATTCATTACTCAGAATTATTTTTGAAGGCAGCCTCATAACAGGCCATGTTAATAAACCTGCAAATAATTTAACTTTTTAGCCTTTTAAAATATTGTTCATTTATTTATTATTTTCAAATTTATTAAAATGTCTCATTATGAAGCTGTCTGAAAATATAATTCTGAGTAATATATTTGAAATGACAATGTTCAGTAATATAACTATAATCTTAAACATTACATATTCAAGGCAGTAGTAAGTTATTTACATGCTATTGAAATTAATAATTTTGCTTTGTTTAGAAATGACACATATGTAGAATATAAAGCTTGATAATCATTAATTACAAAAAGGAGATAAAATTTTAATACAAATTTAAGCAAAATCAATAAAATTAATCATAATATTGAATTTTGATGGAATGCATTTGGTGAATTAAATAAAATATGTACAAAACTGTTTATTAAATTTGGTTTACAATTTTATACATTAAAACTTGGATTCTTAATAAAACTGCAATGGAGAGACTTTAGATCACACAAGAAAGCATAAAAAGATTTATGTTAGGAGTATGAATGAATGATAGAAGGTGAGATACATAAAGAAGATAATAAACAGGTATTATTTTCATCATTCAAAAAGTTGAGTGACTAAAGTAATGCTGAGTTGGATATTGTTCTAAAAAATGATAATAGATGAATAGCTAAAGACTTAAATTGGATCCCAAAACTTGTAAAAGATAAATGATATGTGGAATGGATAGATGAAATAAAAAAGTTCCTAATGATGTAAAGAGGAGTGGCTATGGAACGAGAATACTGGTTAAATTGGGAAATACTTTCACATTGCAGTGATTTTATAATGTTTGGAAATAATGATCTGCAAGAAGGATTATTAATGAAATGTGATATAATTATATGTTACTGAAAACTGTTTTTTTTTAAATATTGTTATTGTACAAATGAAAACTTTTTTATAGGACTGCTGCTTTAAAATTAAGAGTTTTCTAATATTGGTGATAACTTAATATGCTTGAAATAAATTGCTACTACTTTAATATTCAAAAATTTGACAAAACTTTAGTGGTAATAACTGTTTTACTAAGTCAAAGGATATAATTTTTGTTTTAGTTGAATAAGTTTTTCAGCTGATAAATTTTGATTACAAAATGTTCAATTATATAATTTAATTTTTATTTTATAAGAAATTATTAGAACAATACTTTTCAGATTTATTATATTATTTACTTCGCTAATAAATTACTAATCAACATTTTTTTTCTACTTTCAATTAATTAAATAAAATTAATTGATAATGTATTAGGAATATTGAACTTTTGTAACTGTAAAATATAAAAATACACAGTAAATAATAAAATTTCATTTCCTTAAAAGCATTCAACGGGTGAAAAAATTATTGAAGAAATAAATTCATCGTATATTAACTTGCATGTGGGAAAAAAAAATCCTTTAACTTATTATGCATTATTTATTTTTATATTATAACATTGAGATAGTCAATGTGAATTAATTTATTTTAACTACTACATTAATTTGATTTATAACAATTAAAAAATAAACCTAATTTTTTGATCTAAATAATTTGTTCTGGGTAAACATTGACATATTCAAATGTATGTAGAATAACATTAATTTATTAATAAATAGAACTTAAAGTCAGGTAGATAGTTGAAAATATCAAATAATAAGAAAATAATAATCAGTATATAAATATGATTACACTAATGATGCATACACACCCAAAGCTGATGTTTAAAATTCTTTATATATTAAAATAATACAAAGTAAGACAAAATAAATATGTATACATGTGGCTGAGTGCTTTCAAGTGACATAGCCCACATAGTCATAGCCATATTGTAAGTAACAAAACTGGTTAATCACAATGCAAATTTATGCAAATGACTTTATGTATACAATTTCTTAGATATATCATAGCAGGTGTCTTTTCTGTTGATGGTATGATTGTCTCTAGCAATAAAACAAGACTTTTACTTTTTCTTTGGTTGTTTGCAGAGAATGTCCTTTGGCTTGCAATCATGCCCTGCTGAGCTGCAATACCTGATGAAAACTGAGTTACATTTTGGGTCTGTTAGTGTTTTTTTGTAAGAATATATATGTTGAGACAGCATTGTAGACAAGGAGCTCTGGTCTCACCAAAGAATGAGGAATGGCAATTTTCTATAGGGCAGGCAATATTGTACACCACCTGAGATTTTTGCAAGGGTGGTAATCTGTCTTTGGCATTACTGATTAATTTTTTGGAGTTTGGGGGGGGGTATAAAAGCACAAGTGATATTTTTTTATTAAAAATAGTACAAATTTTTTTGTGCCCATTTGGAAAGTATGGGAGTAATAACCTTTGTTTATCAAGATTAGTTGCATTATTATTTATATTACAGGAAAATTACCTAATGTTCTTGTCAATAAGGTTTTGTTTAAATCCAACCTTTAATAAGTCATCTCTGTATGAGACCAAGTTGGCTTTTCTATCTGCCTCAAATTTGCATAGCTGTATGTTTCTATATAAGAAGGAGGTTGTTTTTTCATTTAATAAAATTGTACCATGAGTTTTAAATCTTTATTAATTATCCAAAAACAATCAATGCCAATCTACTGCAGAATAAACATCTTTCCAAGTTGAATCATATTTCTCCAACCCATATATTCACTATATAATTCACCAGACTTCTTTATCTCATCATTTTATTATTAAGGACTTTTGAAATCTCTTGAGTTTCAATCCTGGGCTTTAGTTTTCCTTATGGATAACAATAGTATTGTCTTTTCTTTATTAGTGTCTGCCAGAATGCATTAAAAATTAAACTGTTTTTATTCTAATAAATATAATTTTTTTAAAAGATGCAATTACTGTATATTGGAGTGTTAAGATTATATGATTTGCTTAAATGTTATTTAAATTACTATTGATTTATGCATTCATATGAAATTATAATTTATATATTTTGAAAATAAAAAAAATATATGAGTTGATTAAAAATGATCTTTCTACTGTTAATATCAAAAACGAATGCTATTAACACTCACATAATTGATAATGCTTTCTAATTGGAAGTGTTAATATATATATATATATATATATTATTAACTTAAACATTATCTATATATATATATATATATATATATATATATATATAGAAATAATGTTTATTTAACATTTTAATACAATTTTATTATATTTATTATCTATAATTTTATATATTTATAAATATTTTCATTATGCTGTATTAATTTATTTTATTATTAACAATATAATCTATAAAATGAGGTAAATGTATATGCTTATAGATATATAAATATCAAAACAATAACTTAATTTTAGTGATTAGCCCTATTGTTTTTTTATTTTATTGTTCTTCTTACCAATTAAATGCAATCTTTTCAAAAATGTAAAGGACATTATATGAATTAATTTTTTTTCTAATAATTTATTTTCGCCCCATACCTTGCTTATCAAGTGTATGTAATCTAGGCTTTAATTAAAATTAATTACCTCACTGATCTGAGAATACATATATATTTATGTACATTTAAAGTATATATATATTGGCTAATATATGTATAGCCAATATGTATATTTAAAGTATATATATATTGGCTAACACTGTAACCAGTCTTAATAAATTGTAAGTATTTATTAAGGGTGTGCAAGTAATAATTTATTTATTAATAAAATTTTATAACAGATGTGTATACTTTCTATATGTACATGTTAAAAACAACTGTACCATATAGATGGATATTAAAGTGCATATTATTTATGACTCACTACTAACTGTAAAATGCAATTAATCCTGGAACCAAATGTTGAGGATTCTGGAAATTACAATATGTGATGAAGAAATAATGTTCATCCATTACCTAATTTTATGATAATTTTTTTAATGCAAAAATAAATATAATAATTCTTTTTACATTTTCACCACTAGTAGACTTTATTAATTTTAGCATGAGGTACAAAGTAAGTTTTATATTTTTAGTCTTAAAACATACATGTTTAAAAAATAAAAATAATAGTACTGTATAGTAAATACATTAGTATAAACACATTAATAAAAAAAAAACAGTTGAAAAGTAATCAATAAAACATTGTCTAATATCCATGATGTTTGTGTTTCTATTTTGTCTTTTCACAATTTTGTAACTGCCTAAAGTATCAATTGAAAATTTTAACTACTACCTTAAAAATTATAATTTACACAATTGACTTTAAATTGAAAAAGAACAGAGAAAAAGAAAATGATAGGGAGGGAAAGATAAAAAAACTAGATTTCTAAATTTAACATTTCCAGAATTAAATGAATGAAAAAACAAGATAATACTATTTCATTAAAAAATCTGATATATATATATATATATTACAAGAATTTAGTAGTGGAACAGAAAATCAATAAATGCTAAAGTTATTGCTGCTAGGATAAAATTCTTTCATATAAAGAATCTATTGTAAATGCAATTCTAATATGTATGAAAGTTAATTGTTACATGATTTTTATTTATTATTTAAATTTAATAATATGAATTAAATTCAAAATAATTGTTAATATTTTATTGTTTTATTATTTAAAAAATGCTTAACAATATAAAAATAAATTTAATAGGCAAAACATATATATATATATATATATATATATATATATATATATATATATATATATATATATATATATATATATATATATAACAAAGTTATTAGGTACTTATTTTTTAGACCATATAAGCCGATAATCAATTAATAAGTATATGAAATTGATTATTTAAAAATATTTGGAGAAATTTTAGTATAAATAAAAAATAATTATTGTGAATTATATATAAAATTATCTACATATACTGTGCATAGAACCTTATCCAAAAATGTCCATAAAGCAATAAATTACTTAATGTTAAATAAACTATCATGTTTTTTACAATATATATTACTATACAAATTTTAAATGAACAAAAATAGAATATTTTTTCATTAATTATATAGTGTTTTTAATAAAAGTTAATTGGAGTAAAGGAAAAAAAAAATTTTTTTTCATTTTTTTATATAAATCCTTAACTTAAAATGACAAGAAACAAAAACATTTTAGTTATATTAAAATTTAAACAAATATCTTAAAAGTTATTAATAAAATCAGAGTTTATATATAGAAAGACTATTTTTGGAATATTGTATATTATTACTTGTTTGTTTATTGATTAGTACTGGAGTAGATTATTAAAAATAATTGGTAAAAATATACATTCATTAAAATGTATTCAAATTGTAATATGAATTTCTTATTTTTGGTTAAAAATGAAAAATAATATCGAAATTGTAAAATGGGATTTTATTTTTACTGTATCCAATTATTTTAAAGTAATTTTATTCATTGCATTGGAGAAAAATTTTATTGAACAATTGTCTTATATCAATGAGTGAGCATTGAATAATATTCAACAATTTTCTTGACCATTAATGTCAGCAAGGGTATGTTGTAAATATAACTGAAATATTGCAACTTGAGTTTTGGTAATTATACCATTGCTTTGAACAGACATGTTTTTTCATCTTTAAAAACATTCTAAAACAATGGAAGAATAAAAATTTTAACAATCTTCCCATTCAATTGGGGGCAGTTTATTGATAAAACTCCAGTGGATATATCAAATTGTAAAAAGACAAACAATTACCAAAATGCATTGTATAGCAAATCAGCTATAAAATATTCCATTGTTAAAATGTAGGATAGCATCTATTTATTGATGATGAATACAAATTCCATGATGTGTATATGGATATCATATTACTGATTGATGGATTTCAGAAGATCAATTAACTATACTTATGTGTGATATTAAGCAATTCAAATTTCATTTTCTTAATTTGGAAAAAGCTAGCATTTATTACCCATTTGAATATAACTGAATTTTCACAAAGAAAGAATTCTCTTTATATATTATTACCAATGAAAAAGCAAAATAAAATCAGTAATGTGCAGTTTGGCATCATGAAAGAATATGTCACTTTAAAAAGTTAGATGCATTTATTTACTTAAAAAAATTAGCACAATTTTAATGCAAAAGTAATTGAATTCAAATTCATGATAGATCTCATTCATGATTATATTCCCTACTTAAATGAAAAACAGCTCTAATTAGGATCAGAAAAAAGGAAGCATAAGCTATGAAAACAAGTGGATAAAAAAGAGAAATGAGACTGTTCCTTTGTGGTATGATATCTATGAGTATATATGTTTTGTTTTTAAAAAAAAAAAGGGGGGGGGGAAATGTGTACATTTTGTTCATATTTTATTTTAAAACCTAGGATTAAATGATATATATATATATATATATGGGTTATTGTAAGATTTACATAATAAAGGGTGAAAGGGATTTATTTTTATCACTACTATTTAGATGCTTATCTGATGATATAGGTTAATATGATCTGATGATTTCAAGCATTTAAATTTTTTTATATATATTCCAGATTTAACTTGAAAATATTTATATAGAGAAGGGTTTAAATACAATGGATTTGTAGGTTAGTTTAGTTATTTATAAATTATATTAATGCATTCATGAAGGTCAATTTTTATTTGATCATATTTTTTTATTATCATTGTATATGATATTTAAAGTCTCAGGAATATATTTAGAATTCTCTCCTTCCATTTATATAGTGTATTGTCATGCACACACTTTTGAGTTTCATATACACATATTTTATTATATATACATATTTTATGATATAGTAAAAGGCTATCAATTATTTATATACTGAAATAACATAATACTGTATTTTTCAACTGGCTACAATTTTAATCTACTGCATGCATTGTTTGTTATATTCTTATATATATAATATATAATATATATATGCATTGTTTGTTATACAATATATATATATATATATATATATATATATATATATATATATATATTAGTATTATACATTTTGAATTTATTAACCAATAAATTTAGAGTTGATTACAATCTTGTAAATATGTCTAATTATTTCTTTTGAATGTGCAAGTTAATTTTGGAAATTAAAGTTTGATCCAAGAGTAAATCAATCTTGGTAAATGAAATAGAGTTAGATACATATACATTTTCTTATACATTATTATAATTATTATTATTATTAGGTCTGATTAGATATAAATTTTATATTTGTCATTACATTGAAATATTTGTTTACTTACCTAAGTCAATATTACAGGTAGCAATAATTTTATTAGTTCAAGATTGATTATCAATGAGTTCATCTTGTATGGTGATTTTGTTCTATCATTAGTCAGAATTATTGCCTTAATTATCTTTAAACTTTTCTGAAGTGGGGTCCATTCATTTTATTAACTAGTATATCTTAATATCTATCTTTGTTTTGGACAATTGCCAATAATTATCTTATATAGTGTAATTGTTATAAAATCCATTTTTATAATCAATTGACTGGAGAATTCCAACAGAAACCTATGTTATATATGATGTGATTGAGCATTTCCAAATGTATAATTATGTAATAGATTTATTGATAATGAATCCTTGTAGAATGTTTTATTTTAAATCATAACTTAAACAATAATTGCATTTTGCTATAATGTAAAATATGAATAAAATCTTAATATTATGTTTAACATTTTACTAAATTAGATACAGAACTGAATAAGGGTTTATTTTCTTTAAACATTATAAATATTGTGTAAGTTTATAAAACATTCTCAAAACGTTACTATAATTATTTAGAAAGTAGTTGATTTAGGAAGAATATCATTAAATGTTAAAATAAATTTACATTCCTATAAGTAATATTAGATGGCTAAAGTATATAAGAATTTAGTTATTTATTGATTTGCATTTAGTTTCATTTAATTATAAATGAAATAGAGGTCTTAAGCATTTATCATTGTTTAGGAGAATGATATATAATTTCAATGTTTATTGTAGTTTATTTTGGGACAGTGAATAGATTTGGTGATATCTGAGATGATGAATAAATTAAATTTTAATAGAGATTGTCACTAATATTTTATTTTAGTGTAGTGGACTATCTAAATAATTATGTATTGGAAATATTGTAATTGCTTCATGTGAACAATGACTGAGCTAGATAATTTTACAAAGGTTATAACAGATTTACTATTTATTGATGCAAGTTTTGCTCTGTTATTAATAATATTTAAACTTTAAGAGCATTTTTTCATTATCTTTTATTTATATTGTGTCAGTAATAAGTGTTTGTCCAAAAATTGTTAGGGCAATTTATTTTATTTTATGACAAATGCTAACCAAACAAATTTAGAGAGATAATGATGTAGAAGATCCATTATCATTGTAATAAAATAGATAGACAATGCTGTCCAGTGATGGACATATATAAGTGATGATTGTTGTAAAATACCACATTAACTTTAGGGCTATTATAAAAATGGCAATCCGTATTTAGGCTATATTTATTTTATTATGAATGATCTCTCAATTCTGAGACATACTAAAGTTTTTATATTATCATCCCATATTATAATCAATATTCCATTACAAAATGGTGACCAATGATTGGGCCATGTTTTATTCAGATTATATTGATCATTTCTCAGTGTCATCCTTTTTATCATGCCCCAATATATATATATATACACACAAAATTGAACTATCTATTTGTTAATATAAATTTAAGAGGACAATATCTTTTTGAACTTCTAATGTAAGTGACATATCTTAAGTTAATTTATAATCAATCAATAAATGAAAAAATATTTGAAATTAAAATAATAATTACTATGCTGCAAGATATAAATCCAACCTAAGAAGACATAACTCTCTTACATTTAGGTATGTAAATAAATCACTAATTAACCTAAAATTACACTAATATCTATTAATAAATATTAGACATTTTAACTGAAGAGAAAAAATATAACAATAATAATAATAATAAATATAATCAAATGATCTGAGTAAGTATTTAAGCACAGTATTTCACAAATAATAGCATTGTTCTAGTGTTTATTTTTTAAAATCATAATCCAATATTTTGTTATTCCAGTGAAAGTAGAAATATTATGAAAATCTATAAGATTAATTTTAATATTTTCCAAATATCCAAATTATTTTTTTATTCAGCAGATATTTGATCTTCATATGATTATAAGTGTGCAAACAATTTATCTATATGCATGATGATGCAAGGTAGATATCTTTTCATTTAGTAGGTAATCAATTCATAATACATTACAAGTAAACAGATACTAGTTTCATCCATTATGATGTTATGAAAATTGAACCAATTTTTATCCTGTGTTTAAATAATATATCAAGCTTATAAAATTATATCAGTAGGTGAACATAATCTTTATATACAGTTTTCTGTTGTTAACATTTAGATATCATCATTGAAAAGTAGATAATATAATTTTTTTAAAAAACAAAGAAACATTCTGATGGCTTTTAAATGGTAATGATTAATTTTTGATTATTTTTCATTTTTATAATAAATTGTTGCTGCTCACAAATCCTTAACACACTGTAAAGTTATTGGAAAATATTGCTGCTTTTCTTTTAAAATAAAAAAATAATGCAAAAAAATTAAGATGTGCTTCTTTTAAAGCTAAAATAAGAGAGTTATTTTCTATTCAGTTCTATTTATAACTTTCTGCATTGATATTTAAGTAACCATAGCAATACTTTTGTTTCACTCTTTAGTCAATTCTAACCAGCATTTCACAAATAAAAATCTTATTATACAACAATGAAAATAAATATTGTAGAATTATTATATACCACAAAAATTTTCTTTTCATAATACAAATATATTCTTTAATTTTAACACAAATTAAACAATTTATAATACATTCTCAGTATACTACACTGGAAATATATTTTCATAAATATTTTTCTAGTACAATACCATATACATAAAATAACAAATATATTTCAGACATTAGACATTTAGTTGTATTTTTTTGTAATTTATTACTGTGAATGCAGTAACTAAAATACATACAATAACAAAAAAACAATAATTTTTCCAAACTACATGCTTTATTATTTACTTTAAAATGACTAAAGTCAATTCACAATATTATACAATACAATTAATATAAATAATTTTTATATCAATGTTATCATTGTCATAGAAATACAGTTCAATTCTTTATGTGTTAAGATTTCTACCACATATTGAAACTCATCTCAAACTTTAGTAGGTACAGCATCTCTTTTCTAGAGAGAAAAAAAATTTCCTGTCATTAAAAAAACTAGTAAACCATATTCACTTAAAACATAAACAAACATCCACTCTTCCCACTTGCCTATTCAAAACTCTTATATATTGTTTAAATCCTAAATACTTTGTTAATATTTTTGCCAAAACAATACACCACATACTTACACTTTCATTTTCATATTTTTAATATATTCCCAACAGTTCATTATATGCCTCCTAAAAATAACATGTCAATATATACATGTGTGTGTTGGTGCTTTAACAAAGAATGTTAAAATCTTTATTATAAAAAATGTAAAATAAAAAAAAGGGAGCTATTTTTCTCATTTATCCTAACGCAATCAACTTAAACAATTTAATTATTAATATTTTGTAAAATGACATTAAATGTCTGCTCTTTGTTAAATTTTGCAAAAACAAATTACGATTTTATAATTTACATGTTATTATATAATCTTATTTTTTAAATAAGAATACCTCCATTTAAACAGTTTTAAATCATGCAATTTTATACTTTTAACACAATTTTTCAATATATATATATATAATAATGAAATTATAAAAAGTTCAAAGTGGACAATGTAGTACTCCACAAATGTATTTCATGAGATATGCTCAGAAAGTAATAGAATGAAGAAGATTAGTCATATTTTATTATAATTATTAGAAGTATCTCCCCCTGTACATAGACCCATATATATATAATTTTAACATGACCAAATATTGATTTACATAGTATTTTATAGGAATACATTAATTGCATAAATTAGAGAAAGCATATATACATGCATTTGAATATTATATAGTTTTAAGTTAAATCTATGAAAATGTTTATCAATATTACAATTGTGAGCCATTCACCCTAAATTATGCAGGCAGTGGCAGATTATGTATAGTATGATAGATATATACATATAAAAATGTAAAATATAGAGCAGAGTTAAATAATCAAAAAAAATTAAATACATTTTTGGTGTTTAAAATTAAAAAAAAAAAAGGTAGAATTATATATACTAATTACAAATATTTTAGAAATAAACTGACTGACCATCATAACAAAATTTAGTGTTGTGCACTTTGTAAAGTCTGTAACAAATATATTTCCTACTACTGATAATTTAACAAATTGTTTAAACACATAAAAATAAAATTGAGTATCTAAATGGATTGGCAGATACTTTGAAATATTAAACAATTCCATTTAAATGTGATATAATACTGATATTTTGCTCATGGATTCATTATTAGCAACAAAATGTATTTAGTTTAAACATTGAGAATAATGAAAAAAAAAACAACAACATCTGTTTGTAATAGAAAAGTTCTTTAATGAAAATTTGTGTCAAGCATTTATAAACTTTTAATTCATTTAAGTTCATTGGAAAAAGTGATTTTCCCTCAGTTCTTCATATTAAATATTTTATTATGAATTATTTATTAGAAAAAAAAGTACTTTTTAATTAGAAATGTAGTTATTATTTCTTACAGACATTACATTAAAATACTTATTGTCCTCTTGTCACAGGAATGAATATAAATTATCCAATATCCTTCTCAGAACATTTTCAAATATGAAATGTAATTTGGACGTATTGGTTATCATTGTTTAAAGCTGTTCTTATAGCAGTAATGAAAAATAATCTGTGCAAGAATTATTTCCAATTGAATAAAACTTAAATTGGTTTTATCTATTAACTGTAATTTTTGATGCCTAGGAAAATCTTAAAATTGGAAAAACAATGTTTAAAAAAAAAATTGAAAGCCTTTTAATATTGATGAATGCTATAAAAATATACTTCTAATAAAAGTATTTGTGCATAAATATTGACATTTGTAATTTAGTAAACACAAAGTAAAGTTTATAATTTGTATATAAATTAATGACTTATTTTTTAAATTAATTTGTCGTTTGTTTAGAATTATTTATTTGTATTATTAAATAAAATTAAAAGAATAAATCTATTTAGAAATGTATTTTATTAATCATTGTTGATTACAAACTTCCTTTAATTCTTAAAGTTTTTAAATGCATCCTTTACCAGAAATCATACATTTTATGGACTAAAAGTAATTTTATTGTTAAATTGCAAAATAAGCATTAGAATAATAAATTACAAGGAACACTTATGAAATTGATTGTTTGATCTGGAAGGCTTTTTGTGCTGTAAATATAATATATTCATATTGATTTTTGGCTGGAATTTTCAGAAAATCATAAAATCATAAGATCATAACTTTGTTGACATTCACTATTAGCCACTATATGTTTGGTAATTGCTATGTTACATTAACTTAATATTTTAATAAGTGATGGCATTGATATAATCTTCTATACATGTTCTAAACAAGACTTATCATAAAAACCCAGCAGTATATAGAAATTATAAAACACCAATAATTGCAATTATTCAAATTTGCATATTTTCTTATCTACAATAAAATATAAAATTCTTATTTTATTTTTGTTTTATACCTCATATTATCAGAAACATTTTCAAAAATGATGTCCTATTATATTTTAGTGTCTGAAGTGATATTTTCAGTGGATAAATTTTTAATTACTATTGGTGTCACCATTTAGTATATAATTAGAAAATTATTCAAACATCATTAAAAGACAACTCTACAAAAACTAAAATGTTCTCTCTGTTATGGCTCAAATACTTTCAAGTAATAAAATTGTTCAGATTTAATCATTTTGATTGTATTAAACAATCATTGTGAGATACAGACCAATGAATATATGGTTAGGTAAAATGTAGTTAATGGCAGAAACAGATCAATAGGTGAAGATGGTTAATGAATCCAATTGCTGCCATTATGGGAGACAATCTGGCTATTAATACAGAGTCCATTTGGAGGTACTGTCATATTTAATAACCAAATAACTGTCAGAGATGAGTTGCGGTATGCACGTTGTTCACAATATTATATAATAGTGAGGCAAGTTTGTGTTAAACTGGAAGCTGCTAGATATTAAACATAACATGTGGCAAGGTACTGTAATACAGCTGAACATGTCACCATGGTAGAGCTTGAAGTGTTATCATATCTAGAAGAACATTTGAAGTCTAGGTACAATACCAAGCCAAAATATCAGGCGAACATTTTATATAAAATGTAATTTAACATACGTTGAATAAATATTTAACATAATTTGTGTAAGCCTATTTATTCTGAGTTTATATAAACATAACATTCCTTAATTAATATGTACATATAAATGTATGAACAGTTGCGCAGGAAGTCAAGTGAGTTCAAAAACCGATTAGCAGACTCAGCACAACAGTTCATATTCAACTTCCAACACGGATATTTTTAAATATTTTATTTTCTGAACTAAAAAAATAATTCAAAAATTTTTAGTTTCGAGTTATCTTCTACGTGCAAATCGTGATGTATTTAATTTATATGATATACTCTTTTAATAAGGAATTCTGAAATATTTTAGAAGAGGATAGTTAAAATATACTTCTTCATATTAAGGATGTATTGACGCAAAGAATTGATTTACGTTAGCTGATTTAATATCCCATTAAAGACGGAAGTTAACAGCATTTGTCAAATAATAATAAAAAAAAGATCAGGAGTTTTTCATTTTGTTTATAGTATTTTTTGTCATTATTTAATTGTTAAAAATAGAAATTCAGCATTTCAACAGAAAATATGAATATCTACATATATATATATGAAGTGTGTACGCCTGTTTTTTAAGTTACTAAATTTGTACTTTCTATATCGCTTGACTTTTATTCCCTGAAGTATATTATTTGTTATATATAAAATACATATGCCCTGAATTTTATTTATAACATCTTGACTTTATTTTGTAATTTGAATACCATAGTATTCTATAAAAAGATTACATTCTTGAAGGTCACCGCGATCCCCCTTGCAAATGACCTTTTCCTGGTATTTTTCTATTTAAACAAAAGCTTGGAACACATGCTCCTTTTTGGCAGTTTTTCAACACCCTTTCCCTTCCTGACATAAACAAACACTCATCTTGTATACATTAACTGCCCTCAGTGGACACTCAGTGGACATCATAGTGGACAGGGGTAGTCGAATGACTCATCACCCTCAATACATCAAGGTTTAATGGCCATCCTCATTACAGCTTAACAAAATCATTTTCCTGTACTCTCCAACCAGAAAAAAAGGCTAAAAAAATATTACAAAAAATATTACAAAGACATTTTCAAACATAACCTTTATTATTATTTCCTTATAGAATAAATCTGCCAGAGCGTAGATCCCCCACTCCCTGCAATTTAGTTAAAATAACAAGTCAAAAATAATCATAAAAAAAAAAAAAAAAACAGCGAATAAGCTTATTTTTAACCAAGAATACAATAATTATAAATAACTTCTGACAAATTAGATTTTCACTGTCACATTTACTCTCTTAGTATTTTATATATATATATATAGCTTATAATAATACGAAGAAGGATTGTTTTTTACTGCAAAATAATGATTATATATTTAATGCATCATTTTTATTCATTACCATGTTAGTTAAAATATAATTAAGATGGACTATATTTTTAAATACTCTAGTCTAGGCAGATGTTTATGGAGATTGATTTAAAAAAAAAAAGACTGGCCTTGGCTGTTTTTATAATTTCAGGAAATGTAGATATTTTTTTAAACAATAAGTTTTTTAAATGATTTCTTTGGAGTATGATTTTATATAAAGCAAAGACTTGAACAACTAAAACAAAGGAAAACAGAAACATTTAAGTACAGTACGAATATGTATTAAAAAAAATAATTAAAAACTGAAGTTAAACCATAAGGTTCCTGCTATAGTATTATAAGGATTAAAAAAATGTATGGCAATTTATGAGAAAATTAGGGGAAAAAATTAAATTTTATGGAAATTTTCCTGGAGATATAAGAACTTTCCAAATATAAAAAAACTGCAAAAATTGTTAAAAAGATAAAAAAACATTTGAGAATAAATAGGACGACGATCTGGATGTTTTATGAAAACTAGCTTTTTATTACATATCTAACAACGATTTCATATATAACCAAAATACCACTGATAATAAACAGAAATCTTCAATTACTTTCATCTCAGAAGATTCAGTGAACTTAATAGAATCCATATTTTATAAAGATGCCAAATGACATTGAGGATATATTTATCTTGCTATATCCATGGTTTGGATTCAAATCAAGTACTTTATAATAGAAGTTTTATTAATTAATTAGATAGACATCCTTCAATAAACTCAATCAACCATCAAGTTATTGGGAAGTAAATTGATGTATTGCCTGGATAAACAATAATATGAGAAGGATACAATAATATCTTCAATATTCTTAAGATAAATGTCATATTATTTTTATAGGCATTGAACATATAGTTAACCTTAACAACTTGATGAAAAAATATTACCTATCCAGCCTTCAGAAGACTATATTATTTTTCAATGGATTACATGAATTCATGATGTAACCAAAATATTTGAATAACTTTCAGTAGGGTCATCTATACTTTTACATTCAATTATTGTTTTGATATTGTCTGTTAGATTTGGATATGATGTTATCAGCAACAAAATTTAAAAGTAACAATATAATTTTTTCAATATCAAATATTAAAACATGTATATAATGATATAAACACCATATTTAGACAATTTCAAGCTTCATTTATGTGGCACTATATCTAACGTTTATTTCCATGTTTTTTTTTACCAAATCTAAACAGTGTTAATGTAAGATTTTTTCATCCTTTGTTGTTAATGAAAATAATAACTAAAATAATAAGCCATTTTTACACATTGCTTATCAGTTTTAATGCCAGCTGCTAATCATTCAGATAAATTTTATAACATTATTTTTTTGAAGTTGTTATTTTTCAAATACAAAATATTTTAATTTTACATAATTCTAAATAAATAAACTTATTTCACATAAAAACAGTATTAAAATATAGTCAACAATTTTATTTTACATATGTACAATAGTAAAAAAAAAAAAAGATAGTAATAATTCATGATAATACTACCATTAGATTTATCTCAATTAAGAATGAATTTTTAATGAGGTCAGTGAAGAGATATTTTATGTTATAATTATCAAATACAATTTGGTTTAATATTAACATTTATAAAAATATTTCAAAATAAAAATAAGCATATTGTTGATGTTTTAAAAAAAATATTTGAAATTACATATTATAATGGGTACAGTTTTCCCACTTGCCTGTAATAAAATATGTATATCCATAGGTTTAATTACAGTTTGAGAATTATTGTTACACACTCATATTAGGGATTTATATTCATTGTACATACAAATACAAATAGCCTTTAAATATTCCTTGCAGGATAAATGCTCCTCAATATGTCACTCTCTTCCATAATAACTATGAATATATGTATATAATACATTTCAATTTTAAACATTCATTATTTATTTTTGTAATATTTCTACTCCATTCAGTAGTATTATATTTTTTCATTTGTAATAACTCATATTTGTATTATTAAATCAAGTTAAAATACTGGAGTTTTTTAAAATAAAATTGTACACAGATGAATTCGTAAAATATGTTTTTTATATTTGCAAGCCATAAAAACATTTGTATGAACATATCTTTATATATATATATATATATATATATATATATATATATATATTCAAAAATACCCCAAATTCAGAACTCAAACAGACTAGTCAAAAACATAAACTATCTATGTCTCGTAAAGTAGATGCTTTAAGAAATTATTGTTTTGGAAATAAGAGATTAAATAATTCTAATGGGGTAGCTTTGTTTCAGAAAGGCCAATTTTATAAAGATTATTTGAGTGTTGGCTATTTTCATAAATTTGTTGAAAGTGTTTTATTTAACAGTAATAACATTTGAAATGATGTAAAAAATATTGTCTTTTTATAAAACTGTATGTAAAAATAGTAATATGTTTGAAAATAAGAAAATTGTTTGGAAAAGAGGTATTACTTTGAAAAATTTATTAAGTAACACAAAGGAAATTTTTAATAGAAAAATTATGCCTGAAGAAACTATTGTTAATGCTTTAGAGTTTATTTTCTTGGCTAGTCTGTTTGAATTCTGATTTTGGGGTAATTTTGATTATTTATTAATTAGCTTATCTTTATGCTTTTTATGTTTATATTAAATTTCATAAAACATTATGATACTAGCCAAAAAATAAATTAGACTACTTCCACAACCCTGGTTTCATCTACTATAATATAGACTTTTTAAAGTGAAATTCAACTAAGCATACAACATATGTATAAGAAACAAAACAGCCTTCCCATCATTCATCTCAAAAACTAAGTATATCAAAGAATGTTTGATGAGATTGATGACATCAGATTCAAAAAATATTATGATCAAAGTTATTTTACTCTTATTTTCAATTCACTTTTTTCCCAATAAGATAACCTCTTCATTCTCAAATGATATTTTATGATCTGTCTTCAGTTTATAAATATACAAAGTTGAATTATGTCTATTTTAACTCTACAAATTATGGACTTTAACTCTTTCATTAAAACTTAATTTATTTAGACCTATATAAATTTTATAACAATTGCAAATAATCTTATAAACTAAACCAGGAATATATTTGCAATCAGTTGACTGTTTTAACTACTAATAAATTTAAATTCGGTTGTTTTTTCATGTAAATAATGGGTAGGCTATTGTGTGTGTACATATATCTATAGTAACCAGTTGGTTACATTACTGCATTAAATAATTTGATAGTTGGCAGCATGTTCTTTAGGTTTAATTTACAATTATTTAATTAATGGGGAAAATAGTATCTCATTTTCTTATGCACATATTTTATAATAATGGGTCTGAAATTAATTGAATATTTTATTTTCCTTTCCACATGATAGTAGGAAAATTCCATATACTTTAAAAAATAATTGCCAAATCTTATTTTTTAATTATAATATGCATATTTTAATATGTATTGTAAATTTTGGTAAAAGAGAGAGAAAGATAAAAAATCATATAAATAATTTATTTTGTTCTCTTCCTCCAATAATTTTATTTAATTAGAAGTTGGTTTTAATTTTTATTTTATTTTTTAAAAAAAATGTGCCAAGAGAAAAAAAAAAACCTTTCTCTTTTTAGTAAATTGTTTAATATTTAATTTTAAGCTTTTAAGAAAGATAAAATTTTATGTTTAAGAGTATTTTTAAATAGAAAAAAAAAAACAAAATAAGATTTTAATGCATTTGGTAAATTTTATATGTAATTAAAATTGTTATTTTTCTCTCATTTTTATCTCTCTCAATTAAATTAAATCAAATCAATGTAATAACTGATTATCTTATGTTTTTTTTTTTTTTGCAAGAATTTTTTTTTAATTAGTAAGGAATGACAGGCATTGTATGATGTTAATTTAAATTCTAGTTTTGTTTTTAAGATCTTTGATTAAGGAGGGAAATATCTGAACAATTGTATTTATATAAAATATCTAATTGGTTGTTATAAAACTATCACCTTGGATAGATATTGCGATTGTCTTATAGTCAAGATTGTTCTAGAAAAAAAATAGGAATGGGAATAAGACAGAGAATTAAGTAACAAGTAGATATTTTTATCTTTGCTGTTGAAGAGAAAGCAGTCAAGTCATAATCCATCTGATGAAAAAGACTCGAAGATCTGTTGAAGAGAGAGCAGCCAAGTATTAATCCAGCTGATAAGAGGAAAGAAACTGAAGTATTAACCAATCTATTGCATAGCATAGCAGATGTTTTAATCAAGTTTTTAGTATACAATGAGTTTGGTCATAAAAATGGTTTTTACAAATAAAATTAAGTGTTAAATTCAGTTAAAAGTTAGACATCATCATTTTCTATATAACCTGCATTTATTAGAAAAATGTAGAGAAGAAGTTATCCCCTTAAGGTAATCTGAAATTTTGTCTTCAACCAAAAGCATAAGACTCTGATTGTGTTAGTTTTACCTGAAAATTTTATTAAAAGAAAATGGATAATTTTTTCTGGTGTTAAACAGGAAATGAAATATTGGACACCAGAAAATTTACAAATTAATCATGGTTTTGTGTAAAAGACTTCAAAAAGAAAACTCATTTTGAAAAGCTGAAAATTATAATTGAAAAGGACTCCAAAGAAAAAAAAAACTATAGTTGAAAAATTGGTGTGTTTTGTGTGCACACTATATTTTTATTAATGAAAAAAAATATTTGTGTACATGAAAATAATATTTTTTTGTAATAATCGATAGTTTTAAATATTTTAATTTAGTTAATGACTTTAAATTGTGAAATATATTTTTCTTAAAATCCAGTCATTTTTTTTCTTGAAAATCATGAAATAATTTTTAGAAATTTAATTTTTTTGGAACATGTTTTTTTTTTCTTTTTATTCATTTTCCCTCCTAAAAACTTAACAAAGGTTAAGTAAGCTAAATAAAAATTTTTTTTTTGATTTTTAAAATGTTGTTTTTCAACTACTGGTTATTTAAAAAAAATAATGTAATTAATTAAAAGTTAATTTATGAATAGAAATCAACTGATTGTTTATAAATTGTTATGAAAACATATTTTTTGATGAAATAAATGTTTTTAAATTTTTTTTGTCTTAATTTCTTTATTCTATCCAATTCCTAATCATAAATAGCAGTGATTCAGACTCTATTTCACAATGGCTTAAAGTTCTAAGATTTTTTAAAAATAATTCCAATAAAATTATTTACTTATAATAGGGTAAACCTAGGAATTACTTGAATGGATTTATAATAAGCTGCTTAATATATTTATTTATCTCTTGCTCATAGTAATAGTATGAGTTCTTGCTTCCCAAGCTAAATTTGTGAATAATGGTTATATAGAGTAGGGTTTTATATTTGCTGTTATAGACATCCAAATGATGATGATACTGGTTGGTGCAAAAGAAATATCCTTTAAAATCTATGCACATAATTTTATTTTATTTATTATTTCTTTAAAAATTTCATTTATAATTGGCCAGAACATTAATAGTACTAAGTGGCCAGAGCATTGATCATGGTCAGGGTGTTGTTTGTATCTCAGCATTATTTGCCTTACTGTTGTATTTTGATGGCATAGCATCTAAGTATGTATATTCAGATAATTATTTTTTGTTTTCCTGCTCAAGGTTTGGCAGTTTGTCACACATTTTACAGTTGATTTATTTTTAATGTTGATCATTCAATATTATGAATGATTATTACTTTTGTGTAATTTTGGTGAACTTATTGTTAGTTCTGTGCTGATCTTTCATGCTCATTCCTTTTACATTTAATTTTACATTTTGTTTATATGAGTATTATGTTGGTTTTTCAACTCCTCATAATTCAATCCTAACATAATACAAAGTTACAAATGGCTACCCAATTATGAAATATTGTAACCTCAGATTCTCCTAGTTTTCTGGACTGCTATAATTGGTACCCAATGTGGAACCTGTATTCCATACTGTTACTAAAGGCACCCAAGTGTGGGACATCATAACAGATTTTTTGTATTAATCCTTTTCCTTACTGTTACAATTGGTGACCCAACTGTGTGCCTGATGATGATCAAGTTTTGGTAGTCAGTAACTGCATAACTTGAATCTTTGAAAATTTTCTGATAAAAAAAATTCTGTATTTGGATGCAGAATTTATTTAAAACAAATTGCTGTGAAATGTGACAAGAATATAGAAGATTATTCTGACAATTTATAAATTATAAAATAAAAGTGTTATTGTTTATCTAAGAAGTACAAATTTAAAGTTGAACAAAAAATCAAAGCATGATATTGGAGATTGTATTAAGATTTTGATTCTTGAACTTTGTTTAGACATAATGTCAGTTTTGATGATGGATTTGTTGTTGGCTATAGGATGCAATGTTTTCATACAAATCTTTGGAGGGTTATCTCTTAATCATTGCTCTTACCCACTCTCACACTTTCATTTTTTATCGTTTGTTGTGGTCCAGTTAACATATTCCTGACATTGTCACCAGTTTCTAAAAAACACAAGAAAGAAGCAAAGCTTAGTTCTGTATTTTCAGTCACTAATAATCAAAACATCATAGCTTTCCAAATTTTTTGTATTATTTTGAGTTGTAGTAACTTATAGTGTATAAATTGATGTACAACTGTGGTATTCATGTTGCATTGTATACTTATAGTTCGGTGAGCAGATTCTGTGTCTATCCTGGGATTTCAGGTCAATATGCATTTTTTTGTTATTAAATTATCAGATTTCTAAAAAAAAGGTTTTGATAACTGGTTTGTGAATGGACTTCTCTTTTCAGAAGAATATGTACTTATAATAAAAATATAATAGAAATAGAAATCAGTCACACCCACATATAAAAAGGATTTGAAGAGTAAAGCAAGTGAAATAAGTCAATCAAATAAAACCAGGTATTGAGACAAGAAGATTGAAAGAAATGCAGATTTAGAAATAATAATAAATGTAGTAATGTTAGCAAAGTGAAATAGGGATTCATGAAAAAGTAGGTGATGTTCATCTTATTGTAAAATATATTTTAAAATGTTCATATTGTATTTCCTTTGTAAAAATACTTTAATGCTGTGTTTATTGTAGTGTAAAAATGATATAATATAAACACTTATTGTGACATGAGGAAAAGTTAAAAAGATAGAAAAATGTGATCTGAAAAAAAATGATCAGCATCCCATGGATGAAACCCAGAGAATAGAGGATGTATCCATTTTTGATTTAAAGAAAATGAAAATATTACAATGCTACAAAAGTTAACCAAAAAGAGTGAAATAAAAAAATTGAAATTGTAGGGCAATTGTCATAAATTTTTAGTTGGGGATCAAGCAGTAATCCATACTAATTCTATAAGCATCCAGACACTGACAGAAAGAGAAAAAAAAGTGAACAGATAATATGCAATGATACTTTTTTCTGAAGAAATATAGTATGCTATATTACCCTGAGTATGATAGCTATGATTCAGTTGTGATGGTGGATAGATAATGTTTTATAGATGTAGGGATGTGATTTGTTCATGATGCCTCCAAAGTTTTAACTCAGCACAGCATTTGCCTAATGAGCCTCTCAGAGGAACATAGCTTTCTATCAGTAGAACACTGAGTTGTCTACCAAGCACATAATTGGGTCATAGGTGTTGAGCCAATAAGACAGATAAAGTAAATGAAAAAGGTATTCCACTTGGTCAATCATTTCTTTGGACATTGTTTAATGTATCCTTTAGGTAATAAGTTGCTTTCTGCTTGAACTAAGATTGCTTGTGTTGTGCTAAAACTGAATTGTAAACTTGTGTTCTATGAAGGGTTTTGCTTGCATATATTATGTCAATATTCATCCCTCTCCAAAAATAAAGTTATATAAAGAATGATGCAGTTACATTTGACCAAATAGGCCAACATTGCTTAATAAATCATGTCCCAGCTTGTAAATCTGTGGAAATCATGCACAACTGAACATGAGCACATTTTTTATAGTGAAATGAAATTGGTTAAATTAAACAATCTCAAAAATCAGGTTCAATTTCATTTTCCATATAAGATCAGGGTTATGAATTCAGTTGGTTACATTGCTGTATTAAACATAATTTGATAGTTAGCAGTATGTTCCTCAGATTTAGTTTAGGATTAGTTAATTAATGGGAAAAATAGTATTTAATTTTCCTATGCATATTTTTTTATAATAATAATAAAAATAATAATGATAATGATAATGATTATAATAATAATAATAATAATAATAATAATAACAATAATAATAATAATAATAATAATAATAATAATAATAATAATAATAATAATAATAATAATAATAATAATAATAATAATAATAATAATAATAATAATAATAATAATAATAATAAGAAGAATAATAATAATAAGAATAAGAAGAATAATAATAATAAGAAGAAGAATAGATCTGAAATTAGTTAAAAGTTTTATTTTCTTTCCCACATGATAGTAGGAACAATTCTAGATTTTTTTTTAAAAATAATTGCCAAGCCTTTTTTTAAAAATTATAATACACCTACTTTAATGTGCATTGTAAATTTTAAATGTTGGTATAATAGTGAGAAAAGTAAAAAAAATCATAGAAATAATTTATTTTCTCTCTTCAATAATTAATTAATTACCAATGAAATACTTCCCATTTTTAGTAAATTGCTTGATATTTCATTTTACCACTTTAAGAGAGATAAAGTTTGATGTTTAAGAGAGAAAAAATAAAATAAAATTTTAATGCTTTTTTGTAAATTTTACATTCATTTACAATTGTTGTTTTTCTTTTCTTATTCTTTTTGTTTTCATTACAAAAAAAATCAAAGCAGTGTAATTAACTGATTGTCTTGTTTTTCTTCTTAGCAAGAAAATTGTTTTAATTAGAAAGGAGTTTTAATAATTTTATTAGGTTAATTTAAGTTTTTGTAATGTCTATGATTAAGGATAGAAATAACTAAACAATTGTATTTATAAAAATATCCAATTGGTATTATAAAAACTATCACACTGGAGAGACATTGTGGTTGGCTTGTAGTCAAGATTGTTGTAGAAAAAAGTAATAGAAAGGTGAATAAGTCAGAAGACACAATTGTCTGGTGAAAGACATGTTTCTAACCTAGCTGCTGATGAGAGAGCATGCAAATTTTAATCCAGCTGATAAAGAAGAATCAAAGCCATTGCATAAAATAGCAAAAGTTTTAATCAAGCTTTTAGTATATTGTGAGCTTTTTAATAAAAAAATGTTTTCTACAATCCAATAAAAGCCATGTTCATAATTCAACTAAATACTAGACATCCTCTTCTGCCCTGCAACCTGCTTTCAGTGGAATATAAATGTAGAGAAAAAGGTACTCCTTAAAGTAATCTGCAACCTTGTCTTCAACCAAAAGCATGCATCTCTGTCTGTGTTACTCTCACCTGGAATATTTCTTAAAAGAAAATAGATAAAATTTTACCATTGTTTATCTAAAAATGAAATATTGCACACCAGAAAAATGACAAAAAATTATGTTAATGTGTAGAAGTCTTTGAAAAGAAAACACAATTGGAAAAAACTGAAAATTATTACTGAGAAAAAAGAATCCACAGAAAAACAAATGAATCTATGATTGAAGGTGATTTTAGTGTGGAAACTGTACTTTTATGAGTAGAAAAAATATTTTTTTAAGTAGCAGTCATATATTTTTTGAAAGAATTGATAAATTTTAATATTTTCATTAAGTTAATAGTTTTAAATTAAGCAATATATTTTTCTTAAATTCCAGTCAATTTTCTCTTCAGAAATATGAAATAGCTTTAAGAAAATTTAATTTTTTGAAGCATATTTTACTCTTTTCATTAATTTGTCCTAAGTACTTAACAAAAGGTTAATTAAGCTAAATCAAAAATTGTTATCTTTGACTCTAAAAATGTTTTTTTTTTAATTTTTAATTATTTTAAATAAATAACTTAATTAATTAACACTTAATTTAAGAATAGAAATCAATTGATTGATTTTAATTTTTATGAAAATTTATATTTTTGGTGAAATTAAAGTTTAAAATTACATACCATCATGTCATTTTTTGGTTTATTATTAGTTCATTTGTTATTAAATAAATATTTTAAAAATATTTTTAGTATTAATTTATTTAATCTATCCAATTCCTGTTTCATAAATTGCAGCATTTGTTAATATTTTATGATAGCTTAATTTTTTAGCATTTTTTAAAAAACAATTACAATAAAACTATTTACTTATAATATGATAAATCTAGAAATTATTTGAAATGATCTATAATAAGTTGCTTTATTTATTTATTTATCTCTTGCTCACAGTAATAGTGTGTAGAGATTTTGCTTCCTGGGCTAGATTTGTGCATAACAGTTATAGGAAGTAGGCAGTTATGAATATTTATATGATGATGATCCTGGTTGGTGCAAAAGAAATATACTTTAAAGTTCATGCAGTACATTTCATTTTATTTATTATGCATCTAAAAATAGTTTATAGTTGGACAGTATATCAATAGAAATAAGTGGCAAAACCATCAGGATGTTTTTAGTGTTTCAGAATTACTTGACTTATTGTTCTATTTGATGGCATAGCACCTAAATATGTGAATCCAGATAATTATTGTTTATATTCCTGCCCTAGATATGACAATGGCTAAAAATGCAATCACAAGATTGACTGTTGGTTTATTTTTATTGTTGATCATTCATGATGATGAATGATTATTACTTTTGTGTAATTCTGGTGAATGTAGTTAGCTATGTGTCAATTTTTCATGCTCATTCCTTTTATATTCAATTTTATACTTTGTTTATTTGGGGATGATTATGATTTCCCATTTTCTTTTAATTTAGCACTAATATGGTGTTCTGTTAGAAATAGCTATCCATTGTTAGATATTGTAACCCCAGATTCTTTTTTATTAAACACCATTTTTTAAAACTGTTTATTGTTCATATATATATATAATATTATAAATTGATGTCTGTATTTCTTCAAAACAATATACGGAATCTTATAATTAAATATTAGTAAATACATTAATCAAAAATTTTTAAAAGTACAAAAAATATAATTGTCACTTAGGAGTGTTTTCAACTATCCTCGTAGCTTTTGTCAACTAATGGTATAACATTTTCTGCCTGCATATTGATTAAGACCTGCTTGCATTTATATACTAGGATATCTTTTTTTAATTTCCCTTTATTGTTATTTCTCTCAAATTGCAATATTTTTTACATTATTGTAATTAAAATTAAAACCATATATACATAATTTATTATGGTCATAAAAGTGAAAGCTGATGCATTATTATTATCTTTATAATTTAATTTTGTATTTTGAACCATTTTTAATAAAAGCAAGTGCTCTTTAACTAATGTACATCTCGATTTTCCCCATATAAGAGCTACCACATCTAAAATCCATTCATAAAAGATGCAATTTTTATTTATAAATGATATTTATCTTTAGAATTATTTATTAATTTATTTAATGTAGTAGGTACATAAAATGCACTGTCACATATTCCTTTATAAATTTTCCTTATGAAATTTGCTTGTTGATTCGAAATTTATGGTACCGATATCCAATTTTTTTTATTAGTAGAAGAATCAAACTTATTATTAATATTTTTATTTTTATATTTCGTATTAAAACTTTTAATAATATTATAAATATGATTATAATTATAGCTATCATTTAACAATTAGAATCCAAGGTAAAAATATTTATAATACTTTTAAAATTTTTAATAAGAAATATTAAAATAAAAGTATTAATAATAATGTTGATTCTTCTACTAATAAAAAAAGTTGGATAGCAATACCATATATTTCGAATCAACAAGAAAATTTCATAAGGAATATATGTGACATTGCATTTTATGCACCTCCTAAATTAAATAAATTAATAAATAATTCTAAAGATAAAACCTCATTTATAAATAAAAATTGCAACTTGAGAGAAATTTTACAATAAAAGAAAAATAAAGGAATTTATGCTAATATATAATTACAAGCAGGACTTAATCAATAGGCAGACTGCAAATGTTAAGATCATGGAATTATGGGAAGTTTAACCTTTCAAAATATTAGTTGACAAAGACTATGAGGAAAGTCGAAAGTGCTCCTAAGTGACAGTTATATTTTTTGTATTTTCAAAATTTTTGATTACTGTGCTTATTAATATTTAGTTATAAGATTCCATATATATGTGTGTAATAATGCTCAAGACTAAATGAGTTTCTAAGTAACCATTAGAAACCAGGCAACATTTAGACAATCACAATAATGATAATAATCAAGAATTTCAAACTGTTATCAAGGTAACATCTTTTTGCAATAGAGGTGAAATCCCATCTCTATTAATGGTTCCATATAATTATATAGACACTAAAGATAGTAACTGTTCACAGAGATTGAAATTATAATAGCAAGAAGGTTAAATAACACTATTTAATCAGATATATATAACATGTTCTAAATGCAGATTAATTACAAATTGCAATTATAATTTTCAAATTGCACCCAAATTATTAGTTAAATCATAAGTGAATTACTACCCAAGGCTAAATGTATTTATAAGTAACCATTAGAAACCAGTCAGCTCTTAGACAGTCCCAGTTTAGGTACCAATCAAGAATTTCAAACTGTTTTCAAGGCAACCTCCTTTTAACAATAGAGGTGGAATCTCATCTCTGTTAATGATTCCATACATTTATATACACACTAAAGTTTGCAACTTTGCCACATAGATTGAAATTATTGATAGAAAGAAGTTTAACAAATGTTTTTAAACAGGTAAATATAACCTGTTTTGAAAGCATACTAATGAATAGTCAATTATAACATTATAAATTGCAATAATAATTTTCAAATTGTACCTAAAGAATTACTTAAATAATAACTGTAATAAAACTTAAGGCTAAATGGGTTTATACATAACCATCAGAAGCAACTCAATACTTAGACAACCCCAATTAAAGTAACAATCAACAATTTCAAACTGTTGTCAAGGCAACCACCTTTTAACAATAAATCCACTTATAAAGCCATTTAGCATTAAACATTATTACACTTATTATTTAAATAATACTGTGGGTGCAATTTGAATATTATAATTGCAATTTCTAATTATTAGTCTGCTTTCAGAACTGGTTATATTTGCCTGGCTGAGGGTTTCTTTGCATGAATAATTTTAATCTCTGTAGTCAAGTTGCAATCTTAGAGTCTATTTAAATATATGGTACCATAGGAAGTGGATTTGACAACAGTTTGAAATTGTTGATTGCTATCTATACTGGGATTGGTTTATATATATATATATATATAGACAATTTTTTATATCACATGGCTTAATTAGCTTGTATTTACAAATATAGCGAAATCAGCATTTAATAGCTGTACACAAGCTTACTTTTATTTTTTTGCATTACAAGAGAATGCATTTATAATCTTTATCTAGAATTATTCCTATCCCCAAACTGGTTACAAGCGAATCACTCTCATCAATAAAGAGTTAAAGCACCCAGACACCAAATCCAAAATACAAATTCAAGCCCAGCATTTGTCTAATACTTAACTATTTAGTAGAAAATCTGAAATATTTTTATGTCTATATGTCATCAAATCAATCTATCTAACTTAAATAGCCATATGAGACTGAATTAAATTTACATACACCATATATTAATAGCCTTAGCCACCTAACGTAGCCAAAATCTTAACAGACAAACTGTGACATTAATGAAAAACAAGTCATATTTCACATAACTTATTTAGCTTGTATTTATAAATATAATATAACGAGCATGCTAATAGCTCTAAACAAGCTTTGATTTTTTATTTATAGACTTTTTCTTTTTTATTTTGCTGCAAGAGAATGCATTCAAAATCTTTATCTAGAATTATTCCTATTCCTAAATATGTTTTGAGCTGATGACCTTGTCAGTGAGGAGCTAGGACATCCATACAGCAGATCCAAAATACAAACTGAAGCCCAGAATTTATCTAATACTTAACTATTAAGTAGAAAATCTATAATTTTCTGACATATATAATGTCTTCAAATACAGCTATTTACTGAACTAAAGTCAGATACATCATATATTAATAGCCATAACAATCTAACATAACCAATTCCTTAACAGCCAAACTTAATATTAAGGAAAACCAGGTCATACATCACATGACTTATTTAGCTTATTTACAAATGTAATACAACAAGCATGCTAATAGCTTTAAATGAGCTTATTTTATTTTTTATTTACTTCTTTCTTTTTTTTTTTTTTTTAGCATACTCATTATATTACATTTGTAAATACAAGTTAAATAAATCATGTGATATTAAACTTGGTTTTCATTAATATTATAATTTGGTTGTTAAGGTTTTTACTATGTTAGATTTCAAAGGCTATTAATACATGATATAGCTATTTAAGTTAGCTGGATTTGAAGACATATAGATATTAGAAAATTTCATATTTTCTACTTAATAGTTAAATATTAGATAAACGCTGGAATCAGTATGTCTGGTTATCCTAACTTGTCACTGACAAGAACCATTCACTCAAAAACACTTTGAGGATAGGGATAATTCTAGATATTTTAAATGTGTTCTCTGCATCAGAAGAAAAAGTAAATAAAAAATAAAATAAGTTTGTTTAGAACTATTATCATGCTTTTTATATTTTATATGTAAATACAAGCTAAATAAGTCATGTGATTTATAACTTGGTTTTCATTAATATTATAGTTTGACTGTTAAGTCTTTGTCAGATTTGTATGGCTATTAATATATGGTGTATCTGAATTTAGTTTAAACCGTGGCTATTTAAGTTATATAGCTGGGTTTGAATATATTATAGAAGTCAGAACATTTCAGATTTTCTACCTAATAGTTAAGTATTAGATAAATGCTGGCTTAAGCTTGTATTTTGGATCTGATGTATGGATGTCCTAGCTCCTCACTGAAGAGGCCATTAGCTCAAAAATGGTTTCGGAATAGGGATTAATCAAGATAAATATTTTAAATATGTTCATTTGTGGAGGAAAAACAAAAATAAAAAAAAATAAAATAAGCTTGTTTAGAACAACTACCACATTCGTTTTTATATACATATTGTATTGGTATGAATGGGACATCTAGTTGATCATAATCATATACTCAAAGTAAAAATATATATTCATTGTATGAATATAATTAAATGGATTGAGAAAAAAAATCTTATTACCAATTAAATGAATCTAATAGAATTGATTGATAGATTTAATACCCTCAGGTAGATACTCTATTATATCAAGTCAGACTTAATATATTATAAAATTCAATATTTTGCAATATTAAATAAACAGTTTAATATGTGTGTGTTGACTTTAATTTCTCACCTACATCAATACAACCTAATATAGGATTGAATAAAAACGAGTACTATCTCTTTATTAGATCTCTAACTTCAAAAGGTAAATACTAACTGATATCAATTGAGTGAAATAGACATAAATTCATACTAAATTATTTGCCAGTTAAAATTTACCTATCCATGTCTTGTGTAGCTATAGCTTATAATTATTACTGTTAAGAATTAAAATAAATACAATCCTTGACATCTGGTTAATAATACAATGGTGGCAGTTTATTTATATTCCATATTTATTGAACAAGTAAAAGTGACATATGACATAGAAAATAAAACATGAGGTATGATTCTAGACAATATACACATTGTGCAATAAAAAGAAAATATATGTTTGAATTACATTTGTTTAAATTTAGTTGGTAAAGAAAATTTAGTTTATTGTGGTTTGTTATTAAGAATATCAAATCAAAGTTTTCTGTGTAAAATCTATGTAGTGGTGATTTTTTTCTAATTAATTGCATACTTCAAATCAATTATTCTTTAGACAAACATATATGAAATGGTTATTTGAATATATATATATATAAGAGAAAATTCATATGTATATATTGGATTATTTCCATCATCTAATATGAGTATTGAATGTCTTTACAAAAATTTAATTTTATTTAAATATTCCAATACATTCAACTGTTAGTATAGCACACATACTAGTATGTGCATAAAGTTTTGAGAGGTATTATTCTCCGCTCTTCTTCAGATATTGTTGGTCTGACCAGTGACAAGACTATTATGAGAACTGAACCTGGACCCTTAGATTCTTGAATATTAAATTTTAAAGTAATGCTCTAACAAACTGGCCAATCTGTCAATAGCTACATTTAGTAGAAATTAAATATAATTATCTATGAATTTCCTCTTGATTTCATCACTTTTTCTTAAGAGCAAAGTTGATTAGTGGTTTCCATACATTATGTATAGTCACACTTCATTGAATTATGGGATTGTTTGTCATTGTCATGGGAGCATCTTCTTTAAAATTTCTTCTTTGTTCTGTTTCTTCTCTATCCAACATTTTTGTATTTTTTCAATTGAACTTATGTTTATTGGTACATACATAATCCATTACATTATACACATGTTTTCTCTCTTTTAATCATAAGTTTGTGTTACTGCGAGTACTTTTCAATGAGATAACTGGTCTCAATATATGTTCTTTCACATTGGTGTGGTATTTCCTAGATGCTGTTTTTTTTTAGCATTTCAAATTTAAACTTTGTAGATGTTAGGATTTTTTATACTGTAGTATGATTTTGGAAAGCTGTCCTGATGTTATAATTATTGCAGAGGTTCCCTAATTTGTCTGCTATTGTTTGTATGTATGAGTACACTACCATATCAATAAGTATTTTTTTTGTTAACTCTTTTTATTGTCTATTTAAGATTTTCTTAATAACAGCTGATGCATAACTGTTTTTCCTAAGAATTTATTCTATATAGATCTTTTCTTTTCTCTTATGAAAAATGGTTATCCATTATCTAAACAATTATTGGTACTATAGTGTATCCATACATAGCAAAAATATCAGACAAATTAAGAAAATATGCAATCAGTATAACACCAGAACAGGTTTTCAAGGGCCATATCACACTACTAGAAATTTTAACATCTACAAAGCCTTAACATGAAATGCTGAAAAGAAGAAAGTGTGTCTATGTAATATCATATGAATGTGGAAGAATGTGTATTGGTGAGATCAGTTGCACCATTAAAATTGTCTGAAAGCACACAAGCTGATGACTAGAAGATGGAAATTAGATCTGTCTAAGGTAGCAGATGATGTATATATCAATGAACAAATGATCAATTGGGAAAATACAAAAAATATAAGATAGAGAAAAGTTACACAGAAAAAAATTTAAAGAAACTGCTTAAATGACAAAGGCAAACAATCCCATAAGTCAACCTAGTGTGAATACACATAATGTATTGAAACCACTAAACAACTTTGCTCTTAGGAAAAAGTGGTGAAATCAGGAGGAACTTCATTGATAATTATATGAATTTTCTACTGACTCTTGGTTTTGAAAGGATGGCTGGAGTATTACCTTAAATTTCAATACTCAATAATATAATGATCCAAGTTTGATTCCCATGCCAATACTGTCAATGGTTAGGCCAACAACACCTGAAAATGGGCAGAATAATACCTGTCAAAATATTTTGAATATACTAACCTGTGTGGTATTACTATCCTTTGAATGTATTTGGAATATTTAAATAAAGTTAATTTTTTTAAAGACATTCAACACTCATATTAGATGTTGGGATTAGTTCATTATATAAATACAACTAAAACACCATCATCATAAACCTTTAAGAGAAGACCTTAAAATAAAACTAAACACTCTAAAACATTAATAAGACACTAAAAATTTAAAGTTAAAAACCACTTTTGCTGGCAACAAAACCATCTGCAAATTCTTGAATTTCTCATAACTATGGAACAATAATATTAAAACAAAAAGGCATTTTAGACTTATGTTTTTGGGTTATCCATTATGATTTCATCAGTGTTTAAAGGATTTTTTAATAGAAGGTTCAGATTAGTGCTCAATAAAAGGATTTTTCTCCTTATTATCATTTATGTTATGTCTGTTTGCAATATGTACTTTCATTTTAAATATATGACAATAATATTCCAGTGATTTATGGTCATTAGAATGTTAAAATTGGTACAGTATTTCATTTTAGTATGCAGTATGTATGGAAAATTATATTGCTTACTTATACTATTGTCTATATCATCATTATTACTCCAAGATGATAGGTTAAACATCATCATATTTATTTTAATAATTTTTTTATTATTTCCTGATTCTGGACACAATACTCCTTCTGTTGGTTACAGTGGAACTCTGTTTTTATCATTTTATGACCCTTACCTAATATCATAAAATTTCACTTGCATGATTGCTTCATTATCTTCTCACTCATAGTGGATAGTATTATTTTTCTTATTAAGATTCCAAGCTCTTTTATCTTTGACTTTGGCTGTACTATAATTTTAAAAGTAACTTCAAATGCCTCCAGAGTTAAGTCTAACTTATTTTCTAGTTTTGGTCTCTTTTCTCAACTCTCCAAATCTCACATTACATCTTTCTTTAGATTCTTTTAATTTAGTATCTAGATCACGCCTAAATTCTCAATATCCAAATTTTCAAGCACATGGGCTAACAACTAATCTGTGTGCAATTACTTGAATATACTTTAACTATGGAACAATAATATTACAATAAAATATTTTGACTTATGCTTTTGGGTTATGATTTTATCATGAGTACATTTAGACATATTAGCCCATTTCTGGAATCTCATTAAATCACATATTTCTGCTTTAAATACTTCTGATGTAAGATCACGTGGAATATTGTACATTGCCGCAGATTAATATCACTAGTACAGTCTTCCTTAATTTTAATCATTACTATATTTATTTGGGTGCTGTGATTAATAATTTCTGATAATATTTGTTATCCAAAATACAAGGCATAATTAATGGATGTCTTTCCCAATATATATAAAAGATTTCTTTCAATAGATGGGCATTAGATATAATGAATAATTCCTTCAGTAGTACTGCAATATTATGTTTTGCTATCCTTAATAGCATTATTAACTTTATTTATGTGTATGTATTTGCTTTAGATTTAGATGAACATTTACAGATATTTAGTAAAAATAAGAATGAATCCTTTAAACGTTATTGAAGCCATATTTCAATTGTTGCTTAAATTGCATCCTTTAAAGTAGATGACAACTTTGTTTTTAATAATGTATGCTATATAATTTCTTACTTAACAAGTTCATGAATACATGCATTGTATTTTCTTTTATATTAAAATATTGGTTAGTCGTATACATTTCATTTTGGAACAATAAATGAAGCATATATTTACAAATACAAGCTAAAGTTTTCTTATGGTTGTCAATCAATTCAATCGAGATCTATGTTTTCATAGACTTTGTTGAGTGATTATTGTTATAATAAATAGACTCTTTTTTAAAAACAACTTCAATCGTACAGCTCATATATATAAATTCATACCTGTGAAAATAGAATATACCAATTATTTATTAGGATGTATGGATAAGCAGTGTTATTTATTAAAAGATGGTTTTCAAAGTTTGAGATGTTTTGATTTCTTTTATCGTACTTAAAAATGTATACAAATGTTAATGTACTTCCTGTTTGCTTTATTCATTATTATTATTGAAAATAAAAATGAATTGTGAACTTATTCTCAAAGACAAAATAAAATGAAACAAGTCAAAACTCGTTATTTCAATTTCAACATGACTTTGACCATTTATGTATTAGAATTCAATGTTTACGGACTACAATTATATCACAAATTGTATGAAAAATAACTAAGTGCACATTTCTCTTTTTTAAAATTACAAGTTTTCTAAGGATACAGAGAAGAGCAAATCGCAAATTACTGTCTCTTCTAAAAAAACATTTGTACTAGATTTGAAAATAAAAATAACATAATGTATAGTAGCTTTATCAAAAGAGTACTCATACACTGAAGTTAAGTAAGATATCATTCAGAAATTCCACTATTAATAATTTTCATATCAAATAATAATTTAAAATTCAGATAAAATTTATTTAAATGTCTATATTTGCAATGAAATAAAGCCATAGATCACGTGACTTAAATTAATAAGCTTGTATTACAAATGTTATATAATGAGACTGCCAATAGTGGTCAGGGATATTCTGAAAAACTTGTTAACAGTTATTGGCATGCTCCTTATATAAAATATCTATATATGTGTATAGGATCAGATATGGCTGGAATGCCACTAGATGGAATAATATATATATATAAGTGGTATGTTTACTTGAATTTTACTTGAAAATGTCTGTTTTTTTAATAGATGAAATCATGGTTGTGGAGAAATTTAAATTTGTTTTTGTTTTTTGGCTAATATCATAATGTTATATATATTTTCTATTTTATTTATAATACTAGTATAGTATTAGGCAATATTTAATTTATATATATATATATTTCAAGAGTTGAAATCTAGGTTGAAAAACTTGGAAATCATTTTCAATTTCTAAGTTGTTGAGAATTTATGTTTGAGTTAGCCATAACATAATCAATCTAAATAACTATCTAATATTTTTCAGTAATTACAAATATGGATATACTTATGATTTTACTACATGTAAATCTTAAAGAAGATTTCAACCATCAGCTTGTATTTGAGAAATCTAGTTAGTAGTACCTTCTCTTTCATTGAAATATTGCTATAGAGAAGTTTGTTTTGAGATTGTTTACTATTATGTAGATTTTTGGAATATGAGTTATTCTGGTTTGCCATCAGTTGGATAATAAGCATTGTATACATAATAGAATTTATAATAGACTTCTGCTACAAAAGGTAAGTAAACATTTTTTTAAAAAGTATTTTTCCCATTCATTGGAATAAGTGCCAGAATTAACATTGGAAAATAGTATTATTATAGATTATAATGCAAACCATAAATAATTTGCAATTTAAATATTTATTTGATAATGATTATATGTAAGGTTGATCATTAATGCAAATAGTAGTACTTGTAAAATGGGTTTTATATATATATATATATATATATATATATATAGTATCATATAAATATTTTAAAATGGGTTTTATATATATATATATATATATATATATATATAGTATCATAAAATAATCAAAATTACCCCAAATTCACAACTAAGCGAGAACCAGTCAAAGAAAATAAACTCTAAATCACAAACCAATGGTTTACCTGCTATAAGCATACTTCTCAAGTGTAAAAGACTTTACACATGAGAAATCTGTTTGTAGCAGCAAAATCATTGGTTGGGTCTTAGAAATTTTTTTTTTTTTGGATATTCTGGTTTAGTGGTAAATTTGGGATTAATTTTGGATATATATAACATTTTAAATATATTTTATGTACCTGGAGTCTAGATGTAATATAGGGAATTTGAAGACAGATTTTTAAGCACCTTTCAGCCATCCAATTTCATATCATACAAACAATACACATAACCATGCTCATGTGAAAAAGATAAATGACTTGCAATATATGTATTTTATACTGAACCAGCACTCATAAGTTGGTCCTATCCATGAGGTAGCAGAGTGACTTAAAGTCAACATGGGCATGACAATAATATTGAAGTTAACAAGGGATTTGGGATTCCATCATCATATTTTCAGTGGTATGGATGGCTGAAGAGTTGAAAAATTGAGTAAATTGAAGCCTGTCCATTTAAATGTGAAGATTTACTATCTTAATATAAAGCAAGCACTGATTAAAAATTTGTGGGCACAATGACAATCTGGAACAACTGAAAAGTGCTGGTTTAGCATAATATATATATATATATATATATATATATATATATATATATATATATATATATATATATTGCAGATCATTTACCTTTTTTGTATATATGGTAATGTTTATCGATTGTGTGAATAGGAGTGGATGGCTGAAGGAACTGGATGTCTGTGTTCCAATCCCCTATATTACATATATTTGCATGTTGAATTGAATGTTTTCATGAATAAAATATGTTTTAAGAAACATGTTTTTTCAGAATAATCATATCATGTTTATTAAAATATAATAAAATACCAACATTTTGATAAGATAACACTTATCCTCAACTGGGTAAAAAATATAATAATAATCATATGATTATAGTAGTTAGAATGATTTCAAATGATGGTAGTATTATGTGTTTGTTGAATAGTTTGATTTATATTTAGCAGTGTTTTTTATATTCATTTGCATTAAAAAACTCTTCCAAATAGTTGTGATTTTATTGTGTCATCGTGCTTATTAATGCAATGTGTTTTTACAAATATCTATTGAACATTTCATCCTTGGATTTTCAATGATATTGATGGGTAAAAAGTTGGACAATGTAGACGATGGAAAGTTATCCATTAAAGTTTGAAGAGTGGATATCCTAATATAGACTGAGTACTGATTGTATATATGCATGGAGGATGGTGGTCTGGACCAATTGATGAGTGTTGGTTCAGCATAAAATACATATATTGGATATCATTTATTTATTTAGAAGTTTCTTAATATAAATGAATATAAAAATACTTCTAAATATAAATCAAAGTATTGATAACCATGTGATACAATAATCACATGAAACAACTCTATCTCCTATAATCATATGATCATTACTATATTTTATCTCTGAATTTAGTCAGGCTCATATAGTTTCTTTGGTTAAAGAGCTGAGTTTGAAGACATGTAGGTGTCTGAAGATTTGGATCTTTTTCTTAATATGTAAGAATTAGATAAATGCTTGGCTTGATTTAATAATTTGAAACTTATGTCCTAGCATCTCACTGATGAGAGCCATAGCTCAAAACTGGTCTGGGGATGGGGACCATCATAGATAAAGGCTTCATGTATTTTCTCTTGTAGCATTTATCATAAAAAATAAAATAATTAAGCTTGTTTAGAGCTAGTAGCAGGCTCTTTATATATTACATATTGGCAATACAAGCTATATAGGTCATGTGATATATGACTGATTTTTAATAAATGATAATATAAATCATGATTTTATATTTAAGATATATTTTGTTTAGTATGCACAGGATAAATATTTTTAAACATACTACTATTACTAATCAAGATATGAAAGCAAGATTTATCAAATATAAAACAGTTGTCAACTTTATCAATTTTACGAAAGACGATATAGTTTATGACTGATAGCTGCGAATATATAAAAAAATATTTTGGTTCAAACAATAATTTATGATTATTATGGATTTAAAAATATAAAGATATTTTAAACCATAAAACTCTTTTTATGGTTAACTAAAATGTAATGCATTGTAAAATGCTAGGAATAGAAATGCATAAAAATAATAGCTTTCTATATCTAGTGTAAAACATCAACTTATAGAAAAAACAAATACTTTCTGCTGATATTACATGGTTAATTATTAATGCAGACTACAATATATGTGTGGAATATTTTAAACAACTACACTAATTAATTAAAAACAACAACACAATATTTAATTTAACTTTTTTTTAAAGAAACTAGTTTTTCCTCATGGAAAAAAAATCACTAAACAATACTCAATTAGTTTGCTTTTCCCCCTTTCACTAACACTACTACAGAAAATTTACTGACAAATATCATTACAGTCAAACTACAGCTAAAAGACTAATAATTGCTGACAGAATTTTTTTAAAAAGAGAGAGATAACTATTGGCAATAGATAATAAAAAAAATCAAATCAACTAAGAAAATATTTACGAAATTAAATAACATCTTAAAGTTAGGCATAGATTTATTACATATTTTTATGATTATTTGTATAATTATTTATTTATATATATGGTAAGTTGGGTAGAATGATTAAAAGGTGCAAAACTTTTTTTATTGAGTATAATTAAATGCTAATCTTGCAAATGATAGATTGTCGATAGGGGTTGTTTTAAAAGATGGTGCGTTATTTTTTCAGATAATCAATATAATTAGAAAGGATGATAAAAAATATATATAAATAAAAATGGAGAAATACAATTATAAAAAAGTAAAAATGAAAACAGTGAAATTGGAATTTTATGACAAGTCAGAAAATTTGAGTAAAATTACAAAATGTTATGCCCCTTTTTTTTAAGAGAGAAAGAAAAGAATACATTGATAATGAACACATGTTTTGACAATGTTATTTTTTTTAAAAAAAAAATCACACCACACTATAGAATGGTAAAATAAAATAATGAAACCTAACTCAAAAATCACAGTTGAACATGTATAAAATGAATATATATTTGAAAAAAAAAAAATCCAACATGTTAGATGAAGAAAGTAAGTATAGATATTAATAAACAAATCAGTGGGATAGATATTTTTAAAAAAATCAAAGAAACTGTATTACTTCATAAGGCAATCTGTTATATGGGGTGGTGAATGAGTAGAATGGACAGTTAAAATAATATTGTAAACAAAGTGGGGAAAAAACGACAACGGTAAAATATAATAATGAAAAAAATAGATACATTTATAAAAGCTGTTAAAATAAAAAAGACTTAGCAAATCAATGATTAAAATATAAAGGAATTGTCAGATAAGACTGATTTGATTTAGTGTATAGTAGAATAAGAAAGCTTAGAACTGAAAGTATAATGAAAAGATTTATGTGTGAGGGGGGGGGCATAATTATTATTAAAAAATATAGACATTAATAAAATGGACAAACCTTCAAATAAGACATGCATTATTGGAGGCAGGAGCAAGAGAAGTTGTAGCAGAAATGAAGACTAACAAGCAAAAAAAAAAAAGAATTAAATATTTTATTTTCTGAAAGTTATGGAGGAAAAAAAACTATGATTGAATTAGCTGGTATTTATTATGTAATTTATAACTCAGGGGAATGTAGATTGTTTTTCAATAGTTTTAATTCCATAGATAAAAAGGATGAGAGTAAATTTATATAACAATTAATAAAATTTAGTTTTAAAAAATATAAAGAGCAGTTTGGACTTACAAAAGATTTAAAATAATGCAATGCAATGAATCATAAAATTATTGTTGAAGAATAAAAGCAAACAAAAAAAGTTATTTGGAAGAATGATTTGAATTGTTTTGATGAATATTTTGAATAAGAAAAAAAGTATATATTTGACAAATAAGTTAATTGCAAAATTAAATGATTTTATACTAACAAATATAGATAAAAACAAATAACAGAAATGCTATATACTTCTTAGTAAGTTTATTAGCTTAAACCAAGCGTTGGTAATCGGATGGGCGAGTGGTTAGCACAATTGTCTTACAAGCAGTTGTCCGGGTTCGCTTCCCGGCCGATGCTTTTAGACATGAAAAAATAATAATAAACATTCTGGTTTTTTTTTATTATTATATTTTAGACCTTTTTAGTTCTAAATTAACTCACTTAGGTTTGTTATAGGCAATGCTATTAAAGGTTATTTATAAGGCTTATTAAAACAAAACAAAAAAATCAAATAGAGAGGCAGCAAAATTAGATGTTCATATATATATATATATAAACTTAAAAACAAACATTAATCAAACCCAAATCAAAATTAAACAGCCGAAAAATAATATAAAACAATTCTAAAGGTTCAGAAAAACAAAAAACACACTAATACAAAACACCCACAACCTTCCTTCCTCCCCCTTAATATTAAAGAACTCTTAAATAAGTAATTGTTCAGAATAATAAATTTTCAAAAATAAAGACTCTTTAATTTTATAAAGATTATTTGAGTGTTGGATACTCTGATAAATTTGTTAAAAGTATTTTATTTAATAGTAATATTTGTAAGGATGTAAAGGTTAAAGAAAAATATGATTTTATTTCTTTGATTTAAATTGTCTTCTTATAAAATTGTGTGTAGAAATAGTAAATTGTTTGGAAATAAGAAAATTGCTTGGAAAAGGGGTGTTACATTGAATAATTTATTAAATAATACAAAAGAACTTTTGATAGAAAGACTATTCCTGGTGTGGTATATTTTATTCTTGTTTATTTGTAAGAAGGTTTACATAGGTCAGAGTAGTTTGAGTTTAAATGAAAGAATAAAGGTTCATAAAAGTAGAGTTAAAAATAGATATCTTAGTTCTGCTTTGTATGTCCATGAAAAGGATACACACACTATTGATTTTGATGAAGCTAAGGTTGTCTTCTTTGAGAGAAATGAAATCAAAAGAAGAATTAAAGAGTCTTTATTATTGAAAATTTATTATTCTGAAGCAATTAACTTATTTAAGAGTTCTTTTAATATTAAGGGTGGATGGGAAGTGAATGGATTTGTGGGTAGTTTTAATAGTATATATAATGTGTGGTTTTTTGTAGTTCTTTACACTTGAGAAGTCTGCTTGTAGCAGTGAAACCTTAGGTTGTGTTTTAATATTATTTTTATGCTGGTCTGGTTTAATTTTAGATTTGGAGTAGTTTTGATATATATATATATATATATATTGTACCGGTAAAAATCACCATGCTTAATCACACACAGTAATCCGAATTCAAACCCAGTCCACGTCTAGGAATAAATTCCAAAATGCAAACTAAATTCAAACCCAAAACCCTGGCATGACTAACCGATGACAACATTACAATGGTACGGGGTTTTCCCTTTACTAGCTCATCGAAAAAACACAGACTAAATTATCTACAATCAGCTATTTCATAGATATCTTATATTCGGGATATTGGTACGGCTAATAATTTGATGTATATATTTAAGTTGTCAATACAGACAGCAGGTGATTAACTAGATTTCGAGAGTAATAATGCAAGAGAGACAAAATTAGATTAGATAATTTTTTTTAATAAATTATGGAAAGCATTGAATAATATCATTTACAGGTATGGTAAAACTTTCATATGTATTTTATAATAAATTGCTGCTAGTCATTAATAATCGGTTTAGACTGCTTAACAAAACTCATGCCAATATTTATGTGTTTTAACTGGTTGTATAGGTCGATATGAGAATCAGAGTAACTGGAGCATTTAAAATATTTAACTACTATTTTATATTAAGTTGTTTTATTTAAATAGATTCAAACCATTGCGTATACGGATAAATGGGAGGCGGTTTTATATAAAAATATAATATATAATACTGATGTACTGATGGTTGCAGAGATTAAGGTATACTACAAATAATAACTTGCGGTGCATTGACGGAATACCGGGCGCTTGTACTTTGACAAGTCTTAATGCCCCCAAGTAGACCGGGACACTACAACCAGCCGGGCTCATTTTCGAACCCCGGTGATCCAAGAGATTACCTGGAGAAAATTTCTTTCTCTCCATGTGGTAGTAAAACGAGACGCCAACTAGCGAAGGTAAAGGCATTGCCACAGTAACATCGAGGAAGAGTGGTCGGAAGTGGATTTTAAAACGAAATTATATAAAACCTTTTCTCTCCGAAACATTTTCTACGCAACAGTCCGATATAACTATTCAATAAAACTGGCGAAATCAAACGATCGCAAAAGTAATAATTAATTAATTTCACTCTGAAACCCATAACTCCCCAGATTGTTCGGAAGGTAATAATAGCAAAAATATTCACTTATTATTCTTACTCCGTAATAATATATAAAAAATTATAATAAAATTTTAGACTATTTTAAGTATTGAGATTTGGAGTATAGATTAAAATATTATAACGAAGTAAAAGAAACAACAAAAATATTTGAATATTTCTCAACTCAATATAAATGAAACAATTTTTAGTTCGATAAAAGGAAATTACTTTTAAAATGAATATAATAAATATTATGAGATAAACTTTACTGACTTTAATTAGAGTTGAGAAATATTATTATTGGCATCATTTTGTTTGTAAAATAAGTAATAGTAAAAATATAAATGTATTCACAAATGGATTATTAGTAGGCACAAATATTAATAATTATCATCTAAAGACTAGAGCACAGAAATATTAGAGAAGGGATTTACTGACAGGTTTTAGCGTAACATTTTCAAATGGAAAACAAGAAATTTACATGCAATTAATTAGGTTAACAGATTAAATATAAAATTATTACTGAGAGGAAAGTTAAAAAGTTCATGTAACAAAAGTTACCATTCTTTCTTCGTCCGGCTTTTCTTCTTGCGGTGATATGTATGAAGAACGTAGGCGCGCATTTTGAATTTCTTAGAAAGGCATGGTTAATTTAAATGTTGGAATTTGGAAGACTGGAAGCACGGAAAACATTACAGATCAGCGGTATGAAAGATTTAAATTGGCAGACCAGGAATCAGCTTCTTGGACTCAGCCCATCATGATTGCAGTTTACCGGGCAACTTCTTAATAATGGTTGAAGTGATTTCTCTGGAACAACTACTTTGCTGTCTTGAGACGATCTAAGCACAGCCAAGTCAAAAGTTAGAGTGTCTATATTATATTTAAGATGGCTACGGTTGACCTTTCTGCCTAGTTTTTGTTCATAACTCCGCCTCCTTTGATTTTCTGGCCTCCAGCAATATCTAATTTTTGACTATACAATAGCCTTTGCCTTTCTTGATAAGAGTTCTAGGTTCGGTTTTCATTTATTTTTAAATTTAATACATGATTCTAAATTGACAAAACAATTACATCGGAATTCGTGAATACAAAAATATAAATTCATTATCTTAATTTATCGAAGTACAAATTAATTATTCTATACATTTTGTACAAGTAAGATTTTGATTAAAAATACTGATCAAAAGTCACATTCCTTTGATCAGTATTTTTAATCACTTTGTATAATTTGCAAAATTAAAATTTAAAGAAAATATACACGCAATTGAAACTTTTAAATTGAGCTAATATAAATCCACAAACACACACACAAAATATTATTTCATGATTTGTGACATTTATACTCATACTCTTTACATTAAATTCTTTTTAAACAAACATAAAATAAATAACTTAAAATCTATGTGGCTTGAAATAGAAAAAGTCTCATTGCGGGTAAATAGTGGTTTAGAATTACCGTTCTTAAATGAAAACCATGAAACTAAGATCGATTCTTCGATCTGTCTGTTTCAATATATATATATATATATCCAATATTGGTTATAAACAGAAATCAATATATGCATAATGCATGTTAATAAATGTATTAAGTGCACTCCCAACCATAGAGAAGCTTGTTATGTCAATAAATTAAATACAGATTAGTAGTTTCGAGAACTTATGGCATTCTCATATTTAAAAAAAGATTGTAGCAATATTATATTTCATCTTACTATGAATATGAAAAAGCCATAAGTTCTCAAAAGTGCTAAACCATATTTAATTTATAGAAGTGACAAGCTTCTCTGGATTTATGTATAAGCACACTTAATTCCTTATAATAGGAAAAACTCTCTCCATACAGTAGTGCCACTCTAAGCAAGATAGAGTAATCAATGGATGCCAGAAGGCTTGTGCATAAAATCCCTATCTAGTGCCTACTCATCCAATATCCCCAAACTAGTTTATGGCTTATGGCCTTTGTCAGTGAGGACCATTGGATCTGAGAGCACTGCACCTAGATCTTAGTATCTAATGCAACCCTCCAGCAGCCACCTTTTAACTTTATATAACTACTAAACTACAAGAATAAAATTGAAAACACACAGATATTTTCAATCTAAGCTCAATAACTCAAATAGTCATATGGGTCTGAATTCAGTTCAGCACCCATACATTTTGGTGTCTTTGGCTTTTTTACAACCATAGCCACCACCTTCCTATAAGGCAGGATTGGTATTAAACTTTAAAACATCACATCATCACTATCTTCCATGCTTGCTCATAAACTCCCTCCATACATTAGTACCACTCTAAGCAAGCCAGAGTAATCAATGGATGCCAGGAGGCTTGTGCATAAAATCCCTATCTAGTGCCTACTCATCCAATATCCCCAAACTAGTTTTTGGCTTATGGCCTTCGTCAGTGAGGAGCCTTGGATGTGAGAGCACTGCACCTAGATCTGTGTGTTTTCAATTTTATTCTCATAGTTTAGTAGTTATAAAGAGTTAAAAGGTGGCTGCTGGAGGTTTGCATTAGATCCTAAGATCTAAGTGCAGTGCTCTCAGATCCAAGGATCCTCACTGACGAAGGCCATAAGCCAGAAACTAGTTTGGGGATATTGGATGAGTAGGCACTAGATAGGGATTTTATGCCCAAGCCTTCTGGTATCTATTGATTACTCTGTCTTGCTTAGAGGGGCACTACTGTATGGAGAGAGTTTTTCCTATTATAACAATAGTTATGAGCAAGCATGGAAGATAGTGATCATGTGATGTTTTAAGGTTTAACACACAATTCCATATAGAAGTATAAACAGTTAACATCATTACATAATGCATATTAATTAATATAAGTAATAGCCAAGTCACTTGGTTGTTGTTAATGAGTTCAGACTCTATGTCATTGCCCAAATATCAGCTGATGCATGTGTCTAGTCTTAATGTTATTTTAGTTAAATTTTGTTTATTATTATTTTTTTTAAATCCTAATATAAGAACAACAATGATTATTCAAATTTAGACCTTTTAAGGTTAACAATTTATTGTGTTCTACCAGCATTTAGTGTCAGTACATTCATTTTAATTATTTTAAAGTGTAAAAATTTTATTCAGAAACAAGTGTTTTAACAAACTTAAGTTCAACCATATCAATCTGCTTTGAAAGAGCTCCCTTAGACTATTGTCCTTCTCCTTAGTCCTATGTTGAAATAGTTCATTACCTATATAAAATACGTACTTGTTAACATAATTCTCAATGTCAACAATTGAGAAATCTTCATAAAGAAAATTGCTATTTGCTTACTAAAAGGGTATTGCCATTATTACACAAAGCTGGTGATATTCAACATTTAACTGAGATGAATTAATGCAGTGAAATGAGTGAAAGACTTGGTCTGTTTTTTTTTAAATGAGATCCAAAATGAGACCAAAAAAAACGAAAAAGAAAACAAAGATCCAAGCACAAGAAATATGATATAAATTGGAAAGTCATTAGCTTGAATGAAGAATAATTTTAAAAAATCCAAAGAAAGCACAATAATGATAAAGATATATTAATTTTGATCTACAATTTTTTCAAAATAAATTTTGTAATTAAAATTTACTTCTTAAGTGTAAAATTTTAATTCTTTAATACTTTTATTTGAATTAGACTATTTATTTATTTTTCAATAATAGTATACTAGATTTTGAAATAAGTGTTTTAAAACTATTTAAAATAACTTTCTTTTATATAATGGATTTGTATAAAACATTACAAACTAGCCCAATTGGCCAAATAAAAAGAGATTACTTACAAAATATATTCAGTATTCAAACAGTTATCTACTTATTTCATATATTACTTTAAAAAATATATTTAGACATTATTAAATATATATTTTCCTTGAAACTTGCAGTATGCATAAACTTGGCATCCAAATTTTAATGTTCGGTTTGCCTTAACTTTATATTGTATAGTAATAAAGTATAAAGTGTAAAAACCTATACAATATAATAACATGTCATTGCTCAGTGATTGGTTTGTTTATATCAAAGACAAAACTGTAAAAAAAGTATTAGTTGTCTATCAAAAAAATGCAGTTAAAAGTGAAATTTTCACATCACTATAAATCACTATAATGAATAATTTATTTCACTAATTGATTGTAATATTTGTAATACATTTAAACATATATAGGTGAAGTTAATAAAAATTTTCACAAATAACAACATTTAGCCTAGTGTTTTTAGAGTACGTTTACTCCATATTCATAACTATTATTATGTGTAAATGTAATGAAATCAAATTTATGCATATCATTATCCTGTCATTTTTTCAATATTGTAAAGCAGGCATCGCTTCGACTGATGGCACTTGGAACATTCACACTGAAATAAGCTTCTTCTATTTTTGTTTTGGTGTCATTTATTTCCTTACAAACAATTTTGGTGCTGAAAGGTTCAAATTTATGATTACATGTTTTTTGGTATTCTACACAAAAATGTTAAAATTATTGGAAAATTATACCTAATAATTTATAGGTTGCAGGTAAATTTCTTTGTAAGAAAAAAGTGTAAAATAAAGTAGATAGAGATATAAAAACTTATACAAATGAGATAGATAAAGTAAGTTTGAAATGCTATGAAATTCAATTTTATATATTATAATGTTTTCTGTCTTGCTAGGCCTCTATACACAATAAACTGCACGAGTTGATCAAGTTATGCAAAAAAGAAGAAAGTTGTATTTCCATTTCTAAAAAACATAACTATATTTCCTGATCAATTCGGCCTGGAATTATTACTGAGTACAATTGTGAGCTGAATCAGTTTTTAATTTATAAATGAGGGCAACAGGATCGTTAGACCCACTTATTCTGCATCAAACATATTGTAACTCATAAAGTAATAATTATACGATCGGGATTAAAATTCCCATTAAGTAAGAGAAGATATTTCCCTTTGACTTAATTAAAAAAAATAAATCTAATTAGCAAAGGTAATTTGTACACTAATTTGAATCTAAATAACTAAATATAAAAACATTATTAATTTTATACACGTACAATGAAAGTTATGTTAATAATAAAGATTTATTCTAGCCCGTCAAACATTTAATATTTATGATTAAGAAAAAATTATAATATTGGAAAGTATTGTGCATATGAATTTAATAATTTCATTCAAATATTGAAGTAATAACTGGTTTGTGTCTTATTTTTCCATGGTAACAGCTTCATTCACTTCCCAGTTCGCAAATCTTTAGATCAAAAAAAATTATAGGATAAACATTTCATTCAAATCTCTGTTCATAAAGATTTATGTAAAAGTTATGGCCATTAACTTACCGGTAAGTTAGTATTTAAGTAGGTCATTGATCCTCCAACATCTAATTCCTTCAATGGGTAGTCCGCAGTAGTTTTTTTTTGTTTTCCTCCTTCCGAATCTCCGATCAACATTTAGGTAGAGCCAGACGACGATTTTAGGTGACGTTTCTCGAGAGAAAATGCCAGACAACGATAGAGTTCTACTCACTCATGGAGAGTGGTTTCAGTTTGTATCTAAGTGGACACATTTTATTTTTTATATATATAAAAAAAAATACGAGGCACTTCAAATTGCTCAACCCTCTCTGGAACACCAAGACAAAGATCCTTTTTAAACCTGTTGTCTCCTTTTATATACCCAGATTCTTTTTAAAAGTTCTGCAATATTCTTTTCACCTTTTGTTCTATTTTATGGACTTCTACATTATTTCTCATTTTTTTATTAAAAAGTCTCTTTTCTCATTATGAATTTCCGCCATTTTTAATTACTATCAAAAAGTCATTTCTCATAGCAATCTTTTACCTTTGGAATTTCCTTTCACTATTTGAAACAATTATTCATTATGCACTTTCCAACATTGAATTTATTTTAGTTAAATTATATATATAAAAAAGAAAAATTAAACTCTCACTGTACGTTTTTTTTAAAACAACATTATATTACAAAAAAAAGTAAAGATCGGGTTCTCTCTTTTTTTTTAAAATGATATACAATATTAAATAGTAATTTGTATTATATATATAAATAAATGGAACAATACCACCGGAACAAAGAAACGAGAATAAAAATAGGGGTTTAAACTAATTTTATTCTTCATAAGTCTTTATGTCCATATTTGTGTGTTTTGTTTTTGTATTAGCATGCTGATATATCCCGTAGACTCATTCAACAAGTGACGTGTGGGTTTAACGCCCACTTTTGGGTGTAACATGGTGGGAATGAGAAACATTTCCCCATTCATCTGTGTCCTTTCCACTTAAGCGTAATAGTAATGATAAGAAGCACATACGAGCATTGCTCATTGTTATGAGTCTTATAGGCTCATGACAACTTGGTCCACCCTCTCTATTATTGGGATATCTTCTAGAAATAGACTGATGAGCATATAAAGACAGTCTTATGTTAATATACTGTGTACAAGGACTCAGGGCAATGCTTTTCCCCCTCTTCAGTAACCGCCTACCCAGTCAAATACTTGTGACTTATGTCTACACCAGCCACGGTCATGTTTTTTTTCTGTAAATCATGTAAATTTATATATACATATTTTAATATTCTAGTTTCAAGTTTTCATATTATTATTATTATTATTATTATTATTATTATTATTATTATTATTATTATTATTATTATTATTATTATTATTATTATTATTATTATTATTATTATTATTATTATTATTATTATTATTATTATTATTATTATTATTATTATTATTATTATTATTATTATTATTATTATTATTATTATTATTATTTTCCATTTCTCCAGAGAAATATCCGAGATCTGCAGGGTGTCATCCAGCACAATTTATCTCTCTATGTTATCTATCTCTATAACTAGTTGATGGTGGAGGTGATAGGGATCGAACCCCCTCTCTGTGTTGCTCACACCAGTCTCTCCATTTTACATCAAGGTCGTTTCCCTTGTATTTACTTTCAATCCTAAACTTTTTGTCTTGTGATGGAGGTCTTGCATGGATTCCCCTCCCTTTATTTTTAGTTAGGGACCCTTTATCTTTCTTTGATTTCCAGAACTATCTGTAAACACCATAGTGTTCAGTTGTAGTCAACTCTTCTGGTTCGGTATTTTGTCAAGGTATTTAGGACACATCTCTTCTCCAGCTTTGTCATTCTCGAAAGCGCTAAGTAATTCTGCCATTCTCTCTACTGTCGCACATACGGTACTTATCAACAGATGCCCTAGGGGATTGGGAAAATTTTTCTGTGTAATCTTGATAATCTGCTTCTCTGTCAATTTGCACTCTGTCAGCGCTTGTAGTTGCACTACTTGTTTCCAAAAGAATGGTACATAACACCCTTCTGCTCTGCATTTCTATTGCGCCACTTTATTCATAATTCTCTCTTGGTGGTCCTCGTTCCAATAACATTTGATTAATATTTGACCATACTATGTAAAGTTATTCGGTTTATTAAATAAGGATTCCCACCAAGCTTGCACTGTCTCTTGTAAATGATTAACTGCTACCGTTAGCTTAACATCTTCCGACATGGGGTTTATCACGAAGTACTTCTGCAGGCTATTTAGGTGTTCCATCGGTGATTCTCCATCTTGTCCATAGAAAATTTTTAATTTAAAAAAGGGGTTTACTGCACTTGGCACATTTCCTCTATTTTCTATGAATTTTATCTCTTGGCTTTCTTGTTTATCGGATCTAAATTCTATCACTTCTGTGCTCTGCAACCCTTTAACTATTTTCTCATCTACTACCTTTATTAACTCTTCTTTCATTTCTTTAATCTCTACCATTATTTCTTCTTTCAATTCTCTGACCATCTCTGCCATTTCTTTTTTATATCTTCTTTGAATTCTGTCATGCATTCATATAATAGTTTTCTTATTAAGGGTTCCATGCCCTCTTTTAATTCTTTCTCACCTTCTGCCATATTTTGTATATTTTTACTACTTCCCAATTTCATTTATGGCCGTGTTGCTTATTTTTTCTATAGTAAACAAAATCTTAACTTCATCAATTGTTACAATATAAATTCAATATTTTATTTTGCTTTGCTAATAAATTCATTCACCAACATCCCCTCTCTTTTATCACCCTATAATCTCCCGTCCCTCTCTACCTTTACCGTCATTGCTAACTTTTGATCGGTTTTATTTATTTCTTAATTTATAAGCTATTATTTTATTTCAATATAGTCTTATTTAAAATCTTACACTCTTATCCTACTCTTTAAAAAAAAAAAAAAACTTTTGTAATCATATGCAATAAGTTTTTAGACTTGCACACTATATGTGGTCATATTTATTTTCTGGCTATGGACATTAAATTCTCAATTTCATGCCGTTTTTAAATTTTCTCAGGTCGTGGTTTTTTTTTTCTGTAAGCCTGAGTTGGTCATCCTTATAACATTTTCCATCTTGCTAGGCCTCTATACGCAATAAACTGCACGAGTTGATCAAGTTATGCAAAAAAGAAGAAAGTTGTATTTCTATTTCTAAAAAACATAACTATATTTCCTGATCAACTCGGCCTACAATTATTACCGAGTACAATTGTGAGCTGAATCAGTTTTTAATTTATAAATGAGGATGCCAGGATCATTAGATCCACTGATTCTGCGTCAAACATATTGTAACTCATAAAGTAATAATTATACAATCGGGATTAAAATTCCCATTAAGTAAGAAAAGATATTTCCCTTTGACTTAATTAAGAAAAATAAATCTACTTAGAAAAGGTAATTTGTACACTAATTTGAATCTAAATAACTAAATATAAAACCTAAATATAATAACATTATTAATTTTATACACGTACAATGAAAGTTATGTTAATAATAAAGATTTATTCTAGCCTGTCAAACATTTAATATTTATGATTAAGTAAAAATTATAATATTGGAAAGTATTGTGCATACAAATTTAATAATTTGATTCAAATATTGAAGTAGTAACTTGTTTGTGTCTTATTTTTCCATGGTAACAATTTCATTCACTTCTCAGTTCACAAATCTTTAGATCAAAAAATTTATGGGATAAACATTTCATTCAAATCTTTGTTCATAAAGCTTTATGTAAAAGTTATGGCCACTAACTTACTGGTAAGTTGATATTTAAGTAGGTCATTGATCCTCCAATGTCCAATTCCTTCAATGGGTAGTCCACAGTAGTTTTTTTTTCTCTTTCCGAATCTCTGATCAACATTTAGGTAGAGCCAGACAATGATTTTAGGTGACTTTTCTCGAGAGAAAATGCCAGCCAATGATAGAGTTCTACTCACTCATGGAGAGTCGTTTCAGTTTGTATCTAAGTGGACACATTTTATTTTTTTATATATAAAAAAATATGAGGCACTTCAAATTGCTCAACACTCTCTGGAACACCAAGACAAAGAACCTTTTCAAACCTGTTGGCTCCTTTTATATACCCAGATTCTTTTTAGAAGTTCTGCACATAATCCTTTCACCTATTGTTCTACTTTATAAACTTCTACATTATTTCTCATTTTTTTATTACAAAGTCTTTTTTCTTGATATGAATCTCCGCCATTTTCAATTACTATCAAAAAGTCATTTCTGATAGCAATCTTTTACCTTTGGAATTTCCTTTCACCATTTGAAACAATTATTCATTATGCACTTTCCAACATTGAATTTATTTTAGTTAAATTATATATATAAAAAAGAAAAATTAAACTCTCACTGTATGTTTTTCTTAAAACAACATTATATTACAAAAAAAAAAAAATTAAAGATCAGGTTCTCTCTCTTTTTTTTTTAAATGATATACAATATTAAATAGTAATTTGTACCATATATATAAATAAATGGTACAATATGAAACAATTAATCTCTTTGGGAATAAATTCTTCTTGGAGCATTATGAAAATGAAGACAATAAACAAATATGAAAAAAAATTAGAAAAAAATTTCATTTTGATTTGGTTACACTTATCACTTTTTGTATTAGCCTTAACATATACTACTAGTAATCTACAAAGAAATTGTTTCAGTTAATTATAACATGTTTTTATTATGGAATTGTTAAAGTGTGTTACAGACTAATTCAACAAAAGGAATATTATTTGGAAAAATTTGAATGTTGCATAACTAAATGAATATTTTAAGACATTATATAAAACATACAGATAATAAGACAATACATGCATATAAATATGAAACTAGTATTATGTAGAAAATTGTATTAATAATACTTAAAACAGAAGAAAACGGAAAATACCTTTTTCTTTTTTGTTTTTTATGTTGTACTAATTCTTCGAAATCAAATAAAATATTATGTATAATAAAACTAATTGTATGAATATATATAAGACGTCTATTGGAATGAATAATAAATGGTTGATGAAAAAAGAATGGATAGATAACTGATGTGGATGATTGTTTGGAATGCATTTTACGAAATGAAGATTTAAATTATAGTAGAGTTGTATAAGTTATATGATAATATAGGCTGTCCAATTCAGTTTCAGCTGTCCTATATGAATTGTTTATACTAGTTGTATATTTCGTTTATTCTTTTGTATTTTGTTTTTACTTATCATGTATTAACATAGATGTCGCTATGTATATGTAGTCGTAGTATTTTTTGGAAGACATGTTTGAAAAGGGCAAAAAATAAATTTGCCGAAAAAGGCTTTTTATATAATTAATATAAGTGTTATGTTTTGTTGTTTATAAATATGTTTTTATAACATTTTATTTGAATTGTATTAATATCAGAATATCAATTCAACAAGTATAAAAATTTTGTCAAAAGTGAATTAGTAAGTATGTCTCATAGCAAATTAGGTAAAAAATTAAGAAGTGTAAATTGAATAAAATTTATTCCTATTTTAATGATAATAATTATATAACATTTATTTTTTTAAAATATATTCAAAGACACAAGTAGATGAATGGAAGAATTATGCAGTTTTCTATGAATACAAATGAAATGATTTGGCATAAAATTGGGTAGCCAGGTCAAAGAAAAATGTTTTTTATTTTTATTTTTTATAATGGAAGTTTTGTAGAATAATTTTAAATCATGAATTAAGAAAAGACATGTTGAAGAATTATGCACAAGTGAGCTAAAAGCTTATTGAAAATTATGTAAATGGTTTAAAAAATATTAGAAGTATTGGAAGAAATATTGCAACTTGGAAAAAAAATATCTTGATTGGACCCAGAATGAATTAAATATTAGCTACTAAACATTTACCTTGATAAAAAAAATAGAGGAAATATTAAAAATATTAAGAAATCTGCACAAAAAAACCATGAAAATCTACAAGACTTGAAACTAAAACCTAGGTGGAATAAAACATTTCTGCAGTTTTAAAATGAATCATTGTATTCTTCTTCATGGTGAAATAGACAAAATGCAATTGATTACTTGAAAGAGAATATAAATTTCTGATCATTTACTTAAATATGTTAATATTCACTTAAGAAATATATATATATATATATATATATATATATATATATATATATATATATATATATATATATATATATATATATATATATATATATATATATATATATATATATATATATATATATATAAAACCAAATCAGTATTCTGGAATCAATATAAAGAGTTAATAAACTAAAAATTGTAGGCTTAAACAAGCCTTAATTAAAATGTGCACAATTCAAATAATATCTCCATTCTTGGACACAATATTATAAAAAGAATATGGGGAGAGGGGTCTAAGTTTTATTTATTTATTTTTTACAAAAACAAACAAACTATTATCTGAAAATAATGAAATCATTCTTCTTTAATTATTTAAGCAATTACTATTCTGTTATGTTGATAATATGATAGTTAGGGACATAACATCAAGTAATATGTACATTTAACATGTATTAATAAATAGATACTATAAAAATAGTATTCATTTAATTTAATATGAAATTGAATTTTTATTAAAGTAATTAATTTAAAGTGATATATCTTCAGAATAAATCTGCTTGATCATATTTTAATGTATAAATAATAATCAAGACTAGTTCAAGAGACCATTTTTAAAGTTTAAAATCAGTGTGTTTGTTATAACCTTATAAATAGATACAAGAACAAAATGTTTTATATTTACTTCAGAAGTGTTTACATTATTTTATCTCAATTAGTAGTACCCTTTTCTTTTTATGAATACAATTGTATGTGAATACTATGAGTAAATGGAAATCTTACTTTCTTAAGAAACAAAATATTGTAATGGAACACAAAAAGTTATAAAACTCATATTTTTACACCAGTAGTTGCATTCTATTATATTGGCAAGTATAACTACCTATTGAAAAACTTTTCTGAAAATTTATTTAAAGCAAATTGCAGTTTTTATGCAATACAGAGTTGTATAATTCTTTATATTATACCTTATGCCATCATAAACTCACATAAATAATTGCATTGAACTTTGAATTATGTGTATTAATACTATAATGCCAATTTTTATTTCAAAAATATAATAAATAATAAATATAACAGTAAGAAGAAAATGTATTTCATTTTATTTAACTCAAGAATAAAAACGTAGAATTAAAATATTATTTTTCATATAAAGAATTATAATATTAGAAAGTTAGACAAAATGAATTCTTGATATAACGCATACACTAAGACAATTTTGAAGATAAAATTATACATTCTGACAAAACTGACTGATTGACACTCCAATAAGATTTACAGTTAATGTTTGAACAAAAATTAAACTAAAAAAATTGACAGTATATATTGAAATATATTAATATTTTCTATTAATTATTCGTTAGAGATTATCCAATAATGCATGAGAGTGGTGTAATGAAAATTATCCTACAGAAATATTATTTAGTAAAGTATATTAAAAAAAAATTCTTACATCAACGTATTTCATTTATTTGAATTTAACAACTAAGCCACTTATATTAAGTAATTTTAAATATATTTTTGCATAAATTTTAAATAAAAATAATATTAAAGCAATAATAATAATTCATATTTTCAGACAAATATTTTCCAATGATAGTATTTTACTTTTAGAAATTATATTGGAATTAAGCAGTATTTTTTTTTCTAAAACTATGTTATTATATAGATTCTAAAAGAACTTAATCTATCTTAGATATTTAAATGTAGCGAAAACAGAGTTTCTTTTTTAGAGGATTAGTCATTTTTTTACCACTTTGCTTATTTGAGGAATTTTTTTTTTTTAGCTCAATAGAGAAAAATAAACAAAATTTTAACACTAATATATATATATTGGTTAAATATATTTAAGTTTATATTGTAATTTATTTTGTTATGTATAGTTATTTGGAATATAATTACAGTTTATTGTATATATTCAAAAATAAACAAAATAAATTATGGATGAATATTTTTTAAAGAAGCTTTCCTTGAGTAAAACTTAAAAGTTGCTTTATACTGTATTTTGGTATAAAAAACCTAATATTAAAGTTTGAAAATTTGCTATCTTAATATAAACCGAGCACTGGTTGTATATATTTGAGAAAGATGGTGATCTTGACCAACTGATAAATTGTGGCTCAGCACAAAATATATATACTAAAGATCATTTATCTTTTTCACATCCATGTTGGTCATGTGCATCAGTTGTATAACATGGAGTGCATAGCTGTAGGGAGTTTGAAAGTCTCTGAGGTCAAGTCCTTACTAATTACATTAAATTTAGTATAGGCAATATAATTATATTTTAATATTATATACGGTATACACATATGATCACTAGATGGAGCTCTACCAATAGCTCTTAACAAGCTTTAATTACATAAGCACTGAAAGAGATAGAATTCAAAATTTCTATTGTTGTCATCCACCTCCAGACCAGCTGGTTTCGAGCTTATTGGTTCATCTCAGTGAAGGTCTGGGAGATTTACTATATGGTGAAACTGAACTGAATTCAGGCCCATACAGCTATCTAGTTCGTTAAGCTGGGTTTGAAGACATTTACATGTCTGATTAATTCCTGCTTTCAAATTGATAGAAACATGTTAAATAAGTGCTGACTTTTGAGTTGGGTATTTTATGGCTAGTTTCTAGTCTCCCAGGCCTTCACTGGCATGAGCCAGTAAGCTTGAAAGCAGCTGGTCTGAAGCTGGGTGACAATGATAGAAATTTTGAATTCTATCTCTTTTGGCATTTATGCAACAAAGATTGTTAGGAGCTATTGGTAAAGCTGCATCTAGTGGTCATAAAATGCAAGCTTATAGGTAAGTTATGAAATTTATAACTTGTTTTGATTATCATATATATATATATATATATATATATATATATATATAGGAAAAGAAATAGATGGAAAAATAATGATAAAAAGTCAGGAAGATAAATAGATATATATGCTAACATGAATATTTACTAAATTAATACAAACCATAAACATATATACAAAAAACGTGTTCAAATATAAACTATATATATATATTTATAACTTGTTTTTGTTTTTCATATATATACTGCATAGTTAAAGATAAAATAATTTTCAATATTTGTCAGTATTTAATCACACATTTATTTTAGCAATTCTTAGGTGTCATATTTAACTCTTCAAACTTTCATTAAGATTGTTCACTATTTTTCTCTAGGATATCACTTCTAAATTCTCTTCATGGTATCATATTAAAACATTGTGTATAATTTTTTTCTTCTCTATTCTTTTAATGTGATTACACTGTGCTGTGTGCCTTATAGCTGTTTCCATCAATATTTTCTTCAAATTATTTCATTCTTAATTTTATTCAGTAGTAAAAAGTCTATTTTTTTTGCTATAATTATTATTTTTTATTTATTATATTTCTATTTCATAAAGTGTTAGTATCTGTAACAAAATATTACTTATATCAGTTTCATTTAGTATGAAATAATTCTCCATTCTTTTTTCTTTTAACATATGTTACTCTCTCTCTCTCTCTCTCTCTCTCTCTCTCTATATATATATATATATATATATATATATATATATATATATATATATATATATATTAATTCTAATGTTTTCACGGATAAAAGATGTCATATTATTATTACTATTTGCGGGATATGCTGACGTTTTAGTACAATATCAAGTACCTTCCTCAGAGCATCCTCTTTCTCAAATCATAAGAATGCATGTGAGATTTAAAATCGTTTTTATCGTTTTCTTTCTCTCATATTTAAATTCTATTGGTTGAGAAGTTTTAAAATTTATTTTCTCTTCCAATAGTTTCTTCCAAATGTTGTTAATCTTCTTTAACTCACACCTTTCATTTATGCTCTTGGGCCTTTTAAAAATCTCTATAGCTTCTCTTAGCAATCTCTGGTCATATTGTTCAATTTTTGCTAAAATATTTGTTTTTTAAAAATTGATATCATGATTTGTTAATTTAATATGAGAATAAATAGCTGATGAATTGGATTTTTATCTCACTGCCAGAATGTGTTCTTCCTTTCTAATATTTATTCTATGATTAGTCTGTCCTATATATGTATGTGGACAAACCCTACATGGAATTTCGTACAGACCATGACACTCCAAAGCAATTTTATCTTTAGGAAGAGGAAATATTTCACTAATTTTTTTATAAGTAGAGTAAATTGTGTGAATATTATTATTCTTTAAAATGTTACCAATTCTATCAGTTACTCCTTTAATATATGGCAAAATTGTCTTAATTTTTGATGTATCAAAATCTTTTTTCTTTTGATATGTATAAGCCCTATTAATAATTTTGTAATTAAAACCATTATGAAGAAGCATTTTATTAGTAGCAAAAAGGTCCTGGTGAAAATGGCTATCATCAGAAAGTCTCTTTGTTCTATCCAATAATGTCTTTGCCACAGAAAATAGTTGTGCAGGATGGTGATGAGAGGAAAAATGCAGATATCTCCCAGTGTGTGTTGGTTTTTTATATATACCATGGGATAAAAAACCATCTTCCCTTCTTTCAATCAAAACATCTAAAAAAGGTAATCGATTATTATTTTCTATTTCCATGGTAAATTTAATATTGTTGTGAAGAGAGTTTAAAAAATTAAAAAAAGCATCAATAGCATGCTTACCATGAGGCCAAATAACAAAGGTATCATCAACATACCTCAGCCATATAAATGGTTTTTTAACTGCTAAAGTCACAATTTTATTTTCCAAATCCTCCATAAAAATAGAAGCTAATGCTGGAGAAATTGGTGAACCCATAGCTAGACCTGATGTTTGTTTATACATCTGCCCATCAAAAACAAAATGTATAAACAAACATCAGGTCTAGCTATGGGTTCACCAATTTCTCCAGCATTAGCTTCTATTTTTATGGAGGATTTGGAAAATAAAATTTTGACTTTAGCAGTTAAAAAACCATCTATATGATTGAGGTATGTTGATGATACCTTTGTTATTTGGCCTCATGGTAAGCATGCTCTTGATGCCTTTTTAAATTTTTTAAACTCTCTTCACAACAATATTAAATTTACCATGGAAATAGAAAATAATAATCAATTACCTTTTTTAGATGTTTTGATTGAAAGAAGGGAAGATGGTTTTTTATCCCATGGTATATATAAAAAACCAACACACACTGGGAGATATCTGCATTTTTCCTCTCATCACTATCCTGCACAACTATTTTCTGTGGTAAAGACATTATTGGATAGAACAAAGAGACTTTCTGATGATAGCCATTTTCACTGGGACTTTTTGCTACTAATAAAATGCTTCTTCAAATGGTTTAATTACAAAATTATTAATAGGGCTTATACATATCAAAGAAAAGATTTTGATACATCAAAAATTAAGACAATTTTGCCATATATTAAAGGAGTAACTGATAGAATTGGTAACATTTTAAAGAATAATAATATTCACACAATTTACACTACTTATAAAAAAATTAGTGAAATATTTCTCTTCCTAAAGATAAAATTGCTTTGAGTGTCATGGTGTGTATGAAATTCCATGTAGGGTTTGTCCACACAATATAGGACAGACTAATCATAGAATAACTATTACAAAGGAAGAACACATTCTGGCAGTGAGAGAAAAATCCAATTCATCAGCTATTTATTCTCATATTAAATTAACAAATCATGATATCAATTTTGAAAAAAACAAACATTTTAGCAAAAATTGGACAATATGACCAGATATTGCTAAGAGAAGCTATAGAGATTTTTAAAAGGCCCAAGAGCATAAATGGAAGGTATGAGTTAAAGAAGATTAACAACATTTGGAAGAAACTATTGGAAGAGAAAATAAATTTTAAAACTTCTCAACCAATAGAATTTAAATATGAGGAGAAAGAAAACGATAAAAACGATTTTAAATCTCACATGCATTCTTATGATTTGAGAAAGAGGATGCTCTGAGGAAGGTACTTGATATTGTACTGAAACGTCAGCATTTAGCTTTTTCACTACACGGAATATCCCGCAAATAGTAATAATAATATGACATATATATATATATATATATATATCTCCACAGAAAAATATAACTTACATAATAATTCATGCTCCTTAACTCTCTTTTTTAATACACAATTAGTTCTCCCTGATGTAACTATAAAGTGGTATGCCATTGTGGATAGGTATAAGTCTGTTTTTGCAGAATATGCAGTTATTTGCAGTGGAAATTTGTTCTTTGATAGTGTTTTTGTTTTGCATGTGGAAAATAATTTGAAAAAAAAAAATAAAGAGTCATATTTTATAAATAGTAAAGAGAGTGTAATTGTGTTAATATTCATAATTTATGGAAAATTAGCCATTTACATGGGAACATTATAATATGGGGTGTGATTTTAATGAGATTTATATATTAACTTTGTATTACTATTTAAGATAGTGGAAGAAGTGCTTTAGCAAAGAAATAATTTTTTAATTTTATGTAGGCATTTTGAATTTTGTAAATTTATTCTAGTGTATTTTGTTTTATATATATATATATATATATATATATATATATATATATATATATATATATATATATATATATATATATATATATATATATTGTAATCTTATCATAATTAATTAATATAGCTAAAAACTGCCGAAAAATAATTGTCTTTCTTTATTAGTTAAAAAGGTAAATCCACCACTATCTCATAATACTACCTAAATGAATATATAATTTTAAAAAATATTTAAACTTGTCTTCTGAGCAGACTTTATTGATCAATGCACATATGAAATATGTTGTCCATATTATTGTTATTATTTTTTAAAAATGTATAAAATTGATATTATAGAAAAATATTCAGATTAGGATACAATAAATCAAACAAAATAAAACAAAATATTTCAAAACAGCTCTGTAATAACTGTATCACGATAATTACAAATGAGATTATATTTAATAAATAAAGCTAACAGTCCACTTAAAATATCTGTGCATTCATAAAGTGTCTATATGTTTAAACTTAAAAGTAGTAAATTAATTTATCTTGTTTCACTAAAAGGTATTTATAAATTTATTTAAACGCACATTGATTACATAAGTAATATTTACTAAGGCTTTAACCTCAAGAATATGTGTGTAAAAATGTGATATTAGGGACCTCTACAGGTCTTAACCACAAGCTTACCCTCTTATGGGTTCCCTTCTTTTCTTCCAAAACATAAGCTTGTGGTTAAGACCTGTAGATGTCCCTAATATTGCATTTTTACATGCATATTCTTGAGGTTAAAGCCTTAGTAAATATTACTTAAAAGGTATTTATTAAATGAATATATTAAAATAAATATCTGAGAACTTTAAAGACATTATATAAATTATTTAGAATAAATGATTGTAGATTTTTTTAAAAAAAAAGTAGAATCAAATTAAGGACAATATTAGATATTCTTCTTATTATTTTTCTTTCTTTCACTTTATCCAATGTCTGGAAAAATTTACCACTTAGAATAAAGTCAGACTTTTTTTATCATCTGCTATCTGACTGGTGACTATAGAATAACCTTCTGAAGAAATCACTCAATCTTTGTAAAACTCTCGTGTATTTAATATCTGGTCAAAATAAATTTGAATGTAGCCATTTTTATATCATCATCCACAGAATTACCAAATAGACAAATTTACTCTGGGCATTTTGCCTAGGTGACAAAATGGCTCTTCTCTTCAAATTAATAAGAATAAGCGACAACAATGAAGATTATCATCAAATATCATTTTAAAGAAAATACCATTTCTTGCCTTCAACTATTAATGGAAATTTGAATAATTGCTTGCACAATGCTCATCATAATGCCAATAAAATCATTTGTCACTTTTTTCAAATAATTTTGAAATAACTTGCTTGGAAAGTATAGATTTATTCATTATGAATTACTGGAAATTGAAAAGTTATACAACAAATCTAAATTAACATATAAATTTATAGTATTGGAGAAAATGTTGAATTGTTAATAAAAATCAACAAAGTTGACTCATCTACGGATTATTATTTATTTGCCAAGTCTTATAAATTATTAAATTGGTCTGAACTATATAAGAAAATAAATTGTGTTTAAACCAAAAGATTAGTAATCTAATACCTTTAAAAATATGTGATAAATGACAACCATAAGTATATACGTCTGCAAGTATTTCCTAAAGAATTAAACTGCTCTCATTGCAAAAAATACACTTCATCATCAGTCCATTAAAAATGGATTTACGATTATAAAGGCCACAATATGAAAATATGATGATTATAAATTGATCAGCAAAATTTTTAAAATAAATTAAATGTGCAAACTATACAATATAAAATAGGATTACTAAATATATCTATTATTTTTAAAAAAAAATCATTATATTGTCCTAAAAATTTACACCTATGAAAGGAATTATTTTGTCCTTTTAATTTAATATCTACTGTTTATATTAAAATATTACCAGTAAATTATAAATCTTGGAAAAGTCTGTAAAGTGTAAATATTTCCACAGGATAAATTCCTGTCTTTCAGGAAAATAGGATTATGATTTAAAATAAATAATATAGTTCTCAAAGAATGCTGAGATATGAAGACAAAGATGATAATTTTATAAAGTTTATTAATGATATTTGGGTATAGGGGTAATATGTGTATGATTTACATTTTATATTGAAAACAGATTGCATTTAATTAAAGTATCTTATAAACTCTTGTATTTATATATTGGAACATTTATCATCATCTAATATTAAGTAATACATATCTTTAGAAAAATATAACTTTATTTAAATATTTCATTTACTTTCAAAAGTTAACAATATCATACAAGTTAACATTTGCACAATGTTTCAAGAGATATTAAACTCCTCTCTTTTTCAGGTGTTACTGGCATGACCAGTGACAATACTAGCATGGAAATCAAATCTGGACCTTTAGATTTTTGAATATTGAATTACAAGATAATACTCTGATCAACTAAGCAAGGTTGGCAGGATGGCTCAGTTGGTTAGATTGCTATGTTAAATTCAGTACTCAAGAATCTAGGGGGCCAGGTACAAAATGCATGTTGGCAGGATGGCTCAGTTGGTTAGAACATTACCTTAAAATCCAATACTCAAGAATCTAAGGGTCAGGATTTAATTTCCATACTAGTATGATCATGGGTCAGACCAGCAACTTGTGAAGAATAGAGAAAAATATTACCTCTCTAAACATTGTGTATATTCCAACCATTGTGCTATTACTAATATTTGGATATAATTGAAATATTAAAACATAATTATTTTTTTCTAAAGACGTTCAATACTTAATATTAGCTGATGGAAATAGTTTCATATATAAATACAACTAAAATACCATTATCAGAAATCTTCATGAAAACATTATGTAAACTGATTTATGTTTAACTTACTTCATGTTTTATTGGCATTTAAATTAAGCCTCAGTTTCATAGGTGGCTCATCATTCTTGGGTAAATGATTAAATGACTAAGGAATATTTATTCATATCATATCTCTGAAATTTTATAATTTATTATGCAATAAGGTATTCTGATGATATAAATAGAATAAATGTTATATATCAGTAGAAGTATACTCCTAATAATGCATTGTTTAAACTTTTAATAATATAAGAAGCATATATATATATATATATATATATATTGAAGCAATGGATCTGAAGTCCGATCCATGCTTCACAGCCTCCTATAAACTTAATTAGTATTGTAGGCCTGAATTAAGTTTATAGTCCAATATCATCAGGGTTTTGCATTAAAGCTAAAATTAAGTATGTTTATTAAATTTGTATTTACATTTAAATATTTCATGTTAAATAAATTCCATTCAAAGATTAAATTTCTGTTAATAAAAATTACTTGTAAAACCTATTAGTCAAACATATATATATGTCAAGCGTATATATATGGGTTAATGCAAAATTCTGCTGAAATAAAATGCTTATATTATTGAAAGAAATAATATATTTTTTTGTTAAAATCTTGTTAAAATATGGCTTATGATTGTTATTTTGAGATAAGCCTGCCAATATTTACTAAAAGAGTATATGTTTGTAATTAATTAGCCCATTCAAGGCAAATTAAAGATGGCCTTCTCTTTCTTTTTTAATTAATAAAATTCAAAGTTTAAAGAAAGAAATTTAGAGTAAAAAAGTAAAAGTTATTTTTAGAAAATGTTACATTGAAACAAAGGAGCATGGGGGGCTTATCAAGATCTAAGATCATACAAACAATAGAAAGTAGCTTACAAAAAAGTTATAAATAGGAGAGTGAACAAAAGACTTGGCATTCATTCAGATTTTCCTTTTGGAAATGGCATTCAGATTTTCCTTTGGAGATTGCATTCAGATTTCTCTTTGGAGAATTCTTTTAGATTGTGCTTGTTCAAATTTTATTCCAAAAAATTATACAACTGTCATCTTCAAAATCACGGAGAAGTTTGAACATGCTACAAGCTAAAGGTCATCTGAATTTTATGGATTCTACTATGGTTGGCTAGGCAAATAGCTTTGCCTATCGCCGGGGTTCCTAAATACCATCAAAATGCCATAGTACCCACCCAATATAATCTGAACTCTGTGCCATGTCTGTATGCCTTTTCGTGAAACCATGCTACATATTTCCATTTTCCTTGACCGGACAAATACCTATCGACAGTCAGATCAAGCCACGATGCTGCCTAACAGGAGCAAGGAAACAGGATGGTAATCATATCTCTCCTCATTGAACTATTTACTTTCTATCCTTTTTTGTTCATACCTTTCTTAATGCATTCACTGAAGTATATTTCTGAAATGTTGCATTTAATTATATTTCTAATGTAACCATTTTTATAGACTAGTCTTAGATATATATATATTGTGTGATATTGTGTGACCATATATATATATATATATATATATATATATATATATATATATTTAACCCTTTTTCCTTCGCTATTCTTCATTACTAACATGTATAAATATTTTGTATTCCATTGCGGTTAAGTTTAAAAGTTAATCTTACATTTAAAATCTCTTTCCAATTTTATTTATGTTTCTAAATTCCATATGAGTAGTTTCCTTTGTTGGCCAACTTGATCTCCTCGATAACGCCTCTTTTGTTCGCCATTAGCTTATTACGTGTATCTGATTTAGCTATATACGTCTTAAATAATTTTAAATCTCTGTTTTTAGTGAAAAGCAATTAGAAAATGCTTTGCGAAAGATTTTTATTATTCTACTTTATCAAGGAGATTCGAGTTGACAAATTTTATTAAAATTGGGAAGAAAAGACCTAGACTGCAAAAATATTATATCGTTTAATCTGTTTTTATTGTCTAATTAGTTTGTTTCATTAATTTAAGGGAATAGCGGAGGCCATTAATCAGTATTAATATTTTAAACTCATTGATTAAATATCTTATTTAACTAATGAGCTTGAGTTTGCTAATTTTGTTCTAATGCTTTATGTTACTTTTCCAATGATCCAGGTATGTAAAACACATATTTCATAGTACGTTTACACACATTTAACTATTTAGCTCTTTAAGTGTTCTCATCCATGTCTCTCTTCTGATGCTAATTTGTGGCCGGATGAGAAAATAATTTATGCATTTTTCAGATAATGTTGTTGGTTCGTAGTTAGCCTTGAGAATAGGCGAATCGGGCAGAGGTCATAGTATTCTGTATGGGTGACCTCAAGGTACTTTCGCATAGTATTCGAACTGGGTTAAACCAACATATCATCTGACTGTCACAAATATATATATATATATATATATATATATATATATATATATATATATATATATATATATATATATATATATATATATATATATCATTTAGGAGTGTTAAGAAAATAATATTACTTACTTCAAAAGGGTAAAAAAACTAACCAGTTTTTGTAGAATGAGGTTTATAAACTATTGAGTATTGTTAATTAAAAACATTATAAAACATTATTATCCTCCCATATTTAAAATCAGGTTTTGATTTAATATTGTTAAATCCTATCCAATAGAGTGCTATATCTTTGTGACACTTTAGAATTACACACATAATCATAACTCAAGCTTAGCTTATTCATGAAGAAGAAGCAGTATTATTTATTAATATTGTTGTAGAATTTTGTATTAAATTACATTTATTATTGTTTGCTTATAATTTTATTTCATTTTATATACTTGTTATTTATAATAAAACAATTGTTATTTTAAATATATCTGTTTGTCATTATTGAAATCTTCATCGTTGCATATTTGAAATAAAAGGTTATAATTCCAAGCACTAAAATTACATATTAATTTATTTAAAATTTATATACCATTTATTATTACTATTGCAATTTGAAATGCAAAATAGTAGGGTAGAGTGATGTAAACAAAATTCCCTTTTACATTTATCATACCTAGAATAATTTAATAAATATAAAATCTATACATGTTTTAAATTGAATGCTCCAGATTGATTTACTTAATAATCCCAAGAATTAATTAATTAAACATTATATTTAATTTAAAACTGAGAAAGAACTTCTTAGCCTTATTTTAAATGCAATTAATTTATATTAAAGTAGTTCTTTACACAAGAGATATGGCAACAGAATATATGTATTTAAGAAAACAGTAAGATTATTATCACACATGTATGAGAATATTCTGAAAAAATTATTTATCTTAAATTGTATGTATTATTAAATTTTGAAATATATCTAACATTTATTTTTGTGAAAAATAAGCATATATTTATTTTAATTTACTTTTGTAAAGGTGCAACCAATTGTTAACACACTCCACATAAAAATACACTCATCTCAATTAGTCATCTTTTGCTATTACCTGAGTGGTGTCTTGAATTGCAGGTTACTATATATATATATATAACCCATTTTCTAGTGGTGTCTTGAATTGCAGGTTACTATATATATATATATAACCCATTTTCTACACTTTATTTATTTTTTGCAATACATGAACTTTGTTAAAGTCTAATGTTTAATTGAATAGCAGGCTTCATCAGAGGCCTAAACATAAACATAAACACTTTGACCATTACCTAACTATTATTCGCTTTATATAAAATTATTATTTAAATAAGTAATATTTAAATAATAATATGATATAATTTTTATTTATATTTCTGATAAAGACTTGTAATCAAATAAAATATTGGAGTTAAAAAAAAATAGAGTATAGAAAATGGATTTTTATTGATTTCTCTTTTTATCACATATTTTAAAACTAAATTCAAAGTTCTCAGTATTATTTTTTTATGAACTCTTTTAAAAATTTCATCTCTTTTTATTTTTTATTAAATATACTCTTAGCATATTTATTTTTCCAAGTTGTTGTCATTATGATAAGGATTGTTACTATTGCTAATATACTATTATTTTGGAAAATAAAGTGTGATAATGGTATAATGAACTATTTTATAAAAAATAAATTTTCAGTAATATGTATATTAAATATAAAAGAGCAGTACTGTTAAGGTTTAAGAAATAAAGATGATTTTTAAAAATTTCTATGACAAATTTCAGATTTATAAAAATGTTTTTTTTTAATGTGCAAGGTAATTTTGTTTCATTTTCTTTGAAAATTTTTTATCCCAACATATTTCATAATAATTGGTTATTCATTGCTATGAATAATCTATTAGCAACATCCATTTTTCTATAAAAGCATTATATTTTAATAAACGACAGTAAAAGAGTAAAAATAAGATGCAGTGAGAAAAATTATATCATATAATGCATAAGTTTTTACTATAAATGAACAAAAAAAGACTATTTTTTTTTGCATAAAGTTGTTTCATTAAATAAATAAATTAGTATTTTTTTTTTGTAAAATTGTATATTTACAATTAAAAATCATATGATACGTTAACAAATCCAAGTCAAAGCACCAAACGTAATTTCCATCTAAAATACAATAAAATTAATTTTATTTTCATTATTTGGTTTTTATGTATATAAACATAAGAGTATATACGAGTGGCAGAGAAAATATATTTACTGTTATAATGGAACATATTTAACATATGTTTATTCATTTCATATATATATATATTACATGAATAAAACTACTTGTACTTTAAAAATTATTTTATATGTTAAGATAGATTTCCACATGTCATCAATTTTCTATAATTAAAATGGATTCATTGATAGTGATAAAAAAATATCCTATTATTTTGTGCAAAGAAAATATTTTATTTTAATTTTCTTGTAAAATAAGGGTTAATTTTTTTAAAAAGTTTCCAGTCACTTTAACTGTATGAGAGAAAGTATTAGTTGTATGTTTTAGTAAGCTTTAACTTATTATAGATAAATTAAAAAAGAATATTAGTATTTAAAACAGGCAAAACGCACTATATATATTGCCACACACAGCAAGCTAGAGTAATCAATGCCTTTAGAGTAATCAATGGATGCCAGAAGGCATTGATTACTCTAGCTTGTTGTGTGTGGCAATATATATAGTGAGTTTTTCCTGTTTTTATAATAGTTATACACAAGCATAAGAGATGGTGGTCATGTGGTGTTTATTGGCTTAATATTAGTATTTAATACAGTTTAATATTATTAAGTACTTATTAGTTACCATAAAAGTATTTACATTTAATCTGAGTCATATTACAAAAAACCCAAAATTACTATGATAAAAAAAAAAGTGAAACATAAGCACATTGTGTTAAAATAAATATAAAGGAGAAAAAAAGAACACTGATCAAATATATATATATATAAGAAAAAAACATTTTCGTTTATCAATTTAAAGTAAAAAAAAAAAAATAACGATTTTCAAATTGTGTATATAATTTATGTTTATTTTTTCCACTTAAATAAAACAATAAATTAATTGGTATATTTACTCTAGCTTAATAACTTGCATATTTGAAATATTTATAAGCAAACAAGTTTTCCAGATTCAGCTTTCATAAGTATTTTTTAAAATTTTATGCTTATTTTTTTTTTTTACTTCAGAAAAACAATTTTAAAATCTTTATCTGTGATCTCTTCTGATACACAAGCTATTCCCTGTTGCATAGAACTAATAAGCTCATAGAAGTAATAATAAAATATTAATTAATATAAAGCAAAGTTTGTTTTAAGAGATTGTTGGTTTGATTTACTTTTCTTTAAATTAATATATATATATATAAGGTCTGAGTGATGTCATTGTTAAAAAATGCATAGGTGACAACATATTTTTATTAAACAAAATATAACAAAACATCTTTTTTTACATATTTTGCATTTGTTAATTAAACTTTGATATTCTACCTAATATATTTAAAAAATAAAAATACTTACTTAAACGTTATTGATAAATAATCAATAAAAATAATTAAAAAATAATATTATTGTGAATAAAACTTTTTTTAAAGAGATGATGATATTGATATAAATTTCAATATAGTACAGAAATAGAAAAACAATCTAGTGCAAATCTATTTTTATAAAATTTTATTGTTAATACATCAAGTATATGTTAGATACAACAATAGAATAACTGATTTTATAGCTCAGGAGCCATAAGCTGAGACCGAACTCTGTTCATCAATGCTTAAACTTCTTTTGAACTCCTAAGCACTAAATTACCACTCAATTTTTTATTGTTAATATAATATAAAGGAAGAGGTACATTTGCAATGACAACACTGGGTTCTAGTCCATTACTAATAAGAAATTGTCCAAAATAGTTTATTCCAGTAATGTTAGTAAGAGATAGAAATTTCCAAATTTATTATAATTAAGGGGAAAAAATTAGTTTTTATATGTTTCACTTATCAATTTGATTCTTGAATATCACATGATGTTCTGAGAAACTGATCATATAATAAATAAATAAACTGTAAATATTTAAGTAATAGTGATTATGGTTTGAGTGGTAATAAACATAATCTACATAGGATTAGGAAAGACTAACAATATTTATTCCATATTAACGAAACTAATCGAATTGCAATAAATTAAGATTAAAAAACTAAAAGTGTATGACAGAATATAATATTAATAAAAATGTATTGAAATAAGCACCATAATAGATTAAGAAAAACACCAGGATGAATAGATTAAAGACAATAAAAATACTGTTGAATAGAAATGTAAATACTAATGCATATAATACTAACTTTTATAAATATGGAAAAAATAACACTAATATATTTGACATTTACTAACCTCATCATTTTTTCCCAGATAGTCTGAGACATTTAATATTCATCACATGATCACCATCTCTTAATATTATTGTTCTTGTTTATATAGATGTAAAAGAAATAATTTCAATAGGAAAAAAGCAAAGCAAATGTTTAGAAAAGCAATAAAAATAAAATAACACAGAACCTTTTTATAAAAAATTGTTAGAAAAGACAAATTGAAATGCAATTTTATCTAAGATTTGCCAAAATTTATATTTATTGTTGCCATGTGACCTGCTTTAAATCCCGTTTAAATATGTAAGCAGATCTAATATATAAATCTGTATTTTATACATCTAAATTATTTCTGATTTAACAGTCTTAAATATTATTTTTTAGTCTTATTAGATAATTAAGTGCTCAAAACCCCTGTTTTCTCCATCTAATTAAAATTCCATTCAATTAATTTACATCATTAAATATAATATTTAACTACAAAATTTTTATTTCCAATAAACATAACTTTTTTTCTATTTTAAATTTTATCATCAGTTAAGTTCATTTGTCCTCCTTCTTAGTTAGTTTTTCCTCCAATAACTGTCACTTCCATCAATTTCTCAACTAATCCACATGACCTAATTCAACTTTCGCAACTATATTACCAAAGTGAATCTTTAAATTATTTGATATATATATATATATATATTATTTAACTTCAACATTTTCTACTTTTTAAAAAAAATATTGCAAATGGAAATTCTAAATAGTCCAATTTTACCAATTTTGCAATTAATATTATATCTTAAGAATGTTTGATTTGTTAAAAACAATACTTTCCCGTTTTAACTTAAAAATTATATGCATTTCTTACATAAAATTTTATAGTGAAGCATGGCGTCATCAAATATTTAAAAGTAATGATGTAACTCTTTGAAGTCGTAATTAATTACTTCTTTTTTTGATAAAAAAATATTTTATTAATGACTATAAAGACTGAGCTTATATGAGGTTTGTAACTAAATAAAATTTTAATTTAGAGATGCCACATTAAATTATATATTTGTTATGATAAATAAAAGATGCTGCTGGTTTTATACAAGAATTTAACTAGTATTAGTCATTGCTAGATATATCTTCAGAACCTGGAAATAGATAACATAAAGAAAAAAAAAACTACTTTAAGTAATTCATTGCAAACCTCCCCTTCCCTCCCCTCCCCACAAAATAAACTACTGACAAGTGGTATGATTCTAACAATCTTCCACATTTACTTTACCTCTTAAATAAGAATAGATAAACAACTTATTATTGTCAATAATAATTTGATAATTAGTTTGGCTACTAAGAGTGACTGCCTAAAAATAATTCAGTTTTGCCTCATTCAGATTCAAAGCCCAGCTCATAAACACAATAGCAGTATTTACCAAACTACCATGACAGAAGATCTTGTCAGAAAATAGATATATTAATATAACATAGATAATAGTATATAACTTGAGTGATTCTGACATTAAATTTGATACTTGTTTATGAAAGTGTGCATGGTTATCACTGTCTTTGAATTATGAAGATTTGATGTAATATAATTTAAAATGAAAATTGATTGATCTTTTAGTTGTAATAATGATATACTATGAAGGAAAGAAGTATAATCAATTTAAAATTATCACCAATCATTCATATGCAAAAATGTTCACTATTTTTTTTTAAACTGAAGATAATTCATAATCAAAAGATCAAATCTATTATGACAGGAACAATAAACATTCTTTCATTTTTAATATTCAAAAAAGCAGGCACATGAAATCAAAGAGAAAAGATAAATCTAATTTCTTTAATGAGCTATGATATGTTTTATTTACATTGCTTTCAAAAAGAGTTAATATTGTACAAAGTTATTTCTAGATTAAGATTATTATATATACAATCCAGAGAAAAATGTATGGTGGGTTTATAAGAATATTGAAATAGATTAATTTATAAAGGCAATCACTTTAATAAGATGCAATACAGACAGCGTACCAATAGCTCAATCAAACTCTTAATTAATAAGTGCGGTATGAGAAAACATTTACAATCTTTATCCAGAACACTATCATTTCCAGATGAACTCTTTTCAAGCTTATGGCTTATGTCAGTGGAGAGCTAGAATATTCCGACACTAGATTAAAATATCAACTCAAATCCCAGCACTTATTTCATACATATATTTAAGTAGAAACTCTGAAATTTTCAGACATAAAAATGTCTTTAAATCCAACTATCTAACTTATATGGGACTGAACTTAATTCAGATTTACCATATTTTAATAACCTCAGCATAGCCAAAGCCTTAAAGGTAAAATTATAATAATAATAATAATAATAATAATAATAATAATAATAATAATAATAATAATAATAATAATAATAATAATAATAATAATAATAATAATAATAATAATAATAATAATAATAATAATAATAATAATAATAATAATAATAATAATAATAATAATAATAATAATAATAATAATAATAATAATAATAATAATAATAATAATAATAATAATAATAATAATAATAAAGCAACAAGTCATCTATAATGTGACATTACTTTTATAAGCTTGTATTTATAAAAATGCAATATAGAGAGTGTACTAATAGCTAAAACAAGCTCTTAATTAATATGTGTGGTATGAGAAAACATTTAAAATCTCTATCCAGAACATTCTCATCTCCAGATCATCTGTTTTTAAGCTTATGGCTCATGTCAGTGGAGAGCTAGGATATTTGGATACTAGATCTAAAATATCAACTCAAAACCTAGCACTTATTTCATACATATATTTAAGTAGAACTCTGAAATTTTTGGACATGAAAATACCTTTAAATCCAACTATCTAACTTAAATAGCTATATGGGACTGAACTAAATTCAGATCTACCATATTTTAATAGCCTCACCATATCCAAAGCCTTAAAGGTAAAATTATAATAATCAAAAAAACCATCAAGTCATATATAATGTGACATTACATTTATAAGCTTGTATTTTCTCATACCACCCTTATTAATTAAGAGCTTGTTTGAGGTATTGTTACACTCTCTGTATTGAATTTTTGTAAATACAAGCTTATAAAAGTAATGTCACATTATATATGACTTGCTGCTTTTTTTTGATTATTATTATTTTAGAAAGAAGATAATATTTTCTATGAGAAAAGAGAAAACGAACAGCAACAACATAATGATAACATGGGACAAAGTGAAAAGAAGTAGAAGGTGAACATTCACCAATATTTTTTATTTTACTACATAATGTATCTATTTTTATTAAAAAATTGTGAAGCAGGCTGGATAATATAGATATATGTTAAATGAAAAAAAAAATGTAACTAAAGAATTTATTGGTAATTCCATTATGATGAACGTTTGGTCATAATCTTCAACTAAACAATTCAAGATTCATATCTAAAACAATACTTCAAAGAATTGCAGTGTAGAATTATTGCTCATTTCTTTTAAGTATGAAATGTTCTTTTACTTAAGCTATGTTTCAATAGAGTTTCATTCTATATTTCAACATATCTTAATAACATCAAAACTGTATTTTTTCTGTTTTTTCTTTCTTTCAAAATCCACTAATATTAATAACATAAATACAATATATTTGATTTATATTCAAAATAGTCTTTTTCTAATTAAAAAAAGCAATAATACCCCTCTCTCCAATAGAAAAATATATAGATATTAGAGGGACTTTTCATATATGTAACCCAGTATTGAAAAAATTTCTCCCAGATTCTTTAAAGAAACATAGAAAACAATATGCCTCATACTTTTTAAATAAATGGTATGAGAGCTTATAATTTTTGTCTTGTTTTCCTTTCTATACAATAATATTTAAATTCTAATTTATTAAACAGTAAAATATGATTAATTAAATACCCTAAGTTATTTGAAATTTTATTTATCTGAAAGTCATTGAAGCTTGTTCCACATTCAAGATTCATATTCTAAGTTTAATAGGTGGATTCACTGCACCATATAGTCCTATTAAACTCAACCTATATAAACTATTTAAATCTGATGAATTATTTTCTTTAGTTGATGTAGGTGTTTCTACAAAATTATTCATTTTGAGTTTGTATTGGAAAAAATAGTTAATAACCCAATTATAATTTGTTAAGACAGGTCATAATTAAAACAAATAATTTGTAGAAAGATTATATATTTTAAATTATTATTTTTGCAAATATTTTTAAATATTATATATTCAAATAAGCTAGTGTATGCCACATAATTATGCAAAAAAATCAATATTTAAAACAAATATAATTCAAAGTATTTTTTTAACAATATATAAAATGTTATAGGAATAATAGGCAAAACTCTCTCCATACAGTAGTGCCACTCTAAGCAAGACAGAGTAATCAATGGATGCCAGAAGGCTTGTGCATAAAATGTCTATCTAGTTCCTACTCATCCAATATCCCCAAACTAGATAGGGATTTTATGCACAAGCCTTCTGGCATCCATTGATTACTCTGTCTTGCTTAGAGTGGCACTACTGTATGGAGAGAGTTTTGCCTATTATAACAACAATTAGGAGAAAGCATGGAAGATAGTGATCATGTGATGTTTAATGTTATAGGAATGATTGTTAAAAGTATGACTAATTCAATATAATTAATTACAATAATAATATGAACAGATAAATAGCAATACTTCTTCAAGTTACAGCTAGCATTTGTACTGGGTGCATGGCAACTGAAAATATAAGAAATAAACCACTACAGTCTTTAATTTTTAACGTACATTTTATGCTACAAGAATTAAAATAAATTGATACAGGTTTTTTTAGTAAAATTCTTTCAGAGTAAAACACTTTTATTAAGATAAATAGTTATAAGTTTTTTTGAAAAATCAAATCATATTTCTAATTTGATATATAATATGTTTATATGTATTAATGAAAAACTTTTGATATTAAATTTGTTTTATGCAATGGTATATGAGTTAATTTTCACTGTAGATTTAAAAAAAATCAAAGAAATAAAGCACTGAGAGACTTTAATGCACTGCATACTAAGACCAATAAAGTATGATACAAAGTTGTTAAATATAGTGACATTATGTTTGTTAACTTGAATTACCATTTGTTATCAAAATTTAGCACCACACATAAATTGACTATCATGAATATTTTGTTTGGAAAATAGTCATTGAAAAAGAATGGTGTTTTCTTTAGTAATCAAAACAATGAAATCTTCAAAATTATATTACAGGTAAAACTCTCATTATACAATAAATAACATTACAGTACCATTTATAAGCACATACCATAGTTTGTCTGTCTCAAGTTTAAAATGATAATTGTAGATATAGATTTTGTCCCAAACACATTAATAGTCAATTTAACAGTTCACAAAACGTAGTACATGACATTTTAATGTTTCAAATACAAACTACAATAATTTAGTTTCAAATACAAACTACAATAATTTAGTTTGATAATTTATGTCAATAACCTAAGTATTTATCAAATCATGATGTAGAATATTTCATCTTGGATAATTATCAGCTTAAAAACATAAATCAATTTAAACAATGTGGCAGCTTTTTTACATAAATCATATTTGAATGTTAACACTTCATAAAAACACTCATATATTTTATAAGTTAAAGAAAGAGTATTTCATCTTAATAATATAACAGATTTGAAAATTAGTTGTGGTTAGAGTTGTCATACTTTCTAATAAAATAATAAGAAAACAATTGAAAAATTTCATTTGAAAATATTAAGTAATATTTAAAATATATGATAAAATCATAAAATTAATCAGTGTATTTTTTTAGCTTGAATGATTAAATGACATTGAATGTGTTGTTGTAAAGCACATCTTCATTAGCTTTGGAGTCTGAAGTAAACAAACATTACCAGAATTTTAAAAATATTTTATGGAGAATTTGAATATGGTTTTCATAATAGATGTAGACCTTATTTGCATTATAAGGAATATCTATGGAGAGTGTATTAACTACTGCATTGTGGGCTTTTACTTATATGTTTATATTTTTTTATACTTTTATTTTATGACAATAAGGATAATATGAATTTTATTTTTTATTGCATAGTGGAGAAAAACAATAAACAGAAAATACAATAAGGCAAATGCTATATTAATACGGTTAAATAATTTGTACAGTGTGAATAAGACTAAATTATAATAAACCACTAAATAAAAAACTATGTATTATCAAAAAAAAAAAATCAATGGGTTATAAATATTATAAATATTCAGATTCAAATAGTATAAATAGTTAGACATTTAAATATATTTATCAAAATTAAATTATCAATGCAACAAACTGTTTCTTCTTCTAATGGGTATACTTTCACAACATTTATGTTTCTATTGTAAAAACTCAATTTTTAAGTACTATAGCAATAAGGTTGCTTGTTCTTAAGTTGTTTGTGCAATCAGTATTAAATATATTATAATTTTGCTTATGTCTGTATTAGTATATGTGATCAATTAAAGGTTATCTGTGAATTATTAGCATAAGTTAAAATCATTTGGTACAGCTTCATTGCAATATAATTTTTTTTGTACAAAAACTTTATATGTTTAATTCAATAGGTTTTATTTCTTTTCTTATTTGTTTGTAATTCAATAAATAGGAAAGGTCTACAATGTAGAAAAATTTAAACAATTGTAATTATTTTACAGCTTAGCAATGCTTTCAACCAAGCCAATCATATTCATAATGCAAAGACAGGTAAAAGGAAGAGCAAACATTTCAATCAATTAATATGCAAGTTGTAAATTTAAATATATAGGTACATGATTGTGCAACATGGGAATCTCTTTTATTTAACATTGGGGGTTGTTTGCAAGTAACCATGGCCTCTTTGTATTTACTCTTTCAATCATCGTGCTCAGCACAACCAACTTTAATGTCAAGCTGATCGAAATTGTGGCCTGAGTCAATCTCATACTTTAAAAATACTGACTTTATGTTAGGATCTGTTTTAGCATGTTTATTTATATACTTGTATGGTACAATAATTAAAAGAGAAAATACAGAGGTATGATTTATCATTAACAATAACCATACAATAAATAAAAGAAATTCACGTTTTGCACTATGACACAAATTGTATATTTGAATTTACAAACGTGCATATTAATTAATCCAAATGGTCATTTTTCTGCATACTTATTTTTGTGCTATGAGTATGAATGGCCTGGTCAAAAGCAGTGCTAACCTGTAAAATAGTTACAATTGCTTAATACTTCCTGTATAGAGGACCTTTCCTATCTGTAAGCTTAAATCTTTCATTTTCACATGTATCAAGGAGAGACTTACAAAATATTAAAAAATTCTATTTTAGTTAATATATTATTTATTCAACAAATTAATACATTATTCATAAAAACAAGTGCCTATTCTGATATAACAGAAAATACAGAAATGATTGGTAGGTTCTAAAATACTATGACATAAAACAACACTCTACTGAACAAAAGATTAATAGCATTCTGATAAAGTTTAAACATGTAATCTCATTGGAAGCTTAAGGAGAGTGTGAGATTCCATCTGGCATGTGCTTAACTATATATGGAGGAAAGAAAAAATATATACATAATAGAAGGGCTGAGCATGTTAACACAGCAAAAAACAATCATCATCTTCTCCATGATTTAGGCATTTGGTCATTGCATTAACCTTTCAAATACTAAAATCATATTCACATGCAAAAACCACAATCAAAGAATATTTAGAGATGCTGCTGAAATATTAAAAAAAAAAACAGATTCCATTAACAAACATGAAAACACAATAAAATTAATAACTGCAAGGAAGAGTTTCCTCATACAAATAAATAAAAATTAAAAAAAAGCTATCAATTTTAAGTCAATCTATTCAACTATGTGATTATTAATGTTTTTTACCCAGTTGATGGCCAATGCTATTTTATCAAGACATTGGTCTTTTATTTTATTTTTACTTTATTAAACATTGGTGCTCCCCAAAATATGATTTATAACACACACACATATATATATAATTAAGAACAGATCTTCAACCTATTTCATTCTTTTCTTAGATTACTAACTTTGCTTTTATTAGTAAAATTTTGGAATTTAAATCTGGAAGTAATATATATATATATATAATGTAACTTCATATTTTGATATAAAATATATAATTAGGTGGAACTAATTAAAATTTTTCTCTATCTTCTCCTAGATGACTTGATTATCACAGTTACTATAAATTTTTTTGGGCTTTACTTATTATATATTTTTTATATATTAGTTTTCCTCTGTTTCCGAACACTAAGTTAAATAAAGTGTGCTTAACCTGAAAGTGAAAACTAAAAGTCAATTACATCAAGTTCAGTAAGATAAATAAAAACAAATAATTATTATTATTTTTTTTAAATAATCCTAAAGATTATTTTGGTTTAATTAAAATATTTATTTAATTTCTTTTGAATTTGTTTATAAAATATAATAATATAAATACATTTTTTTTCATTTTCATTTTAACAGACATGTAAGTAAAAAGAAATTTAATTGGCTAAAAAATAAAATAGAACTGCCAGACAGATTTTTTTTGAAAGAATGGCTGTAATGACAGCAAGTGTACAATAAAATAATATATTTTTTATTTTTTTTTACTGTTAAACATACAACAAAAACAAAAACTTCTCTTTTAAAAAGTGAGAACATAAAGGTAAAGAAGGAATTTAAATTAAAACTTCTCTTAAATAATTTAAGTTGCAATATTATTAAGTGTTAATAGCAAAATGTATAGCTAAATCTTAATTAATCTATTCAAGATTCCCAACCATTGGTCTAACTGCTCATAGTCTTCCACAAGGTCTGCAACTGAAATGCACAGGAATTATTGTTGACTGGACAACCTGAATAAAAGTTTAAAAAGGTGTCTCCTTGAAAATTATTATTTTTTACAAACTATTTTTACACTTGGATAAAATTTTACCTTAGTAACTTTAATACATGGTATTATATAAGTGTGAATGAAGTATTATATATAACTCAGGATAAGTTTATTTTCACAAACTATCACACATAAGGGAGTATTTGTAAAACTCTAGTATTTGTATTACTATCAAAATACACATGCATATATAATTTAGCTATATATAAATATATCAAATCAAATAAATGACAAACTTTTATCGATTAACAATTAATAAATTTCTTTTAGCGCTTTCAAAGGTATAACCTTCATTTTCAAGAAGTGAAATGAAATGTTGTGTTTAGCTGGGGATATAATGTTTTACTTTATGACTCTAACATCTCTAGTAATATTATAAAAATGCTATCTTAATATTTTGTATGCTAGACCTTGAATGAAGAAGAATTAGTTATAGTCCCACTTTAAAATTATATTAGAAACAACATTATGAGTTATCTTAGTAAAACTACAATATAGTTGTTGAAAGAAATGACAGCTAACAATGAACTATTTTGGCTGTTATAGCACATGTGAGATAATTATTTGCTTGAACTATCATTTTTTGCCATTGGCACTAATAAATTATAGTAATAAAATATTTTAATTTGGAATAACACCTAAAGTAAAGCCATGCAATTTCATTAATTTTGAGGATAATCTGATTAAAATTTAGACATATCCTATTTCTCAAGATATCTAGGGTCTTCAGAAAACCTACATGTAGATCAACTAATTTATGAATAATCCTTACAAATGGAGATGGAGAAGCATACAGTCAGCTCTTAGATTGTGTGTTATAATTAAACAAATATATTTAATTTATATTTGTCATTAAATTTAAGAACTATGCTATTAATTGATTGGCTAATAGCCAATAGATTTAAATAATATTTATTTGAATCTAGTATTGTAATTTTAGGAACATGCATTTTGTGTTCTATTAGTATTTTATTTTCTTATAAGTATGTTAATTTCATGATATATAATCGTTTGTGTATAAAATAATTACTTGTTAACTTAGATATAGGGAATTAAAGAGAGACAATTTTGGGAATAGCATTTGCATAAATATTTAATGATTACTTCAAAATATCTATAATGCATCATCTCCCCATGGCCAATTCTGTACATCTTCCCAGAGTTTTGAGCTTATACTCATAATATTAAGTAATATTCTTTCATACCATCTGGTCAATGGTCAGCTGTTATCTCAATTGTTTCTTGTAATAGAGTTTTCTTACATCTTTTGGGCTTAGTTCGACAAACTGCATGTGCTTTCCAATTTAGCAGAACTGATGAGGGTAATTTATTTCTATTTTATTAAGGAAGTGGGTGTTAATACTATTTTAATGTTATGTGCTGGTGGTTAATCATCAGAATAATTGTTTGCCATTACTTTGTATATCCTTTAAGTTTGTTACAACACTGGTGGTTAATCTGCTGAAGATTATATAGTTATGCTAGTTGTTCTGATGATGGTTAGAAACCCACAATGTACTTACTGTTTGTTATTTTTTAGTACAGTGAGTACATTCACAGATATAACATTGATTTCTGTTATATAAATGTATGTTTGAGCAGAGTCTTCATGCATTATAAGCATACATTGTTTTCCTCACCTTAACATTTGCTTTACATGTTCTGTCTTTAGCCACAAAAGGGCATTTAAGTGAATTATGGTCATAATCTATTATAGGCTAATTATCTGATATTCCAGCTGAGCTAGAATTCAAATTCTCTCTTTGATTCCATATCTTACTATAGTCAATTTTCATAGGCTTATAAATAGCAATTGTTGTCAGTATTATTATTATTATTATTATTATTATTATTATTATTATTATTATTATTATTATTATTATTATTATTATTATTATTATTATTATTATTATTATTATTATTATTATTATTATTATTATTATTATTATTATTATTATTATTATTATTATTATTATTATTATTATTATTATTATTATTATTATTATTATAATATTGAAGGATATGTGTGTGAATTCTGGCCTTAACATATTGGGCTTGCCATTGATTGGGTATTTGAATCTATTCGCATCCCTATAAGGGCCTAAATCAGTACATTTGTTGTAAAATTGTAGATTGTATTATCTGAAACTCATTCACATATCCATGCACAGAAATAGGTACATGGGATAGTATTTTATTTTATTTTGTTTATGTACTTATCTAATTAATGTGTATTGTCCATGTAGAACAATTATATGTGATAAATTTTGTTATTTATCTTTTATATAAAATCATGAATATTATTAATCAATTATTATTTTCATATTTATTGAGTTGTGAATAAATATTAATTTGATAATTTAACTTATCTGTGCCATTGCTATTAGTCACATATAGAATCAGAAATCCAATGTAGTAAATAGATCATGAATATTAGAGCACATTTTGTCCCTGATGATAATGTATACAAGATTTATGGAAACATGCAGAGAATATTTTAATGTTTGTCCTTGGGTATTTGTTATGTATAATAAAATCCCATTTACCTTTTGCATTACCACTGCTTTGCTTTGTCAATTCTAGAGCATAATCCAGGATCTATCACCACTATTGATATTTGTGACATTAACGCCTTATTTATCTCTAAGAGTTATTGATTTGATTTAATATTTGAGTTAACAAAGAAAGAACTAAATTTCATATTACTCACCATCCATTGCAAAGCATAACCTTATAGAACATGTCTATACTTAGAGCATGAGGTCTGAGTTACAGCCAATTATGTTATGAAGTTGGTTAGATTTATTATGATCTTATTAAATGGCCCATAATTACCATGTAATGAATAGCAGTTTTATAGATTGTGCTGGCTTGTCCATGGTTGGCCAATTGAGTCTCAAGTAAATAAAGTTGTAAATTATGATTTGGAAATTTAGTTTTAAGATCAAGTTGTTTGCGAGAATTACATTTAATTAAAGATTCACACAATTTATATTAGATAACTTAATGTATCTTTAAGTAATGCTGCAATAGGTCTTTGCAGTGTCCCCTGACCATGATCTGGATTATGTTATAACAGCTTTGCATGGTAAACATTTAATTTTAGCCTGTTACAGTCAGGGATAGGACATTTCCCTTACAATATATATATATATATATATATATTGTAATAGTATAAAAATGTAGCATCAGAAGCATATTCTAACTTGCAAAAATGAATAAATTAATAATGATGAGCACCATGTATGCTAGATGGTTTATTTACAACAATATGAATGCCACTACTTTGACCAATTACAAAGTTCTTACAACCTGTAATAAATATGCTTAAAGTTTTATATTGAATTCATAAAATAACAGTAATACAATGAATAGATGCAACAGACACAATGTAACATCAATCACTGGTTTGGAATAACTTTCAAAATAAAATAGAGGCAGAAAATGTTGAAATCAAAGACACCATGATAACTGATAACAATATTGTTATTTATACATAATATGCAATAGAATATAATAATTTAAATATTAAAAAAAAATTAATATTGTCATCTTATTTGTTTAGTTTTAATAAAAAAATTTACAACTTTAAAAAAAAAAAAATTTCACTTGTGTTCAACTGTAAACTTATGTAATATTATAAAATGATATTTCATCCATTTTATTATTATACAATAATTGGAATAATCATACATATTTATTTTCCTTTTATGATCTAAATTATTTTTAATTTAGATATTAAAATCATGAAATGGAAAAGTATGTCTATCAAATATTCATCATCATCATCATTTTAACCATTATTAATCTAATGCAAGATGAGTGTCTCCAAGTTCAATCCTTTTTTTCCAATCTCTAGACTCCCTTTCTCTTACATCAGACCAGCTTACTTTGTTATTTCACCCATTTATCTCATATGTGGTTCCTTTTTAGGTCATTTACTATCTCATGTAATCCAGTTTATGATTTCAACTGTCCATTTATTATCAACTCTTCTAGAAATATGTCCAGCCCAACTCCGGTCTTTTAATTACTTCAAATGATGTCAATAACACCTCTTTGTTGTTTCACCCACATATTTCATTTCTATTTCTTTTTTCTACTCATAACATGCATCTTTCCATAAGACTTTGAGTTGCCTGAAGTCTCAGTTTTGTTCTTTTATTAAAAGTTCAAATCTCAGATGTTAAGTAAGAAATGGTAACACATATTTATTAAAAACCTTTTTCAAGTATATATACATTTTTAAATTTAATATTGTTATTTCTAAAAAAAGTACTCAAACCAAATTTAATTCTATGATTAATTTCATTGAGTATGTTTTCATCTGTAAGAATAATCTGACCAAATATTTGTAGTTGTTAACTTTTTCTAACTCATCATTATCAATCTTTATTTCTTTCTTTTGAAAATTCCATTAAACATTACTTAAGTCTTTATAACATTTACCTTTAATCATATCTTCATTCTTTTATCTGATAACTTTTGCAACATTTTCTGAAACTGGAAAACATTATTTGCAACAATAACTACATTATTTGCAAAATGTAGATGACTTAAATAATCTCCATTTACTTTTATTTCCTTAGCTTTCCATTTTAATTTACAAAATACTTCTTGTAAAACTGCTGTAAAAAGTTTTAAAGATATGGAGTCTCTTTGTCCTTCTCAATGTTAGTCTTTTTAGTACCATAATGTAATCTAATTGTTGCTGTTCCATTTTTATAAACACTCTTCAGAATATGACAATATCCTGGAGCAATGCTTAAATCATTCAAAAAATACTTATAAAATCAAATGCCTTTTCATATTCTACAAATCCAAAAACATAATGGTAATTAATATTCATTGATTGCTGCTATAACATCTCCGAATTGTGAGATATGAGCTCCACTTTATTAAATCATTTTTAAAGCCATCTTATATTGATAATATTTAAATCTCCCCACATGTAGTAAAGATATATATATATATAATTATTCAAAACAATACAATAATTAATACAGTAACAATATTTTAAACAAATATATACCAATTTAATAGAAGTACTTTCAACTATCTATGTAGTCGTTGTCAACTAGACTCAAATTGTATTAGAAAAAACCGTTACAAATGTAAACAAAAGTAATACGTCATACATCAATTTTCCCACAATTCATTAATTTTTATATTGGCTGCCTGTCTATTAAATTGGTATATATTTGTTTAAAATATTGTTACTGTATTAATTATTGTATTGTTTTGAATAATTATATATATTTTATTATAATTGGAATACAGACATTGATTAATAATTTATATATATATATGCTTAAAGTTAAACATATTTAATGCATAGAAACAGTTAACATTTATAATCGTATTTATTTAATAAATATTTATATATCTATAATATGCAAATGAATAAAGAATTTAGTAAAACAGTGTGTGTCTCTCAACTTTATAATTGATCCACATATGCATATTTCAATCCTTAATTAATACACATTTTATTAAATTAAAATTGGTTAAATAAAAATGTTATTACTATTACATTTTTATATAGAAAATTATGGGAAATTATTATTATATATATATATATATAAAGAAGATCACAACCCTGGAAATTAAATCCAGATTGGGTAAGCTGGAAATTTTTATGATTCATAATAATTTTACATTTGAGAGGTGGGGATCAGTATTCCATTTGTAACTAACCTAACTATTCATTGTAAATATGATGTCTACATCTTCCTGACTAATAGTTAAAAAAAAAAAAAATCTTTCATACTTGATATTTAAAAATATAAATGAGTAAACATTTTATCATTACGATTATTTTACTATTTGATTGAATCCAAGTATAATTTATATTTATGATGTTTTAGATGTAATTATATAAGGGATTTGAACACAAACTTTTGAGCTCCCTTCACTTATCCATTCTCTCTCTCATACAACCAATACACATGACCACATACATGTGAAAAAGATAAATGATTTTCAATCAAGCACTCATGAGTTGATTCAGATTATCATCTCTCTCACACACACATACACACACACTCACACACACACACACACATATATATATATATAATCATAATCTATATATATATATATATATATATAATCATAATCTATGCTTGGCTTATTTCTGTGTATTTAAATGGATAAAATTTTATACATGAGGGTTCAGAATGACTTAAGTCAACATGGGCTGACCATAATATTGGTATCAGTATAAAATTTGGCATTCCATTATCATATTTTTAATGGTATGGTTGTCTGAAAGAGTTGTAGAGTTCTAGTAGAATGAAACCTATCCATTAAAGTTTGAGGATTTACTATCTTTATATAAACCAAGCACTGATTATATATGTGTGTGAGAGATGGCAATGTGGACCAACTGATGAGTGCTGTTTTAGCATGATATATATATATATATTACATGGATGTGATCATGTGTATTGATTATATAAGAAAGGGTGAATAGCTGAAGAAAGCTTAAATAGCTGTGTTTAAATCCCATATATATATATATATATATAATTGTTAAATAAACTTTGGCATGCAGTAGGTTATTTAATGTATCTTACATTAAATTAATAGAAATGTCTAAAATTATCACATCTAGGTTTTTAGAATTTATATCATTACTTTATTTAATTCTATAGTGAAATGATATCAAATAAAAATATGCATAACAAGTGTCAAATCATGTTCTATGTGCAAGCAAGAAATTGCTGACATTGTTTAAGAAACTGAAGTGCATTCTTCATCTAAGATATCTGCTGGTAATGCTGCTTTTCAGCTTGCTGTAATTGAGTGATATCTAAAGAGATTTAAACTATCTTTTAAATGTTCCCATAAAAGTCTATTAAACCTGGAAAATGTGGATGACTCTCTGTATTGTTTTTCATTTAATCCATTTTGATTGGTAAACTGTTCAAATAAACTCTATTTCATGATGACTTTTGCTTCAGTAGTGGGGAAGTGTTTTATTATGTTGAAAATATATTTCGTAGAAAAAATAAAATAAAATGGGCCTTCTTAAAAATCAAAGTATTTATGTATTTGAAAAACATTTTGTGTGTGTGTATAGTATTTATTTATTGAATATATGTTAAATGTATTATTTTTGCAGTAGATATAAATACACACATATATATTATATTTCAATTTTAGAAAAATAAAAATAAATCAAGCCCTAAATGTTTTTTCATGTGTAAATAAAAACAACTGCCTTTGAATCATTTTAATAGATAAATTAATTAGAAGTCATTGGAAAGCTTAATATGTTTCATGATTTTAAAATTATTGATTAATACGTAATAGATATTTTTATATAGGTCCAAGCAGTATTAAGATTCTGTCTATTGATAGCTTTTTTTAAATGAAAAAATACAGTAATCTTTTGTAAAAAAAATAGAATTAAAAAATTTGCATATTAAAAATAATAAAATATGGCAATCCTTGGTTAAACAATTTGTTGATTAAAAGTTTATAACATGACGAGCTTTTTATAAATGACTTCTTATAAAATGAGTCAGCAAAATAATTAATGTTTTTTTTTTTTTTTCAAATAGGCTATTTACATGTTTAAAAAAAAAACTATGCTTCCTAGTGGAGCAAAAAGAAATTAATCATGTTATTAAAAAATAATAATAATAATCGAAGGAGTTATTATTTTGGAGTTTCTGAGAAATTCAAGTGCTAGAAATGACAGAACTGAATGCAATTCATGGTCCTTAATTTAACAAAGATTGACACCCTACCACTACACCGACATTACGTTAATCAAAACAATCGACAAAACATAATTAAAATAACAACCAGCAGTGTTCAACTGCTTTAAACAATTGCAAAAAACACAGTATATAATGTCAATATTAAAAGTATATTGTATAAATTATGAGCTACTTGTGGTTTGCATATGTATGTACTTGCATATCACATCAGACAAATTCTATGAATAGTTCATAAAATGCTATTTCTTCATAGCTTTGATGCTTTATTCATAATATTTCTCTTACCTGTTTACTTTTGCTTAATTTACTGTGGATTGGAATGACTAAACATGTTTAACAATTAAATCAACTATTTTCAGTATATATGTCCACAGATGGCGTTCTACCAAAAACACCGATCAAGCGTATGTTTTGTTTACATAAACGTCAGAGCAGTATTCACTATCTCTAACTATAATTCCACTTTCAGATCATGATTTCAAGCTATTTGCTATCATCAGTGAAAGACAGGAATAAAGAAACTAGATCTAAACACAAACTCTGAGCGTTTATGAAACAATTTCTATTCAGCTTGCAAGCGTGAATTTTTTAGACACGTAATGTCTTCAAACTCAGCATAGCAAACCAGATAGCTATATGGGTCTGATCTCAGTTCAGCATCACCACATAGTAGAAGCCTCTGCAATCTATATCATTGCAAGAAAGACCTCAAAGGTGCATTTATGAAAAACAAAAATGCAAGTTAAAAACTTGCTAACGCTTGTATTTATGTCCACAGATGGCGTTCTACCAAAAACACCGATCAAGCGTATGTTTTGTTTACATAAACGTCAGAGCAGTATTCACTATCTCTAACTATAATTCCACTTTCAGATCATGATTTCAAGCTATTTGCTATCATCAGTGAAAGACAGGAATAAAGAAACTAGATCTAAACACAAACTCTGAGCGTTTATGAAACAATTTCTATTCAGCTTGCAAGCGTGAATTTTTTAGACACGTAATGTCTTCAAACTCAGCATAGCAAACCAGATAGCTATATGGGTCTGATCTCAGTTCAGCATCACCACATAGTAGAAGCCTCTGCAATCTATATCATTGCAAGAAAGACCTCAAAGGTACATTTATGAAAAACAAAAATGCAAGTTAAAAACTTGCTAACGCTTGTATTTATGTCCACAGATGGCGTTCTACCAAAAACACCGATCAAGCGTATGTTTTGTTTACATAAACGTCAGAGCAGTATTCACTATCTCTAACTATAATTCCACTTTCAGATCATGATTTCAAGCTATTTGCTATCATCAGTGAAAGACAGGAATAAAGAAACTAGATCTAAACACAAACTCTGAGCGTTTATGAAACAATTTCTATTCAGCTTGCAAGCGTGAATTTTTTAGACATGTAATGTCTTCAAACTCAGCATAGCACACCAGATAGCTATATGGGTCTGATCTCAGTTCAGCATCACCACATAGTAGAAGCCTCTGCAATCTATATCATTGCAAGAAAGACCTCAAAGATACATTTATGAAAAACAAAAATGCAAGTTAAAAACTTGCTAACGCTTGTATTTATGTCCACAGATGGCATTCTACCAAAAAAACCGATCAAGCGTATGTTTTGTTTACATAAACATCAGAGCAGTATTCACTATCTCTAACTATAATTCCACTTTCAGATCATGATTTCAAGCTATTTGCTATCATCAGTGAAAGACAGGAATAAAGAAACTAGATCTAAACACAAACTCTGAGCGTTTATGAAACAATTTCTATTCAGCTTGCAAGCGTGAATGTTTTAGACACGTAATGTCTTCAAACTCAGCATAGCAAACCAGATAGCTATATGGGTCTGATCTCAGTTCAGCATCACCACATAGTAGAAGCCTCTGCAATCTATATTATTGCAAGAAAGACCTCAAAGGTACATTTATGAAAAACAAAAATGCAAGTTAAAAACTTGCTAATGCTTGTATTTATGTCCACAGATGGCGTTCTACCAAAAACACCGATCAAGCGTATGTTTTGTTTACATAAATGTCAGAGCAGTATTCACTATCTCTAACTATAATTCCACTTTCAGATCATGATTTCAAGCTATTTGCTATCATCAGTGAAAGACAGGAATAAAGAAACTAGATCTAAACACAAACTCTGAGCGTTTATGAAAAAATTTCTATTCAGCTTGCAAGCGTGAATTTTTTAGACATGTAATGTCTTCAAACTCAGCATAGCACACCAGATAGCTATATGGGTCTGATCTCAGTTCAGCATCACCACATAGTAGAAGCCTCTGCAATCTATATCATTGCAAGAAAGACCTCAAAGATACATTTATGAAAAACAAAAATGCAAGTTAAAAACTTGCTAACGCTTGTATTTATGTCCACAGATGGCATTCTACCAAAAAAACCGATCAAGCGTATGTTTTGTTTACATAAACATCAGAGCAGTATTCACTATCTCTAACTATAATTCCACTTTCAGATCATGATTTCAAGCTATTTGCTATCGTCAGTGAAAGACAGGAATAAAGAAACTAGATCTAAACACAAACTCTGAGCGTTTATGAAACAATTTCTATTCAGCTTTCAAGCGTGAATGTTTTAGACATGTAATGTCTTCAAACTCAGCATAGCAAACCAGATAGCTATATGGGTCTGATCTCAGTTCAGCATCAGACCCATGTAGCTATCTGGTTTGCTATGCTGAGTTTGAAGACATTACGTGTCTAAAAAATTCACGCTTGCAAGCTGAATAGAAATTGTTTCATAAATGCTCAGAGTTTGTGTTTAGATCTAGTTTCTTTATTCCTGTCTTTCACTGACGATAGCAAATAGCTTGAAATCATGATCTGAAAGTGGAATTATAGTTAGAGATAGTGAATACTGCTCTGACGTTTATGTAAACAAAACATACGCTTGATCGGTGTTTTTGGTAGAACGCCATCTGTGGACATAAATACAAGCATTAGCAAGTTTTTAACTTGCATTTTTGTTTTTCATAAATGTACCTCGAGGTCTTTCTTGCAATGATATAGATTGCAGAGGCTTCTACTATGTGGTGATGCTGAACTGAGATCAGACCCATATAGCTATCTGGTGTGCTATGCTGAGTTTGAAGACATTACGTGTCTAAAAAATTCACGCTTGCAAGCTGAATAGAAATTGTTTCATAAACGTTCAGAGTTTGTGTTTAGATCTAGTTTCTTTATTCCTGTCTTTCACTGACGATAGCAAATAGCTTGAAATCATGATCTGAAAGTGGAATTATAGTTAGAGATAGTGAATACTGCTCTGACGTTTATGTAAACAAAACATACGCTTGATCGGTGTTTTTGGTAGAACGCCATCTGTGGACATAAATACAAGCGTTAGCAAGTTTTTAACTTGCATTTTTGTTTTTCATATATATATAATGAAACTATACAGTGTCTAAGGAAATAATTTGATAAACCATCTTTTTATAAATTTGTATGACATTTTTTAGTAATTTGCACAAGCTGTTGTTATTATTTATTTTCTAACATTACACAATTCCTTTACTATTTCAATTGGGAAAGTCACTATACAATTCAACTATATTTGCAATAACTGCTAAAATTTTATTCTAAATCAATAAATATATTTTTGAACTAAAAATAGTTATGTTTTGAGTTAACAAATAACTTAACTAGAATTAAGCTTAAATTGATTATGAAGTTTGTTTATATTTATTTATTAATCTTACACTAACCAGATTTTTAAATCATAATATATATCAAAATCTTAACTAGTCATGTTCAGGGGGAAAAAAGATATCTCTATTTGAGTTATTTTTTAAAATTAATCAAATCTCTAGGCATCTAATAAGACCAGAAAACCCTTATGTTTTATGACTTAAACAAACTTATCAAATATGCAGTATACTTCTTTATGATATGAAGGTTCCAATAATTATTTTTCTATCTTTATATATTTAATGTTTTTATAAATAAAACAGATGAAAGACAGGATACTGAAAATGCATTTCTAATTATTATTTATATAGTAATGTATCACATAAAAAACACCTATAAACTAGTTTTCAGTTTTCACAGTCCCAATAATGTTTGATGGTCACTATACATCATATACATTTAATAACATATATAATATTTGAAAATTTGCAGCATAGAATATGTACATATATTGAGAAAAAAGATCTCTCTAACACTACTTAAATAATGTTAACATATTAAAGAACTTTACTTCTAATTATCAATCATATAGACTAAGTTACATTTTTCTGCAAATTTAAAAGTTATATAGAAGAGAAATTGAGACAGTGAAAACATTAGTAACAACTATATATTATTCGTAGCAGATATAAATAATGCTAGACTAAAAATGACCCAAGTTAATATTCTCAATGTCAAGTCATTAAGTACTCATATTTATATATATATATATATAGTCATTAAGTACTCTTTATATATATATATATACTATATTTTATATATATATATATAGTCATTAAGTACTCATATATATATATATATATATATATATATATATATATATATATATATATATATATATATATATATATATATCATTATCAACCATTATCAATCCACTGCAGGATGAAGGTCTCTCCAAGTTTAATCCATCTTCTCCGATCTTTAGCTTCTCTTCTCCACATCACCCCTACACATTTTCTTATTTCATCCATCCATCCATCTTACATGTGGTCTCCTTCTGGGTCTTTTACAATCTCTTGGAATCCAGTTTAAAATTTCAATTGTCCATCTATTATCATCTCTTCTAGCAATATGTCCAGCCCAACTCCACTTCAATCTTTTAATTTTTTCAATGAGGTCAGTAACACCTGTTTGTTCTCTTACCCATACATTGCATTTTCGATCTCTTCTTGTTACTCCCAACATACATCTCTCCATACTTCTTTGAGTGGTCTGAAGTCTCTGTATTGATCTTCTATTAAGTGTCCAAGTCTCAGATCCATAAGTAAGAACTGGTAAAACACATTTGTTAAAAACCTTTCTTTTCAAACACATAGGCATATTTCCTTTTAATATCAAGTTATTTCTACCAAAAGCACTCCAACCAAGTTTAATTCTATGATTAATTTCCTCTATTATGTTTCCATCTGTATTAATAATCTGACCAAGGTATTTGTAACTTATAACTTCTTCTAATTCATCATAATCAATCTTTATTTTCATATTTTGAGCAAATCGATTAAACATTACTTTAGTCTTTTTAACATTTATCTTTAGTCCTACTTTCCTACTTTCATCTGATAACTCCTGCAACATTTCCTGCAGCTCGGAAGCATTATTTGCAAAAACAACTACATCATCTGCGAAATCTAAATGACTTAAATAATATCCATTTACTTTCACTCCTTTAGTTTCCCATTTTAATCCACAAAATACTTCTTGCAGCACTGCTGTAAAAAGTTTTGAAGATATGGAGTCACCTTGTCTTACACCTTTCTCAATGTTGCATTTTTATAAATATTCTTTAAAATATGACAATATCCTGGATCTATACCTTGATGATCCAATGCTTTAATCACTGAATAAATGTTTATAGAATCAAATGCCTTTTCATAATCTACAAATCCAAAACATAATGACAACTCATATTCATTTGTCCTTTCTATAACTTCTCTCAATACTTGAATATGATCTACTGTACTAAAACCACTTTTAAATCCAGCTTGTTCTCTTGGTTGGTGAAAATCCAAGGTTCTCTGTAGACGAGTTATAATTATCTTGGTAAAAATTTTATATAAAACTGATAAAAGGCTGATAGGTCTGTAATTTCTAATATCTTCTTTATCACCTTTTTTAAATATTAATAATATTACTGCATTCTTCCAATCATCCGGTACATCTTTATCATTTAGACATTTGGTATATAACTTTGCTAATATTTTTTCTGTTTCTTCACCTGCTTCTTTTAATATATCAATTATAATTCCATCATTACCTGGAGCCTTTCCTTTTTTCATACATTTAATTGCATTTCTCACTTCTTCATTTAAAATTCTGGGCAATTCGGAAGATGTAATAGATATAGGAGGTACTTGTTCTTTATTACTATATAATTCTTGATAAAAATCTTCTACCAATTTCATAATGTCATCCCTCTTTTTAGTAATAATTCCATCTTTTTTCCTTATTGCAGATATAAATTTCCTACCAATACCAAAATGTTGTTTTACATTCTTAAGACTTTTATTTTCTTCTACAGCTTTTCTTGCTAGTTCACAGTTATACTTTCTTATATCATTTTCAACTCTTTTCCGCACCATTTTACAAAATTCAAGATATTCAATTCTTTTTAATGCATCATTCTTGCATATCTTCATATTCCTTCTTTTCTTCATAAGTTCTCTAGTCTCAGTAGAAATTTTATTAGTCAATTGCTGCTTTTTTCTACCAGCTATCTTTGTTGCAGTTTTTAAAAGTGTATCAGTTATTTTCATATTAATTTCATTCAAATCTGAATCATGTTCAAAATCTACTAATACTTGAAACCGATTTGTAAGTTCTAATTTAAATTCATTAGAATGTTTCTGAAGATTAGGAATATCAACTGTAAATATAGTTTTTCTTAATAATTTTTGTCTCTCTAGTTTTACATTAACATGTATCTTACCCCTTACTAATCGATGATCACTTCCTGTGTTAAATTTATTAAGAACATTACAATCTTGAAATATGTATTTCCTGTTAGTCAAAATATAATCCAATTCTGCTGTACCTTCATTTGGATGCTTCCATGTCCATTTCCTTCTAACATTTTTCTCAAAAAAAGAATTCATAATATAAAGTTTTTCCTTCTCTGCAAACTCCACAAGTCTATGTCCTCTCTCATTTCTATTACCATAACCAAAATTACCTACAACACTTTCATCTTTCATTTGTTTACCAATTCTAGCATTAAAATCTCCCATAACAATTTTAAATGTTGTTTACTCTGATCAAAAGCCTTTTGTACATCCATATAAAAATCTTCTACTACTTCATCACTGTGAGAACTTGTTGGGGCATAAACCTGAATTATCTGCATTTGATATCTGCTATTAAGTTGTATAACTAATCTTGCCACTCTGTCTGATACACCATCAATCTCCACAATATTGTTCTTCCACTTTTTATTTATAATGAATCCTACTCCACTTGTATTTCCAATATTTGTGCCTTTATAATAGAGCATATGTCCACTTTTTAAATCAATTGTCTCTTCACCTTTTCTTCTAACTTCACAAAGTCCAATAATATCCCATTTAATATAAGAGAGTTCTTCTTCTAATTCTTGCAATCTTCCTTCACTTGAAAGTGATCTGCAGTTGTAAGTACCTAAATAAAAAGTCGTCATCAAATGGCAGCCTGGGTCCGCCTCCAGGATATTCTTAGCACCCTCCGCCTTCGGCCACCAACCGCTGCCTTGGTTGGTGACTTTACAGCCTCCTGGGATTAAGGGCCATGCTTTATTTTTGTCTGTCATAATTGTATAATTGGGAAAAATCTTTATCATTTACACAAACATTCATTCTGCCTTATCAGGCACTGAGAAGAAAGACCATGGTGTTTTTTGATCTTAAACTCAGAGGTAAAAAGCCAATAAACTCACCACGCTAGCTAATGCGTGTTGGTGAGCAGCCCATCCATGTTCGTATACTATATGAATAAACATATAGTAATAACAGCTGCAACGACAAGAACGTATGGAGTGGACATTATATGCTTTTGTAAATATTAGAAAATTTATGATGTGAAATATTATATTATATATTGACAATAAATATCCAATTGCTATTTAATTAATGTTAACTCACAGAAAGTCATTCCCAACTGTTAATTAGATAAAAGAGATTTCATAATAGAATCCAAGAACTTGAATAGAATACAAATCATTGATGTTTGAATTTATGTTCTATATAAGTTTTTTGATTGCAGGCAAAATGGTTTTATTGTATGAATGATAATTAGACACATGTATCTATGAGAAGTTAATATTATTTAAATGACATCTGAAAAGATTCTCATTCTCAATATATATATATATATTCTCAATATATATTTTTTTTTATATATATATATATATATATATGTTTAGCTGTTAATGATTTAAATATAGAAAAAAAAATTATTAACGAATAGCAAACTACCATATGGTAAGATCCATTGGTAATAGCATTTTATTATCTAGACAACTCAGGTCAGACAAAATAAAAACTATTATCTGTGGCAAATCCTTTTCTTATTTTGTAATAATGGATATATGTGTCCATATATCCATATATTAAAATTTATAAAACTTATCTTATAAATAGTAAAAATTAAAATTTATTATTTCTTCATGAGGAATGTATTAATATATTCATATATGCATATAAACATTTATTAATAAACTCAATAAATGTTTGTGGCAGAGTAAAGACATTATTTTAAACTTTTCAAAAGTTTACAAGTGAATTTACAGTATTTTCATATCATATTCATAGGGTGATATTCAAATAGTGTTATTATGATTGATTTAAATTAATGCTGTTAGAGCATTATTTGAGAACATGACTTGAATTAGAAATCTCATACTTTTGATATCTTTCATTTTTGGTGAATTCTTTTTCAAATATAACAGTCATATTATCAAGATTAAATATATGCTTTGTCTTTTTATCTTGACATAAAAAGACAAGATGCTGGGTTTATTTACATATTAATTTAATCAAATGATTCAATCATTCGATATAAAATAGGGTGAAAATAGACAGAGGAGAAGGGCGAAGAAGAGAAAAGAAAAAGAGTAAAAGAGAGAGAGAGAGAGGGAAAGAAAGAAATTAAAAATATAATCAAATTTTTAATTGCTATATGTGAATCATTCCCAAGTAAATAGTGTAATTTTATTATTTTTGCTATAATAATAAACACTTCTATAAGAATATTTATTTTATGAAATATATGTAAATGTTTATTAAAACAGGCAAGCATAAGAAATGGTGATCATGTGATGTATATGTAAATGTTTCTTGAATAAAGTATGTATTAATCCTTTAAAGATAAATATTTTAACTTTATTACTTTTTAGTAGTAAACAGTTTTACAAAAAAACTATTTAATAAACATTTCTTGTATATATTTCAAGCTCCCTACACCTATCTATTCCATCTTATATAACTGATACACCTGACCACACAAAAGTGAAAAAGATAAATATTTTTATGAATATATGATCAGGTATATTGGACAGCTGTAGAGAGCTTGAAAGTCTGACTTTAAGTCCCTTATAATTATATTATGTTTAGTATAGGTAATATATATATATATATATATATATATATATATATATATATATATATATATATATATATATATATATATATATATATATATATATATATATATATATATATAAGTGAGGAAACAAGACTTTTTTAAAACTGGAAGCACACTACATCTTTTTATAATGTTTTTATTTTAATTGCTGCAACAAATTTTTACATAATAGCTAACCAATTCATATTACATATATGTAGAAAAATCTGAAACTCTCTTATCTATCTGTAAATCAGTTAGTATAGAGAATGCATTATCAATATATTTTTATTTTCTAAATGATTTTAACATTATTAAGTTTGAATTGCTAATTACATTTTAGCATTGTTTAAACTTCTTGTAATCAATGAATAATGTGAATAATATGATGGTCAAACTCATTTTTTGCCTTATATAAAAACAGTTCAACTGTTGGTAAAAAATTGAAACTTAACAAAAATTCCATTTAAAAATTAATGACTTTCTACCTGTACTCAAACAATTATGGAAACAAATTGATCAATAAGCTAAGACTGAAAATGATCCAGTTTGAAGTGCAACAATTCCTCATATCTTATGGAACAATAATTAAAAGAATTCCCATGGCTTCCATGTATAACATGAATGCTATCTGTATAATCATAGTATTTAGTAAATAAATGTTTACTTGAAATGAAAAATAATGAGTTTGTATTGTTGAATCTTTTTTTTAATGTTTGGATAAGTAGTTTAGAGAAAATTATGGAACCCTCTTATCTGTTAATCAGTCTGTGACTAGTTTAAGTATAGATAATACATTATCAAGATATTCTAATTGCCTTTAACATTTTTAAATTTTAACTTCAAGTTACATTTTAGCATTGTTTGAATTTTTTATAATCAATGAATAATGTAAAGGTAAACACATTATTTGCCTTATATAAAAACAATTCAACTATTGGTAAAAAAAATTGAAAAGTCAACAAAAATTCCATACAAAAAACAATGAATTTGAATAGTTCATTCTTTTTTTATATATTTAGCAAAACAGTTTTGATAATTTATTTTTTTACATTTGTTAAAATAGTTTTTATACACTGATGTACTTATTGTTATTATTACACTATTATATGTGCAACTTTTTGGATTGATTTTGTAGATTGAATATGTACATATTTTAGTGAATTTTTAAAATTAAATTTTAGTTAAATCTTTTGAACTTTTTAGTGAATTCTTTTATGGAGGCAGATAAAAATTATTTGAATATTTTTTTTGTAGCATTTATCATAAAAAAGAAAAAAAAACAAGCTTGTTTAGAACTATTGGCATGTTCATTATATATATATATATATCCCAATAAAATGTCCATTAATTAAAACTATTGGAATAACAACATAATAATAAATATAATGATAATTAACTATTATATGCATTCTTTAAATCTGCAGAAGTACTTTTTATTAATTCTTTAACCCTCCTCAACCAATGTTAAATTTGTAAAACAAAATGAAATCAAACATATCAACTTAAATCCCATGAATCTTGAATTTTAACATTAGCAGTTTGTCTATTAATTATATTCATTTCATTTTTATTTATTAAATTTGCCTCTATTTTTTATTATTATGGTTTCTGTCTTCATGAAGAAACTTAACACTTTCAATATCAAACTTAAATTTATATTTACATGTCTTTTCATGATGCAACAAACCCGAAGCATTCATTAAATCATTATTATTTTTACTTTTCACATGCTTGTATAAAAAAGGCATACCTGTCAAGCAGTATATCAATTTTTTGTGGATGTATGTTATCATAATTAGGTAAATCAAGATTCAGTATTGTAAAAGAATTATAAGATCATGAAAGAAAATGAAAATATAAATTTCAGTTTGACATTAAAAGTGTTAAGATTCTTCATGAAGAGAGAAACCATAATAAAAAAACAATTAAGGAAACAATTTTAATAAATAAAAGTAAAATAAATATAATTAATAGACAAGCTGCTAACAATCAAATTTGGGATTCATGTGATTTGAGTTGATGATGTTTGCTTCCATTTAGCTTTTTTGGAATTTAACAGCAGGTGAGAATGGTTAAGAAATTAACCAAAAGTGCTTCTGCAAATTGAAAGACTGTATATAATAGTTAATTACTGGTACAGTTATTATATTTATTGATATATATTATATATCATTAAAACTACCAAACACTTAGTCATTCCCAATATCAATAACAATCAACAATTTGAAACTGTTGTCAGGGTAACATCCTTTTAACCTTATGTATTATAGCAGGATGGAAAATATGGGGTGAACCTGGAGTGGTGGAAAATCATAATACACCCCAGTTTAAAATAAATATAAAATTTATGTTTAAGATGTAAAGTTAAAATACATAAAAAGGGATTAATTTAAGATTTAAGATATAAGTAATGTAAAAATATTAAAGTAAATAATTTTGTATATTAAAGAGAGCATGAGATCATGAGATCTCCAAAAGAGATCATTCAGTTAACTCCTTAGAGCAACTATATGTCACCAGCATTAAAATAAGTATGTCATTTGTATATATAATACTCATCCATCATCATGAATGATCAATAATAAAATCTATCAACAGTCAATCATGTGACAAGATTTGAAATGGATAACTATTGAGCCTTTGCAAGCTTGGGACAATTATTTATATCTTAATTTGGATGCACAGACTTATTGGCCAATTCATAGAATACAACACTGTAAACACAATAATGCTGAAATACTGAAACATGTTGATCATTATCAATGCTGTGACAACTTAGTACCATTAATATATTAGCATCTTTAATTTAAATTATAATAGATACTAAACTAAATATAATGTCATTCATGGGCTTTAAATAATACACTCTTAGTTCCAACTAGGATGATGATGATTAATGGTATCATCATCACCAGATGCCCATAAACACTAATATACCTCCCCCTTTGTACATCAGACTGTTGTACTTGAATCTAATTCAGAAAACATAAGCTCTATTACTATTATTGTGATCAAGAGATGAAGCAAATATAATATTCTAAAAACAATTTAGAATTAAATTTACTGGAGTAATTTTAACAATTAATAATATTAACAAATAATGGATGTTAAGGTCTCTAGAATATGATTATACCCATATAAGCCTTCGGATTTTGATTAATATACAAAAATATATCATATTGTGATTTACAATATTAATACAAAATTCAAGTTATTGTATTGATTTACAATACCTCTTAATGGGTTTACTTAAAAAATGCATTTTAATTGACATTTAATAAAATTACTAAAATTTACATATGTGTTCTATTTGATTAACATAAAAAAATTTAAGTTACTATATTGTAGTTTACATATATGTTCTAATGGGTTTACTTAAAACACATTCAGTACACAGACATATGAGAAAATAATTTCTGAACATGCTTGACTTTCTGTAAAATAAAAATGTTAAGTTATTATTTTTAAATGATATAAATACCTTATACTAGGTTTACATCCAATACATATGTGTGGTATAATTTATTATTTAATAGTCATAACTTTATAAATGAAATTTATTTGTATAATACATATGTAATAATAGCAAAAATTTATTTTTTATAGAACAAGATTTAATATATATGTGTGGGGATTTAGCAATTTTTGCACACATCGTCATTTACACCATATGATATGTTTGATTTGACAAAATAAGTTATTAAATCTCCTTTTCCTAATTATTTCTTTGTTTTACTTTTCTGAATATATATTTTTCTTTTAAAAAGTACAATCCTATAATAGTATCTCCCTTAACAGGTCACTGTTAATTAAAATTTATAAACATCTTTGAAAATAATACAGCAGGTATTTATATTTTTTAATCTAAAAAAAGTTTCTATTTTTTTTCTTTAAAAAAAATACAGTCAATCTTGACAGGATTACTGTTGTTTGAAAAATTAGAAACATCTTTAAATTTAAAAATATAGATTTCAGATATTTTTGCTTATTCTCTTGAAAAAGAAATATAACAGGGTCTATGAATTAAATCTTCATTTTTAAACATTTAATGTCATTTTAAGGAATTACTAAAATATCTTATTTAAAATTTCATTCTCATTATATATAATGCTACTCACAACATATGTTTATTTGTACTTCTCTGCCTATAGATACATCAGCATATGTATAATTACTTTTTCAGCAAGCTGAGTTTCTCTTAGTGAGATTGGTTTATAGTCGCATCATAAAAAGTATAATTCAGGTAATTGCACTGATTGCCCTTCTTCCCAGGAATGGATATATTACAGGCAAGCAAACTGTCTTCTAGAACATCTTTGTAACTATGAAACACTTGAAGTTGGGTCATTTTCTTACATGTAAAATCAAACTCCACTATTGTAAACTATGGGGTATCTGATTGACTTGTCCTCCTTGCAGTCTTATATCTTAATGGTAGTTTTCTGTCCTGATCTGGTCTTCTCTGCTAGGTAATTACATATTTATTAAAATATATTTTTAATTAAAACTGTTTTTTTTATTTCTCTTGATGGAAAAAAAGTTGATTTTAATTCACTCTAATCCTTTTGAATTTTTATCAAAATATGATGTACCAAGTCTTCAAAATAGATACATAAATGTATACAATCATTAATTAAAAGACTTCAAAGGTAGATAATAGAAATGATTACAATTATCAATTTTATTTTATCATAAAACATGCTTGTTTTTAATTTCTAAATCAGAATAGAACATTAATATTTTTCAGACTTTTTTAAATCTTCAATTTATAATAGAATTTTATTTTAAATACAGAATTATTTAATATTTTATTAGAATTATTTTATTCCAGAAAATGTAGAAAAATATCTACAAAATTTTTGTACATGCTATTTCTACTTTTTCTATCAACTTTATATATATATGTGCACAGACACAATGCTATTGTGAACCATGTAACAGAAGTGTAACAATATATATATATATATAGTTGTTAATAGATGAAGTCATGGTTATGGAAGTATTATAATAAAGTTTTAGGACTCTCAGCTTATATTAAATAATACAAGAAAAATTTCAATAAAAAAATTGAATTACTTCATGGCTGTAAGTTAATTAAAATTATATATATTAAAGTTTAATTGATTTAAAATTTGTATCTGGACTAGTAATACTCTCTTATAAAATAAATGACTAGTGATAATAATTGAGGTGTTTATGTGGAGTGATTTATGTCAAAGTTGTGGGTGGAGTAAGTTGACACTTTAAACCAAAATATAACAATGTACAATTGTAAAATTCTGAACAAATTACAAAATATGTAAGATTGTGATCTGGGTTGACTGACAAATGTAATTAATCACAAAGTAAAGTTTGGGGCTCATTTCTTTTTTCATGTGTTTTTCTACATATGTTTCAAAAATATGTTGGAGTAAAGGGTAAATATGAAGTACATCTATAATAGAATAATAATAGCCCTTAATAATAAATAGAAGCAGGTCAAACTAACATTAATGTATCTCACTTTGTGAAATTAAAAAAAAACAAAAACATATTACTAAGAGATTCAAATATTTTTTATTTTAAGATGCATTAATTACTGCTATAAAATATTGGTATAAAATATAACTAGCATGTTTATAGCACAGGAGAAAGCATTTAAAATATCTATCAAGAATTATCGGTATCCCCAAACTAGTTTCAAAATAATGGCTCTCATCCATGAAGTGGTAGATCATTCAGACACTGTATTTAAATTACAAACTCAAACCCAGCTTTTATTGAATGCTTAAGTATTAAGAATAAAATCAGAAATTTTCAGACAGCTATATGTCATAAATGCAACTAACTTATATTCCTAAAATTATTAATATATGATGTATCTGAATTTAGTTTAGTCCCATGTATTAATTTCAGTTACATAGCTGGATTTGAAGACATATAGATGCCTGACAATTTCAGATTTTCTGCTTAATAGTTAAGTATTTGATAAGAGCAGGGCTTGAGTTTGTATTTTAGATCTCGTGTTTGAATGTTCTAGTGCCTCACGGATGAAAGACATTAGGTCAAAACTGGTTTAGGGATAGCGATAATTTTAGATAGAAGTTTTAAATGCATTCTCTTGTGGCAATTATCAAAAAAAACTGTTTAGAGCTATTAGCATTCTCATTACATTACATTTGTAAATATACGTTAATTAAGTCATATGATGTATGACTTGGTTTTCCATACTCTTAATGTTGGTATATGATTGTATATTAAGAATTAATTTGACCATTATGTAATAAAAATGTTCATTCTTAAAATATATATATATATATATGAAACATTATATATATATATATATATATGTTAAAACGAAGATTTGCACGGGTTTCATATATATATATATATACGGATGAACCCGCAAAATATGTATTTTATATATATATATTGAAACAGTAAGGTCTGCTTTGCAGATCTTCATTTCACCTTTTCTCACCTACTTCCTACCCTAATACCTTAGTTTGAACCCCAATTTATCATAGTGTGTCTGCAATACGCTTATATACCGAAAATCCTGCCTAATTTTAAACCACGAGTACAATGCTCATATTATATATATAACTCATTTTCAAATAAAATAAAATATTATGGATTATGTATATGTTCACAGAATATTGATTTATTAAAAAGTAGGTTATATTAGTCATAATTGCCATACTATGATATGCATTTTAAAACATATCAAAATTATAAATTGTTAAAGTTATTTTGTTTGAATCTATTTACAAATATATATTACCGTCGTAATATATTTTTGATTTAAATAAAATTCATTTATTAAATATTCGTTTAGTACATAGATTCAAATATTGCAATTTAAAAGTAAAGTAATTTTCATTTAATTTAATAAAAGTCATTCCAAATATTTCTGTTAAATAAAGCAGGGACAATAGTTTAATTAGTTAATGTTATATAAGTTTATCTAAAAACAGCAGATGTCCACTTAAGGTTTTCTTTAATTAGTAAAAGTAATTTTTAATTAAATCTAGTTTGTAATTCGAATGTCGACAGGGAAATTAACAAAAGAAATTAATTAATGTTGAATTCCTTTAGACATTCGGATGATTTAATTACAGCTGATAAGTCCGATATATTTTTGTAACACTCGAGGGCAGTTCTATTGTTAAAGTCTACTATAAAAGAAGGGTTTTTTTTTGTTCTCCATTCTAATGTTTCTAAGAGAAATCATTCTGAGGTCTAATGTTTCTAACCAAAATTATTGTAGTAATTTGTAAATCTTGACATGACAGAGTAGAGCACAAGAAGGCTATTTCTCTCTGGAATGGTCATATGCTGCCGTAGACCATCGGAGGTTATCACACAAGGAACGCTGGAACTGCTGCTGCTGCCAAAAATATGAACATTTCCAGATTTTGCTGTTAAATTATATAAAAACATGCTGACCATCAATCTACCCAAAATGCTTCTCCAGAGGTAACCCTAAATTAACCCAAGAGCTCTTGTGACAACTAACATGCTATAGCTATTTTAAATTGTTTTCTTATATTTCACATAACGTCATTATGTATTTCTTTTAAATATAATCAACATTTTGCTCTCTATCCTTGGGTTAATATTTTCTATTTATTAAGCTTTCTGTTATTTTATTATGATAATGTGTCAGAATCATCTTTGAACGGGTGAATTATTCCTTTTGTTGAAACTAAGACACCGCTATAAAGGCATATTTTAAATTTCAAAATAATTTCCAATTTTTATTATCTTGCAAATCACTCATTCGAGGGTGATTCTTTTCTTTAATATATAATATAATCACATAGTTTAATATCTACATGTTATTGGTTTTAATCTAATATGAGAGTATGTGCGAGGTCAATGATTAAATGTGTTCCCTAATGCATGATTGCATATATAAATCTATACTTACTTTTCAAACCCGCAAGCATGCATTTTCCTATTTTAATTACCGTGTTCTACTTTAATTACAAAGTTCATCATTGACATCGAGAATGTGCAGACCCTTTTAAATGAATTTTGGGGAATTTGATTGGGCATTTCTCTTAATCCAAGTAAAACCCATTCAGTATATTTTATATACCCTAGTCTCGTATTGCTGGTAAGTGAATTGGTTGTTGAGAATGCTTTGTTTTACTTTTCCAAGGATTCTTTACACAGCCAAGTCCGTTATCTTCACTTATTGCAGTTTCCAGGCAGAGTGTGTCCATAAATGACACACCTGGGAATTAAACGCAATCATCACCCAGTCGCTAAGTTTTGGCTGTTCATAAAATACTTTCCTACAGGTTAGTGACAAGATGCCCTCTGTAATCATTCCAAATATTCCATTATTGTTTTATTTTATATTTATTTTACAAAGCATCCATGACTTAAATGTGTCACACCCTCCAATTTTAATAAATTCATTATCAACAATACTGACCTCCCAATGTAACATTATTATTATTATCGAATAAATGCTTTGATCACCTTCCCATTTTGTTGCTTAGTATGCTTTTGTTCGTGTTATTCTCGAAATCAATAAATATTTTAGAACACTTAATTTTCAAATATTTTCTTAGACTTGTATATTTGCTCAAAGCACCTCGCACATGTTCCTATCTCATCAAGCACATTATCGTAATGCTATTAGCCTAAGGAATAGAATACATTACTTTGCTTTAAAATCTTTTGTCATTTATTGGAATATAATGCCCGCAATTATTTAATACGCGTCCTTGTCTCATATAAGCAGACAGTGGCATTATATATATAATTTATATAAATAAATTTTGTGAAATTATTTAAAACTAAATTTGATCTCTTATTTTATTTGATTCCTATTACTGTCTTGGTCTATATATATATATATATATATATATATCTTTTTAATTTATATATATATATATATATAAACAAAAAAAGACTTATAAATCCAATAAATAATATTATATTTCAACCAGAGGACTGGTTTTCATAAGAAAGAAAAAAATACACAGTAAAATGGCGATAATCAAAAATTACAGATTTGGTAAAAGATTAAAAATTTTAACAAACCCCCCCTGATTGGTCCCAAAATCTAACATAGAATATCTACCCAATCAATGACAAAATTCAAACAAAAAAAAAACAAAAATTACATTCCCTCCTAATCAAGCTTAAAATCTATTTAAATTAAAATAAATATAAAAATAAAAAATCCAAAATTAAAAATTAAATCATACATATGTGCATACATAGAAAAATTAAACTATGCTCACATACAAAAAATAGCTCACCATTTTACTGTGTATTTTTTTCTTTCTGATGAAAACCAGTCCTCTGGTTGAAATATAATATTATTTATTGGATTTATAAGTCTTTTTTTGTTTTTATATGTATTTCCTTTGGTTAGTTTGTTATATATTAATATTTTGATATGGATTTATTACTGACTAAAGAGAGTAAGACTTTATTGTCACTTGGCCACGTGGCGTTCATAGGCGATTCATTGCTAAAATTTGTACATAATTTTTTTTCCAAAATTTAATACTCAAGATGGTGTACAAATTAGTTATAGACGAGGAGCTTCTATTCTGGACGGTATTGATCTTTTTAACAAATTAATTAATAAGCATAACATTAAGTTTTTGTTCGTTCATCTTGGATCTAACAATATTTTTTCGTTTAGAAATAACGAATATGTGCAGATTTTGAAATTGATTCGACATATACGTACTTATTCACCGGAGATTACAATTATAATTTCTCAAGTTTTACCACAATTGCAGAATAAATATTACCCAATGGATCGGATTAAATTGAGAATTATTAATGAAAAAATTTTTTCATTTAATAGACATTGTCATTTTTTAAGTTATACGCATCATAATGTATTTTTCTTACAGCATACCGATTTTATAAAAAGAGAGAATCTTTTTTAGATTTTTAGCCCGTGATGGCCGTCATTTGAACATGTATGGAGCTAGATGTTTAGCGGATGGTTTTAAATACATAATGTCATTGATGGGATGTAACAGAGTTTATAAAGTAAATTCAGTGTTGAGTGCCAGGGAATATAGTTTTGCTAATGTTGGAACTCAAATGGAAGCTGTGTTGACATGTGAAATGGGGACGCAGACTGAAATATGTAATTGTCAGAAATCACAAATTATTATACCGCGTGATACTAATGGGATCCTAATAGATGTTGAACAATCTTGCTTGCCAGGGAACGTTTTGGAGGAATCATTACAGGATAGATCTCCAAAAGTTTTTAAAGAAGATCATACTCAACATAAAGATGATTCTTTAGACCTCTCATTGGATGATATAATTTGTAACATTTCCAAACAGAAGAACTTTTTAACAATGACTATTTCTGATGTTCAACAGATTGATAGTTTTGCTGCTTCAGATCAACATATAGATGGTGGTAAAGGAGATCTGGGTAATTTAGAGGTGGGTGTAGTTAACCAAATAGATAATGGATTGATAATTGGCACTGATTTTAATACAATATCTAGCGTAGCAACAAAGTTTGATATTAATAGGGATTATTCTAGTAAACAACATTTACAGGGTCTAACATTAATTAATACAGGGGCAATCCCTAAACGTTTTTCTAGACGTCTAAATAATAAGCAGGTTATAAGTAATTGACAAACATTACATAGTACATCGTTTCTTAAACTTAGGAAATTATATGATAAATTAGTTAGATATAGACAACATATTAGTAATTTTGCATATTTTATTAACAATAACATAATTCCTAAAGGCCTCAGAATAAAAATTATTGCTAACATAGACCAATTTCCTAGGGAACATGCAATTAAATGGGATAATACAATAAGAGAAGCATCTGTTGCATTAATACATATTTTGAAAGATGCATTTTTGGTAAGACTTAAATTAATTGAAAAAGAAATTATACATTTTAGTAGTTGTAATTTAATGAATATAGATGAACAGAAGGAATTACAGGAATGGGTTTTTTTGAGAGAGAAGTTATTGGTGAAGAAATTTCATAATAAAATGTATCATTGGTTCAAAGTTATGGGTAATGAGCCAAGATTTGAATTAGTTACTAATCAGTCACAAACACTAATTAATTGTAGGACTTCTGATAATCATACTGTGTCAGATATTTCTACATCGGATATGATTCCAATTGATACTGATCAATCATTTATATCATCTTCACATTCATTGCATTGTGCTGAAATGTTACCATCTGTTCTTAATAGTGATGCTGGTTTAGCATTGGTTGATAGAGTTACAGATTCTTCTGAATGCACTAACAATATTTTAGTTTCTGGAAATACAAATACTAATAAATCTAACTCAAATATTTATAGCAATGACTTTTTATGTTTAGCTAATAAGGAAAACAATGTGATTAATCTAACTAATATTAATCTTAGTGAGGCAGAATGTTCACTGTTAAATAAAGGTTTATCTTTTTGCCCTACAGTTCAGTCATTTTATCAAAAAAATGAATTTAAAATTCATCAGGATTTAGATAATTTTTCAAGAAGACTTAGATTAAGAGAATTTTTTGGAAACCAAGAATGTGATACTATTGGAAAATTACAATCTGATTGGACACCACCACATCAAAGAAATGTGTTATTAGATACGTACATTGATAATGTATATCAGGATATTATTAATGAAATTAGACTTAAACAACATAGTAAGTATAAGAGTAATTTAACATTGAGAGAGATGAATGCATTACGTAATTTAGTGAAAAGACAGGATATTATTATAAAACCAGCTGACAAAGGTGGATCAATAGTAATTATGAATAAAGATGATTATGTTAAAAAAGCTCTGGAGCTTTTAGATGATAAAAATTTTTTATGAGCCTATTTCACTAACCACTATTAATTCATTATTCAAGGGTATACTTTTTAGTTTAAAAGATATGAGAGCTAGGGGTCTTATAAATAATAATGTATATAACTTTTTAGTACCAACCAAAATTCATCCTAGTAGTTTTTATATTTTGCCAAAGATTCATAAACCTGGTTGTCCAGGAAGACCTATTGTAGCTAGTATTGGTAGTCCTACAGAAAATATTTCAGCATATGTTGATAATATTATTAAATTTATTCCACCATCATTTAATTCTTATGTTAAAGATACTACTCATTTTCTTTGTGTGTTAGAAAATATTAAATCTGAATTACCAGTTGATTGTTTTTTGGTTACTTTGGATATTGTATCATTATACACAAATATACCTCATGATGATGGAGTTGAGGCTATTAAATGTGCTTTACAAGATAGAGAGTATGATCATGGTCTTATTACTACTATGGTTGAATTAATATATTTGGTTTTAAGAAATAATTTTTTTACTTTTGATTCTAGATACTATTTACAGAAACAAGGTACTGCAATGGGTACAAAGATGGCACCAAGTTATGCGAATATTTTTATGTCAAAACTGGAGTCCTCTATACTTGATAATGCTAAGCTGAAACCTCACACTTGGCTTAGATATATAGATGACATTTTCATGATATGGCCACATAGTGAAGTTGAACTTCATAATTTTTTAAGTTATGTAAATAATTTTAATAATCATATTAATTTCACAATGAATTTTTCAAAATCAATTGCTCATTTTCTTGATGTTGAAGTTATTTACACTAATAGAGTTCTTACTACTACTGTATATAGGAAACCTACTGATAATAACTGCTATCTACATTTTTATAGTAACCATCCTAAACATTTAAAGGCTAATATTCCTTATAGTCAATTTTTAAGGATGAAGAGGATTTGTAATGATGAGAAATTTCTTCAACAAAATAATAATATTTTATATAATAGATTGCTCAATATGAGGTATCCTAAGACATTGTTGGATAATGCAGTAAGGAGATCTTCTTTAATTGATAGAAATAAACTTCTTTTATCTGAAAAGAGTAAAAAACAATTAGATGGTCCACCATTGGTTCTTACTTTTAATAGAGATTTACCTAATATTAACCGGATATTGGCAAAACATTTTAACATATTACAGTCCACAGATTATTTAAAATCTATTTTTTCTGATCCACCTAAGGCTGTATATCGAAAACATAGATCACTTAGAGATATACTTGTCAAAACAAATTTTATTAGTAGTTCTGTACAGGAAAAAGGATGTTCTCCATGTAAAGATAAAAGATGTTTTACATGTAAACATATTGTTGTGACAAAAGTGGTCTTTAGTACTAAGAATTGTAATTTCAAATGGTATATTCCTAATTATGTTACATGTAAAAGTGTTAATTTGATATATTTGATAGAGTGTAGTAGATGTTTAAACCAGTATATAGGTGAGTCAGCAAACAGTTTACATGTCAGAATGACTAATCATAGATTTGACATTTTGCATAAGAATAAAGATAGACCAGTTTCAAAACATTTTAACTTACTGAATCATTCAATTGATGATTTAAAAGTAGTGATTCTTCAGGAAGGTTTTTCTTCTACAAGGGAGAGGAAACAAAAGGAGAGTTTTTTTATTTTTAAATTCAAGACCTTAGAACCACATGGATTGAATTTGAACACTGGAACTATTACATCTCTGGGTTACCTGGTCTCCTAAATGATTTCTATATGTGTGTTTTTTATGTGAAAATTTTCTTATATGAGATTTTTTATGTATAGATTGATTACATGGATGTTTAATATCTGTGTTTAATTGGTTTATAGATGAATAATTAGTTATAAATTATTGTACTTTGCACTAACTATTATTTTTAATTAAAATGTATAAGTATTTTAGTTTTTAATGAATATTAATGTGAGCACAGCTATTTTTTGTATGTGAGCATAGTTTAATTTTTCTATGTATGCACATATGTATATTTTAATTTTTAATTTTGGATTTTTTATTTTTATATTTATTTTAATTTAAATAGAATTTAAGCTTGATTAGGAGGGAATGTAATTTTTGTTTTTTTTGTTTGAATTTTGTCATTGATTGGGTAGATATTCTGTGTTAGATTTTGTGACCAATCAGGGGGGGGGTTGTTAAAATTTTTAATCTTTTACCAAATCTGTAATTTTTGATTATCGCCATTTTACTGTGTATTTTTTTCTTTCTGATGAAAACCAGTCCTCTGGTTGAAATATAATATTATTTATTGGATTTATAAGTCTTTTTTTGTTTATATATATATATTCTGCAATTCTTTTATAAATCCATAGATGTTAATTAGCCACCCAAGCTTCTTTTAGTATAGTCTTTTGTTTCTCCCTGACCACCAGGCACCAGTCAAAGATTATACATTTAGTGGAATCAGATGCGTTATCACGTAGATGGCACTGTGAAATTTGGGCTTTAGATTCGAACTTAGTATATCTAGAAGGCAACGCCTCCTAGAATGTTCAGTTTCATGTCTGGGGTTTGATTTCTGCAGTGTGGTAGCGAGATAGATGATTCTGACTGTTACATAGTATTTTTTTTCCGGGTCCATGGCTTGCCCAAACATGGAGCCTCAAATATTTAAACACCCACATCCCTGTATATCTTAATTAGTTAAACACCCACATTCCTGTAGCTTAATTTTAGCATTTTGTATTCCTATTTAATCACCCAAATCCATTATGTTTTGATATATATAATAATTTTTCAAACTCTATTATCTATTTGCATATATATTTCATGTTTTGTTTGACTCTGGCATTAAATTACTTATACTGTATAATCAGAACTTGTCCAAACTTGCTATAGTGCGATACGAGCCATCTGTATTTATCTGTATTGTTGTTTCATTTAAGTCATGCTATATATATATGGCATGAATTACTTAAATATTGTCCCAAGTGAATATTGTGACAATCTATGAATATTTCAAATCATGTATTTTACTCTCAAAATAAAGTTTTATCAGCTCAATGCGCAAGATAGCATAATAATAATTTGGTATGGTAATGACCTAGATATAATAGGCTATCTTATGGAATGAAAAAAAAAAATTCAATAATAAATAAAATGTTGTAATCAATAAAAAAATGTGAATGTTTTCACGAGTGCCCATAGTTAAATGGAATAGTTATTAAAATTCATTTTGGGAAGCTAGCAGTCTATGGATTCTTTTAACTGGTGACATGGCACCCAAGGGTAATTTCATTAAATGGAGTTACTTCCAAAATAAATTTTGTCACCAGGCTAAATTCTTTTATATGTAATTTGTATTATTTTAATGTTTGTAAATTTTTCTTAGACCAAATATTGAGATGTGAATCGGATCAATAATTATGTAAATAAATATATATGTATGCTAATCTTAAATAAGAGGGAACAAAATAATTATACCCGGATCTAGCAAATGTTTATATATATGAATAAAGTTGCTTGAGTTTAAAAAATATATTTTAGCAAAATAATTTGACAGGTAGAATTTAAGAAATTTTTTATGTACGGGCAGTAGAATATATGTATGTTGGCAGCAGACTTAAACAAGAAATTTTTGCAGTAGTAAAAGGGTAGTAGTTGGGGTTTTAGTGATAAAGGTAAAAGCAGCAATTAGGCCAACAGAACAGAGAGAGAGATAGCCTATTAGCCATTAATAAAATTTGAAATCAAATGTAATAGTAATCGCAGAGTGTCAAACAAGGAAAATATAATAATAGTATTTTTTTTTGACTGTATTAGTTTTAGTTCAACTGTAAAACAGTTTAAAAGTTTTCTTTAACAGTGCTATACATTGTGTTTTAAAAGTACACCAATTCGTTCAAAGAAAAAATTTTTTTGTTCAGGATAATATAGTTAGCAGTAAAATAAAATAAAAGTCATCATCATCATCGATCATGATAACATCCAAGGCCCTGGAAAATACGGATACTAATGAGGTTCATTTCCGGACTAATATAGAATTGTTTAAGCAAGGTGAAGAAAGAGCGAAAAGATGGGAAGAAGAAAGCCGAAGGAGAGGTGAGGAACTTAGAGTGCTGTACAGACTCCTCCTTGGATGGCAAGAGATGGCAGATAAACTCCTGAACCAGAAAGTTGAGACAAATGATTCTGCAAAGAAGACTGATACCCCAGACCTGGGACCTCGAACTCAGCCAACCAAGCTCAACACTAAAATATTTCATGAAGTTAAAGAATGTCCCAAACTTTCTTTGGAAAGTGTACTTCCATTAAATGATATCCGAGACTTAGGAGATCAAACCCAGCTAACCAAGCTCAATATTAAAATTATTCATGAAGTTAAAAAATGTCCCAAACTTTATTTGGAAAGAATACTTCCAGAAAATGATATCCGAGACTTAGGACATCCAACCCAGCTAACCAAACTTATCAATATTAAAATATTTCAAGAAGTAAATAAATGTCCCAAACTATATTTAGACAGGACATTCCCAGCAAAGGATATATGAAACTTAGGGATTCAAACCCAGCTAACCATGCTTACCACCAACATCAAAGTACTTGAAAAAAACCAGGAAAATGTCCCACCTGATATGCAAGAATATATTGAATAAAGGAAATAGTGAAAACAATGATGGCACTGGATTTCAGCCCATGGGCCAAGGAACCACCCGATAAGGCAAATAATTGTGACAGCCTAATGCTACAGTTATTAACAATTATTCTGGATTTCAGTCCAGGGCTAAAGAACTGCCAGATAAGTTAAGAGGCCTGATAATCCGAGACTGCAGTCATCAAATTAGAAGAGCAGTTATTACCCACCAGACCCAGGATTATAGTAGTTTTTTTAAAACAACAACAACAAAAAAAAAAGAAATGGACACGTCACAGGATAAACGAGAAAGGAGATTGGATATAAACAATGTTAAACTATTAGATTTTTAAATAAAATTTTGTTGAAGGGGGGGGGTAGATAGTAGAAAATGTTCACTAGATGGTAGATTTATTAATATGATCCAGGTATATAATGCAGTTTTGTTTCTTCATTATATTTATATCCTGTACATTATGGGTTATCTTGTAAATTTTGTTTATGCAGGCTTCATAGGAGGACACCTGTTGTAAGATCTTTTATTTTACATTTTTTTTTGTTCCGTCACTAAGGGAATGTGAAACAGTAAGGACTGCTTTGCAGATCTTCGTTTCACCTTTTCTCACCTATTTCCTACCCTCATACATTAGTTTGAACCCCAATCTATCATAGTGTGTCTGCAATCCGCATATATACCGAAAATCCTGCCTAATTTTAAACCACGAGTACAATGCTCATATTATATATATAACTCATTCCCAAATAAAATAAAATATTATGGATTATGTATATGTTCACAGAATTTTGATTTATTAAAAAGTAGGTTATATAAGTCGTAATTGTGCACACACTATGATATGCATTTTAAAACATATCAAAATTATAAATTGTTAAAGTTATTTTGTTTAAATCTATTTACAAATATATATTACCATCATAATATATTTTTGATTTAAATAAAATTCATTTAGTAAATATTCGTTTAGTAAATAGATTCAAATATTGCAATTTAAAAGTAAAGTAATTTTCGTTTAATTTAATAAAAGTCATTCCAAATATTTCTGTTAAATAAATCAGGGACAATAGTTTAATTAGTTAATGTTATATAAGTTTATTTAAAAACAGCAGATGTCCACTTAAGGTGACTTTTAATTAGCAAAAGTAATTTTTAATTAAATCTAGTTTGTAAGTCGAATGTCGACAGGGAAATTAACAAAAGAAATTAATTAATGTTGAATTCTTTAGACATTTGGATGATTTAATTACAGCTGATAAGTCCGATATATTTTTGTAATGCTCCAGGGCAGTTCTATTGTTAAAGTCTACTATAAAAAGAAGGGTTTTCTTTTGTTCTCCATTCTAATGTTTCTAAGAAAAATAATTCTGAGGTCTAATGTTTCTAACCAAAATTATTGTAGTAATTTGTAAATCTTGACATGACAGAGTAGAGTGCAAGAAGGCTATTTCTCTCTGGAATGGTCATATGCTGCTGTAGACCATCGGAAGTTATCACACAAGGAACCCTGGAACTGCTGCCGCTGCCAAAAATATGAACATTTCCAGATTTTGCTGTTAAATTATATAAAAACCTGCCGACCATCAATCTACCCAAAGTGCTTCTCCAGAGGTAACCCTAAATTAACCCAAGAGCTCTTGTGATAACTAACATGCTATAGCTATTTTAAATTATTTTCTTATATTTCACATAACGTCATTATGTATTACTTTTAAATATAATCAACATTTTGCTCTCTATCCTTGGATTAATATTTTCTATTTATTAAGCTTTCTGTTATTTTATTATGATAATGTGTCAGAATCATCTTTGACCGAGTGAATTATTCCTTTTGTTGAAACGAAGACACCGCTATAAAGGCATATTTTAAATTTCAAAATAATTTCCAATTTTTATTATCTTGCAAATCACTCATTCAAGGGTGATTCTTTTCTTTAATATATAATATAATCACATAGTTTAAAATCTACATGTTATTGGTTTTAATCTAATATGAGAGTATGTGCGAGGTCAATGATTAAATGTGTTCCCTAATGCATGATTGCGTATATAAATCTATACTTTCTTTTCAAACCACAAGCATGCATTTTCCTATTTTAATTACCGTGTTCTACTTTAATTACAAAGTTCATCATTGACATCGAGAATGTGCAGACCCTTTTAAATGAATTTCGGGGAATTTGATTGGGCATTTCTCTTAATCCAAGTAAAACCCATTCAGTATGTTTTATGTACACTAGTCTCGTATTGCTGGTAAGTGAATTGGTTGTTGAGACCACTTTGTTTTATTTTTCCAAGGATTCTTTACATGGCCAAGTCCATTCTCTTTACTTATTGCAGTTTCCAGGGAGAGTGTGTCCATAAATGACACACCTGCGAATTAAACGCAATCATCACCCAGTCGCTAAGTTTTGGCTGTTCATAAAATACTTTCTTACGGGTTAGCAGCAAGATGCCCTCCGTAATCATTCCAAATATTCCATTATTGTTTTATTTTATATCTATTTTACAAAGCATCCATGACTTAAATGTATCACACCCTTCAACTTTAATAAATTTATTATCAGCAATACTGACCTCCCAATGTAACATTATTATTATTATTATCGAATAAATGCTTTGATCACATTCCCATTTTGTTGCTTAGTAAGCTTTTGTCTGTGCTATTCTCGAAATCAATAAATATTTTAGAACATTTAATTTTCAAATATTTTCTTAGACTTGTATAATTGCTCAAAGCGCCTCACACATGTTCCTATCTCATCAAGCACATTATTGTAATGCTATTAGTTCGAGGAATAGAATATATCACTTTGCTTTAAAAGCTTTTGTCATTTATTGGAATATAATGCCCACAATTATTTAATACGTGACCCTGTCTCATATAAGCAGACAGTGGCATTATATATATAAATAAATTTTGTGAAATTATTTAAAACTAAATTTGATCACTTATTTTATTTGATTCCTATCACTTTCTCGGTATATATATATATATATATATATATATATATATATATATATATAGAAAAGAAGAATATATATATATATATATATATATATATTCTGCATTTCTTTTGTAAATCCATAGACGTTAATTAGACCACCCAAGCTTCTTTTATATAGTCTTTTGTTTCTCCCTGACCACCAGGCACTGGTCCAAGGTTATACTAGTAGTGGCATCAGATGCATTATCACGTAGATGGTGCTGTGAAATTTGGACTTTAGATTCGAACTTAGTATATCTAGAAGGCAACCCCTCCTAGAATGTTCAGTTTCATGTCTGGGGTTTGAATTCTGCAGTGTGTTAGTGATATAGATGATTCTGACTGTTACAATATGTATATGTAAAAAAGATAAATGTTCTACAATGTATATATATTTCAAGCTAAACCAGCACTTAGCAATTGGTTCGAATCACCATCTTGCACCACATATACACAATCAATGCTCTGTTTATATTAAAATAAAAAATCTTCAAACTTTGAGTAACAAGTTTCAATCATCCCCACCCTCCAAATCTTTAATCATCTATATCATTGAAAATCTGAGGATTGAATACCCATGTTGCCAATATTATTGTTATACCCATATTGACTTTAAAATAGACATGTTAAAGTCCTATATGTGAGATGATAGAGTGACTTATATGACAATAATATTGGAATCAATGAGGGCTTTAAGCATTACATCATCAGATTTTCAGTGATATGGATAGTTGATGAGTTGGAGGATAGTGAAGAATGAAGCCCATTGTAAAAGTTTGAAGATATGCTATCTTATTATAAACTGACCACTGATTGCACATATGTGTGTGAGATAATGATATTTACCAACTGATAATTGCTAGTTCAGCATAAAAAATATATATATATATATATATATATATATATATATATATATATATATATATATATATATATATGGAATCATTTATGTTTTTACCATGCATGTGGTCATGTGTATCAGTTGTATATAATAGAGTTGGTAGTTGTATGAAGCTTGAAAATTTGAGTTCAAGTATCTTCTAATTACATTAGGTTTAGTATAGGGAATATACATGTATTTAAATATTACATATTCACAATATATTCTGCCCTTCCCTTTTCTGTTTATTTAAAATGGACATATTAAGATACTATACATGACAGGTCAGAGTGACAAGTCAACATTGGTATGACAAGTAATATTGACATCAGCAAGGGCTTTGAACATTCCATCATCAGATTTTTAATGAAATGGATGGTTGAAGAATTGGAGTGTGGAAAAGATTGTAGTTTCTCCATTAAAATTTGAAGATTTGCAATCTTAATATAAATTGAGCACTGATTGCATGTATGTGTGGCAGATGAAGATCTGGATGCACTGATGAATGCTGGATCAGAACTGTATATATACATTGTAGATCATTTATTTTTTCATGTGTATGTAGGCATTTGTTACATTGTATAGGACAGTTGTAGGAAGCTTGAAAGTCTGAGTTCACATATCTTCTAAATATATATTATTATTAAAATGAGATTACCTTGACAACAGTTTGAGATGGAAAATTGTTATTGATATTGGAATTGTATAAGTGTTGCCTGGTTTTAATATATATATATATATATATATATATAATATATATATATAAATATATGTATATATATATATATATATATATATATATATATAACATTAGTGTATTTATATCAATAATATTCCATCCAAGTTAAATTTTGTAATTAATTTCATCTATTTTATTGCAGCTATGATAACAGTTTCATTAAAAATAACTAAGTTTTATTTCTTTTAAAAAAAAAAAAAAAACTAATGAATCATTATTGCAAATATTTTAATATTTGGTTCCTCCTTTTTTGCAGTTATCTGATGAGTTTTGTAATATTTCATAAAAATTCAATAAGAATTAATCAATCTCCATTTTCTACACCAATATCACATCACTTTTTCATTTGCTTAATCACAATGACTATTCTCTCTAATTCCTTGTTATATAAACCTGTTATAAAAGTTTGGGAGGAATACAAACATTTTGATAAATATTAGTAACGATATTAATTTGATAATGGATCATTCAAAATTATTTTCATTTTCTGTCTTTCCTGTATATAGTGCTAAAATTTGAAGTGAATTTGTATGATGTGTTACTATGAATTGTCTATTCATAATAATATATCTTACATATTTCTTTTGACTTCATTTAATTTCAAATCATCTTCAAAGATCATTAGTATTTTGAGACAATTTATAAATTCTAACTTACTGAAATACATCTAAAGATTGCAGTTTTTAAATTTTCTCAATATCTGTGGATTTACAACTTTATATTATTTTCATCATCAGTATTACACTTTGTTTTAGGTTTATTAGGGACCAGGTCTGGTTGAACATCCAATTCTGAGAAAATTTTTGATCTAATTCTTCAATTTCTTTTAGCAAGTGTAAAGACATGTTCATCATGTCATATTATTCTCCACATTCGAAGATAGTCCTAAAACATTCTAAATAAACTGTATATGGAAGAGATCCAAGAACTAGAAAATACCATTATAAAGTTACTCACCTAATTGATGAATAATAGGAAAGGGCTTTCATTTGGTTAACAGATCAGTCTTAATCAATGACCCAATAAATATATTAAGATTGCTTCAACAATGCTTAATGGTAACCATTTTGTTTACTGTAAAGAATCTGTGATATATTTCATGTAATTTTCAGTCTTACGTATTCTATGAAAACCTGCTTTCAAGTAATTTTTATCAATGCAATCCCTATATTGGATTGGCTAACCTCATGATCTATAAGTAAAGTGTATGGTTTTCATATATGAATCATTAATGATTAATCTCTCAATATTTAAAGTGTTAAATTAATACACACAGAAACATTGGAAATGCTCTTCACTTGATAAGATAAAACTCTGTAGACTAAATGGACAAATATGGTTTTAATCATTGTCCACATGTTCATAAATTAAACAAACTTATATGTGTTGGAATTGACTAACACCATCATATATGTGATATACATGATCAGATTAATGTAAATGGGCCACTACTATGATTTCTGAAATGGGAAGTTATATATCTTCAATTTCTGGTGATAACAAATGTCTTAATGTAATTGATATGAAATTAATTGTTTTTTGTTTATATATACAAGCGTAACCTCTGATTTTCTTGACTGGTCTCCTTTGAGATTGATATGTAAATGTCCTTCTTTTTGTAAATGATTCTTATGGTTTGTGAATAAAATTTCCTTTTGAAAGATCTAAAGATTGCAGTTGATATGCTTTTCCTATAATCTCTATTTTTTCATTACTACATTTATATCTCACTAAATTGTATTTTTTTATAATTAGACATATTAAACATTTTATAACCTGGAAATATATATTTTATGTTAAAAGAATATGTCAGTTATTAAAATATCAAATTGTAAATGAACTATCATTGAAAGTTGTTTAGATTAAAATTGTAATTTTGCTTAAATTATTTTCAAATTTTAAAGAAGTATTCGTGTACTTAATCAGAGAATGCCATGAAAAATTAAATTTGCGAATCATAAAACTTCGTAAAATAAGTAATAAAAGTAAGCTTGTAAAGTTACTGTTTATTTGGTCATTTGGAAACAGAATATGGATTTCTTATGCACTAATGTATGTAAAGTTTTTATTTATTGCTTTTTATGATTTTTTGATGAAAATGTAAAAAACAAAAAAAGCCATGTATATCTTTTTCTAATAGTTCAGACATGAACAATTTTCCAAAAAAAATCAAAAAAAAAATCAAGCATGTCAACATTTATCTTTTATACCATATTGTATGACTTTGTGTGCTCAACGGATATAACATTTTAATATTATAATGCAACTCCAAGTATAAATAAGTAAACTGCTTTCATCATAATTCTGCTTTTATTTCTTAATTTCAGCCACAGAAAGATAAATCTTTAAGGTATTTGCGTGTTTTTGAACTGTCAAACTCTACTGCCGTAACTAAACAAAACCAATAACAAACATTAAAATACAATAGAATTAACCAGTCATTGTTCAAAATAAAAATAAAAAAACTTCCGTGGAACCATTCTTAAATTAAAATACAAAAGAAAATTCCCTTCTACTTCTAATTTGTTTTAAACTTGTCAAGTCAATCATAATAATAATAATAATAATAATAATAATAATAATAATAATAATAATAATAATAATAATAATAATAATAATAATAATAATAATAATAATAATAATAATAAATATTTTCTACATAAATACATTTCCATGTTTTGATTGACATTTTTTACTTACAGTAGCTGTATGGATAACATAGTGTTCAAATAATTTAAGCTCAATACTATAGTTTTTGAATAACTTGTTGAATTTTTTTTCAGTTTTAATCATATTTAAAATCCTTCTATCAAAAGTCAATCCATACATAATGCAGCTAATCACTTAATTATTTCTCAGTAAATCATTATCTACTTATGATTAGCTAGATATTAAAACATGGGGGAAATGTTAATACACTATCACTTATATTAGCAGATTCATATACTTACCTGTTTAATAAGATTGATTTAAACTTCTTTAAAAGAATAATTTCATTCTTTGTAGTTAAATGCAATCTTTATATATTAGACCACATATTTTGTATATTAGATTATATATAAAGGAGGATTTTCACTTTTATTGTTTAAACAAGGTGCAGGTGGCTATAGAATGAGATTGTTGATTGCTATTGATAATGTTTAAGTGTTTACTGCTATCATGTACTTATTTACTATCTAAGAAATACTTAGTCAGAGTGCAATATGAAAGTTATACTATACTATTTGTTAGTTTGTGTTCAAACAAGTTTTATTTACTGGTTTAATGACGTTCATTTAAATTTCTTTGAATTAAAACTTTTATTTTTTGCAATCAAGTTGCCATTTTTAGTATCTATACAAACACTTTAGGCCATATATAAGGATGAATTTCAACTTTATTGTTTAAAGGAGATTGCTTTGACAACAGATTAATAGTTGGTGATTGTTATTGATATTGATTATGTATTGAGTGCTTTCACACACAGACACACACACACACACATATATATATATATATATATATATTAATTCTAATATTTTCATGGACAAAACACTATGGCACAGTCCCCTCTATGCACTGAATACCTTAATGATGATAATTAATCATTTTATATGTTAGCAATTACTAAATTTAAATTTTAGTACAGATATATACTTGTATACCTTAATGATTATAATTAATCACTTGTTATGATAGCAATTGCAATGTTTAAGTTTTAGTTCAGATAATTATATTAATGAAAGATTAATATACTTATTATTATTAATCCCAATCTTAAATCATATCTATTTCTCTTTTTTTTATGCATAATATCTTAAACTTACAATATCTTTAAATATCACCACATGTACTTTAAACACATAAATATATCTGAAAATGTATATAATAAATAACCAATGTGGTTTACATGCCAAAATAATATTCTTCAGTTTATTGAAATCACAAACTCTCATACAAGTTTTTTATCCTATTTAATTATTAATTAATCTCAAATCTATTAGCATTTGATTTACAGAAATCAAAATTCTTGCACTCACAATTGAATCCTATATACTGTTTATTAAATAAGTTAATGATTAGCATTAATTAGTTATTAGGACAGAAATTATCATTGGATATTTATTCTAAAAATGTAATTAGAGATTATTATATGTATAATAATCACAATCAAATAAAATAATTGATTCAAGTCCATTCCATTTATTTCCATAACTTATATTTTAAATAAACTAGTTTGGCATGAAACAAATCATGGGGACATTTACATTTTTTAAATATCTTTATTCATGTGGCTAAATTATATATAGTGAAATGGACAGTTATCATTTATGCTAATAAAGGAATGTCATTCACATATGAATTAGTCAATAATTAGTATTAAACAAGAGTAATTTGTGTTTGTAAAATATGATGCTGTCTTATCAAAGACTAGACAAAATGCAAATAGTTTTTTGTGTATTCTTTATTCTCTTTTTCATTTAAAAATATCTTTAGTTGCTAGATTGGTAATGAGCTATGTTACTATGAGAATCTCACATCAATAATTTCTTTTAACAAACAATGACAATGGAATTTGTGTATTTGTACAGTCACAATTTTATTCATTAATTATAAGCATAACAATTCTAAATTCAATTTTTTATATACAAGTTATATATGAATGAATAAGGGTAAAGTGTCCCAGCTGTCGTTGGAAGCTTAAATTTTGTCACATAGTGATTTTTTTGTACTTGGACTTTTGACTTAGAAAATACAATATTTTTGTCTCTTTTTAAATGAGCACTATATATATATATATATTGTAAAGGATAGCTTACAATGCACACATTCCTAAAAAGATCAAGCATATTTATTGAACCCAATCCATTTGGAATTTATAGTAATAGTGGGAATATTATTATTTGTTATTATTATTACCTATATACATATAATACACAATAAATTATTATATTTATAAAATAAAATACGCTCAATATTTTAGAAAGTACTATTGTATGTGTATATTTATATAAAACTATTTGATTAAATAAACTGTAATGTATATATATAATTTTTTAATTTAAAATTGAATATTAATTAATATATATATGTAATGTGGGATGACTTGAAGTTAATTAGGTGGGTACATATGTGTGAAAATAAAACTGATTTTATTATTTTAATTTATTTATAATAAATCTAAATGTATTTAAACAATAGGCAGTTAAAAATATCGGCGTTCCTGAAAATCTACGCATGAAATGTATAAAAACAAAAGACAGTTTACAAATCGTTCTTCTTATTGTTATAATAACTGTAACAAAAGACAGCAATTAAAACTAAAAATTTTGAACGCTAAAATGGAATTTTATTTTTTCTTTTAGTTAAATTATAAACATTTTAAAAATCGAATACTGTAACTAAAAGTTTATCAAATTCAAGGGACAAAAAGTGAAAAGAAGTAAGAATAACTGATTAATTTTTAAATAATTAAATGTGTTTAAAAAGTTGTTGGAGTAAATTAGAATTTTGTTTTAAAAATCTTTTCAAAAACAATAACGAGAATTAAATTTGCTAAAAATTGGAGAAGAAAGAAAAATGAAATAATTTTCTTAATATATATATATAAGGGCTTCAATATTATTAATAAAAAATATATGATTATAAATAATTATTAAAATGTACTCCAATATGAAAATGGGCTAGAGCAAAACATGCTATTTTCCTGCCAGCTGCATTATATCTATATATATATATTTCTACTTTATTGTAAACACACAAGAAGATGACTTTGGTCCAAAGTAAACAAGGATTGGAATACATTATGGTGAATCAAATGAGGATCAAGATGTTTGCCATTAAACACAACTACAGGAGACACCATTGTACCTATCTATCCTTGCTAAGGAGGATGATTTACTAAGTGAAACTGCTTTGAAGAACAACTTGCCTAACTATCAGCTACTACTGCTTTTATTATGATGATTGTTATAAACTTTATTCCAATTACAATTTTTTTTATCAAAGAATCAATATTGTAAATTTTTTATTTATTTATATTATCTGTTGTGTTTTCACACTCTGATGCTGAAGCCACCACATCTTTCAGAATTAGCAAAGAAGGAAAGGGGGGGATTTTCATTTTGATATTTTTTTTTTATTTTTTCATTATAAATCAAATTTAGGTATAGCCACCTGCTTCACATAAGGTCATCCACATAAATATTGAGGTAAGATTCTTTAAATTTATATATAGGTTAAATTACAACACATACAGAATACATATTATATGTTTTATTTTGTGATTAACTGTGTACGTATATTTGCTAGTATGTTTGACTAATCAACTGGGATCTGTCTCTACCATATATATAAATTGGGGAAATTTGTTAAATAAATTAACATTTGTAAATATATAATTTAGCTAGCCAGCATCTCAATTATATTAAATAACTAAAGTTGATTTTTCTATATAATTATGATTTGTAGAGAATGAGTGACATATGTAGATTTCTACCATGGGGTATAAGGGTTGGATCTAGAGGATAATTAATTAGTAAGATGGTAGAGGTTAACTTGTGACACATGTACATATGATGATTATTATATTTTTTATTTTTATTTTTATTTTTTTTAATCATTACTATTGTCGTTATACTTGATATTTATTATTGTTAATAAATGTTTGAGAGTTTATATTATTCTGGTCTCTGGTTTATTGAGTTGTCCTGACATTCCACAGTTTATAAATAATTATACATGCATATACATCTATTTTTCTTGTTATATAAAAGCTTGAAAATGAAACATATAATAAATGCTAGTTGTAACCTATATATAGATGCAGGAGTTGCTGTGTATATTTGTTCATACCTTCTAAAGGAGTTAAAAGCAATATTCTCTCTGGGTTTGAATATTAGGGAATAATGGAATTAAAAAGGGGAAAGTGGATGAACTAACCTAAATTGCATTTAATATTATTAAGTAGGAATAGAGTTAGTCAATTAGAGGGTATGCAATCATTGGTTAAGCATTTCATCAGGTTCTCATTAGCACTTTATCAGATGACCCACAGTCTGAACACAGTTGGATGCAACTTTTTTCCCTTCTAGGCCTGGTAGGTCTCTGCAGATTGTTGCATTAGGGGTAATAAATTAGAGCATATTAACTTAGCCCCACACCATATTGCTACATCTGCATAGTAATATAGTCTGCAAGTTAGTTGACCAGCCATTACATCTGGTGTTTACAATGTTTGGGGATTAGTTGTAATCATTCCGTCCATTATATCTGGCATCATCATCTTTTGGGGCAAGTGCTAATTGTTCCATCCATTATATCTGTCGACCAACATGGATGCACGATGTGTAGTGGGACTACACACTGCTAAAGATCGAATTAACGACTGGCGCGATTAGTGTGATAGGTATTGGGGGGGGTGTATGAGGAGAATCTTTTATAACCATTATATCTAATGATGAAAATTGTTTGTTCCATTATATCTGGTGCCAGCAATGTTTGGGGCTCAATAGATAGGTGTATCATCACATAAATACATTGTGTAAGTTGGTCATACATTGTGATTGACCCAGCTGTTTGTTGATATATCTGATAGATATATCCAAGTGCTAATCTGTTCATTCCATTATAATACATATATATATATATATATAATTAAAATAACCAAAAATACATAGAATAGTATAACATAAAGAAATATTATTTGCCTATAATAAAATCAATGTATAATTAATAAAAAAAAAGAATAGTCTTATTTTTGATATATATAATTAGAAGATATTTGAACTATGACTTTCAAGCTCCCTTCAATCATTTGCTCTACCATATACAACTGATACACATGTTCGCATGCATGTGGAAAAGACAATGATTTCTGAAACACATTTTATGCTGAACTAACAATGATTAGTTGGTCTGGATCATCATCTCCCACACATATAAGTAATCAATGCTCAGTTTGTATTAAGACAGCTAATTTTCAAACTTTAATGGACAAGATTGAAGTTCGAAAATTTGCTGCCTTAATATAAAGAGAGGATAATTATATATGTGTGTAGGAGATGATGCTCCAGACCACAATGTTGAGTGCTGGTTCAACATGAAATGTGGGTACTGGAGATCATTTATCTTCTTCACATGAATGTGTTCATGTGTATCAGTTGTATAAGATATAGAGTGGATGATTGTAGCAAGCTTGAAGGTTTGATTTTGAATACACTCTTATTATTATTTCTATCTTACAATATATATAATATAGTTGTATTTAAATTATATATATATATATATATATATATATATATATATATATATATAATATATATATATATATATATATATATATATATATATATATATATATATGCACCACTTACAAAAAAATTATATATATATAGTATTGGCCACTAATAAATGAAATGAACACTTTTTTATAAATATATATCATTAATACTCTGAATGTCTATAATACATTGGGTTCTATTCAATTCACACATTTATTTTACTTAATTTATTACTTTATTTATTTATTTAATTTATTATTTTATTTAATTTTTTACTTTATTTATTAAATTCTGTGTTAACATATCTACTCTCAATCTATGGAGAATTTGATGGTTTGTAGCAATCAATAAATAGTTGTCAAAGAATGCTTGCTTGCAATGGCTTTGTCAATACTAAGTAAAAGAGAGAACATTTGCTGATAATATTAATAATTTGTCTGACATCTGGATTTATATGATAATGCTTTTGGAAGAGCTGTGACATTTTATTCAACAGTGTTAACATTCTTCCTTATTGGTGTATTGCTTTTTCGTATAGTTATTACTTATTGTCATCATTATTATTGATACAGTACTAACTCTTTCTCTGAAATGTAGTGCCACCCAATGCAAGCCATAATCAATAGATGGTAGAAGACATGCATTGAGTGGCACTATTGTATGAAGAAATGTTGCTCCTGTTTTAATAGATTATATAAGCATAAGAAATGGTGATCATGTGACATATTTGTAATTGTTAAGGTAATTAATTATTTTTAAAGTTAATCGTAAGAACGCTTCAAATATCGGACACGACTCATTTTTATTTAATTGTAAAGGGTCCTTTTTAATGTATATATGCATATAAAACGTTATGTTCTATCTTAATTTGAAAATTAAAATATATATATTATGTAGATTTTGATTAATAAAAAATTCTTCAGTCTCCAATAAATTATTATTGAGAAATAAATATGTTTACATTGTAAACAGATAAATCGCAGTGATGCCTTTATATAAAGTCAAAAAAACAAAACAATATTTATACTTGCATAAAGAGCATAAAGAACAATATTTGTACTAACTTAGTTTATAAAACCAGCCTTTTTTTTAAAGATTTTAATAAATGATGTTTTAGGACAAATAGTGTGGCCAAAACAGAAAACTGAAACTAAATCCAGGTAAAGTTATTATTTTTTGGTTCTCTTTGATCATCAATGTTTTATCAAATAGAAATTTATTGCTTTAAAAATAAAGGTAAATCATAGACTTTCATAAGTTGCTAAAATTGTTGTTTTATTACAAATGGAAAAATATATCATTGTTATATTTTTTTATGAATATTGCGTGCAAGTAATCTTGAAAACTATGATTGATTAACTTAGTTATCCAGTTAAAAATAGCTAGTGACTATTTATTAAATAATGTTGGATAATTTGTTTACTTGGCAGAAAAACTACTTCATCAAAAATTTCAGAGCATACCTAAAAAAAGCCTTAGCTGCCTGTAAACATATCTCATTTAACTTTAGATTTGAATTTAGACTGTTCCAGATTAAAATATGAACTATTCTATCACAAGGTCCATGTTTGTACTGTGGTTCATTATAAATTAATGTCAATGTAATAAGAATACTAATATAATATGAATAAATATTTTAAAAAAATATATTGATTTTTTCCTACTATAATTTAAATGTTTTTTTTTAATGTTTTGCTTTACTTATTTATCGTTTAGTACTTAATCTAGCTTAAACATAACCAATTTACCAGATGCCATTGTTTAAAAGCATTCATTTTTTTAAAAAGGGGGTGGGGACATTAATGCTTCTTTTATTTCATAAATAGATACAATTCCAACATTTTAGTGTATGCTTTTTTTTTATTAAGAGAAAAAAACAACAAATAATAGATTATTTAATTGAAGTATGTCATTTATAATATTTAGAATCAATTTTTCCCTTTGTAAATGCATCTTAATTTTTCTCAAAATTATATAAATTTTCATATATGAAATCATTTCTGAATGTTTAAAGGTGAGGGAAAAATGGATAAATTGATTTTATATCAAAAAAAAAAAATAACAACCACTATTATTTCTCTGAAAATGTAAAAAAAAACAAAACAAAACGAAATTATGAACTATAAAATGTAAAAATATTATATATATAAGATTTGCAGTGGATGAAGTTTCTTGTTAATTTACATTTGTATTGATTCCTCACTGAGACAATAATTCCACAATAGCATATCTATATAACGTTGCTATTGCAATTATTGCAATTATAAGAAAAATTATATGATGCATGGTATATATGCTTTTCAAGTAAGCAGGTTAGGTTACAGAATTTAGTGTTTTTAACTTTGGCACATTAATATAAAATGACTGTCTTTTCTTTACAAAAGTCTCAAAGTATTTGTCTTGGGTATTAATTTAATTCTATGAAGGCAATATGTTTATGTGTGTGCACAAGTGGTGTTTGACTACAATTAATGAATAAGATTACAGAAAATGATATTTGGTTATATGGGTAATATCTTGGTTATGAACTATAGCATTATAATTTATCTTAGTATTGTATAAATAAAAATATTATGGAACTCTAATCCAAAAATTGAGAAATCATAATAGCTAATGCAGTTTTTTCAATATAGGCTAAAGAAATAGCAGAGGAAACTGCATTTTGAATTATAATAGCCATTTGATGTAAATATGAAATCTAATCAGCTACAAACTGTATGCCCCTCTTATATATAAAAAAAGATTGCATGAATTGTAAAAATTCCATATTACATATTGTGAAATCTAAAAAATAAAGAAAAAGTATGATATGATAAATATTATTACACTTTAAGAAACGAAAAAGAATGAAAGACATTAATAACAAACAAAAACATGACATGAACCTAGTTTATATAATTCTTTTAAATACCAAACTATTAGTGTTATTCTGATTTTTGCTTCTTTGTATAAACTTACATCAAGTGTCAGAATTAGAATTGATGAAATTGAATTTGTTATTTATACTTTAATAGATAATCTTAAAATAAGGGGAATATTCATAATTTAAAAAGGAAAACAAGAAAACATCAATAAATGATTAATAGTAATGATGATAAGTCTACAACTTAAAAATATAAACACCATAAATCATAAATAATCATGATTCTATTCAATTTAGAATTATTCAAAACTTTGCGCACATTAAATGTAAAAGTTTAAAAATGGAACATTGTAGATATTGATGAAATAAAAAAAAAAAATCAAACATAACTTCTGATGTTTGCATCTGACTACTTTTTTTCTAATGAAGATATGATATACTTCTTTATAAATATACAGAACAATTGTAAATATATAAAGTGACATTTTAAAATTATCATGCAATATTTTAACCCTGGAATTGAAAATTGTATTTAAGAGGAAAAATTCAGAGGGTAAATAAAAATATAGAAATAAATATGAATGGACAGATAATCATGTGAAATATTTTTGAGATTTAAGATTTTTTTTAAAATTTTAATTCATGATAAATTAAATTGTTACACTTTTACATTACAAAATAATACAACAATTAAAATATTTAGCATACATGCTAATGAAGGATTCCTTAAATTTGATTTTTGTCAAAAATATGGATTACATTGTAAAAATATTTTTTAAAATGTATTATTTGCATACAAATAATAATGGACAGTTATTATCTTTAAACTTAATTGAAATATTTACTTGTTAAAATATAATGTGATACATAAAAGGTATTGAAATACGATTTAAAAACAGACAATTACATTTTTAATAAGTAACAAGTTTCAGCAAAATAAAAATAAACATTGCAAGTAATTCTTTTCTCATTTTATTTTTGTTTTGGACATACTATAGTTGTATTAGTAATTTTGTTTTGAGTATATTCATAAATAAGCAAAATATCTTGAAAGCTTCTGCAGTCATTTTTTATGTTATTGCATGATTGTATCATATGTTTCCAGCATTTATATTGCTGGAATAACAAATTGGTACATTTTTCAGTTTAGGTCAGAAACTTTATAGTAAAACAGGCAAAACTCACTATATGTATTGCCACACACAGCAAGCTAGAGTAAACAATAGATGCCAGAAGGCTTGTGCATAAAATTCCCATTTAGTGCCTACTCATTCAATATCCCCAGACTAGTTTCTGGCTTGTTGCCTTCATCAGCGAGGAGACTTGGATCTGAGAGCACTTCACCTAGATCTTAGGATCTAATGCAACACTATAGCAGCCACCTTTTATCTCCACTTAACTATAAAACTATGAGTATTAAACTGAAAACACCTTAATGTTTTTAATTCAAGCCTATTAGCTTATATAGTTTTGTAGTTAAGTAGAGATCAAAGGTGGCTGCTGGAGGATTGCATTAGATCCTAAGATCTAGTTGCAGTGCTCTCAGATCTAAGGCTCCTCACTGACGAATGCCACAAGCCAGAAACTAGTCTGGGGATATTAGATGGGTAGGCAGTAGATGGGGATTTTATACAAAAGCCTTCTGGCATCCATTGATTACTCTAGCTTGCTGTGTGTGGCAATACCTATAGTGAGTTTTGCCTGTTTTAAAACAGTTATAAGCAAGCATAAGAAGTGGTGGCTAGGTGATGTTTATTGTCTTAAAACTTTATAGTATTAACAGATAAGAAAATGTTTTGTAGAAAGATAGTCCATTACATGCTGAAGATACAATTTTTTTTTTCCAAAATCCAGTGGTCCTCACTAATGAAAACCTTAAGCTAGTAACTTGTATGGAAATTTTGGATAGGACAACACAAGAAACGAATTTATTAAGCATCATTTACTGCATCTATTGAGGATTAGAGATGATGGGGTAATAATTTGTTTTTATATTCTTTCTATTCTTCTATCTTTTAATAACAACTTTTAGTATTTTTTTGTCTTTTTTTTTTCATTTTTGCTTTCTAAGTCAAATCACTGGCATATGTTTGCAATTAAATAATATTCTGTGGTTTCTCATCTATAACTTTTTCTGCAACTACCAATCCAATTTGTTTTGTTTTGTTTTTTTTATGTCCATGCTCTGTAAGAAAGCATAATTCAAATTATAATATTATAGAGTTCTTTTTCTTGTCATTATCATTTTTTAAAAATAAAGATTAATTTTTAGGTTTCATTAAGATTCTAATATATATATATATTCATGTGTCAAAGCATCAGCTGGGAAGTGAACCACAGATGCGGGCCAACTGCTTGTAAGGTGGCTGTGGTGACCACTTGACCACCAATGCTTGACTAAAAATATTTTTTATTTAAAAAAGTATAATACATATGTTTAAATGATAAACAGATAAAATGAAGAATGAGTCTAATTTTGTAGAAACTATATAAGATTTTAATTACCATGAAATAAAATTTCATGCAAAGAGATGACTGATATTAAAACAATAATAAAAAAAGCATATTTATGAAAGATACAATTGTCAATTTAAATTACCATGAAATAAAGTTTCATGTAAAGAGATGACTGATATTAAAACAATAATAAAAAAAGCATATTTATGAAAGATACAATTGTCAGTTTAAAAATCCATTATACCTGATAAATAACATGGGTTACTTTGCTATAATACTGATGACATTTAAAATTTATATATTTATGAATTTTCTGGAAAAAAAAATAGAGATGTCATTATATTAAGAAAATGTTATAATGTAATATATAATATTTTCTTTGCTATTTATATTACATTTTCTACCCAATTTTTTACTATATTTTAAATGCTCTTTTGGGTTAGGATGTGAAAGATGGGCAAAAAACACTCATTTAGGAGAATAATAATCACTATCATGACTCTAATAAGAATATGTGATGTGATGTGATGTATTTTGGCTTCTCCTTAAATGAAGCCAAGAATATCTTAGCAATTATATCTAGAGAAACCTGTTAGCCACTTTATTTTCCATTCCCCACTCTAAGTCTTCCCATAATCTGCCCCATTCCATTTCCACAACATAATCTTTGTCAACTCTATGGCCTTTATATCTAAATCCCCCTTATCTTTCCACAAACCCAGCATAAAAACCAATAACTCACTTTCTGTAAAATCACTTTGTTCATATCTATTTTCCGGATAACTTCATTATCTGTACCCTTTCTGCTTTCAAGCATTTACATTCAATCAACAGATGCCTAATATTTTCTACACCTTCCTTACACAATTTGCCCACTAACCCACCCATAGTTTTCTATTTACATGTATATGCTCTTGTTGCTAAAGATCCCATTTGAGCCTTAAACAATAAACTACTTTCCTTACTATTATCATAAACTAACTCACATCCAATGTTCTGTTTACATCTATATATATTTAAACTATTCTTACCCTCCATTCTAGTTCTCCATCTCTCCAAATCTCTATTTTTTATTAATGCGTTTATTCTTTTATCCCATTTCTTATTACTATAACAGTCAACAATCCTCCTAACACAATCATCCCACCTTTTATACAAGTATACTGATATCAATTCTTTATCCAAATCTTTTGCATACCACATTACCTTTCTCACCCATCTTGTTATCTGCTCTTTACTCATAACCCAATTAAACATCATTTTGGCTATTCTTTTACTAACCATAAACTGCAACCTACCAAAAATTTTCATTTTACTTTTTGCATCTCTCATATAAAACCTTGACCATCCCATTTCTCCTTGAATTGCCACCTTTGCTGTCCACATTTCTGCATCTAATGCATGTCTTCCTACTTTTCTTTGTACTTTCTCTAAATAATATAAAACCCTTTTACTAAAACATAATGCATCATTACCATATGGTAATGATGCTACTGCAACTCCCTTCCATACAATTCTAGCTTCATCATATTTATTATATGAAAATACTGTTAGGTTCTTTACCAAACCCTTTCTTTTCTTTGCTTCATTTACCAATTTTTTTCTCCCATTCATCCAAGCAATTTTGCTGATTACATAAGATGATTCCCAAATACCTATATCTATCCACCACACTTAACTTTATATCTCCCAATAAGAATTCTACATTTTCTTTTTTCCAAGTATTAACCATCATTATATTTGACTTTTCTTCACTAAATTTAATCCCCATCTCTTTACCCACTCTTGCACATGTCCTCAACATAATTTCTATATCTTCTCTTCTTTCTACTCACAAAAAGATATCATCTGCAAAAAAAGACCTGACAAAGTATATACTCCCTTGCCACCTATTAATGGTATCTCTATTCCTCTTCCTAGTCTTTCTATGGCTTTCTCCATTTCACTCAAATACAACAAAAATAAAATAGGTGCCATAGGGCATCCTTGTCTTAATCCCACCCCACTTTTAACTCTAAATGATTCTATATCCCCTAATTGGTAAGTATAATAATTATTTTCATATAATTTCTTAATAATATTTACTAACCTTACCCATAATCTATTTCTATTTACTCTATCATATGCTTTATCTATATCTATAAAACTTATATATAATGATCTACCTGAATTCCTACTCATCTCCATAAGTTGTGTAAGTACAAACAAACTATCTCCTATATGCCTTTCTGACCTAAAACCTCCTTGCATTCCCCCACTACATTATTCTCTTCCATCCATTTTAAAACTCTTCCAGCTACCATATATAAAAAAACTTTATATAAAACTGATGTTATCACTATCAGTCTATAATTATTTAACTTTCTATGATCCTTACCCTTTCCTTTAAATAATCTTATTCTTGTATTACTCCAACTACCCAGAAAAACTCTCTTCTGTGCCATCTTATTAAAACAGGATAACTTTGTTTTTGCTCTATGCCCTAAATTCATTACCATCTCTGCCACCCATCCAACTAAATCACTCGCCTTTCCACATTTCAATCTCTTCCCTGCCTCATTCAGTTCATTTTTTGTGAAACTAATATTCCCATCACTAAATGCTTTCATGTTTTCTATCATTAAGTCCTTCACATATAACATCTTTTCTATATCCATTACATATCTATTTATGATTTTCTCTAATTCTTCTCTAGAGCTACACTCTATTCCCTCATCTTCTATTAATACTATCTCTCTTTCCTCTACATTTCTCATTTTAATGTAATTCCAAAATTTTTTACTCCCATCTCTTCCACTTTTATTAATATCCTCCAACAATTTACTATTCAACTTCATCCTCTCACTATAATTATCCATTTTACAACTTCTTCTTTTCTAAGTACTTTCCCCATTTAGCATTAATATTGTTTTCACTTTCTTTGTTCTTAATAGCATGCTTATATTCTCTGCATGCTTCTTTCCTCTCTTTTACAATTTTACTAACTCTCATTCTTTTACTACTTTTATTTTTCTGCATATTCTCAACTAAAACCCTATTTGCTACTTTTTCTATTTCACCATACCAGACCTTATTCTCACCCCCAACCAACTGTTCCATGGTTTCTTTCACTTTTATTTTATACTCTTCCAACTTATTTTTATCATTCACTCTCCATCCACATATTTCACTATTGTTTCTACCTTTATTTTTATCCTCCATCACATTACTAACCATTTCTATTACAATAAAATTATGATCACTATTACATACTCTCTCTTCATTATCAAACACCTTAATTTTCTGTATTTTATTTATACCCTCTTTTTCTACCAATACATAGTCTATTGTGTGAAATATATTATTCCTAAATCATGTGCATTGTCCCTGATAAATATTTGATAAATTCCCAATGCTCAAATTTACTCTTTGACAAAATTTCTTCAAAAACTGACCATTCTTATTACCTACATCGTCAATTTCTTCAATATGTCCATTCATATCCTCTATAACCATTATTCTCTTTCCATTTTCTTTAAAACTCTGTATATCCTTAACTAGGCATTCATATATACTACTGTTCCACTCCATTACAGTTTGACTATCTCCAGTGGCTATATACACTACAGCCACCATCCATTTCTTGTCTACCCAACCTTGTTTCAAACCACAAATGCTCTTGACATTTAACAATATTTAAATATTTTATTGATATAACCCCTATACGACCACCCCTTTTTTTTCTTTTCCATTTGTACTGTGCTATACCACCTCTTCGAAAATAGGTTCCTCTTCTTCTCTTAGATGAGTTTCCACTACTGTTAATACCTTAAGCTTTTCAATTTCAATTGCTTTATTTAACTCCAGCCACATTTCTGGTCTTTTACCACTTTGCATATTCAAAAACCCAATTTTATCAATTTCTTCTTTCCTAACAACTATTTTATAAATTCTTTTGATTCTTTCTTCTCCATTACATTTACAACAAACTTTCTTACCATCAAATTTACAGACCCTTTCCACATCTACACTTATATCTAAATCAACCATCTTTTGCTTATTTCTTATATCCCATCCATTCTTTTTCTTTTTGATAATATTACAATTTAAAAGCTCACCCCCCTTTAAATGTTTCCCAAATTATATTCTTTAAATATCAGACTCCCTAAAACTTCACTTTCTTGTTTTTCTAAGTGCAATCCATCTTTACTATATAACTTCCTCTTTTCAATAAACCAATCTCATACATCCACAGACACAACATTATTTCTCTCACACAATTTTTTCAATCTCTCATTTATAGAACATGCCCTATCTTACAAATGCCTCTTGTCAAATCTTGGTAATACTCCAACTACCCCTACTCTTTCTTTAATCTCCCTCAAATTCCTAATCAATTTTACATACTCATCCATTACTCTCTCTGATGGCACTAACAAATTATTAGTCCCTGCCATAACATATACATCTCTACTACCTTGCTTTCTTAAAGTATCAGTCACATCCCTAATTCTAGCTCCAGGCAAACATAATCTTACATACCCACTTCTATTTTTCCTTGCAATTATATCCCCACATTCTCTTATTAGTGAATCTCCTATCAATGCCATCTCATAGTCTACTTTCTCTACTACATCTGTAACCTTTTCTACCATCTTCTGGACCTCCTTATCCATTTATTCATTATCATTTCTACTATCTCCTCGCACTACATCTTTAACAATTTTAATTTTATTTTTACATCCTTCACTTCTTCCTTTAAGAATCTTACTTATTCTCTGGCTAACCATCTCCATTGCATTACTACTTTCTCCACCCATATTTTCTGACACTCCACTAAAACCATACTCTGTCTTATCTTCCTCCACAACGTTTTGCTCCCTCTCCTCTGACTTTCTCTCTAGACTACCTACACTTAGAAAACACTTTCTCACCTCTTTAATCACACTTACACACTGACTACATAACCAGAAACCTGTTACACCCTTCCTATTCCTATTCAAACATTTCAAATGATACATCTCAGCACATACTGTACATTATAAAACCGCTCGCCTAATTCCTTTCTGCCGATTGTATATACATTGTGCAATACAAATGCAATCCATATTCTTATTTTTCAAGTCACCTATTCTATATTTGACTTTATAATAATTTTATTTTTTTATTTTTACCCAAACCTGATCAAACTCTAACCACATGTTTTCTGGTGTTAGGCCTCCAAACATTGCCTTTTTTCTCAAAATAAATGCCTTTTTTAAAATTTAAAAAACCTTCAGTAACAAACTTAACTAAAATGAATTAATCTTACATACAACTTTTTTATATTTATCCTTATGCTAACACACATTCAACAAGACCAACTTTTTTTTTCAATTGTTACCAAACCTGATCAAACTATAACCATGTGTTTTCTGACATTAGGCCTCCCAAATGTTGCCTTTTTTCAAAATAAATGTCAATTTTAAAATTTAAAAAACCTTCAGTAACAAACTTAACTTAAAGGAATTAATCTTACATACAACTGTTTTATAAATATCCTTAAAGAACAACTTTTTTTTATTAAAACATTTATACCTAAAATGACGAATGAAAATCTTTCAAACAGTTAAACACAAAAATTTTCAATATTTCAAATAACTCATTCTCTCGATCATAATTTATACTATCATACACAATAATTCATCGTTATAGTGATGCTCTCACAAGTGCAAGCCTTCATAATCAATTCAGGAATATTTGTTTATGAAATCCCTATCTACTACCTATTTATCCAACATCCCTAGACTAGTTACTATCTTGTAGCTTTCATCGGAGTGGAGCCTTGGATTTCAAATCATTGCACCAAGATCTCAGGATCTAATACAATCCTCCAGAAACCACTTTTTACAAATATTTTAACTATAAAGCAAAGAGCCAAAAATGAAAACACCATAATGTTTCCAACATAAGCTGATTAACTTGTATAATCATATAGATTTGAGCTCAGTTCAGCATCTATACATTTTGGAGGGTTACATTAGACTCTAATATCTAGGTACAGTGGTCTCAAATCCAAGACTTTTTAATGATAAAATCAACAAGCTACAAATTAGTCTGGGATGTTGGATGATTTGTCACTAAATAGGGATTTTATGCATAAACCTTCCTGCATCCCTTGATTACAAGGTGATAAAACTGCTTAAATAATTTGCTAATAATATTAACAGCCTAGATAAGCCTATGAAATGGTGATCATGTGATATTGTGACTCTATTTGGTATCCAAATTAACATTTACAATTGTTCACCTTTCACACAAAAATCACAATAAACTTTGTTAATCATTTTCCCAGAAATTTTTTTTTAATATATGCAAATTGTAGTGATCAGTTTATTCTATGTAATATTTATTTATTAAATTTTATATTTTATACCATTTTATTTTTAACTGAGTGAAAGAAAGATTAGCCATAGAGCTAATTATTATTTCTATATCAATTATCAATTAGGGATATTATGTCAGAATAATAATTGAGTGGAATTGTTTGCTCTGTGCACTAATTTGGGGTTTTAGTGCCACATTAATATTATTAATAGTATTGTTGAGAGACATAGAAAACTTATACTAATATTATGATAATTTCATAGAAGCAAAACCCTCCATCCATCAGCATTAGTTACTTAAAAATATTGACTGTGATTATTTTTAAAAAAGTATAAGTAAAAGGAATTTTTCGTTTTTAAAATACATATTTTTAGATGATTATTTTATTGTCAATAATAATAAAATATGAAAAAAAATATGGCTATGTTAATATAACATTTAAAATTGGGAAGCTAAGTCGTAAAAAGCAATGCCAATCTACCAATGAAATGACATGATTATGATACCCCACTTCCTAGTTAACTGAATTATCTTAGCAATTGAGAAATTAATAACATAATCCAAGGTTAATATGCCAGAAGTGCTAATATTCTATACTGAATAATGCATTTAGCAATGATTCTAATTATTTTGTGTAACTATAAATTCAATCTATTTTTTTTTTTTTATAAATCTAAATAAACTCTATCTGTAAGTTTTAAAAGTTAATCTCACATGTGCATGGAGATTAGTCACTCTATCACCAATTGATTTTGAAGAATACTGAGACCTTAAACTTAATAATAAATTGGTTTTCTCAAAACCATTTCATTTATATTCAATCTAAATGTAATCTATTCATTTTTAAATCATCTCTTAAAATTCAAATAATTAAATGTTTCACTTTGATCCTTGTGGCTTAATATTCCATAGTTGTATATGAACAGATAAATTAATTTCTACCATGATGTACTTAAGAAGCATTCTAGATTTATGATGATGTGACAATTAGAGCATAAAAAGATGATTCAATGCATAAGAATGCATAGAAAATATATATTCAAAGATGACAAAACTGGATTCATGAACCAATAACCTTGAGCTTCAGAGTCTACACTTTATCACAGCATTAACACAAGCAAAGCAAAATTAATCAAGAAGTTTCTTAGATCTCCCTAAGTTCAAATAAAAAATATCACATATTTCTAGTATATATAATTGAAAAGCTTTAATGGTTGCGAATTTATAAAAAGTTTGAGTGTTCAAAATAGTAAAATTAAGATTTGGTTTGTAAATCTTTAAATCCAAAGTCTACATTCCATTATTTGAGCAGATGACATAGAGCTCAGCTTATATTCAGGAGTAGTTTTTTTTTCCTCTATACCAATCATATATATTGTAGTATTATATATTTACACCTCCAGAATGATGATCTATACCAATGAAGGATTTGGATGTAATGCTGGACTTAACAAAATGGACCCAAGAAACAATATTGTAATATTTTATTGGTAAATACAATCTTAATTAAAGGATAACAAATCACTACTTTACCTATTCTATTGACAGGACTAAAATATTCAGAAAGGTCATTAGAATCTTAATGTTTTGAAAGTTCTCTATAAAAAATTTGGTTCACTAATCCATATTCAGAATAAAATATCACATTGTTTTATACACACCCATATATTTAGAAAGGTTTTGAATCGAGACTTTTAAGCTAGTCATCCCCACTATCTTACAAAACTGATACCCATGACCACCTACATTCGAAAAAAATAAATGATCTCCAATGTACATATTTCATGGTGAACTACCATTCATCAGTTATGTGAATTATCATCTCTCACATATATCTCTGACACACATATATAATCATATTCCATTTATGTTAAGATATCAAATCTTCAAACTTTAATGGAGGGGCTTCAAATTTCTCCAACTCTTCAGCCATCCATATCATTGAAAATTTAATGATTGCATGCTCAAAGTTCTTGTTTGCCAGTATTTGTTCTTTAATATCTATGTGAACCATAAGTCAATCTTACCATTTTATATGTAGAAGATTATGACTATTTAAATAAACTGAAAAGGGATGTGAAGAATACAAGCTGAATATGTAATAATAAGATATACTTTTTAAACTAGATGTAATTAGAGAATTTGAACCCAGAATATCAAGCTTCCATTACTCATTTACTTCATTTTATACAACTTATAAACATAACAACATATATGCAAAAAAGATAAATGATCTCCAATATATTTATTTCATGCCAAACCAGCACTAATTAGTTGATCTGTACCACCATCTCATATGCACTGTAAGGATAGCTTACAATTCTGTTTAGATCAGCTTTTATTTATCCACAATAGCAAATGAAACCCATTTAAAAACATGAACTAGATAATAGAATGTTGGATACACACTATCAATTGTCTTCTAATGCAAAAATACATATATACACATACATACATGCAACAAAAATTTGTTTTATTAAACCTTAAAAGAAATAATGTCACAATGAAATAATTTATTTTTTTCAAAGTAAAGCAAAAAGTACATTTAATAAGATCATACGTATACTAACAATAAGATATTTGTTAATGTATTAGACATCACAATTTTTTTTTTTAATTTTCCCACCACCTGCCATTTTTCATTTAATTCTTTGTGCTGTTGTTTTTGTACTTTATAGATATTTTTATTTATTAAATAGCTATGAGCTCATTATTATCTATATTTAATTAATTAATAAGCATTAATCTGTTATTATGGTTTGTGAATTATTATACTCCTTGTCATTATAGTGATGAAAGTCAGAGGATTTTTTTTTTCAAATGTACTGCATTTCCACCATTAATTTGGCATCATAAATTTTTTTTTGAGATTTAGTATATTTTTGTTTAATTTCATAGGCTTTTATTATAGTTTTTGTCTTTTATTTCATAGGCTTTTGAAAATAGCATTCATGATTTTTTTTTTGGTTTTTGTAATTTGCATTTTACTTATTTTTGATTGAATTCTTCATGTGTAGAAGAGGAATTGTGTTTTATATATTAATGCAATGGTTGCTAATCATGAGTAAAAATGTTATGATTTGATGCCACTTCTGACTGTTCAAATTCTGTCACTTTTAACGGTACGGTTAAGATTTTACCATCATTTGCAAAATTAGAAAAAGTTCCGTAAGATGCTGCCCTCTCTTGAATTATTTTACAAATAAAAAATCAATAAAATGGTCTCGAATCTTTAACAGAAAAAGTAGGTATGCTCTTCTTGAATCTTATTGGCTGTTACATTTTGACACAAAAAAAATTAAATGTCAATAACTCCAAAGTTACGATTTGTTTTTGTTTAATTTTGAAAATGATAAACTAATGTTTTAGACCATTTTAAAAATATATTTTGACAAATTACAAATTATTTTGATAAAATATGCTAAAAATAAAATTATTTTAAAAAAATAGTTAAGACTTTAACAAAATTATTTACTTTTTTTCAGCGTAAAATTAGCAAAGAAAATCGCTGTCATCATAAAATGTTTTCATTGGAGAAAAATTTTCATTTTACAATTGCCGCTCACAAATATTTTGATAATTATAAAGGGAAATTTGTTTTTGAAAAAACTTTCATTCACTTTCATAATCTGACAAATTATTAATATACTTTCTACAAATAAAACTAAAGTGAATATAATATTAAAAGATGAATATATTTTGATAATTGAATTTGTGTTTTGACATTTCACTTTGTGAATTGACCAATTAAAAATTTAGACTTTTACCTCACTCAGCTAATAAAATAATCAGCAAAAACGAGATTAAACCAATTTCTGTTTTTGTAATTTGAATTTTATAGCATTTTATTCGATTTGTTTTTGATTTGTATTTTAGAAGGATTTATTCAATTTTTAATTTTTCAATTTGTTTGCCTTAGTTGTTTTAATTTTCCATCAAATTCTGTGATTTTTGGATAGAAATTTTTGTGGGGAGAGGTTGAAGATTTGTTCTAACCATTTATCACTTCAGGTGTTTTAATTTTCCATAAATTTCAGTCATTTTTGGATAGAAATTTATTACTTGCAGGCTTCTTGGTGGTTCTTGATGGTAGTGGAGCATCACCTAGTGGCTTGTTCAGTGTAATGAAATAGTACCTTTACATCATATAATCATGAAAACATTGAATATATATATCATATGACATTATTGATCAGGAGTTCACAAGATGTTATGCAATAGAAACAAATCTTGGCTGTAATCCATGGTATTGAGCCCCATATTCTGCTATTCTATAACTAGATCAAGCCATGCAAGACTCTGCTCAAATTTACAATCAGTTTTTTTCATTCTACTATAGAGGATCTATGTAAACTTAAATAAACAATGAATCCTACATAATAGTACTATTATATTACAATTTTAATGCAATTTCTGGTTTCATTATTCACAGTAATAATAATAATATGAAGAAGAACAAAAAAAAAGAAGAAAAAGAAGTAGTAGGATAATATTTTTGTCTTAACAAAACACCTTTATAAAATCAAATCCCATCTTGGTATTTGGAATATATAATATAGTCTCAGAAATGATGCAATGTAAAATTAGATAAATACAGTATTTAGCATATGATTTTTTAAAAAAAATCACTTGGTAAAGATACTGTTATACATTGAAGCCAAAGGTGTAAAATGGTGTGTGGCATCAATTTAATAAACAAATTTTTTAAAATATAGTATTATGTATTATATTATTTTAAATATTTTAGATTAATGGAGCATCTTAAATTTTATAACAGATAGAAAAAAAAACAAATTTCGAAATTGTGGTTACTCTCAGTATGATTATTCATGTGGACTGGGAAACATGCCAAATCATTTCCTAGTTTTCTTGTATGAGAACATAAAATAGATCTGTACAATAAAAATTAGCTAAATTTTGAGCATATTTTCTAAAATATATATTTTAAATTTTATATTACATTTTTTTTAATTTTATAAAAATTCAGTCTAAAAAAAGTTGGCACATAATTATAACTGAACATGTTTTTTATTTATTCAATTAACAGATATTTACATAGTCCTGAGATTTTAATGTAATCACGAATAGTTATGCTAAGCTTTCCAAAAAAAAAAATTGTGTTCAAATTTGAAAGTCATTTAAAGTTGAAATTATAATCTGATTTGTAACATTTTTTTAATAATGCAGAATAAATGGAGTACAATTTTAATAAAAACGAAATGAAATGTAAGATGTATTATTTATTAAAATTTTTATAAGGTTAATTTTTTTAAATTATGAGTGACATGCCAATTAATTTATCATATTCACCATTTGACAGCTAGACTAAATTCTTTTCAAAAATTAAAAAAATATATATAGCAAATGAATTTAATGTTTCATAAAAGTGTGATAAAAACTAATAATGATCATTGTATTTGACGTTTATAATTTTTTTAAAAAAAAAAACTTTACATATCAAAATTAGAATAATAATAATTTTTAAATGAATTGTGACATTTTGCAATGAATTGCAAAATTTGCACATTTTTGAATTCAAATAAATGCATAATAAACATTAAAATTATCACAGAAGCATTTAATATATAAACAATTAGCAGGAAATCTCTAAAATTATAAACTCTGAAAAATTAAGATCTATTTCATTTGTTTTAGATTCTGATTCATTATATTTCCTGAATAATTATTACTCGACTATTAAAAGAAAACAATCAGTCTAATTATTGTTTGGAATATTTAAATGTGTTTTGGTGAAAATATTTTTTTCTTATTAATTATTGGTGAGAATATATTTTAGAATATGAATATAAATAAATTTAAATCATATATTCCAAAATATATTTATAATTAAGTTACTGGGTCTTCAAATATTTTTATCATTTCATATTCCAACAGACAATAATAACTGTCATAAATTGTAAAAAAAAATATCATAATGATTATTCACACCTTTCAACAAATAAATACATTTATATTCAATCAAGTATTTGTATATTCATAAATTTTAAGACCTTAAACAATATTTTCAAGTTCCCAATTAATTCAAATAGTAAACAATTACTATTTTTTACGCTTCTCATTAAAAAAAATATGCAAAAATTATTGAACAATATGATTCCATTTAAACAAAATTCTTAGTTGTTCTACCTTTTAATCCTTATGTAAAATAAAATTACATATACATTACTAAATATGACAAGTGTTAGAATTATTAATATGAATATTTTAATTAAAGATAAATAATAAGTTTTCTTATTAATAATTCAATACTTAACTTATTGTAAAACATTACAACACTTTTTGTAAAACCTTATTTGAAAATAACTTGTAAATATTAATAACTTCACTTAATAGAAAGTCAATAAAATTTTATCTGTATTAATAACATTTTTAAAAACTAGATATAATTACAATGATTAAAAATGTATATGTTTCAAATGATTTTGATATAAGAATAAAAGGAATTATTGTTCGTCAATTTTAAAAAAAATATTTACAACTTTGAAACTATTTTCAAAATGTGTATTCCTCGTTTTAAAAAGTTTTATAAATTAAAAATTCAAAACAAAAAGACGACATTTTATACTAAAGTTCTAAATTGAAAAAAAAAAAAAATCAATTGATATACCCTCTCCTTTTTAAAGGTAAAACATCTGTCTTTTAGTTGAATATGTTACTAAGACAAGAGTAAGGGCATCCCAAGACATTTAATTAATTATATCTGTCAGTATATATATAAAATACAAAACCATAAAACAATACGATGCTAGATAAAAATCAAAAGTAAAAGAAACTTTAATGATAAAATTTATTGAATCAGAAGCTGTCAATCTTATGAAGATATCTTTTGATATAAATTAATATATATATATATATGTGCTCTGCGCACAGTTAATGAAGCTATTAATAAATTGTCAAAATTTTTACTGCCAAGCGCTTTCAGGACAGTCTACAGTCCCATATTCATGGCAAGTTATTCTGTTAATAACTGTAAAACTATGCAAATTTTATGCAAATTTATATGCAGATGTTACGTGGACCATTTACGAGATAGGGAATAGCAGGCCTCTCTTCTGTTGATTGCCGATGGGTGAGCTGCAATGAAGTAAGCTTCCCTAACTTTACATTTGGTGTCATTTGTTTCAGAGCAAACTGTGGTAGGTAGAAAAGCATGTCCAGAGTTTCGTGTTCGACAAAAGTCTAATTACCTTCATACTTTGTTTGGTGTTGAGCTACTCTGGTGGCAATGTTAGTTTTGGTCTCTCCATAATATGTTGCCATGTAATTTCTTTGGGGGCAGGTAATTTTGTACACAACTTGAGGGGTGAGTTCAGGTTTGATCCTGTCTTTGGTATTATTTATCAGTCTATTGGTGTTGGGAGGTGAACGGAAAGTGACTTCAAAGTCACATGATAGTTGATTGATAAGGCTTTTAGCTGTAGAGTGAATGTATGGGATTAAGATTCTTGGTTTGTTTTCTTTCTTGTGGTTGTGGTTTATTTTATAGAAAAATTTGTTGACTTTTCTGTTGATGGATGAATAAGTGTGTCCAATTTTCCTTAAATCAGTTATATAATTGATGAAATTTTTTCTTTTATCTGCTTCATATTTGCACAAGTTATGGTTCCTAAACATGAATGAGGAGAGCGCTGCAAGTTTGTGTGAGTGAGGCATGTAAGAATTGGTGTTTGTCAAGCCTCTTACTTCCAAAGGTTTGACTACCATTTGGTAGTCCAGCTTATCTATGTTTTTGCTAACACATATGTCAAGGTATTTGATCTGTTTGTCTTGGTTTTCCCAAGTAGTAGTAAAAGTAAGTTTGGTATTATTATGGAGGCTATTATGAAGGTTAGAGATGATGTCTTCTGGGGCAGCAACGAATATGTCATCAATGTAGCACGTATATATCATATGTGGGGTTGACATGAAGAGTGCAGGTAGTATTAGCTTCTTGTAATGGTCAAGTACAACGCTTGCCATTATACCACTAAAAGGAAAGTTGGTTTTTGAAATAATATTGGGAAGGTTTGTTTGTTTTGTTTATATATATATATATATATATATATATATATATATATATATATATATATATATATATATATATATATATATATATATATATATATGTTGCTTTTTTAGCTTGATTTTTACTTGAGAAGGTTTACTTGTTTAGTAGATCAAACCATAGTCGTGTAAGGATTTTGGTAAGGTTTGGATTTTTATCTAGTATAATATTGTTTTATGGTTTTGTATTTTATTTATTATTAGTATTGCATTAAGCAGTTTTGAATTTTATATATACTATTTTAATATTTATAAAGAAAACATAATATCCATGGTTTGATAACATTGAGAATTCTGACAATATATGATTAAGTTATCAATGGAATGACAATAAAGTTTTCATAGATTGATGGCATATCAAGCTTAATATAAGTTCAGTGTCAAAAATTTCTTTTTCTTAGAAAAAAATTGGTAAACAAATTGGTATAGCTAAAACATAAAATCAATAAAATAGTAATCATTTAGTCAGATATTTTTTACAAATTTTAAGCTTTCATTTGTGGCATAACTCTACTCAAAGATTACTACTTGTATCAATTTACATTGTGATGAATATAAAATCACTTGGAAAAGCCTTCTCTGCTTTGAGATCTCAGAAAAAAACACAAAACTAAGATTTTCTGAGTGATGGGAGTTACAATAAATAAATTATAGTGAAAATTGTAATTAATGAATATCTAGCAGCTTAGTGGTTTAAGAGAGGTCCAGATACATGCCAAATATCTATGATTTGGAGTCCAATGTGAACTAGATAAAATTGCTTTTTTTTCAGATGTCAAATGAATTCAAGATTTTTTTCCAGGCAGCCCTCCAAACTAAACCAACCAACTATTCAATATTGGGCAGTAAATTATATCTAACTATTTATATTATGCTATCTATATATATATATATATATATATATATATATATATATATATATATATATATATATATATATATATATATATATATATATATATATATATATATATATCAAACTTGACTTCTAGGTAGCCATTTGAAGATATAAGGCAACAAAATAACATGATTGAGCAACATATTTGATTACAAATAGTAGTTTTTTTATGATGTGTAATCCCAAATAACATAGCAACTTAGTGTAGATATATTGTAATATTTAACAAAGTATTTACCTACTGTATATAATTAATATAATTCTAGAAATTCTAAATCACATCAAAGGTATACATAGCTAGTCCTTAAACATATGCTATTTTTCAATTCCAATTTATTTAAAAATATTTTTTTAATTATTTATTAAATAACTGCTCTAATTAACCCAAACCACTTTCCTCAAATGCTAACCTTATTTTCTCCATTCACATCTAAGAAATAATTTGGTTAGCTTTCACCACTTCTTCAAACATTTTCTGTATAAATATTCTATCATTATCCTTTTAATACAATTTCATATATTTTTAAAAACTTTTTCTATAAATAATATTATTCTTTTCAAGAACTTTATGTTTATAATATTGTTTTTTACAAGACACAATATATTATCTTGCTTTTCTTCAAATCGATATTTAAAATATACAAACTTTTATCTTTTTGAATTTTTTTAATATGTGTTCTGTATAAAGAGACAACCCCTCCCCAACAAAAAAGAAAAGACTTGAGAATTGTTTTATTACATTTAATTCTAAAAATAAATAACATAATATTCTTCTAACCTTGGGAAAAAAAATTAATCTTCACAATTTCCACCATACATTTTTTAAACCATTAAACATCACATGATCACCATTTTTTATACTTGCACATAATTGTTATTAAAACAGGAAAAACTCTCCATACAGTAGTGCCAGTCAGTGCCATCCAGAGTAATCAATGGATAACAGAAAGCTTGAGCATAAAATCCTCATCTAGTGCCTACTCATTCAATATCCCTAGACTAGTTTCTGGCTTTTGGCCTTCGTCAGTGAAGAGCCTTGTATCTGAGAGCACTGCATCTAGATCTTAGGATCTAATGCAACCCTCCAGCAGCCACCTTTTATCTCTAGTTAACTACAAAACTATGAGAATAAAATTGAAAACACAATAATATTTTCAATCTAAGCTCAATGGCTTATATAGTCATATGGGTCTGAACTCAGTTCAGTATGCATACATTTTGGTGTCTTTGGTTTTTTAATAACCATATTCACCACTATCTTAATAGGCAGGATTTGTGTTAAACCACTAAACATCACATGATCACCATTTCTTATGCTTGTACATAACTGTTATTAAAACAGGCAAAATTATCTATACACTAGTCTAGGGATATTGGATGAGTAGGCATTCTGAATGCTGAAACATCTCATGACATCCCAAACAATATACTTATTGATTATTATTATTATTATTATTATTATTATTATTATTATTATTATTATTATTATTATTATTATTATTATTATTATTATTATTATTATTATTATTATTATTATTATTATTATTATTATTATTATTATTATTATTATTATTATTATTATTATTATTATTATTATTATTATTATTATTATTATTATTATTATTATTATTATTATTATTATTATTATTATTATTATTATTATTATTATTATTATTATTATTATTATTATTATTATTATTATTATTATTATTATTATTATTACTTCATAAAACTAAACAGATGTTTAAAATTCTTTACAATACAAGACTTTGTCTCTAATAAAATGATACGTATGGAAAACAAAATGTTATTCTCATAAATTAAATCATATTTTCAGTATTAAGAAATTCGTTACACTCAATTATCTAACATTTAATATTTCAATGAACTATCTAATAAATTCCTTGAGATTTGCCTAATTTTATATTATACCTGGTTTTATATTATATTCTTTTTTAATTTCACAATCTTTTGATTCATAATTACTATATATTTTTTCCTGATTAATATAAATGCAAACTTGTTAACTTATCATACAAATCACTTAAATATTTGATATAATCTTTTTTTAAAAAAAATGCAAATTTATTAATAATCAATCATTCTTTGTTAATTAGTTATTTCACTCATGTGAACTTATCTTTTTCCATCCAAACTGTTTGAATCTACTTCTTTTATAATACATTTATATCTCTACATTTTTCCAGTTCTGCTAGTTTTTATATTGTTATCTCAGTTCACAGTAAGATTTTTTACACATTTTTACCTTCAGCATTATCTGTGATTAGATACTTTATTTTTATGAATATTTAATAATCAACTTATTTTTAACTAAAGGCTTTTGTTTTACTTTTGTTGAAATGTTCAGATAAAACTGGAATTTCTATAAATATTTTGAAACAATAGCTCTTTATGGATGGTATAATTTTATTCTTTGGTGTTTTATCTTTAATTGTTTTGTATCCATAAAATTATATATTCTTTTAGTTACTTCTTATCATCAACTCATTTTATTTTTGTCTACATTATTTTTACTCTCTTAAATATAATAATAATTGTTCTATTATATAAATTAATCTATACTCTCTGGACACTTTCCCTAAATCAACTAGAAAAAATATATAGATCAACTGAATATTTATTATAAGACATGTATAATTTATATATTCTAAAAACTTCTAACCTACTCCACTTTTTAAAAGAACATGAATAAAGATATTAATTGAGCTACATAAAATCTATAATTTAATAAATAATTAATAATAATCACTAATGTATTTAAATTATTTGGTGTCAAAGTTGTGAATGAAGAAATTTGATGCTTGTGAATGAAAATGCAGTATATATATATATATATATATATATAAATCGATGTATATATATATATATATATATTATAAATCGATGTCTGTATTTATTCAAAATAATATACACAAATTTATAAATAAATATTTAAAAATACAGTATTTAAAAGCTTATAAAAATATATATGTATTACCGTCACTCAGGAGTGCTTTCAACTAACTTGTAGCTTTTTCAACTATCACGTTAAACGTGATGATTGAAAAAGCTACAAGTTGGTTGAAAGCGCTCTTAAGTGGCGGTCATACATATATTTTTTATAAGCTTTTAAATACTGTATTTTTAAATATTTATTTATAAATTTGCATATATATATATATATATATATATATATATATATATATATATTGGAACGGGATGAGGTAGTTGGGTATATAAAAGGAAATATCAATAATCTTACAAAGTATTTACAAAAGTATATATAAGTAATGAAACACTTTATAAGAAAAGCATGAGATAAAAATCTCTGATCATTGAGAGATCAGCCAGCTACCAAAAAGAGCAAGTAAAAGCATAATTACAAATTCAACCAGCATTATAAAGTAAAAGTAAGTATAATTCAAATATCATTCATCATCATTAATGATGGAAATAAACAAATCAGTACAATATATCAGAATAAAATCAACAGACCATCTTGTGGCTGGATTTGAACAATAAACAATATAAATCAACAGTCAACCTTGTGACTGGATCAAAAAATGGGTTTTCTTTAGACCAGGCTAACTATTGAGCCTTTGTCAGCTTGGACAATTATTTAAACATAACTTGGATGCATCATTTAAGTTCCCATCGCCTTTGCCAGCTTGGGCAATTATTTAAACATAACTTGGATGTACCATTTCAGTGCCCATCCATTAAAATACACAATAATCCAAATCAAAACAATAATGCTGGGACATTAAAACATGCTGATCATCATCAATGCTCTGGCCACTTGTATTGGCCAACTATAAATGTAAATTTTTAATAAGACTAAAGTAAAATAAAAGATAGTGCATGGTATTTAAAGGGTATTCTCCTTT